>CM031371.1:89420866-90046369 GCA_018208015.1 Medicago ruthenica | reverse complement strand
TACGAACTGTGATTTTGCCAAAATTATGCAAAACCTTGTTATGGTTTGAAGAACAGAGGTTTAAAAACTCTTAGGTTCTGAGCTCTGGGGTGAGAACCTCAAAAATTGGGTTGGTTTGATACAAAAAACTCAGGTTCTGAGTTCTGTCAGGGTCGCACTGCGACCATGACTTCGCACTGCGAAGCATGCGAAATTTTGGGTTCAGAAGCTGTTTTTCTGAACTTTGTTCAGAAACAACTTCTGAACACACTCAAGACCTTATAGATGGGTGAAAAACTTTGAGTTTTTGGGGTGAAAAAGGTTGACAAACCAGTTTTGGAGTTTTGAAAACCTTTGGATTTCTTTGAAATTCAAAGGGTTTTTTAGGATCAAAAGGTTTTGAGCCAAAATAGCTATGCAAACACAATTGAAAATGCAAGATCAAGAGAGCTTAGTAACTTACAGACTCCTTAGCAGAGCTCCTCCAGCTGCACTTGATTTGATTTGATTGAAAGCTGTGCAAGAGTGTGAGTAGTTGTGATGGTTTTGGAACTTTGTAATGCTTGGTGTGGATTGGTTTGGGCCTGGTTGTTTGTGGGAGATTTGTAGGTTGAAATGAGTAGAGTTTCTGCTCTTTGAATGCTGTGTTAACTGTGTTTGTTCCTTTGGGCATTGCCTTCTATTTATAGGCCAAAATCAAAATCTTTGTCATCATTACACAATCCCAAAATTCAGCTGATTTGTGGCCAAGATCAAGCTGAATCCCTTTGCATTAAATGCTAATGGATAGAGGCAACCCTGCCTTTGTACCAAGGGGCAAGATCCAGCTTGAATTTCAGCCACAAATTCAACTATTCTAGAAGGTAATGATGAAGAACAAAGCTGATTTGCAATTGGCTAATGCTTGGGGATCAATCCTTGCAATCTCAATGGTTGATCAATAAAACGTGCACTGTATTGTGCAGAGATTGAGGATGAAAAGGCTAAAATTGGCTGGTGTGAGAGGGTGAAAAGCTGCTGCAAAAACAGAGTAGGCACTCATGACTTTTCAAGTGAGAAATCCAGCTAGTTTGACTGGTTTTGGGGCAGCAAGCAGGAGGAAAGTCCTCAAGCAGGTGGCTGGCAACCTTGTGGTGGTTAGCAGGTCACCTGGGAGGGACTAGAGCTGCCCAGGGCAAGCCCACTTGCTTGTCACATGCTAGGTTGGAAGAAAAAGCTTCCAACCTTGGCATTAATGGCAAGTCCTTCAACTCTGGCTTTGCTTGGCCCAATTAGCCATGAATGCTACTTAAAATAATTATGGAAATGATATGCAACAAATTCTGGAATTAAATCCAAGAAACCAAAAATCTGCAGAAAAATCGCAGACTTCGCAGTGCGAAGTGAGCTTCGCATTGCGAAGTCCTCAATTTTGAAAAGTTGACTTTTCTGTTGACTTTTGTTGACTTTTGACTTTTTCCCCTCTTTGATTTTTTTTGATTTTTGTTTTAAAATGCGTAGGACAAAATTAGGGTACTACAGCTGCCCCTACTTAATTGTATCTTCGCATAGAGTGCGTGAGTGCCGAGGGCATCTCATGAACTCTTTGCGGAGATCAATTAAGTAAAAAGAAAAAAGAAGGACCCGAATTTTGTCCTTCGCGAAATGCAAATGCAATGGTTGGTAGGGGTTGATCGTATCCAGCCGCTAACACTGGAGGTAGATCCACTGGGGAATGAAAGGTAATCTTATCTAGGCACTGCTTCTAGAGGTCGATTCCTGAGGGTGGTGATTTACTCTAGGATGTCACTAGAGGTGGAACATTGAGGTAGGTGATCTTATCTAGGTACTGCTTCTAGAGGTCGATATCTAAGATGGAGGTTTACTCTAGGTACTGCTTCTAGAGGTGGAACAATGAGGTAGGTGATCTCATCACTAGGTAATGTAGCTTCTAGGGTCGATAACCTAGCTAGGTGATCTATTCAGGTACTGCTTCTGAAATATCGATTCCTAAAACGAGCTGCGTGTCTTATTCAGGTACTGCGTTCTGAATGTCGATACAACTGGGGGATGTGAAATCTACTCGAGGTATTGCTTCTAGAGAGGGATACCTAACTAGGTGTTCTTATTCCAGGCTACTGCTTCGGAATATCGATTCCTAACGAGCTGCGGTCTTACCCTAAATAGGTGCCCCTGGTTGAATGTTGATGGATGTTGGTGAATATGTGATACTCACTGGAGGATCCTTGTTGAGGATGCATGCTTTATGAAATGAAATGCATGTGTATGAATGGTTTTAAATAGGCATGCATGAAATGAAATATGTTGGTTGGGGTGCCGGAGCAGAGTCGGGCTTTGTGTGTGGTTGTGTTCATGACAGTTGGGCTTCTCTTTTTGTTTTTTTGGTTGGATCGGTTGGAAGGACAGAGGTCCTTTGCCTACATACCCAAATGGGATCAAAACCGGTGTAGTTCGAGCCTAAGCCCGAAAATTTGTGTTTTTTTGCCAATAATGATTGGACTTTTGTTTGGGGTTGAGACTCCCTGGGGAGTATCAAGGAGGTTTGGCTTATGGGGGATAAAGGATCATTTTGGAAGCATGATCGATATCCAGCCTTGTTTGGTGTTTGGATGCTTTAGGGTGTTTACTGGGGATTTTGTTCCACTTGACCCTTGGGGTTCTTGCGCTCCGCGTGCCGCGAGTTACACACTTGCCTTAGCTAAGGAGCATAAGTCTTTTGGTGCAATATTTTGGTGGGAACTACCGCAATTCTTTCAGAATTCACGAAGATTCAAAATAAAGCAAAGTTTGTTTGTTTTTTTCTTTTTGGAAGAAAATTCTTTTGTTTATTTCCCATGTTTTAAAGCATTTTCATCATAAATAAAACAAAGTTTTATGCGCTACTGAGGACATAAAATAACAAAAAGGAAATTTATTCAATGCAGATTTGACCTCTTGAATGGGTAAAAATACACAAAGTGAGAAGTGAGATAGAGAAAGACAAGAAAAAGCAAAAAGAAAATGTTGGTTTTGGCACAACACATGCTATTTCCTTATGACTTCGATATTTTCGTTTGTTGGAAGATGCTGACGAGACTGATTCCTCTCCTCTTGAATCTTGTCCGGAGCTTGGATGCTGCAGTCATTGCCTTTCTTTTTGTTAACCCCTAACTTTTGCCTGGATCGCTCTTTCGAGTTTTCAATCCACCGGGGTGTATTTCCTTTTTTGATGTCCTTAATTTTTGCCTAGACCGCCTTTTCAGGTTTTCAATCTAGCAGGACGCTCTCTATTGCCTAAACCGCCCTTTCAGGTTTTCGATTTAGCGAGCTTTTTTTCTCTCTCTTTTTTTTCTTTAGGCATAATACCTCTTGACTGCATCGGAGTTTATTGATAGTGGGAACTCCTCTCCATCCATAGTGGTGATGATCAGGGCTCCGCCTGAGAAAGCTTTCTTTACCACGTACGGCCCATCATAGCTGGGAGTCCACTTCCCTCGGGGATCTTTGTGGATAGGTAATATCTTCTTGAGCACTAGGTCTCCTTCTTTGAACTCTCGAGGACGGACCTTCTTGTCGAATGCTCTCTTGAGCCTCCTTTGATAGAGTTGGCCATGACATATTGCCGTCAGACGCTTCTCCTCTATGAGATTCAGTTGGTCGAACCTTGTTTGGACCCATTCAGCTTCTTCTAGCTTGGTTTCCATCAAGACCCTTAGCGAAGGAATTTCCACCTCTACGGGGAGAACAGCTTCCATACCGTATACTAAGGAGAAAGGGGTTGCCCCAGTTGAAGTGCGAATGGCTGTTCTGTAGCCATGTAGCGCAAAGGGAAGCATCTCATGCCAATCCTTATATGTTGTCACCATCTTTTGGATGATCTTCTTTATGTTCTTATTGGCTGCTTCTACCGCACCATTCATCTTTGGTCGGTAAGGGGAGGAATTATGGTGCTCAATCTTGAAATCTTTGCATAACTCCTTCATTGTCTTGTTGTTTAGGTTTGCCCCATTATCGGTGATGATTTTGTGGGGAGTACCATAACGGCAAATGATTTCCTTCTTGATAAATCGGGCTACCACTTGTTTGGTTACGTTTGCATACGAAGCTGCTTCTACCCATTTGGTGAAGTAATCGATGGCAACGAGGATGAAGCGATGTCCATTTGACGCTTTGGGCTCGATCATTCCAATCATATCTATGCCCCACATAGAGAAAGGCCAAGGTGAAGTCATGACATTCAGTGGAGTTGGTGGCACATGCACTTTGTCGGCGTAAATCTGGCACTTGTGACAAGTCTTGGCATAGTGGAAACAATCAGCTTCCATGGTTAACCAATAGTAGCCCGCCCTTAAGATTTTCTTTGCCATTGCATGCCCATTAGCATGGGTTCCAAAAGATCCCTCGTGGATTTCTTTGATGAGCATGTCCGCTTCATGTTTATCCACACATCTGAGTAGGACCATGTCATAATTTCTTTTGTAGAGGGTATTTCCACTGAGGAAGAACTGGGATGCCAATCTTCTGAGGGTCCTCTTGTCGGTGTGCGAGACATTTTCTGGATACTCTTGCTCTTCGAGGTATCGCTTGATGTCGTAGAACCAAGGTTTGTTGTCAAGTTCTTCTTCGACTGATGCGCATACAACTGGTTTGTCTCTACGATCCATCCTTATGATTGGTGTCTCGTTGTAAGAATTTACTTGGTACATTGATGATAATGTAGCCAAAGCATCTGCTACCTGATTTTCTTCTCGAGGTATGTGGTGGAAATTGATTTCATCAAAATGCTTGATCAATTCTACAACCCGGGCTTGGTAGGGAATTAAATTGGGATGTCTTGTTTCCCATTCTCCTTTGACTTGATAGATGACCAAGGCTGAGTCACCGTATACTTCAAGGTTTTTGATCCTTAGATCAATTGCTGCTTCGAGGCCTAGGATACATGCTTCATATTCTGCCATGTTATTGGTGCAGTCAAAGCACAACCTTGCTGTGAAGGGCTGGTATCCATTTCTTGGGGAGATTAAAACTGCTCCGATACCGTGTCCCATGGCATTCGAGGCGCCGTCGAAAGCGAGCTTCCATTGAGCTCCTGGTTCTGGTCCCTCATCATCGCTTGTGACTTCTTTGTCATTCAAAGCTACGACATCTTCGTCTGGGAAGTCAAATTGTATGGGCTGATAATCCTCCAATGGTTGGTGAGCAAGGTGCTCGGATAAAACACTCCCTTTGATGGCTTTTTGAGCAACATATTGGATGTCATACTCAGACAGCAGCATTTGCCAACGGGCTATCTTCCCTGTGAGGGCAGGTTTTTCGAAGATGTACTTGATGGGATCCATCTTCGATATCAACCAAGTTGTATGGGTCAACATGTATTGCCTTAGACGTCGAGCAGCCCATGCTAAAGCGCAGCAAGTCTTTTCAGAGTGAAGTATACCTTGTTTCACAGTCGGTAAACTTCTTGCTTAAGTAGTAGATTGCGTGCTCTTTCCTTCCCGTTTCATCTTGTTGTCCTAACACACAACCCATTGATCCTTCAAGTACGGTTAGGTATAAGATGAGGGGTTTACCCGGAACCGGAGGTATTAAGATCGGTGGTTCTTGCAGGTATTGTTTGATCTTGTCAAACGCCTCTTGGCAATCCTCGTTCCAATGAACGGCTTGGTTTTTCCTTAGCAGCTTGAAGATTGGTTCGCAGGTAGCTGTCATGTGTGAGATGAACCTGGCGATGTAGTTCAATCTTCCTAAGAAACCCCGGACTTCTTTCTCGGTATTTGGCGCTGGCATTTCTTGGATGGCCTTTACCTTATCGGGATCTACTTCAATACCTCTTTGGCTGACGATGAAGCCCAATAACTTCCCGGATCTAACGCCAAATGTGCACTTGTTAGGATTTAAGCGCAGCTTGAATTTTCTTAGGCGTTCGAAAAGCTTTTGTAGATGGACTAGATGATCCTCCTCCGTTTGGGATTTGGCAATCATATCGTCGACGTAGACCTCAATTTCCTTATGGATCATGTCGTGGAAAAGAGTCACCATTGCTCTTTGGTATGTTGCCCCGGCATTTGTTAATCCGAAAGGCATTACCTTATAGCAGAATGTTCCCCATGGGGTGATGAATGTAGTTTTCTCCATGTCCTCTGGAGCCATCTTGATTTGGTTATATCCCGAGAAACCATCCATAAAGGAAAAGACTGAGAATTGGGCTGTGTTGTCCACCAATATGTCGATGTGTGGTAGCGGGAAATCATCCTTTGGGCTTGCTCTATTCAAGTCCCGATAATCCACACACATTCTCACCTTGCCATCCTTCTTCGGAACTGGCACAATGTTGGCAACCCATGTTGGATACTTGGTTACGGCTAAGAAGCCGGCATCGAATTGCTTTTTGACCTCCTCTCTGATCTTGAGAGCCATATCGGGTCGAGTTCTTCTCAATTTTTGCTTCACTGGCGGGCATTCCGGCTTGAGTGGCAGCTTGTGTACAACGATGTTAGGGTCTAAACCCGGCATGTCTTGATACGACCAAGCGAATACGTCCACGTACTCTTGCAGAAGCTTGATCAACTTTCCTTTCACATCCTCGTGCAGGGAGGCTCCTATCTTGACCTCTTTCTTATCCTCTTCGGTCCCCAAGTTGACCTTTTCAACTGATTCTTGGTGAGGTTGTATTACCCTATCCCCTTGATTTGCAAGTCTAGACAATTCTTCAGGCGGTTCATAATCGTCCTCTTCATCATCTTCCGTTTGATTAATCGGGCAATCGAAGTCATAAGGGTTTAAGGTAGTGTTGTTTTTGGAGGGTGGATTTGTAAATCTGCATGAGTATGATTTTGTTTTAGGCTTTTTGTAGAAAAAATTTTTTTTAAAACAAATGCAAAAAAGAAAAAGACTCAAATGAACATAAAAGATTGCTTTTATTCATGATTGTAAATAACTTATAAAAACATGGGGGCCCCACACGACTAATCATTTGCCTTGGGCAGAGCTAAATGATTTTTTTTATTTAAAAGTAAAAAACAAACAAACATGGTTTATTACTTGATCCTGGTAATGATCTCGGGAATTGCGATAGCCCTCCAATTGTTCAAAGCTTCATCCGAAGCGCAACGGTACACCAATTCAGGCACGTCTTCGTCTACGTCTTCGAGTAGAGCCACTTGATCTTCATGGATAAACCCCGCACTGATGAATGTTTCCGAGATGGGGAGGAACCCCTTGCTTTGGAGGCTTTGAGAAAGTTTCGGCCTGATGGATGATACCCCAACCCGAAGCGATTTTTCTTCTCCGGTATGTCCACTAACTTGCCCCATCCGGTGGGTCGGCTTTCTTCTAGGGCCTCTCTTATCGCCCTCCATGATGACATGGCTGTCCTAGCCTCCTCCTTGGGCTTTGAGCTCAATGTCACGACATTTGCCACTTCCAAAGATTGGAATGGGACGTCCACAGCTTCTTCATCCGTTTCTATGTAACGGAAAGATGAGAGATGGCTTACCATCATGTCCTCTTGCCCGGAAACTACAATCATTTGGTTATCAATGATGAACTTCAGTTTCTGGTGCAGGGTAGAGGTAATGGCTCCGGCCGCATGGATCCATGGTCGTCCGAGAAGACAACTGTATGTTGGATTAATGTCCATGACTTGGAAGGTTATGGTGAAAACCTTAGGTCCGATTTGGACTGGTAAGTCGATCTCCCCTATAACGGCTCTTCTTGACCCATCGAAAGCTTTTACGACCAAGGCGCTAGGGCTTCATTACGGTCCCTTCACATGAGAGTTTGAGGAGGGTAGTCTTGGGCATGACATTCAATGATGACCCCGTGTCCACTAGCACTCTTGAGAGGATGTGGTCCATGCATTTCACGGAGATATGTAAGGCGCGGTTATGAATGTGCCCCTCGTCGGGTAGCTCATCGCCATTGAAACCCAAGTACCTACTTGAGGTAATATTTCCGACTATCCCGTCGAATTGGTCCACCGGAATGTCCTTGGTGACATGTGCCTCACTGAGGATCCGTAGTAGTGCTTCCCGGTGTGCTTCCGAGCTGAGTAGTAAGGATAGCATGGAGATCTTGGAGGGAGTTTGACTTAGCTGGTCAATGATCTTGTACTCGCTCTTTTGGATTATCCTTAGGAACTCTTCGGCCTCTTTTTGCGGGATTGTCTTTTGAGAAGGCCCCGCTTGGTTCTCTTTTTCCTCCACGCTCTTTTCTTTGAGCGGCTCCTTTGGTAGTACAGCTGGCGTCTTCCCGAGTTCTTTCGGAGCGAAGACTCTACCACTTCTAGTCATTCCTCCAACACCGGTAATGTTAGTGATGCTGGGCTCGATTTTGGCTAGTGGTTTTCCTTCCACATAAGCCACAGGTTGGTAATTCCATGGTACCCTCTTTGTGCTTTCAAAAGAGAAGGGTGCAGGTACGTGGAATGTTATGGGTTGTATTGGCATTGGTACCTCTCTCCTTTGGTATGGGATTTCGAGAGGTTTTGGGCCGTTAGACTCTAAGGTAGCAATTTCCGTGCCCTCCCTTATGTAGCCAATTTGGATCCAACCTTGGTCTATTAACTCTTGAAGACAGTTCTTCAACTCTTTGCACTCATCCGGGTTGACCTTGCAGGCTTCACAGTTGACGTGCATTTCCTCGAATAATCCAAAGCCGGTTAAACGCTCCCTTATGGTTGACAGGGGAGTCCTAACATTGGCTACTCTTTTGACTGGACCAAAGTCCTCTTGTTCCTCCACCGCATTTACAGAGGGACCCGCGTGCCCCGGCAATGGGTTGTTCTTCACATTGGGGCTTTCCTCTTTGAAGGATAACAGCTTCTTGTCAATAAGATCCTGCACCTTGTGTTTGAAAACCCTACAGTTTTCGATATTGTGCCCCACGGATCCTGCGTGGAAATCACATTTGGCATTTGCGTCGTACCACTGTGGATATGGTGGCGACATTGGTGGTAGTAGTCTTGTCTCGACCATACCCTTTTGGATTAGGTATGGCAAGATCTGACCATAAGACATGGGTACAGGATCAAACTGCCTATTAAAGTAACTGTTCCTTGAGCTCGCCTGATTCCTTGGTGGGTACCCGCCTTGTTGCTGTTGCTGTTGATTTTGTTGCGGCAACACTACTGGTTGTCGAGGTGGATTTGCGGGAATCACTTGAGGTGAGTAACGCCCTTGAGTCGTTGCTGCTGCCACATAAGGATAGTGGTAGTGAGGCATTTGATTTGGTGGCGGGTAGGATGGTCCCATTAGAACGGCATTTGTCTCCCCCTCTTTCTTTTTGTGAAAGTTGCTGGGGGGCTTTCTAGCTCCACCTTGAGCTTCTGAAGAGCCTTGGATTTTTCCTCTCTTCACTCCATCTTCTATTCTTTCACCGACCATGACTAGATCGGAGAAACCGGCAGACGTACTTCCGATCATCTTGTCGTAATATGGGCCTTGAAGTGTGCCCATAAAGGTGTCGACAAGTTCTCTCTCCAATAGTGGTGGTTGTACAGCGAGAAGCTAGTTCTCTCCACCGCTGAGCGTACTCCTTGAAGGACTCGTTGCTTCTTTGTAGGAGGTTTTGTAGTTGCATCCTATTTGGAGCCATGTCCAAATTATATTTGTATTGCTTTAGGAAGGCATCGGCTAGATCCTTCCAAGTTTGGACATGGGTACGCTCGAGCTGCATGTACCAATCTAAGGACGCTCCGCTTAAACTATCTTGAAACACATGCACCATGAGTTTCTCGTTCATTGCGTAAGCCGCCATCTTCCTACAGAACATCCTTAGATGATTCCGAGGGCATTGAATTCCTTTGTATTTCTCGAAGTCCGGTGCTTTGAACTTCGGAGGAATTACCACGTCGGGCACTAGGCACATATCCAAGGCATTGTGGGCACCGTATGAGCTGAAACCCTCGACAGCTTTCAACCTCTCTTCCAAAACTCGATACATTTGGGTGGTATCATTGTCTTGGTGGGTGGTGTCGGGAGCAGATTGCCTTAGCTGGCTATTCTCCACATCGTGGGGAATTACTTCATGCTGAGTAGTGGAGGTTCCTTGAGGACGACGCTCTTCATTCCTTACGGGGATTGTGAGCGGTGGTGGAGGTGGTCCTTGACCCTCATTTTCAAAGGGTGGGGTATAACCCACAGGTAAACCATAAGGAGGCCATTGCACATTGGATGTATCCGTTGTTGGGCGAGGGTGGCTTTCTCGTGCCGACAGAGCTTGCATTAACTCTAGCATCTGATCCATTTTTCCTTTCATTCCATCAACTTCCTCTCTCAAAGCCGCTTGAGTTTGTTCCAAATTGTCCATGATCCTTTGTTTGTTAGCTCGTGTTCCGTACGAGTGTTGAATATCTGGTTCTTGGACCGAGGGCTTTCGGGGTTTTCGGGCTATGATTGCTTTGAACTGTTTGAATGGGAATGAATGAGTTTTTTTTTTGAAAAAATGTGCATGAAGATGCATGTGGATGTATGTATGCAAAATATGCGTTTTTTTTTATTTTGCTTTATGGAGTTTAAAGGTGCACGATTAATATTAGCAAATTCGAAATATTAAAGACCGGGAAATTGATTATACTTCAAAATATATTTGATTAAATAACATTTGTTTACAAAGTGTAACTAATGCTATTACAAATCAAATAGCCGCTCGCTTCTCGGCTTTGCTCATTTCCTCCCTATAGAAATCTATGGTGTCCTTGCAGAACTTCATAAACTTCTGGATCTCCACAGGGATGACAAAGTAGGGCATGACCATCTCGGCCTCCGCTAGCCTCTTTGGAAGTTGGGTGATCACCAAATTTGAGAATGCAACCAATTTAGTGAAATCCTCACTTAATCGGGTGGCGTCTTGCCATACATACTCAATCACTTCCTTGCGCTGGTCTAGCTTGACTCTTGCACTTCTAATCTCATCGTGTAGTTGTGCAATGTGGTCCCCATGAGCTCTTGCAATCTTGTCGAAGTACTCTTCGAATTTCTTGATGTCTTCTTCGAGATGATCGCACTTTAGCCTCCCTTGATGAGAGAGACTCTCATGTCTTTGTCGCTGGACGCGCTCGGCTTGAAGCTGCTCTTTGTAGTCTTTCACTACTTCTTGGAGCTGTTGATTTTTCTCTTGGAATTTCAACCTCCATTTTCGTTGAGCTTCGATGGCTAATTCGCCAAACTTCTTGAGCTCTTGGTTGGAATGTAAGATTCTTTCCAACTCTTCGTCCTTGGCAACAAGGTTGGCATCCGCACTAACCAAGCCGCCTCCTATCCAATCCCTTTTCCCTTCGGAGGTTCTTAGCCGTTTTTGGCATACTAGGAGAGAATGTGATACTTCATCACGATCTCTCTTCGTCCTAGTAATTTCTCCTAAAGCTTGGAGGTGCTTCAATTCTAAGTCTCCGTTTTTGTTTTGGAGTTCTTGAATTTTAGCCTTGAGGTCCTCCACTTCTTTGTTGGGAATGATTGCAATAGGTTTAGGTGTAGGAGGTTTTGGAGGGTTTGTGACCACGAAGGGTAACTTGATTGCTTTGACCCTCTCCTTCACCCATTGAGTATAAAGGGGTTTGGCGACACAGTTTCTCTTGCCGACCCTTCCCTTGCGTACTGGGCTCCATGCTCCCCGGATTCTCTCTAGCAATGCCGGGTCTTGATCGCCTTCCCTTAAGTAGAAAGCTTCCAACAAAAGGTCGTTAGGTTTATCTTCCATTGAAAAACCTAGTTGTCGGAGAGAGAGGACCGGATTGTAATTAATACATCCCTTAGTACCAATGAGGGGTACGTTAGGGAAGTCCCCGCAGCTGAGGATAATTTCCGGGTCATCTAAGTTTGGTGAAAACCAATGGATGTCCTTCTCGGCGAGAGGTTGTCATCCGTTGCGACCATTTGAGCTTGGCCCGGTTTTCCACAAAGTCTCGGTTTCTTGGCATGTGGGACATCATCCAAATTTGCACCACGGGAGTGCAACAAGTAATTTTGCGTCCCCTTGCTTGTTCATGCCTTGAGTAGAGGGTATGATAAAAATCCGCTAAGATTGTAGGAACTGGATTTTTAGTCATAAACACCTCTAGAGCCGGAAAGTCTACGAAATCATCCATGTTGGGGAATAAGACAATCCCGTAGACTAAGAGGGCTAAGATGGCGTTGAAGGCCATTACCTCTTTGTTGGCTAGTAAATCCCGAGCTTTGGCTTCCAAAAACTTTCTTGAAAAGCCCTTAAGGTTCCCTCTAACTTCCAAGTTAGATGCCACTTCTTGGGTGTCGAGGTATAAGGATTCGGCGATGGCTTCAAATGTAGGATCCTTTCCCGGACCGAGATAGAGTTCATGACCTTTCATGCTACAACCCAAAATCTTCTCAAACTCTTCCAAAGTTGGCGCTAGTTGGAAGTCTTGAAATGTGAAGCACCGTAGAGGTGGGTCGAAGAATTGCGCCAAAGTGGTTAAGGCGGTTGAATCTATTCTTACGGGTAAAAGATCAAGGATTAGCCCATAGCTTGCCTCGAAGATGTTCTTGTGGACCGAAGAGAGCCTCTTGCTTAGAGCTAATAAACTTTCCACCCTAGGAGCTTTAATTTTGAAGGCGAGCGTATTCTTGTTCCCGGAATCCATATTTCTTTTTTTGCTAATATTTGTTCGTTCTTTTTAAACTCCTATAAAGCAAAGCGATGCGAAAATTACTTTCATGAATGCAAATGTTATGCAAGGGTATGGTTTATGAAGGTTCGGAACTTCCCCCCATCCTCACATGTAGGCTCTAAATTGGGAAATCTCCTAAGAAGAGGTCCTTAGAGTCATACACCTCACATGGAATTAGGGTTGTCTATGGACATACGTCGACATGACTTCAATTAATTCCACGTGAAAATCTCATCTAAGCGGGGTTGGACATCCCACCTCACGGACATACGTCAACGCGGGCTTCCGCACACAACCTCCTTCTAACTTAGTGTTTTTCTCAAGCTCGGGTAGAGAGCCTCACACGTCCGGCATTAACCCGAACAATGTGGAGTAACATCACTCAAGTAACCCCCACATTTGATATATATCATATGAATATAAAGCAAATAAAGCAAATATAAACATAAAGCATAAATATAACATGCATGAATAAAATAAATAAACATGGCACGCAAAGAAAATAAAGCAATTGTCTTTAACCCAAATAGGTTAGGCTTGACTCGCTAGTGGGAACAGGGTTCCCCAGTGAAGTCGCCAGCTGTGCGCACCTCGTTTTTTTTCCTCGGGAAAAAAGACGCGCAAATCCTCCGAGGTCGTCCTCGAACGCTCGGAGGTGCCTTTGTGAAGCCGCCACCAAAGTTTTTGTGTAAAGGGAACGTTGATAAACCCTTAAGTTTTTTTTTTGTTGTAAAGGGAAACGATAATAAAACCCTTTTGACGATGAGGATAAGGATTAGGTCATCGCAACCATTGTCGGGTTCGGGAGTCGGTTACGCGAGGGGAAGGTATTAGCACCCCTTACGTCCGTTGTACTCAACGGGAACCTTCTATTTGGTTAAAGCTTGAATTGTTTTTTAATACTTTGCGTGCATGTTCATTTATGTTAAAAATATAATAAAAGGGGGGGAAAGAGATAAAAACAAACGAAGAAAAAAGTTTTTATTATTATTGTGCTTGACAAGATGTCGATCTTGCTCCTACGTATCTCCCGGTAGTCGGAGAATTCAAAGCATACGTAGTTCTTTGGTAGAAAAACGTATGTGTGTTGGTTGATTTTAATTGGACGATGTTTTAACCGAATTCTTGCGATTAAACGTAGCTTGTATGCTCGCACTTGGAGACTTATTAAGCGTTCGTTCGCGAATCACATTAGAATTGTTAAAAGGTACGTCCGTTAGGGTAGAGGGTTGAATTGGTCGCTACGGGACCAAGAGAGGTACAATGGACTCATATAAGTCAAACATTGACCGAGTGGACTCCGAAGAGTCGGGCGATTGTTCGATTGATCCACTGAGATCAAGAACGGGTACAATGGACTCGGACGAGTCGAACATTGACCGAGTGGACTCTAACGAGTCGAGGGGTTGAGTCTAATGGCCAACGGGGGACCAAAAGACTTGGATTGACCACAAGGGGCCAAGATTTGGTTTGGTTAGGGTTGTACATATTAAAAAAAGGGAATGACGATTGTCCGAGTGACGAGACATACGTCACGCATTCGTACAATCGGGGCGATGGAGAGACATACGTCACACCATCCCTTTTTCATTCATGTTTTTGGATTGAATTCTTTAGAAATCCCAAGGTATATCAAAACATTTGGTTTGAAAACCCAAAATGGGAAGGTTTAGCAAATTTGCTAGAAAACGCGCAAGTTCGTCTCATTTTGCGAAAATGCGAACGTAAACGGTGTATGTTCATCTTTGAGTTTTGAACATCATGAACAATATTTATTGTTCAAGTTTAGATTGAAAAGCTGAACATAGCTTGTTTGTTCATGCTTGTTTGAGAATTTGGGAACATAACTTGCTTTGCAAGTTACCCACAAAATGGTTATACGAACTTGTGATTTTGCCAAAATTATGCAAAAACCTTGTTGTGGTTTGAAGAACAGAGGTTTAAAAACTCTTAGGTTCTGAGCTCTGGGGTTAGAACCTCAAAAATTGGTTGGTTTGATACAAAAACTCAGGTTCTGAGTTCTGTCATGGTCGCACTGCGACCATGACTTCGCACTGCGAAGCATGCGAAATTTTGGGTTCAGAAGCTGTTTCTGAACTTTTGTTCAGAAACAACTTCTGAACACACTCAAGACCTTATAGATGGGTGAAAAACTTTGAGTTTTTGGGGTGAAAAAGGTTGGACAAACCAGTTTTGATGTTTTGAAAACCTTGGGATTTCTTTGAAATTCAAAAGGGTTTTTTTAGGATCAAAAGGTTTTGAGCCAAAATAGCTATGCAAACACAATTGAAAATGCAAGATAAAGAGCTTAGTAACTTACAGAACTCCTTAGCAAAGCTCCAGCTGCACTTGATTTGATTTGATTGAAAGCTTGTGCAAGAGGTGTGAGTATTTGTGATGGTTTTGGAACTTTGTAATGCTTTGTGTGGATTGGTTTTTTTCTGGTTGTTTGTGGAGATTTGTAGGTTGAAATGAGTAGAGTTTCTGCTCTTTGAATGCTGTGTTAACTGTGTTTGTTCCTTTGGGCATTGCCTTCTATTTATAGGCCAAAATCAAATCTTTGTCATCATTACACAATCCCAAAATTCAGCTGATTTGTGGCCAAGATCAAGCTGAATCCCTTTGCATTAAATGCTAATGGATAGAGGCAACCCTGCCTTGTACCAAGGGGCAAGATCCAGCTTGATTTCAGCCACAAATTCAACTATTTCTAGAAGGTAATGATGAAGAACAAAGCTGATTTGCAATTGGCTAATGCTTGGGGATCAATCCTTGCAATCTCAATGGTTGGTCAATAAAAACGTGCACTGTATTGTGCAGAGATTGAGGGATGAAAAGGCTAAAATTGGCTGGTGTGAGAGGGTGAAAAGCTGCTGCAAAACAGAGTAGGCACTCATGACTTTTCAAGTGAGAAATCCAGCTGGTTTGACTGGTTTTTGGGGCAGCAAGCAGGAGGAAAGTCCTCAAGCAGGTGGCTGGCAACCTTGTGGTGGTTAGCAGGTCACCTGGGAGGGACTAGAGCTGCCCAAGGGCAAGCCCACTTGCTTGTCACATGCTAGGTTGGAAGAAAAAGCTTCCAACCTTGGCATTAATGGCAAGTCCTTCAACTCTGGCTTTGCTTGGCCCAATTAGCCATGAATGCTACTTAAAATAATTATGGAAATGATATGCAACAAATTCTGGAATTAAATCCAAGAAACCAAAAATCTGCAGAAAAATCGCAGACTTCGCAGTGCGAAGTGAGCTTCGCATTGCGAAGTCCTCAATTTTGAAAAGTTGACTTTTCTGTTGACTTTTGTTGACTTTTGACTTTTTCCCCTCTTTGATTTTTTTTTATTTTTGTTTTAAAATGCGTAGGACAAAATTAGGGTACTACAGCTTAGATCATTTTTGTTGTGGTGGTTTGTTGGTGGTTTATAAGGAAAATATGACAGAGTTTTGTTATATGTTTTTTTGTTGTTTCTGGTTTTTGATTCTGCTCAAAATCCCTCCTCCTTCTTCTGATTTGTCGTCCCCCTTATATAGTCCTTTTGAAGTTCTGCATGCTGGATTTTTTGTGTGTGTTTGGCAAAAGTTTTGGTTAATAATGATTAAAAGAGAGAAGGAAGTGACCTTGCCTTGTGGTTTTGGTGATGTTTTGAGTCTGATTTTGGGCAAAGAAACAGGGGGAATAGGGGCGCTACAGTGTTCTGACTGTGAACAGAGGCCTTGTGGTTTTGGTGCAGACTTGGGTCTGGTTTGGACAAAGGATGATGAAAGAAAAAAGGGACTGGGGCGAGCAAGTCTGCAGCAGGCTGTGTGAACAGTAACTTTGACCTTTCCTTCTTCTCTTTTTTTTATTTTATAAAACCATAAGAAGACCAATAAATAAATAACAATAAAAACTTCTTTTTTATTCAAAGAAAAAGAAAAAAAAAATGGAAATTGGTGATGATTTTTTTTATTAATGCATGATGATGATTGATTTCTTTTTAAAAGGGCTTGGACAAAATTAAGGTACTACAGTCATATTTTCATTAATTGTGCAACATACAATTCAGTTAGATTCCATTTATGATTTGGAAATAGGTTTTTCACTCTTTCAATTCACTATCTCCATCTCAATTTGATAGTTGTGATCACAATTGCACCTACAATTTCAAAAGAATGCAAATCCTTAGTCAATGCAAAACTTCTGCATCATCAAAGCATCGTTGAGAATCTTGTTAAGTGTCACCAACTTATCAAGTTATCAGTAAAATGGGTGTTTTGTTTCCTTTGTATTTAATGCGCTTTCTGTATGTTTTCAGAGTTGTTAGATAGGCTTTTTTGTGGTTGGTCTTCACTTGAACTATTTTGTGTGTTTTTGGGGTGTTAGATCTTCACGTACCTTCTTGTGGTTGTTCAACAAAAATTGCACGGTTTCTCTTCAGAACCGTTCATTCTGATTGTTAAGTAAAGTTCCTCATGTATGTTCATGCGGATTTGCATTCGGGCAAAAATGCAGTTGTGTTAATTAATTTCCTTTTTTGACAAATAATTAATTGCCTTTTGGATGTTTGTGTTCTCGTATTGTGATAAGGGGTCTCAAAATCTAATAATTTATTATGATGACAATACATTGATTAATGTGATGAGTTTATTTGTATGATATTTGGCTTGTTTTCTTGTAATTTCTAGCCCTTATCTATTTCCCCTTTTGAACTGTGTTTTCTTATTATTTTTTGTCCCCGTCTTCCTCTAAAAAATTACAACAGAATCATCCATATACGGTAAAACTAGGAGGAACTTTTGAAACTTGCTCAAAAGATGATGATGCAGACCAAAGTCTAACACTTCAAGATGTATTTGGCAACAATCTATACAGTATCATGTGATGAAATTCTCAAACCAATGAGAGCAAGTTCTTTTTTGGAAAATGAAAATAGAGAAAACCAAGATAAAACTGGAACGGGTTAAAGGAACTCTTGTAGGATGCCCTACAGTACAGATTACTATGCTGTATCGATAGCTATTCCATAAGGTAAATTAGTAACTTTATTAGATGCTTACATTTTCAGCAATACCAGAGCCTTTAGCTATTGAAGCTATTTTCTCAATTCTCCTAGAACGTTGACTTATGAGATCATAAGTTCTCTATATTTGTTTCACCAACCATGATATGTGATAAAATTTGCTTTAAAGGGGTTGTCGCGTCGAATTTCGGATGTCAAGCTATTGGGAAGCTTTGAATCACTAATTCTAAATTACGACTGAACTTTTAATTTATCGGGGAAAAAGGAAAAAAGTTCTAAATTACCTTGAGAAAAGATTTTAGGTTCGAAAGTCGATTATGCGAGGGGAAGGTATTAGCACCCCTCACATCCGTTGTACTCAACGGGAACCTCTTAGTCGGCTTAGGCTTAAAATGCTTCGATGTTTTACTTGCGTGTTTAAACATGTATAAAAGAAAATATAGAAACATAATGCGAGATGAAGAAAGAGATAAAAACAAACGAAAGAGAAAAAAGTTTTTTATTAATGGGCTTGACAAGATGTCGATCTTGCTCCTACGTATCTCCCGGTAGTCGGAGAATTCAAAGCGTACGTAGTTCTTTGGTAGGAAAAGTTTGTATGTTGGTTCGTTTTAGTTAAAAAAAGATTTGATCGCGTCCGAGCGAAAAAAGTTTGAAAAAAGAAAAAGTAATAAAAGTAAATGTCAACTGTTCGGGTTGCTGCCGAACTGGCCATTGACGACAATGCATAAAAGTAAATGATTTGATGAAAAAGTTTTCCACTCGGACTTGAACAAAGGTTTTAAAAACGTACGAAGACGTACAAAGTTTTAAAATGGTGAAAGACGGACGCTAGGCGATAAGCTCGCGCAAGGCGTGAATGTTTTGAAAAATAAATAAAAGACAAACGCACTGAGGCGAAAAATTCGCGCAAGGCGTAAATGGTTCGGATTGACCACGAGGGCCAAGAAAAGGGTAAAAATGGCCACAAGGGGGCCAAGGGAAGGTTGAGCGTGCTAGACGCGTTAAAGGGTGGAATGACGGTTGCCCAAGCGACGAGACATACGTCACGCATTCGTGCAACCGAGGTTTGGGGAGACATACGTCAAGCCATTCCTGTTTCATTCAAGTTTTGGTTTTGTTACTCGGAGAAATCTCAAAGGGAACCAAAGCTTTTAAAAGGAAAGTTGTAAAAGAAAAGAAAACACGAACAAATTTGTTGTTCGATTTTATTAAAAATCATGAACATTACTTGTTGCTTAAGTTATTGGAACTCAAGAACGAGTATAGTTCAAGTTTGAATGACAAACACAATCATAAGACATGCACAAAAATTGGAAAGTCCATAAGTTCGGCTCAATTCGAGCTTGGTTTTAAAAGAATGAGCAAGCTCGGCTTAAGTTCGTGTTTTGATTGAAAATCATGAACAACATGGTTGTTCAAGTTTGTTTTGAAATAGACGAACTTAGCTTGTTGCTCAAACTTGGTTTTGGAAATATTAAAGAACATAACTTGTTTCACAAGTTACTCAAAATTTGTCGCACGAACTTGTGAAATCTTCAAAGTTGTGCATGATTATGAATTGGGTTTGGACCAAAATGGTTTTAACCTTCTTTAGGTTCTGAATCAAGGGCTGGAACCCCAAAAATTTGACATTTAAATGCCTGATTCATGTTCTGAATTTCACATACTTCGCAGAGCAACCAGAACTTGGCTCTGCGAAGTCAGGTTCTGGTGTGTTCGCAGTGCGAGCAATACTTTGCTCTGCGAAGTATGCGAATTTTTTAACTCAGAAGCTGTTTCTGAACAGAAGTTCAGAAACTGCTTCTAAGCAAGTTTCAGAACCTAAAGGAGGTTAAAAAACTTTGCAAAATTGAAGAAAAAGGAGGGTAAAAACTTAGTTTCAAAGCTTGGCCCCTTTGAGGTCCTTTTTGAGGTTCAAAAGAGGTTTTTGTGCACAAAGCAAAATTGAACAAAACAAATGATGCAAACAGCAAACACAATGCAAAATAAAGATTAAAGGAGACTTACAGAACTCCTAGCAATGCTTCAGCAATAGTTTGGGAATGGCTTGCTTGCTTGGTTGATAGTTAAGAACAAGGTTCTAGTTGAGTTTGGTTTTTGTGTATGAACTGATTTTGATGCTGCAATGTGGGAGATTTGGTGTGAATTTCGTGTGTGTAAGGCTGCTCTTTTGGTCTATTGATTGTGTTAAATCCTTGGGCCTTGGCATTCCTTTTATAGGCCAAAATGCAAATCTTAGTAATGATGAACAATGATGAACAATATCCTAAAACACTAGCTGATTTGGGCTAAATTCAGGCTAGAACACTTTGCATTTAATGCTAATGGATAGAACTTGCTTTGCCTTGTGCCAAGGGGCAAGGTCTTGACTGATCTCAGCCACAAATGCCATTAATTCTAGAAGGTAATGATGAGAAAAACTGCAAAACAGGGCAGCTGCAAAAGGGATGGTTATTGGGATCAATCCTTGCAATCTTGGAAGGTCTAACAATCAAAACGTGTACTGCCATGTACAGGGAGATTGGGGGAAGCAAAATGAGCATGTGGGCTTATGTGTGGGAGGAGAAATTCAGCCCAAAACAGGGCACACCAAACAGCTTTTTGGCCAAGAAAACCACTTGTGTTTGGCTAGTTTTGGCAGAGGAAAAGGGAAGGAAAGGGATCAAGCAGCTGGCTGGCAAGCTTAGGTTGGGTGAGGGGTCAATTTGGAGGGACAAGAGCTGACCAAGGGCAGCCAATTTGTTTGATCACATGATAGGTTGGAAGAAAATCCTTCTTTCCTTTTACCTTTAATGTCACACATTAATTCTTGCCTTGCTGCACCAAATCAGTCACAAAATAGCAATAATAATAGTAATAATGCTAATAATAACAATTGTAGTTGAAAGCAAAAAGGATAAACCAATATATAAAATTCTGCAGAAAATTTCGCAGAGGTCGCAGTGCGAAGGTGATTTCGCACTGCGAACTCCCCTTTTTTTTGATTTTTTGTATTTAAAATAAAAAAGGTGGGAAATGAATAATAAATAAATAATAATAATGATAATGCAAAATGCAAATGACAATGATAATGAATAAAATAGTAAATGACAATAATAATGAAAATGATGATAATAAACAAAAAATGATAAAAAAACTTAATAATATTAATTAAAATAAAAACCCTAATAGTAGTAAAAGATAGTAATGATATAGAATAATAATAACATTAATAATATTAAGGATAATGGAAATGTTAATAATGATAATAATAAAATGCAAATAAAATACTATAACAAGAATGAAATAATAAAAAGTAATAATAAGTAATGAAAATAATAAATGATAAAACACACAAAAATATAAGTCAAAAAATGGGGTATGACAGATGCCCCTATTTAAGTTTCTTCGTCCCGGAGATTGAAAGAGAAATTTGAAATGGACGGGTTGAAGAGACTTAAATATAGAGTACGCCATTTTTTGACTAAATATTTTTCGAGTTATGAATGATATAAATGCATGTATGCAAATGTCATGAATGCTTAACATGGATGCAAAGACGATAAAAGAAGAGGAAGACCATACCGGGGATAAGTGTCAGCTGTTCGGGTTGTTGCCGAACTGCTACTGACAACAAAGAATGAAAAGGTAAATGCCAGCTGTTCGGGTTGTTGCCGAACTGGCCACTGACGACAAAAGAATGAAAAGAATGTCAACTGTTCGGATGTTGCCGAACTTGCCATTGACGACAGAAAAATAAAATGTCAACTGTTCGGATGTTGCCGAACTTGCCATTGACGACAGAAAAATAAAATATCAACTGTTCGGATGTTGCCGAACTTGCCATTGACGACAGAAGAATGAAATGTCAACTGTTCGGATGTTGCCGAACTTGCCATTGGCGACAGAAAAACAAAATGTCAACTGTTCGGATGTTGCCGAACTTGCCATTGACAACAGAAAAATAAAATGTCAACTGTTCGGATGTTGCCGAACTTGCCATTGACGACACTGGGGAATAAAATGTCAACTGTTCGGATGTTGCCGAACTTGCCATTGACGACAGGGAAATAAAATGTCAACTGTTCGGATGTTGCCGAACTTGCCATTGACGACAGAAAAATAAAATGTCAACTGTTCGGATGTTGCCGAACTTGCCATTGACGACAGAAAAAGGAAAGATGTCAGCTGTTCGGATGTTGCCGAACTTGCCACTGACAACACTGGGGATGCGGCTGACGAGCCGTTCCTTACAGAAATGCCCCTTCAATTGAGGAGAAAGAATGCACAAGCTGTTCATTGAAGAACTTGCCACTTGGCACAACACTGGGGAGTACGCACAAGCTGTTCATTAAAGAACTGCCACTTGGCATAAAGACTTGACAAAAAGACGCACAAGCTGTTCGTTCGAACTGCCACTTGGCGTAAAAGGGTGACATCTCTGAACCAGACAGACTGAGGATGACACTTGGGAAAAAAGAATTCACGAATTGCTCGCGATTGACTGGTGAGACTCATGATGGTTAGAAATAACCATGTATGATATGTAGTATGCATATGTATGAATGTATGAATGCATGACTGTCACTGGGGACGTTGTGTGAGAGATGGGCTAGTACTGGGGATACCCAACATGTTCGTTAAGGATTTGCCCCTTGATACAATGAAAAACTTGCACAAGCTGTTCGTTAAAGAACTATCGCTTGGCGAAAATGAGGATGACATCCCTAGACCAGATAGACTGGGGATGACATTCGACTATTTGTTGTGGGAAATGCATGATATGAATATGAGATGCATGTTAATGAATGACTATGATATGATGCATGAATTATGCTGACCTGGGGGATGACAAACGTCACGTGGGACGCTGGGGGATTATGATTTGAATGCCGAGCGAAGTCGGGTTTGGTAAGATGAGACTCCACTGGGGGGTATGCCAATAAGATTGGGCTTCGCTTGTGAATTCACTGGGGATATAAGGATCATTTTGGAAGCATGATCGATATCCAGCCTTCGATGCCAATGATAATTGGGCTTTGAGAGTAGGACAAAGATTGACTTCCTGGGGAGTTTGTTAATCCACTGGGGATTGTGCTAATCCGCTGGGGAGAAGAGCTGGCGATTCCGCTGGGAATGCTTACGCTTTGGTTGGCACGTCCTTGCCTGAATTGTCCTTTCGGGCTCTTGACTCACTGGGGAATTTCCGATTAATTCGCCGAGGATTTTGTTGGGGAATTCCTTTTTGCGATTGACCATGTTCGGCCTGCGAAGCGTTATCTGCTTTAAGGACAGACGTCGATGTACACTCCGAATATTCACGAGTTCGAAAAGGAATGTGTTTGTTATTGATAAAAATAAAAGACTCATGAAATAAATTTTTGAAAAAGTTTTTTTTTTGTTTTTGAAATACTATCATCAAGAATAAAAATGAATGAAAGGAATTTGACAAAAGGTAAAGAATGTTATGTTGGGAAATGAAATTTATTAAAGGGGTGGTAGCCTGCCAAAGGCGTGGTTCCCTTGATGATTATGTTAGGTGGTTGATGGCGACTAGGCCTTTTGTAGGGGACCGATGAATGTTAATGATGATTGGGCTTTTTGTGAATTGTGGGGAGAGCACTAAGCATGGTTGGGCCCTTTGAATAATCGTGCACTGGGCATAGTTGGGTTTATGGGTGTCAAAGAGAACTGGGCTCTGGTTTTGCTTGGATGCCGAGCGAGGTCGGGCTTTGATATGTGGATGCCGAGCGAGGTCGGGCTTTGATATGTGGATGCCGAGCGAGGTCGGGCTTTGGTATGTGGGTGCCGAGCGAGGTCGGGCTTTGGTAAGGTGCCGAGCGAGGTCGGGCTTTGGTAAGGTGCCGAGCGAGGTCGGGCTTTGGTAAGGTGCCGAGCGAGGTCGGGCTTTGGTAAGGTGCCGAGCGAGGTCGGGCTTTAGTAAGGAAATTGTATTTGTATGTGCCAATGAAAATTGGGCTTTTGCTATGATTGGGTGCCAAGCATGGTTGGGCTTTGTGAATTGCTTCTGGGAGTGCCAATGACAATTGGGCTTAATGTGAAATTGTAGTTGTGATTGCCAATGACAATTGGGCTTTGGTTTGTGATTAGGTGCCAAGCATGGTTGGGCCTTTTTTGGTTAGGTGCCAATGAAAATTGGGCTTAGGGTGTGCCAATGAAAATTGGGCTTTGGTTTGCTAATGAATATTGGGCCTTTGGGTTTGCCAATGAATATTGGGCTTTGGGTTTGCCAATGAATATTGGGCTTTGGGTTTTTTGTAGGAAATTGTGTTTGGGATGCCGAGCGAGGTCGGGCTTTGATTATTGGTTGCCGAACAAGGTCGGGCTTTGTATGATTGGTTGCCGAGCGAGGTCGGGCTTTGGTTTGTACAGGCAATTTGATATTCCCATTAATCCAATATTGTACTAAACACAAAATTTATATCATACAGCTCAAGTTAAAAACATGTTTATCAATGAACCAACCTAACACACATTTTTGTTAAGTAAATGAACAAATTGAATATTAATTGTGGGGGTAATAAACACTCATCCGGCAAGTTTGCTAACATTCCGATCAAGTTATGTGTCCATCTAATCATCGTTTCTAAAAGCACAAAAGCATTGATCACAAGGTCTTTTGAGGGTTGTAATTTGGCTTGGTTACAAAAGAAATGTCATATGTGGGGAAATTGAATTCAAATGGCCAAGCAAGAGGAACATTCTTTCTAATTACACACCTCCTCACAACTCTTGGTGATTTTACAAGTGTTTCTCTTTGATCTTTGACAACCTTTTTTGACTTATTGATTTTCTTTTTCTCTTTTTCTTTGAGATTTCTTGATTTGTTTTTCTTTCTTTTTTCCTTTTGTTTCTTTGTTGTCAAGATCAAAATTCACCATTATTTGATATCCACAACCTCCTTTTTTTCTTCAAAGATGATACCCTAATTGAATGTTCCTTCCTCTTTTGGCAAAGGACAATAATCGTGATGGTTTAAGGGTTCAAACTGAAAGAAAAATATCAGAATTCAAAATGGTTTAACTATGAACTGAATTTTTTTTTTTTTTACAAACTCCGGCAATTTCATTAAGCAATTGAGCTTATGAAAGTTGGCAGTTCATAGTTAATGATTCTGATTCATTAGGCTCAAAAAGGGTTAACAAATACTCACTTCTCACAGGGTGGGCTATTTGTGGTCAAGTGTTTTCGCTCATATTCAAAAAATGCCTTGATCCTATCAATGCTTTCATACAATCTAAAACAACGTTCAGATTTAACATAACAAAATCGAGTTAGACAAAAAATGTCGGTCTCCATGCATATGTATAATGATGATTTTGAGGATTCCTCACATTTTGGCCGGTTCTAAATGGTTCACCGAATAAACATATTAAAAATGTAAACTGTATGATATAACTTTTGTACTAAGTACATGTGGTGCCAATGAGAATTGGGCTTTTTGATGGAATGCCGAGCAAGGTCGGGCTTTTGATTTTGATTTTTTTTTTTTTTTTGTGTTTGGTTTGGAAGGACAAGGTCCTTTGCCTACATACCCGAATGGGATCAAAACCGATGTAGTTCGGGCTTACTGGAGATGGGGGGAATGCCAATGAAAATTGGGCTATTGTCAATTGGGGAAAAGGCCGCAGTAGCCTGGGGGAAGGTAACCTCGGGTTGAGGTACCGGAATCTCTTGAATAGTGGGAATATGGATGAATTCCTCACCAAAGTCGAACAGCATGCCCCATGTACAACCGGGGGCCTAGTGTTACGTATGTGTGGTTTGTTTTGTGACGACGACCCACTTTTCTTGAAGGGTTGACACGTAGTGTTGCGAACGAAATGCGAACACTGATGACTCGATTCGGATTGTAAGAAATCCTTGAGGATATGAAGGGAAACGAGTTTTGGGCTCGAAAACGAATGTATGCATGCTATGCATGGTGTTAATGTAAATGCATGAAAAAAAGTTTTTGCATTTTGGGAGCACACGCTCAAATTGTTAGACAATTGCAAAACTGCCTTTGCAATCCCCTATAAAGTAAAATGATATGCAAAAAATTATTTTCATGAATGCAAACTGTATGGCATGCATAGGTATGATATGTATGTTCAAAATTTCCCCCATCCTCACGTGTAGGCTCTAAAGGTAAGATTTCCTAAGAAGAGGTCCCTAGAGTCATCGATCTCACATGGAATTAGGGTTGTCTATGGACATACGTCGACATGACTTCAATTAATTCCATATGAAAATCTCCTCTAAGCGGGGTTGGGCATCCTACCTCACGGACATACGTCAACGCGGGCTTCCGCTCACAACCTCCTTCTAACTTAGTTTTCTCTCGAGCTCGGGTAGAGAGCCTCACACGTCCGGCATTAACCCGAACAATGTGGAGTAACATCGCTCAAGTAACCCCCACAATTGATATATATATGAATATGAAGCAAAATGATATATATATATATATATATATATATATATATATATATATAAATGTAGAGCATAAAGAATAAACAAGTAAATGACAAGAAAAAATAAACATGCAAGTAAAATAAAACAAATTAGCCTAAAAGCCGACTGAGATAGGCTTGACTCGTTTATGCACAAACAAAATGTTTAATGCGACGTCCCCAGTGAAGTCGCCATTTCTGTATGGTGACGAACGCAAAACATAAAGCAATATGAAAATATATAAATATAAAGCAAAGGAATAAAAGCATATGAAGATAATAAAAATAAAAGCATGCAAGCAAAAAGATAAAAACATTTAGCTTAAAAGCTAACTAAGATAGGCTTGACTCACTAGTGAGGAAAAAACCTTTTTTTCCCCAGTGGAGTCGCCATTTCTGTCGCGTCGAATTTCGGATGTCAAGCTATTGGGAAGCTTTGAATCACTAATTCTAAATTACGACTGAACTTTTAATTTATCGGGGAAAAAGGAAAAAAGTTCTAAATTACCTTGAGAAAAGATTTTAGGTTCGAAAGTCGATTATGCGAGGGGAAGGTATTAGCACCCCTCACATCCGTTGTACTCAACGGGAACCTCTTAGTCGGCTTAGGCTTAAAATGCTTCGATGTTTACTTGCGTGTTTAAACATGTATAAAAGAAAATATAGAAACATAATGCGAGATGAAGAAAGAGATAAAAACAAACGAAAGAGAAAAAAGTTTTTTATTAATGGGCTTGACAAGATGTCGATCTTGCTCCTACGTATCTCCCGGTAGTCGGAGAATTCAAAGCGTACGTAGTTCTTTGGTAGAAAAAGTTTGTATGTTGGTTCGTTTTAGTTAAAAAAAGATTTGATCGCGTCCGAGCGAAAAAAGTTTGAAAAAAGAAAAAGTAATAAAAGTAAATGTCAACTGTTCGGGTTGCTGCCGAACTGGCCATTGACGACAATGCATAAAAGTAAATGATTTGATGAAAAAGTTTTCCACTCGGACTTGAACAAAGGTTTTAAAAACGTACGAAGACGTACAAAGTTTTAAAATGGTGAAAGACGGACGCTAGGCGATAAGCTCGCGCAAGGCGTGAATGTTTTGAAAAATAAATAAAAGACAAACGCACTGAGGCGAAAAATTCGCGCAAGGCGTAAATGGTTCGGATTGACCACGAGGGCCAAGAAAAGGGTAAAAATGGCCACAGGGGGGCCAAGGGAAGGTTGAGCGTGCTAGACGCGTTAAAGGGTGGAATGACGGTTGCCCAAGCGACGAGACATACGTCACGCATTCGTGCAACCGAGGTTTGGGGAGACATACGTCAAGCCATTCCTGTTTCATTCAAGTTTTGGTTTTGTTACTCGGAGAAATCTCAAAGGGAACCAAAGCTTTTAAAAGGAAAGTTGTAAAAGAAAAGAAAACACGAACAAATTTGTTGTTCGATTTTATTAAAAATCATGAACATTACTTGTTGCTTAAGTTATTGGAACTCAAGAACGAGTATAGTTCAAGTTTGAATGACAAACACAATCATAAGACATGCACAAAAATTGGAAAGTCCATAAGTTCGGCTCAATTCGAGCTTGGTTTTAAAAGAATGAGCAAGCTCGGCTTAAGTTCGTGTTTTGATTGAAAATCATGAACAACATGGTTGTTCAAGTTTGTTTTGAAATAGACGAACTTATCTTGTTGCTCAAACTTGGTTTTGGAAATATTAAAGAACATAACTTGTTTCACAAGTTACTCAAAATTTGTCGCACGAACTTGTGAAATCTTCAAAGTTGTGCATGATTATGAATTGGGTTTGGACCAAAATGGTTTTAACCTTCTTTAGGTTCTGAATCAAGGGCTGGAACCCCAAAAATTTGACATTTAAATGCCTGATTCATGTTCTGAATTTCACATACTTCGCAGAGCAACCAGAACTTGGCTCTGCGAAGTCAGGTTCTGGTGTGTTCGCAGTGCGAGCAATACTTTGCTCTGCGAAGTATGCGAATTTTTTAACTCAGAAGCTGTTTCTGAACAGAAGTTCAGAAACTGCTTCTAAGCAAGTTTCAGAACCTAAAGGAGGTTAAAAAACTTTGCAAAATTGAAGAAAAAGGAGGGTAAAAACTTAGTTTCAAAGCTTGGCCCCTTTGAGGTCCTTTTAGAGGTTCAAAAGAGGTTTTTGTGCACAAAGCAAAATTGAACAAAACAAATGATGCAAACAGCAAACACAATGCAAAATAAAGATTAAAGGAGACTTACAGAACTCCTAGCAATGCTTCAGCAATAGTTTGGGAATGGCTTGCTTGCTTGGTTGATAGTTAAGAACAAGGTTCTAGTTGAGTTTGGCTTTTGTGTATGAACTGATTTTGATGCTGCAATGTGGGAGATTTGGTGTGAATTTCGTGTGTGTAAGGCTGCTCTTTTGGTCTATTGATTGTGTTAAATCCTTGGGCCTTGGCATTCCTTTTATAGGCCAAAATGCAAATCTTAGTAATGATGAACAATGATGAACAATATCCTAAAACACTAGCTGATTTGGGCTAAATTCAGGCTAGAACACTTTGCATTTAATGCTAATGGATAGAACTTGCTTTGCCTTGTGCCAAGGGGCAAGGTCTTGACTGATCTCAGCCACAAATGCCATTAATTCTAGAAGGTAATGATGAGAAAAACTGCAAAACAGGGCAGCTGCAAAAGGGATGATTATTGGGATCAATCCTTGCAATCTTGGAAGGTCAAACAATCAAAACGTGTATTGCCATGTACAGGGAGATTGGGGGAAGCAAAATGAGCATGTGGGCTTATGTGTGGGAGGAGAAATTCAGCCCAAAACAGGGCACACCAAACAGCTTTTTGGGCAAGAAAACCACCTGTGTTTGGCTTGTTTTGGCAGAGGAAAAGGGAAGGAAAGGGATCAAGCAGCTGGCTGGCAAGCTTAGGTTGGGTGAGGGCTCAATTTGGAGGGACAAGAGCTGACTAAGGGCAGCCAATTTGTTTGATCACATGATAGGTTGGAAGAAAATCCTTCTTTCCTTTTACCTTTAATGTGACACATTAATTCTTGCCTTGCTGCACCAAATCAGTCACAAAATAGCAATAATAATAGTAATAATGCTAATAATAACAATTGTAGTTGAAAGCAAAAAGGATAAACCAATATATAAAATTCTGCAGAAAATTTCGCAGAGGTCGCAGTGCGAAGGTGATTTCGCACTGCGAACTCCCCTTTTTTTTATTTTTTGTATTTAAAATAAAAAAGGTGGGAAATGAATAATAAATAAATAATAATAATGATAATGCAAAATGCAAATGACAATGATAATGAATAAAATAGTAAATGACAATAATAATGAAAATGATGATAATAAACAAAAAATGATAAAAAACTTAATAATATTAATTAAAATAAAAACCCTAATAGTAGTAAAAGTAGTAATGATATAGAATAATAATAACATTAATAATATTAAGGATAATGAAAATGTTAATAATGATAATAATAAAATGCAAATAAAATACTATAACAAGATTGAAATAATAAAAAGTAATAATAAGTAATGAAAATAATAAAAGATAAAACACACAAAAATATAAGTCAAAAAATGGGGTATGACAGGGGTTGATTTGAAAGCTCCAGTCCATTGTAATGGCTTTGTTTTTGCCGTCATGAGGATCATTTCTTGATACCATCTACCTTATTTTTGTTTTTTCTTCTGTGATATTATTATTAGTCTATCTATCTCACTGCAACTCTTGTCATGAACAAACATTATTTGCCAGTGTTCTTGTTTCATGAGAATCTGCTGATAGCAAATGATTTATTCTATCGTACATACCTAATTTTGTTGAATGCAATATGTTGGTGACTTAACTGACATATGTTTGTGAGTAGTAGTCTACGGCACTTGTTTACCGCAATCAGGAACTAGAATACTGCAATTCTCATGCTTGGTGGCTGGTGCTGTTCATGGACTAACTTATCTACTTGAGGGACTGGAAATTTAGGTAACGCAAAGGCTCATATATTCAAAGAGTAAGATTTGTTGCCAGATCATTTAGCTGAAGTTCTTTCCATTTCTAGTTTTTATCTTACATTTTCCAATGTAAAGCATTTCTTACTACGCTTGGAGTATGAATTAATTCTACATGATGTGAACCTATTGTTTACAGTGGAGCATTAAAAAAATATATACACCAAAAGAGAAAAATATGTAAATTGTGCATCTTCACTTAATAAAAAAAAATTCTAGTTATTTCTTTATTTACTCTTTTTAAAGATAATTTCCCTTTTGTTTAGATGCCATGAGCATTACTTGTAGAATAGTGGGTCACTTGTGGAAAGGAAGTGATTTGCTATTTTAGATTCTTCTAAAAAGATGTGTCGGAATGATCAGCAGTAATTTGTGACTGAATCTGTTATGTCGTTGACATATATATATATATATATATATATATATATATATATATATATATATATATATATATATATATATATATATATATATAAACATCGTAGACCATAACATTTGCTTGGATCTCTCTGCACAACTCTTTACATATTTTCTGAATATTTGCTTTTTGTGTTCACAATTTGTTGTATTGTTTCCAACCTTATAATGTAGATTTTCCATTTAGTAAACATTATATTTGGTATTGGTTTCATGCATCAAGTTGTCATATTTTACGGATTCCCCGTCACGAGTTGTGTATTATTTCTGGGAAAATCTCTTCATCTATTATCTTTAAAGATGACTTTTTATACAAGGTTCCCGCCATTTATCTTGACCATTTTATTTAAATATTAAATTAAAATCAGTAAAGAAGGTAAGAGGATCACTGGTGTTTCCTTTCATTGAGGTTCCTTAAACATTTGGCATTTAAATTTTTAAAATAATAAATCAGTGGTGAAAGAAAGGGGATCACTGGTCCTTTACTACACCTCAAACCAGACCTATAACCTAAAACTTGTGTCCCTTAGCTCATATATGTTACATATATCACAATATGGTCGTCAAAGGGATGATAACTCGCGTCCCTTGTACATATCCCTCTTCGTACTTTAAATGATAAATCACAATACTGATGCTTAATTTTGCTTTAAAAGTGGTTCTAAAATTGGTTTAGTACTGAATTTTGAAGTCCTGAGCAGGAACTAGACTAGGGTTCATTAACTTCATTTGCTATTTTATTTTATTACGATTATTATCAGAAGTGAAAATGTATCAGTAGAACAAAGCTTCAATATCCATTTCTATATATAATAAAAAAGCATCAGTATATAGTAATTCAACATCGAACTCGATCTCATATGTTTTTGATTAGTTTGTTCCACATGGCGTTCTTCCTTCATCACAAATCCCCATCAAATTTTGACTCCTCAAGTTTCAATCCTTTCTTACTCTAACGAAATTAATTCTATCAACAGCAAAAATAACAACACTTTAGTCTCCTACCTCTCCGTACATACTCTCTTCATCATCAAACCACCAAACAAAACTCCCCACCCTTAGTTAATCAGAATCATTCTCCAAAACACACTCTCCTCACATTGCACTCACCTTTCCCTTAACTTTTCCTCACGTGCTCAATTTTAACAAACTACTCGCTCTCCATTTGAACCGCGAGTTCATCCAAAACAAATTCATCATCGACAAAGAGATTCTTGGGGAGGGTGAGTTGTTGTTGCTAGTGGACATCTATGAGTGTTGGTGTGTTGAGACATGATGTGTCGAGGGTTCATGATAAGGAGAAAAAGTGGGTGAAGTTGAAGAGTTTAGGGGAAAAGTTTTTGTTCTTGTAGTAATGGATGTTCCTTTTCAGCTTCTGCTTCGGGTTTCTGTGTTGCTAACATAAATTGTGTGATCTTTATTGACGAAACCTTCAATTCTTTTCAGAAAATGCTATCTGGGAATTGTGTTTTTTTATTTGTATCGAGGTTGGCTTTCGCCTTTGTCCGATTATCCTAATTTTATGCATTTTGTTTGAGGGAAACTTATATATCATAAAATGTATATGATGAACATCACCGTGGCATTGACAAGTTATCATAATTATGAAATTTCTAACTAGATGCAACAATGTTGGTGGACTTTGATTATATTTTTTACTGTTACTTTTGCATAGTATATGGTTAGTAACGAATTACTAATTACACTCATGAAAATATGTTGGAAAATGAGGTAAAATTTGGTCTGCCAAATAAGCATTTTGGTGGGTTCTTCAACTATCTTGTGTAAACAAGTTGTGATTAGATTATTCATTGTATGTTATGTTATTTTCATTTGGTGTTGACCACTTGCATTATTATGGTGATGTGAAGTTGACACTTAAATGATCAGTTAAACTTAAATCTCAATTATTTAACTTAAAGTTAATCTTCTCTGGTGGTTTGGATTTAAGAGGAATGCTATGGTCAATCACTCAAACACTATTATATTTTAGTCAAGATAACTATGATGACAAACTCTTGGTTTCTTGTTTAGTTAGATTAAGTTCAGATAGTTCATCCTTTGTTTGTATCTATTTGAAAGTTTTCATTGTTGTGCACAAATCATGTACTTATTACTTAATGTGTAATTCTCGGTATAAAAGATTAAAAATCAATTTACTTTTAGAAATATTGTCTGACATTATTTATTAGGAATTGGATCTTCTCATTTAGTTCCTAACAAAAAAACCTTTTCACTTCATATAGAGGCTACATAAAGAAAAAGGAAGTGAGACACAATATATGAGAGTTATATGATATCAATAGGTTCAGTTTTATACACATATAAATGTTTCATAAAAAGTTAAAACAAAATTTAAAATTATAACAATATTGAAAATGTACTTTAATCTATAAATTTATAATCACATGTTGACTGATCATAAAATTTGATAATGCAACCCAAGTTCAAATGATTTGCAATCGAAACAAAAAGTTTTACAAATATGAAACAATGGAGTAGTATCGAAAGCATATTTGGTGAAAACAACATTTCGGATATATATATATATATATATATATATATATATATATATAGAGAGAGAGAGAGAGAGAGAGATAGAGAGAGAGAGAGAGAGAGAGGAATATATTGACTCCAAGAGTAAGTCTAAAGAGTTATTCCGAATTTTAACCCTTCATCTTAATAATAATTAATGATTAAGATTTGTATCTGAAGATAATATGACATTACAAACTGCCTGCAGACCTGCTCCATGGTAGGGCGAGAACACGGGCTTTCAGTTAAGCAAGCAACTGCAATCCTTATCATCGATGCCACCTCTTGAACAATGGTATTTGTAGGATGAGGGAGACGTTGGTCTAACTTATCTATCAATGGCATAGTATCAAGTCTCAGGTCCGTAACACTTTGTGAAGGTTGCTGCCACAGATAAGTTACAATATCTCCAGGGTGCTTTCCAAAAAGTATTTCCAAGTTTAATACCCCAAAACTATAAACATCACATTTCTCATTTACTTCCATTGTGTATGCAAGTTCTGTAGAAATTTAAAAATATTTATCATGTGAAAAATAGGATTCTATAAACAAAACATGCAATGTAGATTAAACAATTGTGAAATAATTACATTTTACATGTAAGTACTAAACATAAACTACAAAATATTATAACCTTAATTAATATAGAAAAGAGAATTGACCTGGAGCTGCATATCCAAATGTGACTGCAAAAGAAGTCATATTTGATGAATTAGGATTTAGAAACTTAGATGTTCCAAAGTCTGAGACATGAGCTACATATTCCAAATCCAAAATAACATTCTTGCTGGATATATCTCGATGAACAATAGGAGGTGAGCAGTCATGATGAAGATAGCATAAAGCATTAGCTATATCTTTAATGATATTCACCCTCTTATTCCAATCAACTTCACCAGCTTGTTCATTGTCCTTCAAAATGTTGTCCATGCTACCCTTCTCCAAGAATTCATAAACCAAAAATGAGTGTAGTCGATGTGAACAAAACCCGTATAACTTCACAATGTTGCGATGTCGAATTTCTGTCAAAGCATGGATCTCATTTGTGAAAGATTTCAGGTTAGGCATTTCTTCATTTTGTAATGAGTGAAGTTTCTTCACAGCTACAACTTGACCTGTAGGCAACTCTGCTTTGTAAACACTTCCATGTCCTCCAACCCCAATGAGATGCTTGTTGTCAAAATCTTCAGTGGCTTCGATTATGTTCTCGTACGCCATTTTGCCATCAAAGCTCCATATTGCAAATAGATTTTCAATTTGAAATTCTTGTGCAGGCTTGTATTCTTTTGTGCTTGAAGTTCGACAAAAATGGTATGAGATCCCATAAACTATTAATGCTAAGAATAGAGGGCCTAGAGTGAGGGATAAAAATAGCACCAAAATTTTGTTAGTCTTATGATTATGAAAGTTGCCACCAGATGTTGAGCAAGGCTCTAGGCCAGAGACATTACCACACAAGCCTTTGTTATTTCTCAGTGCTTCAATTGGAGCTCTTTTGGAAGCTGTAATGCTTGGAATTGGACCCTCCAACTGGTTGTAAGATATATCAACATTTGTCAAGCTTAACATATCAACAAAGCTTACGGGAATGGTACCAGAGAGATTGTTATGTGAGAGATTCAATGTTTCTAAGTGATTTAACTGGTCAAGAATTGCTGGTATGGTTCCATTCATAAAATTCCCACTAAGATCAAGGTTTTCAATAATATTCAATTGGCCAAACTGAACAGGAATGTTCCCCTCAAACTTATTTTGGCTCAAATTTAATTGCAATAACCTAGACAACATACCAAGTTTTTCAGGGATGAAGCCACTGAAACTATTTGCTGCAAGCTCCAATGCAGTTAGTTCATGCAATGATGCAATTTGTACAGGAACTTCTCCAGAAAGATGATTGTTACTTATGGATAGTTTGATCAACAAAGATAAACTTTCTAACTCCTTTGGAATTTTTCCCGTGAGATGGTTAGAAGACAAGTTAAGTTCCTGTAAATTTGTTGCTCTGCCTAGTTCTGGTGGTATGCTTCCCGTCAAATTATTGTTGGAGATTTTAAGACTTGTGAGATTCTTGCACTTTCCCCAATTTGAAGAAATATGACCATAAAATTTATTATCACTCAAGTCCATGTAGTACAAGTTTGGATACACACCAAAACTATCTGTTATATCTCCAGTCAATTGGTTTTGTTCAAGCCTCACTCTCTTAAGGCTTGAGCAATTCTTCAAACTCTCTGGAACTAGGCCCATGAACTGGTTATGAGCAGCAGTGAAATTTTCCAACTTTCCACCGACACAAATATTTTGAGGTAAATGACCTACAAAGTTATTATCATTCAAATCGAGAAGTTCCAAATCGGTAAGCCTCACTACTACAGAAATGACTTTTTACATCAGTCGAAAATGACTTTTTACATCAGTTGCCAACCGATGTAAGGTGGCTTGATGTAGTATGTGCACTACTTTTTACATCGGGTACGGACTGATGTAAAAACCTATTTTCTACATCAGTTCTATTTTCGACTGTTGTAATAGATGCACTTTAAAATTTCACAACGGGGTTTTCACATCAGGTATAAGTTAAGGACTGATGTAAAATATGTGTTTTTCACATCAGGTATAAGTTAAGGACTGATGCGAAATCTATATATTTTTTTTTAAAATTGCTTAATAAATAAGCTTAACACTTGCTCTTTTCTTTTATATTAAAAATATAAAAACAAGTGTAAATATACAGATTACAACTTGATTACAATTTGATTCTTAATATGGGTGGTCTCACTTGCTCTTTTCTTTTCTGTAGCATAACTGATTTAGTAAAAGAATCAAGCCATAACAAGTGGTATTCAGCTTACAGATGCACAGGTTTTTCAATTAAATACAACTTGATTACAATCAGCTAATGAATGATCAAGAATGAAGTAACAGATCAAAAAAATACAAGTGTAAATATACAGATTACACATAACCTTCACATCATAAGTCTTTCTGGACCATAGCTTCCAATGCGGTTAGACTTTGGGAGATAAACTTATAAGCTGTAGATGCATGGATGGAGGTACTATGATTATCAAACAGAGTCTACTGGTCTATCCTTGGGAGCAGAGGAAGTTTCAAGAACCAAATCACCAATTCCCTTTGGCGGACCAATGCTGCATCGAGCTGTGTTATGCGTCTGGATAGCTTCCTTTATTTTTTGAAAGTGTAATGTTCAAAAGTACGCATTAGATTATTCTTAATGTATTTACCTCAACCATATACATCCATCATCATACATTTGTCTCACTATTAGGCATCTGAGCTACGCATTTCTAGTCCTTAACAAGGAAAATATGTAAGTGAGCATATGTAATTTTTCCATACACTTAGATAATCCACTTTCTGAATACAACTAACCAAGCACTCAAATAGGCATTATTTTTTCAGTATCTTCTTGCATTCAGCTATTTCTGCATAATTTAGTTTTAGCCCTTACATTTCGAAGAGAATTATGCAGGATGCCAATACTGAAAACATAAGCATCAGGAATGTTAAAAAGAAATACTCGCCAGTTTTATGCATCAGGAATGTGACAATGAGGTAAAATTTGGTCTGCCAAATAAACAAGTTGTTATGTTATTTTCATTTGGTGTTGACCACTTGCATTATTATGGTGATGTGAAGTTGAAACTAAATGATCGGTTAAACTTAAATCTCAATTATTTAACTTGGAAGTTAATCTTCTCTGGTGGTTTGGGATTTAAGAGGAATGCTACGCTCACTCACTCAAACTCTTATTTTCTTGTTTAGTTAAATTAAGTACAGATAGTTCATCCTTTGTTTGTATCTATTTGAAAGATGTACTTATTACATAATGTGTAATTCTCGGTATAAAAGATTAAAAATCAATTTACTTTTAGAAATATTGTCTGACATTATTTATTAAGAATTGGATCTTCTCATTTAGTTTCTAACAAAAAAACCTTTTCACTTCATATAGAGGCGACATAAAGAAAAAGGAAGTGAGACACAATATATGAGAGTTATATGATATCAATAGGTTCAGTTTTATACACATATAAATATAAATGCTTCATAAAAAGTTAAAACAAAATTTAAAATTATAGCAATTTTGAAAATGTACTTTAATCTATAAATTTATAATCACATGTTGACTGATCATAAAATTTGATAATGCAACCCAAGTTCAAATGATTTACAATCGAAACAAAAAGTTTTACAAATATGAAACAATGGAGTAGTATCGAAAGCATATTTGGTGAAAACAACATTTAGGATATATATATATATAGGAGAGATATATTGACTCCAAGAGTAAGTCTAAAGAGTTATTCCGAATTTTAACCCTTCATCTTAATAATAATTAATGGTTAAGATTTGTATCTGAAGATAATTATGACATTACAAACTGCCTGCAGACCTGCTCCATGGTAGGGCGAGAACGCGGGCTTTCAGTTAAGCAAGCAACTGCAATCCTTATCATCGATGCCACCTCTTGAACAATGGTATTTGTAGGATGAGGGAGACGTTGGTCTAACTTATCTATCAATGGCATAGTATCAAGTCTCAGGTCCGTAACACTTTGCGAAGGTTGATGCCACAGATAAGTTACAATATCTCCAGGGTGCTTTCCAAAAAGTATTTCCAAGGTTAATACCCCAAAACTATAAACATCACATTTCTCATTTACTTCCATTGTGTATGCAAGTTCTGTAGAAATTTAAAAATATTTATCATGTGAAAAATAAAATTCTATAAACAAAACATGCAATGTAGATTAGACAATTGTGAAATAATTACATTTTACATGTAAGTACTAAACATAAACTACAAAATATTATAACCTTAATTAATATAGAAAAGAGAATTGACCTGGAGCTGCATATCCAAATGTGCCTGCAAAAGAAGTCATATTGGATGAATTGGGATTTAGAAACTTAGATGTTCCAAAGTCTGAGACATGAGCTACATATTCCAAATCCAAAATAACATTCTTGATAGATATATCTCGATGAACAATAGGAGGAGAACAATCATGGTCCTTTACTACACCTCAAACCAGACCTATAACTTAAAACTCGTGTCCCTTAGCTCATATCTGTTGCATATATCACAGTATGGCTGTCAAAGGGATGATAACTCGCGTCCCTTGTACATGTCCCTCTTCGTACTTTAAATGATAAATCAATATACTGATGCTTTTGCTTTAAAAGTGGTTCTAAAATTGGTTTAGTACTGAATTTTGAAGTCCTGAGCAGGAACTAGACTAGGGTTCATTAACTTCATTTGCTATTTTATTTATTACGATTATTATCAGAAGTGAAAATGTATCAGTAGAACAAAGCTTCAATATCCATTTCTATATATAATAAAAAAAGCATCAGTATCTATAGTAATTCAACATCGAACTCGATCTCATATGTTTTTGATTAGTTTGTTCCACGTGGCGTTCTTCCTTCATCACAAATCCCCATCAAATTTTACGCTTCAAATTTTGACTCCTCAAGTTTCAATCCTTTCTTACTCTAACGAAATTAATTCTATCAACAACAAAAATAACAACACTTCAGTCTCCTACCTCTCCATACATATTCTCTTCGTCATCAAACCACCACACAAAACCCCCCACCCTTGGTTAGTCAGAATCAGTCATTCTCCAAACACATTTCCTCGCATTCACTCACCTTTCCCTTAGCTTTTCCTCACGTGCTCAATTTCAACAAACTACTCGCTCTCCATTTGAACCCCGAGTTCATCCAAAACAAATTCATCATCGACAAAGAGATTCTTGGGGAGGGTGAGTTGTTGTTGCTAGTGGACATCTATGAGTGTTGGTGTGTCGAGACTTGATGTGTCGAGGCTTCATGATAAGGAGAAAAAGTGGGTGAAGTTGAAGAGTTTAGGGGATAAGTTTTTGTTCTTGTAGTAATGGATGTTCCTTTTCAGCTTCTGCTTCGGGTTTCTGTGTTGCTAACAAAAATTGTGTGATCTTTATTGACGAAACCTTCAATTCTTTCCAGAAAATGCTATCTGGGAATTGTGTTTTTCTTTTTGTATTGAGGTTGACTTTCGCCTTTGTTCGATTATCCTAATTTTATGCATTTTGTTTGAGGGAAACTTATATATCATAAAATGTATATGATGAACATCACCGTGGCATTGACAAGTTATCATAATTATGAAGTTTCTAACTAGATGCAACAATGTTGGTGGACTTTGATTATATTTTTTACTGTTACTTTTGCATATTATATATATGGTTAGTAACGAATTACTAATTACACTCATGAAAATATGTTGGAAAATGAGGTAGAATTTGGTCTGCCAAATAAGCATTTTGGCGGGTTCTTCAACTATCGTGTGTAAACAAGTTGTGATTAGATTATTCATTGTATGTTATGTTATTTTCATTTGGTTTTGACCACTTGCATTATTATGGTGATGCGAAGTTGACACTTAAATGATCAGTTAAACTTAAATCTCAATTATTTAACTTAAAGTTATTCTTCTCTGGTGGTTTGGATTTAAGAGGAATGCTATGGTCACTCACTTAAACACTCTCCCACAAACACTATTATATTTTAGTTAACTATGACAAACTCTTGGTTTCTTGTTTAGTTAGATTAAGTTCAGATAGTTCATTCTTTGTTTGTATCTATTTGAAAGTTTTCTTCGTTGTGCATAAATCATGTACTTACTACTTAATGTGTAATTCTCGGTATAAAAGATTAAAAATCAATTTACTTTTAGAAATATTGTCTGACATTATTTATTAGGAATTGGATCTTCTCATTTAGTTCCTAACAAAAAAACCTTTTCACTTCATATAGAGGCGACATAAAGAAAAAGGAAGTGAGACACACTATATGAGAGTTATATGATATCAATAGGTTCAGTTTTATACACATATAAATGTTTCATAAAAAGTTAAAACAAAATTTAAAATTATAACAATATTGAAAATGTACTTTAATCAATAAATTTATAATCACATGTTGACTGATCATAAAATTTGATAATGCAACTCAAGTTCAAATGATTTACAATCGAAACAAAAAGTTTTACAAATATGAAACAATGAAGTAGTATCGAAAGCATATTTACAAATATAACGATTTCCTAGAGAAAAATAAAACGATATTGAAAATTACAATTCCAAAATTTGAAATTTTTAAATCAAAGGCGTTGTTAGTGAGTGCCAACGGAACACAAAGAGGTTGAAAGGGATGAATGAAGTGCACCAATACAATGCAATACTTCTAATTTAACCACACCTAGGAATTATTAGTAATTAATCTTAGCCATTTATTATTGTTAAGATGAAGGGTTAAAATTTGGAGTAACTCTTTAGACTTACTCTTGAAGTCAATAGACTTATATGTATCTGAAGATCCATTCATATATATATATATATATATGCCTGCAGACCTGCTCCATGGTAGGTCGAGAACGCGGGCTTTCAGTTAAGCAAGCAACTGCAATCCTTATCATCGATGCCACCTCTTGAACAATGGTATTTGTAGGATGAGGGAGACGTTGGTCTAACTTATCTATCAATGGCATAGTATCAAGTCTCAGGTCCGTAACACTTTGCGAAGGTTGATGCCACAGATAAGTTACAATATCTCCAGGGTGCTTTCCAAAAAGTATTTCCAAGGTTAATACCCCAAAACTATAAACATCACATTTCTCATTTACTTCCATTGTGTATGCAAGTTCTGTAGAAATTTAAAAATATTTATCATGTGAAAAATAAAATTCTATAAACAAAACATGCAATGTAGATTAGACAATTGTGAAATAATTACATTTTACATGTAAGTACTAAACATAAACTACAAAATATTATAACCTTAATTAATATAGAAAAGAGAATTGACCTGGAGCTGCATATCCAAATGTGCCTGCAAAAGAAGTCATATTGGATGAATTGGGATTTAGAAACTTAGATGTTCCAAAGTCTGAGACATGAGCTACATATTCCAAATCCAAAATAACATTCTTGATAGATATATCTCGATGAACAATAGGAGGAGAACAATCATGGTCCTTTACTACACCTCAAACCAGACCTATAACTTAAAACTCGTGTCCCTTAGCTCATATCTGTTGCATATATCACAGTATGGCTGTCAAAGGGATGATAACTCGCGTCCCTTGTACATGTCCCTCTTCGTACTTTAAATGATAAATCAATATACTGATGCTTTTGCTTTAAAAGTGGTTCTAAAATTGGTTTAGTACTGAATTTTGAAGTCCTGAGCAGGAACTAGACTAGGGTTCATTAACTTCATTTGCTATTTTATTTATTACGATTATTATCAGAAGTGAAAATGTATCAGTAGAACAAAGCTTCAATATCCATTTCTATATATAATAAAAAAAGCATCAGTATCTATAGTAATTCAACATCGAACTCGATCTCATATGTTTTTGATTAGTTTGTTCCACGTGGCGTTCTTCCTTCATCACAAATCCCCATCAAATTTTACGCTTCAAATTTTGACTCCTCAAGTTTCAATCCTTTCTTACTCTAACGAAATTAATTCTATCAACAACAAAAATAACAACACTTCAGTCTCCTACCTCTCCATACATATTCTCTTCGTCATCAAACCACCACACAAAACCCCCCACCCTTGGTTAGTCAGAATCAGTCATTCTCCAAACACATTTCCTCGCATTCACTCACCTTTCCCTTAGCTTTTCCTCACGTGCTCAATTTCAACAAACTACTCGCTCTCCATTTGAACCCCGAGTTCATCCAAAACAAATTCATCATCGACAAAGAGATTCTTGGGGAGGGTGAGTTGTTGTTGCTAGTGGACATCTATGAGTGTTGGTGTGTCGAGACTTGATGTGTCGAGGCTTCATGATAAGGAGAAAAAGTGGGTGAAGTTGAAGAGTTTAGGGGATAAGTTTTTGTTCTTGTAGTAATGGATGTTCCTTTTCAGCTTCTGCTTCGGGTTTCTGTGTTGCTAACAAAAATTGTGTGATCTTTATTGACGAAACCTTCAATTCTTTCCAGAAAATGCTATCTGGGAATTGTGTTTTTCTTTTTGTATTGAGGTTGACTTTCGCCTTTGTTCGATTATCCTAATTTTATGCATTTTGTTTGAGGGAAACTTATATATCATAAAATGTATATGATGAACATCACCGTGGCATTGACAAGTTATCATAATTATGAAGTTTCTAACTAGATGCAACAATGTTGGTGGACTTTGATTATATTTTTTACTGTTACTTTTGCATATTATATATATGGTTAGTAACGAATTACTAATTACACTCATGAAAATATGTTGGAAAATGAGGTAGAATTTGGTCTGCCAAATAAGCATTTTGGCGGGTTCTTCAACTATCGTGTGTAAACAAGTTGTGATTAGATTATTCATTGTATGTTATGTTATTTTCATTTGGTTTTGACCACTTGCATTATTATGGTGATGCGAAGTTGACACTTAAATGATCAGTTAAACTTAAATCTCAATTATTTAACTTAAAGTTATTCTTCTCTGGTGGTTTGGATTTAAGAGGAATGCTATGGTCACTCACTTAAACACTCTCCCACAAACACTATTATATTTTAGTTAACTATGACAAACTCTTGGTTTCTTGTTTAGTTAGATTAAGTTCAGATAGTTCATTCTTTGTTTGTATCTATTTGAAAGTTTTCTTCGTTGTGCATAAATCATGTACTTACTACTTAATGTGTAATTCTCGGTATAAAAGATTAAAAATCAATTTACTTTTAGAAATATTGTCTGACATTATTTATTAGGAATTGGATCTTCTCATTTAGTTCCTAACAAAAAAACCTTTTCACTTCATATAGAGGCGACATAAAGAAAAAGGAAGTGAGACACACTATATGAGAGTTATATGATATCAATAGGTTCAGTTTTATACACATATAAATGTTTCATAAAAAGTTAAAACAAAATTTAAAATTATAACAATATTGAAAATGTACTTTAATCAATAAATTTATAATCACATGTTGACTGATCATAAAATTTGATAATGCAACTCAAGTTCAAATGATTTACAATCGAAACAAAAAGTTTTACAAATATGAAACAATGGAGTAGTATCGAAAGCATATTTGGTGAAAACAACATTTAGGATATATATATATATAGGAGAGATATATTGACTCCAAGAGTAAGTCTAAAGAGTTATTCCGAATTTTAACCCTTCATCTTAATAATAATTAATGGTTAAGATTTGTATCTGAAGATAATTATGACATTACAAACTGCCTGCAGACCTGCTCCATGGTAGGGCGAGAACGCGGGCTTTCAGTTAAGCAAGCAACTGCAATCCTTATCATCGATGCCACCTCTTGAACAATGGTATTTGTAGGATGAGGGAGACGTTGGTCTAACTTATCTATCAATGGCATAGTATCAAGTCTCAGGTCCGTAACACTTTGCGAAGGTTGATGCCACAGATAAGTTACAATATCTCCAGGGTGCTTTCCAAAAAGTATTTCCAAGGTTAATACCCCAAAACTATAAACATCACATTTCTCATTTACTTCCATTGTGTATGCAAGTTCTGTAGAAATTTAAAAATATTTATCATGTGAAAAATAAGATTCTATAAACAAAACATGCAATGTTGATTAGACAATTGTGAAATAATTACATTTTGCATGTAAGTACTAAACATAAACTACAAAATATTATAACCTTAATTAATATAGAAAAGAGAATTGACCTGGAGCTGCATATCCAATTGTGCCTGCAAAAGATGTCATATTGGATGAATTGGGATTTAGAAACTTAGATGTTCCAAAGTCTGAGACATGAGCTACATATTCCAAATCCAAAATAACATTCTTGCTGGATATATCTCGATGAACAATAGGAGGTGAGCAGTCATGATGCAGATAGCATAAAGCTTTAGCTATATCTTTAATGATATTCACCCTTTTATTCCAATCAAATTCACCAGCTTGTTCATTGTCCTTCAAAATGTTGTCCATGCTACCCTTTTCCAAGAATTCATAAACCAAAAATGAGTGTAGTTGATGTGAACAAAACCCGTATAACTTCACAATGTTGCGATGTCGAATTTCTGTCAAAGCATGGATCTCATTTGTGAAAGCTTTCAGGTTAGGCATTTCTTCATTTTGTAATGAGTGAAGTTTCTTCACAGCTACAACTTGACCCGTAGGCAACTCTGCTTTGTAAACACTTCCATGTCCTCCAACCCCAATGAGATGCTTGTTGTCAAAATCTTCAGTGGCTTCGATTATGTTCTCATACACCATTTTGCCATCAAAGCTCCATATTGCAAATAGATTTTCAATTTGAAATTCTTGTGCAGGCTTGTATTCTTTTGTGCTTGAAGTTCGACAAAAATGGTAGTAGATCCCATAAACTATTAATGCTAAGAATAGAGGGCCTAGAGTGAGGGATAGAACTAGCACCAAAATTTTGTTAGTCTTATGATTATGAAAGTTGCCACCAGATGTTGAGCAAGGCTCTAGGCCAGAGACTTTACCACACAAGCCTTTGTTATTTCTCAGTGCTTCAATTGGAGCTCTTTTGAAAGCTGTAATGCTTGGAATTGGACCCTCCAACTGGTTGTAAGATATATCAACAGTTGTCAAGCTTAACATATCAACAAAGCTTACGGGAATGGTACCAGAGAGATTGTTATGTGAGAGATTCAATGTTTCTAAACGATTTAACTGGCCAAGCATTGCTGGTATGGTTCCATTCATAAAATTCCCACTAAGATCAAGGTTTTCAATAACATTCAATTGGCCAAACTCAACAGGAATGTTCCCCTCAAACTTATTTTGGCTCAAATTTAATTGCAATAACCTAGACAACATACCAAGTTTTTCAGGGATGAAGCCATTGAAATTATTTGCTGCAAGCTCCAATGCAGTTAGTTCATGCAATGATGCAATTTGTACAGGAACTGCTCCAGAAAGATGATTGTTACTTATGGATAGTTTGTTCAACAAAGATAAACTTTCTAACTCCTTTGGAATTTTCCCCGTGAGATGGTTAGAAGACAAGTTAAGTTCCTGTAAATTTGTTGCTCTGCCTAGTTCTGGTGGTATGCTTCCCGTCAAATTATTGTTGGAGATTTTAAGACTTGTGAGATTCTTGCACTTTCCCCAATTTGGAGAAATACGACCATAAAATTTATTATCACTCAATTCCATGTAGTACAAGTTTGGATACACACCAAAACTATCTGTTATATCTCCAGTCAATTGGTTTTGTTCAAGCCTGACTCTCTTAAGGCTTGAGCAATTCTTCAAACTCTCTGGAACTAGGCCTGTGAACTGGTTAAGAGCGGCAGTGAATTTTTCCAACTTTCCACCGACACAAATATTGTGAGGTAAATGACCAACAAAATTATTATCAGACAAATTGAGAGTTTCCAAATCGGTAAGCCTATTCATTTCTGTTGGAATTTGTCCGGTGAGATTATTTGAGACAAGAGTTAATTGACTCAATTTTGTTAAATTTCCGATGGTGGAAGGAATTAGTCCAGTGAGATTATTTGATAAAAGAATTAATACACTCAATTTTGTTAAATTTCCGATGGTGGAAGGAATTGGTCCAGAAAGACTATTTTCTGAAAAGTCAATAAGTTCCAAATTGACCAACTTACCTATGGAAGGTAGAATTTGTCCGGTGATAGCATTTGAGTAAAATGATAATTCAGTTAGTTTCGTTAAATTTCCGATGGTGGAAGGAATTGGTCCAGAGAGTTGATTTATTGAAAGGTCAATAGTATCCAAATTGATCAAGTTACCTATGGAAGGTGAAATTTGTCCAATGAGATTATTTGAGTAAAGAGTTAATTCACTCAATTTTGTTAAATTTCCGATGGTGGAAGGAATTGGTCCAGAGAGTTGATTTCTTGAAAGGTAAATAGTATCCAAATTGATCAAGTTACCTATGGAAGGTGGAATTTGTCCAGTGAAATTATTTGAGAAAAGACTTAATTCACTCAATTTTGTTAAATTTCCGATGGTGGAAGGAATTGGTCCAGTGAGATTATTTGAGTAAAGAGTTAATTCACTCAATTTTGTTAAATTTCCGATGGTGGAAGGAATTTGTCCAGAGAGTTGATTTCTTGAAAGGTAAATAGTATCCAAATTGATCAAGTTACCTATGGAAGGTGGAATTTGTCCAATGAGATTATTTGAGAAAAGACTTAATACACTCAATTTTGTTAAATTTCTGATGGTGGAAGGAATTGGTCCAGAGAGTTGATTTCTTGAAAGGTAAATAGTATCCAAATTGATCAAGTTACCTATGGAAGGTGGAATTTGTCCGATGAGGGCATTTGAGTGAAAATATAATTCACTTAGTTTCGTTAAATTGCCGATAGTGAAAGGAATTGGTCCAGAGATATTGTTAACCGACAAATCAAGAGTTGTTAGACTAGACATCTCTCCAATATGGTGTGGAACAACTCCGTACAAGAAGTTGTTTGCTAAAACTAAGGTGTGGATTTTTGTAAGTGATGAGAAATTGAGACTTTGAAGCGTACCTTTTAGTCCAATATTGGTGAGATTTACCTTGTTGATGGACTTTGATTCATAATCACACGTGATTCCTTCCCAACCACAAGGATTATTACCAATCCATGAAGAGAGAAATGCCCTGCTATGGTTTTCAAGGCTTGCTTTCCACTTTAACAGAGCATCTGCCTCACTGCCTTGGATTTTTGTTGCAGCATGAGGTGATGTGGCAATTACAAACACATAGAAGAACAAAACAAGACACGACATTGGTAAAAGCTTCATCTTCTGAAGCCTTTTGGAAATTTCAACACAATGAAATTATTGGCAATCACTGAAATATATATAATTGAACTAGACACTTATATTATGATGAATGCATTATAATGGGAGATGTAGGTGATATTTATAATGCATTGTAATTGATATTCCCATTTGTAATAGTGAAGACTCAGGCTCATTAAAGGTCTTCCACTTTTGTCTTTAAGGTGAAGATAAGAAAGATGTGGTTGGAGTAATAGGGGAAGGTAATGAGTTTAACTGACCCAAAATAATAAAATAAAAAAATCTAAAACATTTATGATTAAAATATCTACTTATCTGCTTCCATATATAATGAGTTTAACTGAGCCACAAAATCTAAAAAATCAATGAGAATGACATTTATCTATGAGAATGAAAATAAACCATAAAATCAAAATAGATGGTTCAAAGAAAATTGAAATCAAAGAAAGCGATGGATATGTATTTGTATGGTGTGAAATCAAAGAAACCATTCATTATATAATCCACAACTCATAACACAGTTGGTCCTTAAAAAAAACTCATAACTCAATTGGAAAAAATGTCGAAATTGCGACAATAAGTGGGGATTTAAACCTCAATTTCTCCATTTATGTGTGTGACAATGAGGTAAAATTTGGTCTGCCAAATAAACAAGTTGTTATGTTATTTTCATTTGGTGTTGACCACTTGCATTATTATGGTGATGTGAAGTTGAAACTAAATGATCGGTTAAACTTAAATCTCAATTATTTAACTTGGAAGTTAATCTTCTCTGGTGGTTTGGGATTTAAGAGGAATGCTACGCTCACTCACTCAAACTCTTATTTTCTTGTTTAGTTAAATTAAGTACAGATAGTTCATCCTTTGTTTGTATCTATTTGAAAGATGTACTTATTACATAATGTGTAATTCTCGGTATAAAAGATTAAAAATCAATTTACTTTTAGAAATATTGTCTGACATTATTTATTAAGAATTGGATCTTCTCATTTAGTTTCTAACAAAAAAACCTTTTCACTTCATATAGAGGCGACATAAAGAAAAAGGAAGTGAGACACAATATATGAGAGTTATATGATATCAATAGGTTCAGTTTTATACACATATAAATATAAATGCTTCATAAAAAGTTAAAACAAAATTTAAAATTATAGCAATTTTGAAAATGTACTTTAATCTATAAATTTATAATCACATGTTGACTGATCATAAAATTTGATAATGCAACCCAAGTTCAAATGATTTACAATCGAAACAAAAAGTTTTACAAATATGAAACAATGAAGTAGTATCGAAAGCATATTTACAAATATAACGATTTCCTAGAGAAAAATAAAACGATATTGAAAATTACAATTCCAAAATTTGAAATTTTTAAATCAAAGGCGTTGTTAGTGAGTGCCAACGGAACACAAAGAGGTTGAAAGGGATGAATGAAGTGCACCAATACAATGCAATACTTCTAATTTAACCACACCTAGGAATTATTAGTAATTAATCTTAGCCATTTATTATTGTTAAGATGAAGGGTTAAAATTTGGAGTAACTCTTTAGACTTACTCTTGAAGTCAATAGACTTATATGTATCTGAAGATCCATTCATATATATATATATATATATGCCTGCAGACCTGCTCCACGGTAGGTCGAGAACGCGGGCTTTCAGTTAAGCAAGCAACTGCAATCCTTATCATCGATGCCACCTCTTGAACAATGGTATTTGTAGGATGAGGGAGACGTTGGTCTAACTTATCTATCAATGGCATAGTATCAAGTCTCAGGTCCGTAACACTTTGCGAAGGTTGATGCCACAGATAAGTTACAATATCTCCAGGGTGCTTTCCAAAAAGTATTTCCAAGGTTAATACCCCAAAACTATAAACATCACATTTCTCATTTACTTCCATTGTGTATGCAAGTTCTGTAGAAATTTAAAAATATTTATCATGTGAAAAATAAAATTCTATAAACAAAACATGCAATGTAGATTAGACAATTGTGAAATAATTACATTTTACATGTAAGTACTAAACATAAACTACAAAATATTATAACCTTAATTAATATAGAAAAGAGAATTGACCTGGAGCTGCATATCCAAATGTGCCTGCAAAAGAAGTCATATTGGATGAATTGGGATTTAGAAACTTAGATGTTCCAAAGTCTGAGACATGAGCTACATATTCCAAATCCAAAATAACATTCTTGCTAGATATATCTCGATGAACAATAGGAGGAGAACAATCATGATGCAGATAGCATAAAGCTTTAGCTATATCTTTAATGACATTCACCCTCCTATTCCAATCAAGTTCACTAGCTTGTTCATTGTCCTTCAAAATGTTGTCCATGCTACCCTTCTCCAAGAATTCATAAACCAAAAATGAGTGTAGTCGATGTGAACAAAACCCATATAACTTTACAATGTTGCGATGTCAGATTTCTGTCAAAGCACTAATCTCACTTGCAAAAGCTTTTAGATTAGATACATCTCCATTTGGTAGTGAATGGAGTTTCTTCACAGCTACCACTTGACCGGTAGGCAACTCTGCTTTGTAAACACTTCCATGTACTCCAACCCCAATGAGATTCTTGTTGTCAAAATCTTCTGTGGCTTTGATGATATTCTCATACACCATTTTGCCATCAAAGCTCCATATTGTAAATAGATTTTCAGTTTGAAATTCTTCTGCAGGCTTGTGTTCTTTTGTGCTTGAAGTTCGGCAGAAAAGGTACGAGCGCCCACAAACAAATAATGCTAACAATAGAGTGCCTAGAGTGAGGGGTAAAACTAGCTCCAAAATTTTGTTAGTATTATGACTATGAAAGTTGCCACCTGATGTTGAACAATGCTCTAGGCCAGAGACATTACCACACAAGCCTTTGTTATTTCTTAATGCTTCAAATGGGGCTTTTAGGAAGGCTGAAATGCTTGGAATTGGACCCTTCAATTGGTTGTATGATATATCAACAGTTGTTAAGCCTGACATCTCACCATTGGTCAAGGGAATGGTACCAGAAAGATCATTATGGGAGAGATTCAATGTTTTTAAGCGATTTAACTGTCCAAGCATTGTTGGTATGGTTCCATTCAAAGAAATCCCACTAAGATCAAGATTTTCAATAACTTTTAACTGTCCAATCTCTTCAGGAATGTTTCCTTCAAACTTATTTTGGCTCATATTTAAGTGCAATAACATAGATAGTCTTCCAAGTTGTTTTGGGACGAAGCCACTTAAATTATTTGTTGAAAGCTCCAAGATAGCAAGTTCCTTCAATGAGGCAATTTGTGCAGGAACTTCCCCTAAAAAATAATTGCTACTTATCGAGAGTTGGATCAATGAAGATAAGTTGCCTAGCTCCTTTGGAATTTCTCCTGTAAGTTGATTCGAGGACAAATCAAGTATATGTAAATTGGTTGCCCCAACCAATTCTAGTGGTATACTTCCTGTTAAATTATTGTTGGAGATTTTAAGACTTGTGAGATTCTTGCATTTTCCCCAATTAGGTGAAATATGGCCATAAAATTTATTATCACTCAATTCCATGTAGTACAAGTTTGGACACACACCAAAGCTATCTGTTATATTTCCAGTAAGTTGGTTTTGTTTAAGTCTCACTCTCTTTAGACTTGAACAATTCTTCAAACTCTTTGGAATTGAACCTGTGAACTGGTTATTTCTAGCTGAGAACACAGTTAACTTTCCACTACTACATATATTGTGAGGTAGATGACCTATGAAATTATTATCACCTAACTGCAGAATTTCCAATTTGTTAAGCCTATTCATTTCTGTTGGAATATTGCCAGTGAGATCTTTTGATAAAAGAGATAATGCACTTAGTTTCGTTAAATTTCCGATAGTGGAGGGAATTGGTCCATATAATTGATTACCATAAAGGTCAAAAATATCCAATTTGACCAGGTTACCAATTGAAGGTGGAATTTTTCCAGTGAGAGCATTTGAGTAAAAAGATAATTCACTTACTTTCGTTAAGTTTCCGATAGTAGATGGAATTGGTCCAGAGAGTTTATTACCATAAAGGTAAATGATATTCAAATTGACTAAGTTACCTATGGAAAGTGGAATAAGTCCTGAGAGTTTATTATCATTAAGAAGAATAGAATTTAAATTGATCAAATTACCTATCGATGGTGGGATTTACCCAAAGAAAATGTTAACTGACAAATCAAGAATTTCTAGACTAGACATCTCTTCAATATGGTGTGGAACAACTCCATACAAGGAGTTGTTTCTTAAAACTAAGCTGCGAATTTTTGAAAGTGATGAGAAATTGAGACTTTTAAGCGTACCTTTAGTCCAATATTGGTGAGATTTACCTTGTTAATGGATTTTGAGTCATCATCACATGTGATTCCTTCCCAACTACAAGGGTTATTACCAATCCATGAAGAGAGCAAAGCATTGTTACGGTTGTCAAGGCTTTCTTTCCACTTCAACAGAGCATCTGCCTCGCTGACTTGGAATTGTGTTGCAGCATGAACTGATGTGGCCATTACAAATACACAAAAGAACAGAAGTAAACAGGATATTTGTAAAAGTTTCATTTTCTGAAGCATTTTGGAAATTTGAACACAATGAAAGTATAGTCAATCACTGAAATTATATGATAGAATCAGATACTTGTTTTGACGCATGTCTTTTAATGGGAGATGTGGGTGATATTGATACACATGATACTTAAACTATTGCTATTTACATTTGTAACAGCGAAGACTAAGCCTAACTAAAGTCTTCCACTTTTGTCAAACAAATATAACAAACATTTATGACAAACTAACAAATTCAAAACTAGCATTTATGGCCAACTATAAACTAATTCTTCAATTGGGGAAAGTAAAGCAATGCTATCAACCAATATAGTGTGACATAGTTGACAGATATTTGGTCTCTTAAACATGTGTTATCAGTTTGACTTCTGACCGTTGCGTATGAAATAACCCTTTTTAGGAGAAATCAGCCCCTTAAGTTGATCTACATACTTCGAAGTATTAGTCTATGACTTTCGGCTGGGGATATCTTAGATGGGAAAAAAAATATCTCAGTCAATTATATTTTTTTTCTTTTTACTGTCAAGTAGTCCAGTGATTGGATTCACACACTTTATATGTGGATAAGTGGAGAATCCGAAGTTTGAATTCCGACCCCTGCCTATTATTTGTCCTTGCAGCTACCAACTGAGTTGTATTTAAATCTAGATGACATGGACTTATTGTTTAGAGTAGAGCATTAAGAATTTGAGAGTGACTGATACCAAACATAGAACTATAAAGGAAATAACTGGACTTTTATTGAACAACTTTGGTTACTACTGTAGTCAGAATTTGGATTACAATAGCAAATCTAGTTTACAAAATTATATATATGAGAGAAAACAAATGAAAGTTAGACAGACACTTCCTATCTAAGATGTTCAAGAGTTTTGGTCTCTCCCAAGAATTTGAGAGTTTGGTTTCTCCCAATCCATATTCACTCCCAATATAAAATGCCTACTGATTTTTCCCTCCTTTTATCTCTTTATTCAAAATTTGTCTAATAAAATAACTGTCTGTCTAATACTCCATTCGGTCCTATTTATAATAAATAATTGACTTTTTAGATTCATTGAATGGTTGATGTATCCGGTCTAAAAAGTCAATTGTTTCTTATAAATAGGACCGGATAGAGTAACATAACTGCCGACTGCCTGTTGTTGCCTAATAACATATTATAGCTGCAGCCTAATATATAATATATGATAATAACACTACTAAGAGGTCTAACAGAATTTTTATGAACCAAAAGAGAAAAATTGGTTAATTGTGTATTTCGCTTAATCAAAATTTTCTAGTTATTTTTTCATTTATTCATTTTAAAGATACTTGCCCTTTTGTTAAGAGGCCATGAGATTTGCTTATAGTATAGTGTCACTTGTGAGAAAGGAGGTGGTTTGATATTTTAAAGGCTTCTGAAGAGATGTGTCTGAATGAGTTCCCAGCCTTAAACAACACTATTGTAATTCCTTTGATCTGGCAATAAAAGAAGGCTTCTTTTAGATCCAGCAATAGCAAAATTTGATTAGATGATCAACAAAAAGTCGTTGCATTTTGGGTTAGATTCATATCTGCTAGACAATGTGCTTGAACTTCTTCTCAATTACGAATGACTAAAATTGGAAAAACTGTTAAGGTAAAAGTAACATATCATGAAACTAATCAAATCCTTTTGTGAAATGTTGACAAAGGAAGAGTATAATGCTATATTGAATTATAATCATGTTCTGATGGACGATGACTTACCAAACATGGACTACATAGATGCTAAGGAGTGATGGTTCATGTATGTTGAAAACATTCTTTGTTGTCTTAATTCTTAAACTATTTTACTCTTGCTATCACACGGGTTAACAATGAGCACATTACAATAGTAATGCAGCAACAATACTTCATATGAGAAACGTAGGAGCAATACTTCATACGAAAGCCAGTAAATTAAAATAAAGTGGAACATAACTTAATTAAAATATCATTACAATATCAAACATATAATAATAACATCAACTACCGAACATTTTGAAAAACTTCTTTATAAACTATGTTAGATGTAACATCAGTATCATCACCTTCCTCGTTAACCAACAATATCTTTAGTCCCTTTCTTGAAGTGACTTGAGACATGACAACATACAACTGACCATGAGAAAAAACTGACTGGGGAAGATAAATTCCGACCTAATTAAGCGACTGGTCTTGACTCTTGTTAATAGTCGTAGCAAAAGAGATTATTTTCAGCCTATCTTTGGCATGATCTCGAAATTGTTTAACACATTACTTGCCCAATTTAACTTATCTTGCACATTGGCATTTCATTTATTTAACATTAAAGAATTTTTAATGCACAACTGTAGAATAGTCGGGGTCTAACCCTTAAAATCAAAATATCATGTTACTAATGTTCTTAAATTTCATGTGCAAGACCCAGAACCCCCCACATTTTCAATTGTTTGAGAGATGTGCTATCTTAACGTCACAAGAGCTTAACAACTGCTGTAAGTTGTGATTTTTTGTTGCAAAGTAGTTAAGTCAAGTTTTGTAATTATAAAAGACAAATAGAAATAGCCACCTAAATAATTGAGACACATGATGATTTTTTGAACACTAATCTTCATCGAGAAATTGTAGATATCATGCAGTTGGATATCATGGAGGCACCACCCTACAGACCTGTACCACCATGTATGTTTTTTTTGGTTAATTAACAATTATGAGTTTCTATTCTTATAAATTACGAGAGAGCAAATCTCTAAATTAGTCTCTACTTTGTAAGGCGCTTTCGAATAGTTCCATAAGGCTTTGTTTGGAAGTTTAGAGGGGAGGAGAATAAAAGTTATGAGGGGTGGGAAATATAGAGGAAAATGGAGAAATCTTTCACATTTTTTTGGAAGAGTGTTTTTTTAAAGAATGATAAATTAATGCTTATGATTCATATATTTTTAATATTAAAAATATTATAACAACATAGAATAAATTTGGCTAAATTACTGTTTTGGTCCCTTAAATAATTTTAAGGTTTCATTTTGATCCTTTAATTAATAAAAGTACCGTTTGAGTCCCCTAATTACACTTATGTTTGTCATTTCGGTCCTTTCTGTTAACTTAAGTCAGAAAACGTTAAGTTGTGGTGAGTTGGACAAATGATGTGGCTACATATAAAAGGGGGAAACTCATAAATGTAGGGTTTTCCAAAAACTAGAGAGAGAAGTGAAATTGAAGAGAGAGATTGGGAAGGGAGAAGACGAAACGAAGGAAGAAGAGGATAGCTTGCAAATTGACGGTAGAAGACGAAACAAATGCAAGATTTGATCGTTGTTTAATCTTAGGTTTGTGTAACTCTTCCTTTCTTCAATCTCCTATGCATTTTTTCGTTTTTTTCGACAAAATTAGGGTTTTTATGTCTCTGGTTTAGGGTTTGTGTTATCTGGTTTAGGATTTGTGTTTTCTGGTTTAGGGTTTCTGTATATATGACAAAATCGAATTTAAAAACGAATTTTTTATATAGTGGTCCCATTTCTGTCGTGTTTGCTTTGTACAACATAATCAAAATGGAATTTTTTGATTTCTGTGTATAATTGTTTAATAGGAATCTTTGGATCTTTGTGTTGAATTGCTTACAGATGGAGGATAAATTTGAAATAGTTATACACCATGGAGGATAAATTTGAAGGCGCATTCTCGTCCCGCCGCTGAATTTACTGGTCCCAGCCGGGAGGTCCAATCTTTTTGGGACAAGGATTTCGATTATGAAGCTTACGTGAAAGAAAAGATGGTTTGTAATCCTGATGATGTGAAAGCTGGGACACAGAACCCCGTTCCCTTTACGACGAGGGATATCGGTGTGAACTGTTTGCGGTCTATTATGCTCTTGATGGCCGTGGATTGCAAATATGAAGAGTCGGTTCGTAATGGAGAAACATTGCTGGATAAGGTGAAGTCGATGGAGAAGGAATTACAAGAAGTCCAGGAGAGCAAGGAGAAGGAGGTCAGGGAGACTAAAGAGGCGATGAGGTCCGAGTGTGATGAACGTATCAGTGATTTGAAGATTGGTCATGACGCCGACCTAGCTGGGAAGGATGCGGTGATCATTCAGTTGAGGGATGAGGTTGCCTCAGGAGTTGAGAGGGAAGTGGCGTTGAAGGCTGAGGTCTCGGAAGCCAAAGGAGAACTGGCCCTGTCCTTTGAGAATGGCTTTGATCGTGCAAAGGAGCAGGTCGCCTTTCTTCATCCGGACGTTGACCTTTCGTCTCTGGACTCTTTCAAGATTGTTGTAGAGGCGCCCTTGTGGACGAACAATAATTTTTGTTGTAATTTTAATTTGCTTTGATCTTGAACTTTTTGAATTCGTAATGATGCATTATTTGTACTATGTTGCTTCGAATTTCTTCTTTTTAACGACGATGATAACGATGTTTCCTGGGCGGTAACTATTACTTGTCTATTTTCGCGACTTGCTAAAGATTGTCAAATCGTTTAATTTTCGGCGTTATTGCTTTATTGGGGCATCTTTTTGCATGAACTCTTCTATTTCCGCAACGTTTTCGTTTTCGGCTCACGACGTCTTAGAGCCGTTTTTTAGGGTTAAGGATTTAGGTGGCGACCTCATTTTCGGCTCACGACGTCTTAGAGCCCTTTTTTAGGGTTAAGGAATTAGGTGGCGACCTCATTTTCGGCTCACGACGTCTTAGAGCCCTTTTTTAGGGTTAAGGAATTAGGTGGCGACCTCATTTTCAGCTCACGACGTCTTAGAGCCCTTTTTTAGGGTTAAGGAATTAGGTGGCGATCTCATTTTCGGCTCACGACGTCTTAGAGCCCTTTTTTAGGGTTAAGGAATTAGGTGGCGATCTCATTTTCGGCTCACGACGTCTTAGAGCCCTTTTTTTTTAGGGTTAAGGAATTAGGTGGCGATCTCATTTTCGGCTCACGACGTCTTAGAGCCCTTTTTTGGGTTAAGGAATTAGGTGGCGATCTCATTTTCGGCTCACGACGTCTTAGAGCCCTTTTTTTTAGGGTTAAGGAATTAGGTGGCGATATCTTTTTAAGCTCACGACGTCTTAGAGCCCTGTCTTAGGGTTAAGGAATTAGGTGGCAACCCCTTTGGGGTTAACCGATCATATGGTGCGCCTTTTGCGTGTCGACGCTGTCTATCTTGCTCCGGTGATGTCTGTGATATTGGAGTCAAAGCAGAGATAAAAGTAAACGGGAATTGGTGCCTCATTAAAAACCCCAGCTTTCGCGGGGAAAAGAGTGCTCCCTTATTCCTCTTCATTAGTTGGAAATCGAAATACAAAGAATTCTAAAAAAGAAAATACGAGCTTTACTGCAACTTAGTCTTGTGTGGTTTGTTTGTAAAAATAATGAAATACTCAGCTGTAGTAATGGCGCAGGTTGACTGCATTCCAGGTTCGGGGTATCGTGTCTCCATTCAGCTCTTCCAGTTTGTAGGCTCCGTGTGCTAGTTTTTCCCTGATTCAATACGGTCCTTCCCAGTTGGGTAGTAGCTTTCCAATTTGAGTGGGCGCGACAACCTGCCTTAAGACCAAATCTCCTTCTTTCATGTCCCTCGGGATTACTTTTGAATTGTACCGGCGGGCTGCTCTTTGTTTTGCGGCGAATTCTCGGATGTGGGCGGCCTTCCGTACCTCATCGATCATGTCTATTCCGCATAGCAAGCTTGTCTTATTAGCCTCTTCCGAGAAGTTTTCCCGACGCCATGTTGGCGTGTCAATTTCTACGGGCAGCATAGTGTCGGCGCCGTACACCATAGTGAACGGGGTTTCCTTGGTTGTGGAGTGAGGCGTCGTGTGATATGACCAGAGCACCTCATGTAACTGCTCAGCCCAAAGTCCCTTGGCGTCGTCGAGCTTCTTTTTGATGCCGTTCAAGATTACCTTGTTTGCAAATTCGGCCTGTCCGTTTGCTTGGGGGTGGATGACTGAGACAAACTTCGTTTGGATTCCGAGTTGGTTGCAGAAGTCTACCACCTTGGAGCTGGCGAACTGAGTCCCGTTGTCTGATACTATAACTTTGGGTAGCCCAAACCTGCATATTATTTTCTTCCAGTAGAAATGTATCACTCTGTCCGCCGTGATTTTGGCGACCGCTTCGGCTTCAACCCACTTGGTCAAGTAATCCACTCCGACTATGAGGAACTTAAGTTGTCCGGGTGCCAATGGGAATGGGCCTACGATATCCACTGCCCACTTGTGAAAAGGCCATGGGGAAAAGACCGAGGTGAGTTCGCAAGCAGGGGCGTGCTTCTTATCAGAAAACCTCTGACACTTGTCACACTTTCTTACAAAGTCGGCGCTCTCTTGGATCATTGTCGGCCAATAGTAACCTGCTCTTAAGAGCTTCGCGGCCAAGGATCGCCCGCCGATGTGGCTCCCGCATACTACTTCGTGCACCTCTAAGAGGACGAGGTGGGTTTTGTTTTCACCTAGGCACCTGAGCAAAGGCGTTGCCTTGCCCCTCTTGTACAATTTGCCAGCGACCATGCAATACTTCGAGGCCTTCTTTCGTATTTGTAGCTCTTCCTCCTCGCTTTTGGGATTAAACGCTCCTGTGAGATATTTGATAAGCGGCGTCATCCATCCCTCCTCTTCGTTCTCCACGACGCCTACTTCCATGATTTCTGTGCTAGGGGTTGCCAGCACCTCTTGGATGATCGTTCTGTTGTTTCCCGGGCGTTTGGTGCTGGCAAGTTTGGACAAGAGATCTGCTCTTGAATTCTGCTCCCTTGGAACGTAGATTGCCTCGAAGAACTTGAAGGTGGAGGCTAAACTGTTGACCTTTGCTAAATATTTAATAAGTTAACTGTCCTTTTCTTGGTATTCCCCGGTAATTTGACTCGTCACCAACTGGGAGTCACTCTTCGCTATTAAGTTTTCAGCTCCCATCTCTTGCGCCAACATCATGCCCGCTACCAGGGCTTCATACTCTGCCTGGTTGTTGCTCGTTTTGAACTCAAATCTCAGCGACTGCTCTATGATTAGGCCCCCTGGTCCTTCCAACACTATGCCGGCTCCACTACCTATGAGGTTTGATGATCCATCGACCGATAATAACCATACGAAGGGGGCGATTTCTTCCACTGGGGATGAAAATTCTACTAGGAAGTCGGCCAGAACCTGTGACTTTATGCTGCCTCTGGGAAGATATTGAATGTCGTATTCGGATAATTCCACTGCCCAGGATACCATTCTTCCCGCGAGGTCTGGTTTCCCCAGCACTTGCTTGATGGGGTAATTGGATTTGACAACAACTTTATGTCCTTGAAAATATGGTCGCAATTTCCTCGCCGTTGCTACCACTGCTAGAGCGAGGCGCTCTATTTTCTGGTATCTCAGTTCTGCTCCCTTGAATACTTTGCTCACAAAATACACTGGCTTTTCACCTTCGTCAGAATCTTGCACGAGGACGGAACTCATAGCGTTTTCTGATATAGACAGGTAGAGGAAAAGGACGGCGCCCGCATCTGGACGATGTAGAACTGGCGGGCTGGAGAGAAACGTCTTTATCTTTGTGAACACCTCTTCGCACTCTTCGGTCCATTGAAAAAGTTCCTTCTTCTTTATTGAGGCAGAGAAAGAGAAAGCTTTATCGCCGGCACATGATAAAAACCTGGAGAGCGCCGCGAGCCTACCTGTCAACTGATGCACCTCCTTGATGTTAGAGGGGCTTCTCATGTTGATTATCGCTTGACATTTGTCAGGGTTTGCTTCAATACCGCTCCTGGTCAGCATGAAGCCTAGGAATTTTCCTGCATGAACCCCAAAAGAACATTTGGCTGGGTTGAGACGCATGTGGTACGCTCGGACCTGATCGAATATCTCTTCCAGGTCCTTTGAATGGCTTTCATCTTGTTTTGTTTTCACCACCAAGTCATCGATATAGACCTCCAAGTTCTTTCCGATTTGCTCTGCAAAGGCGGTGTCCATCAACCTTTGAAAGGTAGCGCCGGCGTTTTTTAAGCCGAAAGGCATGACTTCGTAGTGGTAATTGTGGTGATTGGTCATGAAGGCGGTTTTCGGGGCGTCGAGAGGATCCATCTTTATTTGATTGTAACCGGAGTATGCGTCCATGAAACTTAGGGTTTGGTATCCTGACGCGTTGTCGATAAGGTGGTCAATATTTGGGAGGGGATATGGGTCTTTTGGACAGGCGGTGTTCAGATCGGTGTAGTCGACGCACATGCGCCATTTTCCGTTAGCTTTCTTCACAAGGACGACGCTGGGTAGCCATGTAGGTGTTAGCCCATATTTTTGATAAGCTAAAAATATGCCCTAAACACGCATTAAATGCTAAAGAAAATCTTGTCAGATCCTATCGAATTGAAGAGTAAGAAGACTTGGAAATGTTCACAGGTTCAAGGGAATATTTACAAACACAAGGCTAAGGCAAGAAACAGGACTTCGAACCATTGGGCAAATCGACTTAGCATATGATCGAATTGAAGCAACAGATTTCTGAACTTAGCGCAATTCTGACAAACTTCACAAATTCAGTTCGACTTCGAGCGATACAACCGTTCTAAGGGGCAGTTAGGTGCATGCAGGGTGTACGTGGCAGGACATTTGGCAGTAGGGTAGTGTTCGACCGTTAGGACAGTTTATTTTCGAAAGTCTATATATAGTAGTTTTTTAGTCAGAAACAAGGTCGCAATTCATTTATACAAAAATCCTTGTAAAACTCAAAGTATCCATGCTATCGAGAGAAACGAGTGAAATGGGATCCAAGTATGAATCTGTGAACCATTCTTTTCTGTAAAGCACATTTTACAATTCTATGCAATTTACTTTTCATGTAAATTTATCTTTCAAGCACTTTAAATTTCATGCAAAGTTTACTGCCTTTCATTTAAATTCTATTCATTTATCTGTTTCGATCGAAACAAAGCATTCGTTTATTAAAAACTTGTTTTCCTTGTTGCTTGCAATCCAAGTGACTGGTATATTTAATTCTCCCAAAACTACAATAAATGTTTATACGTAATGAACATTCAAACAAATTAAAGAATTCAAACAAAGCACTATGCTCCTGAGATTCACTAGTTGGTCTCGCAAGCAATTAACCCAGACTAGCGGTTGTTTACCAAATTTCAGCGTAAACAGTAGAATACTTGATCTCACTTATGAAACGGGCGTCTCTTAATTTGGTAACTTCTTCATCTACTGCTTTCCTCCTCTCCTCGCCTAACTTCCTTTTGCGCTGAGCGACTGGTTTAACTCCTGGGCGTAGAGCGAGGTGGTGGCATACGATGGTAGGGTCGATGCCGGGCATATTTGATGGTTGCCAGGCAAACAAGTCTAAGTTTTTCCTCAGAAGATCCACTAGACTTTGCTCTTCGGCGGGATCCAAAGAAGTCCCCACCTTGGTTGTTTGATGTGGTTCCGGGCCTATTGTGACTTCCTTCAGATCCTCTGTGGGTTCAAGGCGCTCGTTCTGGAATTCTTCCCTTGGGTTTAAGTCGATTGCGTTAACTTGCAATGCTTTGTTGTGGTTGCGAAGCTGTCGGATCTGTTGTTGTACTGCTTCTGCCGCCTTTGGGTCCATGAACAACGATGGCGATGAAGGTCATTTTTGGGTCGGTTATGAAGGTTTAAGGCTGGCGACTGAAGGTTAACAGTCAGGATTGCGAATCTCAGGGGGGAAATTGATGTTTTGAACAAGGAATGGGTTGAATGTTTGATGGAAGTTAGGGGTTGAATCGCGGCGGATTCGGAAGTTTTAGGGTTGCTCCTAAGAAATACGGCGGATTCACGGTGTTCTGATGACTTTCAGGGGCCGTGGATCAACTGCTTTTCTTTCGGAGACGGTGGCTAGGTCAGTTTTACCGTAGCCCCACGGTGGGCGCCAACTGTACTGGCTGTGAGTACAATGTATGGAATCTAGGGTTCTAGAAACTAGGGTTTCTGTGCTCTGTTTAGGTCGTGCCTTGGGAATGATCCCAAGGTTACTATTTGTAGCCTCTTTTGGGCCTACCCGGTCATGGTTTTGGGCCAAAACCATGACTAGGGCGCCCTCGTAAGCTGCTGAGGGCGCCCCCAGAGGGTGCCCTTTAGGAAGGTCACCTAGGGCTATTTGTGACTGTAAAGTGGGCCTTGCGCCCTCCTGGAGGGCGTCCAGCCTTATTCCAAGGGTTCACACCCTTGTCTTTAGGATTTCAAGTCCAAGATGGTGAGATCTACGGTCCATATAGAGGAAAATGGAGAAATCTTTCACATTTTTTTGGAAGAGTGTTTTTTTAAAGAATGATAAACTAATGCTTATGATTCATATATTTTTAATATTAAGAATATTATAACAACATAGAATAAATTTGGCTAAATTACTGTTTTGGACCCTTAAATAATTTTAAGGTTTCATTTTGATCCTTTAATTAATAAAAGTACCGTTTGAGTCCCCTAATTACACTTATGTTTGTCATTTCGGTCCTTTCTGTTAACTTAAGTCAGAAAACGTTAAGTTGTGGTGAGTTGGACAAATGATGTGGCTACATATAAAAGGGGGAAACTCATAAATGTAGGGTTTTCCAAAAACTAGAGAGAGAAGTGAAATTGAAGAGAGAGATTGGGAAGGGAGAAGACGAAACGAAGGAAGAAGAGGATAGCTTGCAAATTGACGGTAGAAGACGAAACAAATGCAAGATTTGATCGTTGTTTAATCTTAGGTTTGTGTAACTCTTCCTTTCTTCAATCTCCTATGCGTTTTTTCGTTTTTTTCGACAAAATTAGGGTTTTTATGTCTCTGGTTTAGGGTTTGTGTTATCTGGTTTAGGATTTGTGTTTTCTGGTTTAGGGTTTCTGTATATATGACAAAATCCAATTTAAAAACGAATTTTTTATATAGTGGTCCCATTTCTGGTCCCATTTCTGTCGTGTTTGCTATGTACAACATAATCAAAATCGAATTTTTTGATTTCTGTGTATAATTGTTTAATAGGAATCTTTGGATCTTTGTGTTGAATTGCTTACAGATGGAGGATAAATTTGAAATAGTTATACACCATGGGGGTTTCTTTAACCAATTCCATCATAACCAATATCAAGGGTTAGAAACACCCTTTGATGCTGACCCTGATTGTTGGTCTTACTTTGAGATTATAGGAATTTTAAAGGAAATGGGTTATCCAATGATAAAAACATTGTGGTACTATGATCCTGATTTAGGGAATGAGATGATTTACTTAAGGGATGATGTAGGTACCAGAAAGATGAAAAGCATAGCTTACAATCATGGTACTGTGCATGTGTATGTAGTGCACCCCTTGTGTAACCGTGACATTGTAGAGTCAAACACTTTATTAGAGTATTCTGAAGTGGGGGCCACTAAAGAGAATGAAAGGGAATATGGGCCCACTGAAGAGAATATTGTGTTTGCTGAAAGTAGTGATGGTGGGCCCACTGGTGAGATAAGAAATGAATATTTGAATGAGGAGGGCAAAGGTGTGGACCTGAATGATATTGGGGTGACTTGAAAAAGGTCCAACATCAGTAACAGTACGAATCACACACTCAACTCCACACCTGCAATCCCTAACCATTCTTTTTCTCATATACGAACCTACAGAACCCACATATTGCTCCAACACCCTTGTTCTTGAGTTTGATTTTGACATTCTTACAAATTCGGTGAAAACAAAGCAAAACCTAGAAGATGAAAACGAATAAGATGAAAACGAAGAAGGTGGAAACAAACGAAGAAGATGTCAATGGAGGTTGGATGATTCGAAGAAGATGACGATGAAGGGCAAAAAAAGAAGATTAATCAATGAAGGAAGTAGATCTAAGAAGAAGAAGAAGAAGAAGAAGAAGAAGAAGAAGAAGAAGAAGAAGAAGAAGAAGAAGAAGAAGAAGAAGAAGAAGAAGAAGAAAAGAAGAAGGAGGAGGAGGAGGAGGAGGAGGAGGAGGAGGAGGAGGAGGAGATGGAACCCTACATTTCTGAGTTTCCCCCCAGCTATGTGTAGCCATGTCATTTGTCCAACTCAGCACAATTTAACGTTTTCTGACTTAAGTTAACAGAAGGGACCAAAATGACAAACGAAAGTGTAATTAGGGGACTCAAACAATACTTTTATTAATTAGGGGACCAATATGAAACCTCAAAATTATTTAAGGGACCAAAAGTGTAATTTACCCAATAAATTTTAAGAATTCATGTAAATCCTCCAAAACCCTCCTCCAATACAACTTTTTAATCCCCCAAATGAGGAGAGTTTTGTATTATGAATAAAAATTAACCCCCCAAAGGCCTCCCCTCCCAATGTACTCTATTTCTTCCACTTGTTCCTTCCTTTTTCCAAAACGCTACCCTCCCTTCCCCTCCAAACTCGCAAACAAACCCTAAAATTATGAATATTTAAAAAGGTTCATGACTCTATTAAATTGTCAATTGAATCCCTATATTTTAGCCATTTATGATAATCTCGGTCCTCATATTTAACCACTTTTTATATTAATTTAGTCTCTAACATAACTATTAAATTTGGTCCCTGATTCTCACAATGACCAATATAAGTAAAATTTGGCATTATTCATGGACAACCTTTTACCTTAATGTCATGATTATTATTGACTTGTGTTGGGTACCAGAGTAACAAAATATTATCACGCAGCTAAAATAAGAGACAAGAAAAGAGAAAGTGAACACACAATATTTACGTGGAAACCCCGCAACAAATAAGGGGAAAAACCACGGGGCAAGAGTAGAGAATTTTTAATAAGTGGAAGAAATTACAAGGACCTCTCTCTAAATGCAAGGAGAGTATAATTACCACCCTCTCTTGTAAATAGGTGAATACTAACACTAACTAGGAGAAACCTCACAAAAGAAACTATTTTTTCTTTCTCTCTATATTTTTTCTCTCTAACTCTACTAGAACAAAACACTTGTTATTGTGTTACTTTGTTCTATGGGATGATTTACAATGGTACAAGAGCAAGCTATATAGAGGATTACAAAGACATTGCCCAACCACTTAAATTTATGACCATAGGCATAAGCACAGTAGCAACCAATTTATGTTGAAAATATATGCACCGAAAATCTGAATGTTAAATGCAAACCCTTTTGTCAAACACATTTTACTGCCATGTGAAAAACATATCAACAAAAGGTGACTTTATGGCTTATGTGTTCACACATGCTCACAACTTGAACTACTTAAAACTCCCTAGGTCTCCGATGGGATGGTAAGCTCATTTCTTAAATCATTATTGGATAAGTGCTCGTTATAATCTTCCACAGCACACAAAGGTAGCGAATTTTCAAGCCAACATACAAAAGTAAATCCCAATATTCTGTGCGAATATCTTTCAAAATAAGCGAATTTGATATATAGTTCTTTGTTATTTAACCTACACAAAAATTTATATTTATTTATTTAATAACGATCTAAGCAACAAGCATTGTTTAAGTAAATAAAGTTATTAAAAGATTTATTATAAAATTGTACTGTTTGAATTAGAAAAAAATAGACAGGTCCGAGATATCCTCCCTCTGGTGTGGAAAATGCCTACTCTTCCTTATGTTAAGCTCAATACGGAAATGGCTCATCAATTGATGATATGGGGGGCTTATAGAGGAATTTTTCGAGATTATAGAGGCTTTTTTTATAGGTTGTTTTGCTGCTAATTTTGGGGCCCAGCTTGAATATGCTTTGCAATGTGGCTTTTCATGTTTGGGTGGAGGGTGATTCTTCTTCGGCTCTTGGCTTTTAGGAATCCTCTTTTGGTTTCTTTCAAGCTTCGGAACCATTGACACAATTGTTTATATGCTGGAATTCACATCTTGTCATCACATATCTATCGAGAAGAAAATGCTTGTGCTGATAAATTGGCTATTCAGGGTCATGTTATTACAAATGTTGTCTGGTGAAACTCTTTACCTATTTTTCTTAGGTACGATTTTTTCAGGGACATACATTGTCTTCCGAATTTTCGTTTCCCTTAGTCTCTTCTTTTGTTTTCTCTTGTGAGGGTTTTGGCCTAATCCCCCCATAATTTTCTCTTTTTTTAATAAAATTTTAGAGCGGGTGGTAGAGGACGAGAACAATTATGGGTGTCAACCTAGTTGGGATATGTAGTTGCTTCTTGATGTTTTCCTTGCTCTCTTGATTCATCAAAAAAATTTAGAAAAAAATAGAAACGCTTTATTTCCAAATGTTCGTTTTAATTAGAAAATTGTTCTTTGTTTTCAATCTGGTATATATGTATTACAATAGTTTTTTAAAAAAAGTTTTGTAAAGATTTTTTTCCTATGGTTTGTGTCAGAAATCTTTTTGGAGAAAATGCATAAAAATTTCTTAATACAGGAAACAAAGTGTAAATGAATTAACCTATTAAATGTCAGACGCCCTGGTGGGAGAAAAGGAGTTTGTACAACTGGTGAGGTGGTGTCCCAGGTTTCTTCAGATTCTGTTTCTTCTTCATCTTCTGTTAATAAGGATTGGGAGAGTTGGATTGCCTTGCAGGGTGATGAGAGGGTGGTGATGGAGGATGTTAGGGGGTTTGGTAAGGCTATCGGAGTTAGTTTTAATCATGATCCTGCTAATTCCTTTAGTGTATTGTCTGGTGCGGGGAGGGGAAGGAAGAAGCTGAGGGGGGCGGCGGATGGGGAGGGAGAGGGAGTGGAGGGGGACGGTTGTTAGGTGTGTGGGGGACGGTTGTTAGGTGTGTGGGGGGCAGTGAGGGGGTTAGGGGTTTTTGTGATGAAGATTATTTCATGGAATGTAAGGGGTTTGGGTGGGTTGGAGAAGAGGCGGGAGGTTAGGAACTTGGTCGTGGAGAAGAATCCGTTCATTTTGTGTCTTCAGGAAACTAAGTTAGGTATTTGTGATGATCGTTTGTGTGCCTCCCTGTGGGGTCCTGCGCCTCATGGGTACTCTTTTCGTCCTTCCGCGGGGGCGTCAGGGGGTTTGATTACTTTGTGGGATACTGAGGAAGTGGAGGTTTGGTCTTCTGTTAGTTTTGACCATGGTGTGATAATTAATGGCTGTTTCAAAAAGTCTCAGGAGGATTTCTTTTTATTCAACATATATGCTCCTTGTGACAATTTGGCGAAACAAGTGTTATGAGATGATTTAACTACTCGTTTGCAGGCAGTGGGTGGCAAGAAGGTTTGTGTTTGTGGTGATTTTAATGCTGTCCGTAAGGTTGAGGAAAGACGAACCGTTAGTCTCAGTTTTCGGTCTTCAGATCATGTCTCTTTTAATCATTTCATTGATGTTTCTGGTTTGGTTGATCTTCCTTTGTGTGGTCGGAATTTTACGTGGTATAAGGGCGACGGTCTTTCCATGAGCCGTATAGATAGGTTTCTGTTGTCCGAGGAGTGGTGTCTGGTGTGGCCTAATGTTGTGTAAACGGCTCAATTACGGGGTTTGTCGGATCATTGTCCTTTGTGTTTGTCGATGGATGAGGAAAATTGGGGTCCTCGACCTCTGCGGATGCTGAAGTGCTGGCAAGATATTCCCGGTTATAAGCAATTTGTTGTTGATAAGTGGAACTCCCTGCAAATTGATGGATGGTGATAGATATTTGGCAAGTGTACCAAATTCAATCGAAGTAATAATAAAATTCGTATCCACGAGGACCGTTGTTAATTTCGACTAAGCATTATTGTTATTAATTAGTATGTACTAAATTCAGGGTTGCCCTAGGCAGTTTAATTGAGTTTGTAAAATAAATTGATTAAAAAGCAATAAAGATTGGTTTCAAGAAATTAGAGAGAAACATGGCTAAGACTTTCGACTCCTCTGAAGCTCTCCTATGGTAATTTGCACTCCTAATTCAATCAATGTCTATCTAGTTCAACGACAGATTAACATATTAATTCTACCCAATCTCTTGACCTAGAATTCTCCCCGCAAGTGACAACACCTTAATCTCTTAAGCGAGTTCGAAACCGTTGGAGGTTTTAACAGTCCGTTAATCCCTATGTCATAACCTAATAATTGTCTATCTCTAGCTTAATTACTTAGGTTAAACTTATTACCTAGATTCGAGTCAAGAGCCAGGGCTAGTGGTCACTCAACCTCTACGATCAATTTGCATATTCCTAAAGCTAGGGTTAGTAGTCAATGAAGAACATACAAAAAGCATTAAACACAAGGTAATATGAATAAAAACTAGACTTTCATTGATATTCAAAGGAGTTCAACAAATTAGGGTTCCCATAGGATTACATCAAATTCATCTAAGTCTCAACCACAAAGAGATTAGCTATTCATGGCTAAAATACAAGATAACTAACAAGAATTAAAGGATTCATACATGAATTGATAACTGGCTATGAGTTGCCAAAGCTTCAGCTCCAAAATATGCCTTTAGGTCTCCAAAATCGTGAACCCTCATTCTATAAACGCGTGTTTCTTAAATAAGCCAGTTAAAATCGGGCGCCGATCACCTACATTCGGGCGCCGATTTTTGTCGCAGCATCAGTGACAATTTAGCAGCAAATTCGGGCGCCGATTTCAACAAATCGGTGGCCGAATTCTAAATCTCCAAAACTCCATTTTCTGTTCTTTTTGTGGCTTGCAGCTCCATGAATTACAATGAATAACTCTAAAATTACATGAAAAATGCCTACTAAAAGAGTAATGACAGAATGTCATCACAACCCCAAACTTGCATCGTTACTTGTCCTCAAGGAACCAACTTAAAAATGAAAAATAACAGTAAAGCAACACTTACCCCACCAATGATCATGTCAAAAGTTCATCTCCCTTGTTAGCGAGTGATGAGCTAACTTGCTTGGTAACACATCCATTCCACAACTTCTCGCAACAATATTGAATATGACAGGGTTCACTCAGTTGACATGACGGACTACTATATTACCAAAACTTGAAAAATTTCTAGGAATCAATCAAAGTCAATATCATGTACACACATTTAAGGACTTTCCAGGTTATAACGGGGCTTAGGTTAGAGGTGGGATCATTTGGAAAGTAGGTTTAAGAAAAACAAAGGAGTTAGACATCATCCTACTGATCTAAACTACACCACACACCCCTAACATCATATCACAGTTAATTCCGGGGACTAGAGAAAACTTTTACTTAATGAAACAACTGATCACTTTTTTTTTTGAGCTGCAAATTTAACAATTCAGCTTATTTTTATCATGCTTATTCTTTTTTTTTAGCACAAAGTGATTCTCTTTTCTTTCTCTAGTACCCCTACCCCAAACTTAGAGTGTTGCTAGTTCCAAAAGCAACCCCAAACTTGAACTTTTCAATTATAACACACATAAACATGCCTAACTCCATCAAAATTTGGTGTACATTCCTAAGGTCTCTAGGCTTGTAATGTGGTTAGTCACCGAACAAGGGGTCTAAATCCTAGTGGCTCAACTTGGTTTAAACAACGGATCATTCAATATAAACAAAGGTGGGTCGCAAAGGCTCAAGGTACAAGCAATTTGCCTTAGTGTGTACAAAATGTGACCAATCAATTACAAAGAAAAATCGCAAATCTCAGAAATAGCATCCACATGGAAACGCTCATATTTGTAAAAAATTGAAAAATAACTTTAGGCCATAACCTTACAAGCTGAGGTTTCTGGAAGTTGTGGCTACCTAAGCATCTTTCCTGCCGTACACTTCCCTTAGAGATTTCATGCAAGCAACCACCTCCATTGAACTTTTGACAAACCAGTGATGAAGTCTTTGTTACTAACTGGTAAAATTCAAAACAAGTTAATTCATTGATAAAACAAAACAGGTTCAGATGCATTACAAAATATGGGGACGCACTACAAACAGGGCAAAATTCGAGTACGACTCTAAAACAAGAGAGTTCAAAATTACACTGAATCAAGTAAAACAAGAAGCAGAAAATAAAAACAAGAACGATAGGACTACACAAGCAATCCAAGTCACTGAAATCCTCCGGGCCCCGACGGTGGAAACTGGCTCAGGTCCTGAAACATCGACTGAGTATGCTCAGCCTCCTCATCTCTGACTCTGTGGTATTCCGCTCGAATGCGCTGTTCCCTCTCAGCTGCCCTTTGCCTTTATTCCACAAAGTAGTTCTCCATGGCTTCCTCATCAGCAAATCTCTCATAAGCATTTGTTCGTAGAGAACTCTGTCGATGTTGCTCTGCTGCCTGAAAGAATGGTTGCGGAAAGAACGGTGGCGGAAACCGTATCTCAGATGAGATATCTTGCGCCCAATTTGCCATACTATACACGTACTCACTGAAATAAGGAGGAAGAGATTGCTGCTGCGGCATATGAGGTGCTGGGTCCTCTTCCATCATTTGTGGCTGCTCAGGCTGCTGCTCACTGGGACCTCCTTGCTGCCTCCTTCCTCTCTCAAAATCCGACTGCAGTTTCTCATACAACAACATTGCTGAGTCGTTAATAGGCCCCTAGGACTTGATGTAAATATCAGACGGCTCAATTGGTACATCCGCATCCTGACACAACAGATTAATTAAGCAACTGTGTCCCAAAGTGGTTTTCTTCGACGACACAGTATTCTTCAAACTTACTGACAACAACCTTTCTACATCGATCTCCCCATCATAAATTAAAGACAGCAGAATAAATACCCTTGAGGTGATCATTTCAGCCGAGCTAGAGGTGAGCTCAATGGTGGACAGAATAAAAGAGGCCCATGCTTTGTATTCTGGTAACAAATCTGCGGTGTTGATCCTCTGCGGCTTAACTGTCAGCCCTTTCCATCCTGTACCATCTCGCATTAAACCATACAACAGTTCGTCCCACTGTGCACGAGTGTCGGGCCAGTTTCTAGGATCCCTTCTACGCTCCACATCACACTCCTCAGGCGCTGTTATCCCCAAAACACGATTTATGTCACAAGGCTGGTACTCAATAAGCTTTCCTCTCACTCTGGACACGTAGTCTTGTTCTTTCTGATCAAAGGCGTTGGCAAAGAATTCCAGCGCCAGATTCTTATTGCTTGTCTTCGTCACCATTCGGACCAGATTTTCCCACCCTCTTCTTCTGATTGTTGACTCAAAAACAGGATAAGTTGTCAAATTTATAAAATCAAAACCTTTTTCCTTTGTGAACTCATACTCCCTGATTTTGTGGTATCTTTCCTCGGCAGTCTCAGAGATGAACCTTATGTAGGGTGGTGGTTGGGTGAGTGGCTGAGTTTGTGGAGGGGTAGTGGAGGTTCCCGCAGGTTCCTTTCCTCTTCTTCTCTTGTTTGCTGCTAGGTTGGTGTTCTTGGATGTTTTTGGTGCCATTTGGGACAGAATTTGATGAAGGGTATGAAAGTGGGGAGGTTAGGGTAGGCTTTTTGGTTGAAGTTTGTGAAGATGCTAAGGAAGGGATGAAGTGAGTTTGGGATTGTGTGGTTCTGGCGAAAATTGGGCAGAGTAACAGTATGGGAGTTGGAGATGAACACACTGAGCCATGCGTGCATATTTATAGAAAAACCAAAATCGGGCCACGATTTCTTACAATCGGGCGCCGATTTTGACTGTAACGGTCAAAAATTTTGAAAACTGCTCAAAATCGGGCCACGATTGGTTCAAATCGGGAGCCGATTTGTTTGTAACGGTAAAAAATTTTCAAAATCTCGTAAAATCGGGCCATGATTGGTTGAAATCGGTGCTCGAAATTTTACGATTCAGAAATCAATTTTTGAACTCAAAATCGGGCCACGATTTTAGAGCATCGGCCCCCGATTTTGAATTTCCAGTTTTTGTAAAATCGGGCCACGATTTGTAGAATTCGGCGCCCGAAGTTTTACGATTTGGAGGCTATTTTTTCACCTCAAAATCGGGCCACGATTATGGTACATCGGCCCCCGATTTTGAGTTTTTTTGCACTCTCTTTTTTTTTTTTGAATGAAAAAATGGAAATGAAAAAGAAAATTATACCTGACTCAGACAGTGGGTTGCCTCCCACTCAGCGCTTCTTTATCGTCACTAGCTTGACTGTCGACAACCTTTAGAGGTCTGTCAGCACAAGTCCTACCCTTTCAGTAGGTAGGTCACCACCAAGGTATGGCTTAAGCCTCTGAGCATTTACCTTAAAGGTGTTTGCTTCATCAGCTTTTGCTAACTCCACTGCTCCATGTGGAGAAATACTTCTTATCACGAACGGTCCTGACCACTTTGATCTGAGCTTGCCAGGAAACAGCTTCAACCTGGAATTAAAAAGCAAAACTTGTTGCCCAATGTTAAACTCTCTCCTCACCAGACCTTTATCATGATATTTTTTTGTTCGCTCTTTATAAATAGCAGCATTTTCATAAGCGCTCAATCTCATTTCCTCAAGCTCATTGAGCTTCAATAGCCTCTTCCTACCTGCTGAGGCTTGGTCAAAATTGAGGGCCTTAATTGCCCAATACGCTTTGTGTTCCAACTCCACAGGGAGATGGCAGGCTTTACCATAAACTAACTGATAGGGTGACAACCCTAAATGCGTCTTAAACGCAGTTCTGTATGCCCACAAGGCATCATCTAACTTCCTAGACCAATCCTTCCTAGAGGCAGCAACAGTCTTTTCAAGAATTTGTTTCAACTGCCTATTCGACACCTCTACTTGCCCACTAGTCTGAGGGTGATAGGGAGTAGCAACCTTATGCTTCACATTGTATTTAACAAGCACATTTTCCAAATATTTATTGCAAAAGTGCTTCCCCCCATCACTGATCAGAACTCTAGGGGTTCCAAACCTAGGGAAGATGTTCTTTTTCAAGAAATTCACCACAGTGTGTGAATCATTAGCGACACAAGCAATCGCTTCAACCCACTTGGTGACATAATCGACACAAACAAGGATATACAAGTTAGAGTAGGAAGAGGGGAATGGTCCCATGAAATCGATGCCCCAACAGTCAAACGGTTCAATTTCTAAAATACCATTGAGGGGCATCTCATTCCTCTTCGAGATATTACCTGTTCGTTGACACTTGTCACAGTGTCAGACGAATTCAGCGCAGTCCTTAAAAAGTGTGGGCCACCAGAACCCACTCTGGAGAATTTTTGCAGCTGTTCTTTCCCCACTATGATGGCCCCCATAAGCTAAGTTATGGCAGTGCCACATTATGCTCATTGCTTCCTCACCTGCAACACAACGTCTGATCAAACCGTCAGTGCTTACCTTAAACAAATAAGGATCATCCCACAAGTAGTGGTTTGCATCCTTGAAGAATTTCTTCTTTTCTTGCCAGCTCAAATCATCAGGCAGCAAGTTCCCGGCCTTAAAATTTGCCATGTCAGCAAACCATGGCCTTTCTTGGATGTTGAACAGTTGTTCATCCGGGAACTCAGCTGCTATGGCCTTTCCTTTTTCAGTCACCTCTCTGTTATCCAGCCTAGAAAGGTGGTCGGCTACCACATTTTCAACTCCTTTTTTGTCTCGGATCTCCAGATCAAACTCTTGCAAAAGCAAATCCACCTCAACAAGCGGGGTTTGGAATCTCCTTTTGTCAACATGTACTTTAAAGCTGCGTGATCTGTAAAAACAATAACTTTGGAGCCAATTAGGTAGGACCGAAATTTTTCCAACGCGAATATTACCGCTAGTAGTTCTTTTTCAGTTGTGGAATAATTTACTTGGTTATCATTCAGAACTTTACTCGCGTAATAAATCGCGTGGAAAAATTTCTCACGACGTTGGCCTAACACTGCTCCAACTGCATAGTCACTCGCATCACACATTAGCTCAAAATGAGCATCCCAATCAGGGGCGATGATTACAGGTGCAGTGACCAACTTGTTTTTAATCAATGTAAATGCAGTAAGACATTCGGAATCAAATTTAAACTCAGTTTCCTTGACTAAGAGGTTACAGAGGGGCTTTGCAATTTTTGAAAAATCTTTAATAAACCGCCGGTAAAAACCAGCATGCCCCAAGAAACTTCTCACCCCTTTCACATTAACAGGCGGTGGTAGTTTCTCTATAACCTCTATCTTTTCTTGGTCCACCTGGATGCCTTTCCCACTTATTTTGTGTCCCAACACTATCCCTTCAGTTACCATGAAATGGCATTTTTCCCAATTTAAAATCAGGTTAGTGTCGGTACACCTTTTTAGGGCAGCATCTAGGTGTAACAAGCAGTTATCATAAGACTTACCAAAAACAGAGAAGTCGTCCATAAATACCTCAATATTCTTCTCGATCATGTTAGAGAAGATGGAGAGCATACACCTTTGGAAGGTAGCTGGCGCATTACATAGCCCGAAAGGCATCCTCCTATATTCAAACACCCCAAATGGACACGTAAAGGCAGTCTTCTCCTGATCTTCCGGAGCCACCGCAATCTGATTATACCCTGAGTACCCATCCAAGAAACAGTAAAATGCCTGGCCCGCCAACCTTTCCAACATTTGGTCCATGAAAGGTAACGGGAAGTGGTCCTTCCTTGTTGCTTGATTTAACCTTCTGTAATTTATGCACATTCTCCAACCAGTAACTGTCCTAGTCGGAATCAACTCATTCTTGTCATTTGCAACCACCGTCATACCTCCCTTTTTAGGGACTACATGCACCGGGCTAACCCATGAGCTATCTGAAATGGGGTAAATCATGCCAGCATCTAAGAGTTTCAGCACCTCTTTCTTGACCACTTCTTTCATAGTTGGGTTGAGTCTGCGTTGTGGTTGCACTACTGGTTTAAATTCAGCCTCCAAGTGTATTTTGTGCATGCAATACGCTGGACTTATACCTTTCAGATCAGAAATTTGCCAACCCAAAGCTCCTTGATTTTCCCTCAACACCCTCATTAGTTTTTCTTCTTCAAGGGGTGTCAAAGTACTACTGATGATGACTGGTTTCGAGGCATCCTTGCTTAGAAAAACATACTTCAAGTGAGAAGGTAGCTCTTTTAATTCTGGAATTTTATCAAGGTCCCCTTCCTCTTTGTTTTCCTTGGGCGCCCCCTCTTCATTCTGTGGGTACAAACTTTCAACCTTTGCGCACAATGATTCTTGTTTACCTGATGCAAGTTGCTGGATACACTCATTTATCGCCTCACTCGTGTCTTTGTCACTACATTCGATGGAATTCACAATTACCCTCTCTAAAGGTGGAGCAGGAGACTCATCCAAGATAATTTCTTCAACAATATCATCTACCACATCAACTCGGTAACATTGTGGATTTTCGTTCCTATGCTTCATCGCCTCAAAAATATTGAACACCACTTGCTCATCTTGAAACCGAAGCATCAACTCTCCCATCTCCACATCAATAAGGGCTCTACCAGTAGCTAGAAAAGGTCTCCCTAGTAACAAGGGAAGCTCTTCATCCTCCTCCATGTCAAGAATAACAAAATCAGCTGGGAAAAGTAGATCATTTACTTTCACTAAAACATCTTCCAAGACTCCATACGGATAAGAAATAGAGCGATCAGCCAGAGTAAGAGTCATCTTTGTAGGCTTAGGCTCCCCACATCCCAACTTCTTCATCATTGATAAGGGCATAAGATTAATGCTAGCCCCCAAATCACATAAAGCTCTTCCCACATTTACTTTCCCAATTGTGCAAGGTATAGTAAATGCTCCTGGATCCTTCAACTTTGGAGGCAGTTTCCTTTGAAGAATGGCACTACAATTTTCGGACAAAGCAATGTTCTCATCATCTCTTGGCTTCCTCCGTCCGGTCAGAAGATCTTTCATAAATTTTGCATACACCGGCATTTGATCAAGCGCCTCACTGAAAGGAATATTTACCTGCAATTGAGTGAATAGCTCCATGAATTTCTTGAATTGGCTCTCCTGCTTCTCTTTCTTCTTTGACAAGTGTGGATATGGCAGTTTCACATAAGATGGAATAACTTGTTTCTTCCCACTCTCTTCAAGAAGTTGGCTTTTGGTTTTTCTCAGAATGGAATCAACATCAGTCAATTTCTTACTTTTTTCTCCCTCTTTATTTTTTTCTTCCTCTTCATTTTTTTCCTTCTGTTCATTTTCAACTACTCCTTCATCTTTTTTTTTCGACTACTTCTTGTTCATCACCCTCCACTAATTCTTCACTATTTTTCATGACTTTAGGAAATAGGGGCGTTAGAACCTTTTTACTCCTCAACTTAATGGCTTTGCAACTCTCATTCTTAGGATTGTCTTGAGTGTTGCCCGAGAATCCTCCTTTCGCCTGATCAGCCAACTGTTTAGCTATCTGCCCAATTTGAGTCTCCAGTAGTTTCCTTGATGCCTCATTGTTTCTCCTTTCAGCTTCCTGGCTTGCTTTGATTTCTTCAAAGTTGGTCTGAGTCATCTCTACAAAGCTAGTCATGGCTTCTTCAAAAGCTGAAGGCTTTCTTTGCTGTTGTTGCTGAGGGTTAGGTAACAGTGGATTCAGAGTATTGTTGCTGGTATACTTCAAATTAGGATGATTTGCCCAACCTGGGTTGAAAGTGTTAGAATAGGGGTTTCCCTTTTGATTGTTTCCCATGTAATTGGCTTCTTCACTAGCTCCTTCTGGCACACACTCACCGTTTGCATGCCCCTCACCACAGAAATCACATTTTATAGCTGCTACCTGATGAGATTTCCCCATGGTTAATCCATGCACATGCTTAGTCAAAGCTTCTAACTGCTTGTTCATGGCTGCTTGGTTTGCTAAGATGGTAGTGTTGTCGCTCACCCCAAAGACACCCCTTTTCTTTTTATCGGCATCAGCACGGTACTCATTTTGGGCCATGTTTTCTATTAAGGTTTGGACTTCATGGTCAGTCTTAACCCTCATACTTCCACCAGCTGAAGCATCTAGAAACATCTTATTGCTATGTGTCAACCCTTCGGTGAAGACTTGGAGGTAAGCCTTTTCAGAAAAATCATGGGCAGGACACCTTTTAAGCAGCAGTTTAAACCGCTCCCAAGCATCATATAGTGACTCATTCTCCCCTTGTCTAAAATTGGAGATCTCATGTTTTTTCTCCCAATATTTGGACATTGGAAAAAATCTCTCTAAGAACTTCAGCTCTAACTCATCCCAAGTTTGAATAGTCCCACTAGGTAAGGTTAACAACCAATCCTTAGCTCTCCCGGTTAGGGTGAAGGCGAACAACCTGAGTTTCTTTTGGTCCTCCGTCACGTTGGCTGGAGGCACACAGAACTCACACGTTTCATAGAAGCGACTCAAGTGTTCATGAGGACTCATGCTGTCTGACCCATCATATTGTTTTTCTTTCAACCCACTCTGAACGGACGTTTTGATATCAAAAGCGACTGGGTTTGCTGGTTGAAAGACATGAGTTAGATGACCTCGGTGAGCAGTCAACCCATAATCTCCCATCATAGGTCTCAGAGGTGGAGGTGGATCTTCCCCGTGATCTCCCATGGTAAAAGTTTCAGTCACAGTAGGCTCTGGTTCAGTGTATTGTGTTCTGGGACTAGGATCAGCTGATCGAGCTAACCGGACAGCTCTCCGATTGGCCTTTGCAGTCTTCTCGATCTCCGGATCGTGCAACAAATCACCGGGTTGCACTCTACCTCGCATAAACAGCAAATGAATACCTTAGTAGCACTGCACAATACAAAATAGATATGAACTCAGTTTAAAAATATTTTTTTTTTTTGAAAAAAAAAAAAAAGAAAGGAAAAATAAATGACAGAAAAATAAATTGCAGAAATCCTAAAGAATAACTATATTGCCTTGTTGAAATAATTCAACAGTCCCCGGCAACGGCGCCAAAAACTTGATAGATATTTGGCAAGTGTACCAAATTCAATCGAAGTAATAATAAAATTCGTATCCACGAGGACCGTTGTTAATTTCGACTAAGCATTATTGTTATCAATTAGGATGTACTAAATTCAGGGTTGCCCTAGGCAGTTTAATTGAGTTTGTAAAATAAATTGATTAAAAAGCAATAAAGATTGGTTTCAAGAAATTAGAGAGAAACATGGCTAAGATTTTCGACTCCTCTGAAGCTCTCCTATGGTAATTTGCACTCCTAATTCAATCAATGTCTATCTAGTTCAACGACAGATTAACATATTAATTCTACCCAATCTCTTGACCTAGAATTCTCCCCGCAAGTGACAACACCTTAATCTCTTAAGCGAGTTCGAAACCGTTGGAGGTTTTAACAGTCTGTTAATCCCTATGTCATAACCTAATAATTGTCTATCTCTAGCTTAATTACTTAGGTTAAACTTATTACCTAGATTCGAGTCAAGAGCCAGGGCTAGTGGTCACTCAACCTCTACGATCAATTTGCATATTCCTAAAGCTAGGGTTAGTAGTCAATGAAGAACATACAAAAAGCATTAAACACAAGGTAATATGAATAAAAACTAGACTTTCATTGATATTCAAAGGAGTTCAACAAATTAGGGTTCCCATAGGATTACATCAAATTCATCTAAGTCTCAACCACAAAGAGATTAGCTATTCATGGCTAAAATACAAGATAACTAACAAGAATTAAAGGATTCATACATGAATTGATAACTGGCTATGAGTTGCCAAAACTTCAGCTCCAAAATATGCCTTTAGGTCTCCAAAATCGTGAACCCTCATTCTGTAAACGCGTGTTTCTTAAATAAGCCAGTTAAAATCGGGCGCCGATCACCTACATTCGGGCGCCGATTTTTGTTGCAGCATCAGTGACAATTTAGCAGCAAATTCGGGCGCCGATTTCAACAAATCGGTGGCCGAATTCTAAATCTCCAAAACTCCATTTTATGTTCTTTTTGTGGCTTGCAGCTCCATGAATTACAATGAATAACTCTAAAATTACATGAAAAATGCCTACTAAAAGAGTAATGACAGAATGTCATCAGATGGGGCGGTTTTGTTGTCAAAGAAAAATTGAAGTTGATCAAATTGGCTCTCAAAGAGTGGCACGCCTCTAATTCTAAAAATATTCCGGGAAAAATTGGTTCTCTAAAGGCTCGTTTGTCTGACTTAGAGTGTAAGGGGGATAACCAGATGTTATCGGACGTTGAGATTGCTGAATTATGTGATATCTCGGTGAACATTCATTCCTTGTCTCGGATTAATACTAGTATTTCTTGGTAGCAGTCTCGTTTCAGTTGGCTCCGTGATGGTGATGCAAATTCCAGATATTTTCATTCTGTTCTTTATGGCCGTCGGCGACGCAACTCTATTTCCTCTATTATGGTAGATGGCGTGAGGGTGGAGGATGTACAACCCATCCGCCAGGCTGTGTTCAATCATTTCTCTTCTCACTTTAAAGGTCTTGGTGTGGAGCGGCCTTCAGTGGATGACTTGCAGTTTCGTTCATTATCTGTTGCGGAAAGTGGGGGTCTGATCCGTCCTTTTTCTGTTGATGAAGTCAGAGCTGCTATTTGGGATTGTGATAGCTATAAGAGCCCGGGTCCCGACGGTATTAATTTTGGCTTTTTAAAAGAGTTCTGGCATATTATGAAAGATGACATCTTACGGTTTATTACAGAATTCCATCGGAACGGTAAATTGGCTAAAGGTATTAATTCGACTTTCATTGCTTTAATTCCTAAAGTTGAGTGTCCTCAAAAGTTGAATGATTTTCGGCCTATCTCCTTAGTGGGTAGTCTCTATAAGATATTGGCGAAAGTTCTTGCTAATAGACTGCGACTGGTTATTGGAAGTGTAATTTCTGAGGCTCAAACCGCGTTTGTTAAAGCCAGACAAATTCTTGATGGGATTTTGATTGCGAATGAGGTGGTAGATGAGGCTAAGAAATTAAAGAAAGAGCTTTTATTATTTAAGGTTGATTTTGAGAAAGCCTATGATTCGGTGGATTGGGGGTATCTTGATGCCGTTATGCGACAGATGTCTTTTCCAACTCTATGGCGGAAATGGATCAAAGAATGTGTAGGTACCGCGACTACTTCTGTTTTAGTTAATGGCAGCCCGACATCTGAGTTTCCTTTGGAGAAGGGTCTGCGACAAGGTGATCCTCTCTCACCTTTTCTCTTTTTATTGGCGGCTGAGGGCTTGAATGTTATGATGACGGCTATGGTTCAATCTAATCTTTTTACGGGCTATAGTATTGGTTCTTCAGACAACACTGTTATTTCTCATCTTCAGTTTGCGGATGATACGCTCTTGTTGGGGGTCAAAAGTTGGGCGAATGTTCGCGCATTGCGGGCGGTGTTAGTGTTGTTTGAGAGGGCGTCTGGGTTGAAGGTAAATTTTAACAAGAGTATGCTGGTTGGGGTGAATATTTCTGATTCTTGGATGACTGAGGCGGCGTCGGCTTTGGGATGTTCTGTGGGGAAGGTACCTTTTTTGTATTTAGGCCTCCCTATTGGTGGTGATCCTCGTCGTTTGTCTTTCTGGGATCCGATTGTATCTCGTATTCGTTCCCGCTTGTCTGGGTGGAAGAGCCGTTTTCTCTCTTTTGGTGGCCGTTTGATCCTGCTTAAATCTGTCCTGACTTCTCTTCCTGTCTATGCTCTTTCCTTCTTCAAGGCGCCGTCAGGTATTCTCTCCTCTATTGATTCTTTATTGTCTAAATTTTTTTGGGGAGGGTGTGAGGAAAATAAAAAATTGTCTTGGATTAGTTGGAATAATGTTTGTTTAGGAAAGGAGATTGGTGGACTGGGTGTTAGGAGATTGAAGGAGTTTAATTTTGCTTTACTAGGGAAGTGGTGTTGGAGGATGTTGGTTGACAGAGTAGGCTTGTGGTATAAAGTGTTGGTTGCTAGGTATGGAGAGGAGGCAGGGAGGTTGGCGGATGGGGGCCGGAGTGGTTCTTTGTGGTGGCGGGAGATAATTAAAATTCGGGATGGGGTGGATATTGTTGGAGGAGGTTGGTTTGCTGATAGTATTGTGGGGAAGGTTGGCTCGGGTATGGATACGTTTTTCTGGACGGATCCTTGGTTAGATGGGGTTTCGCTTTGTGTGAAGTACCCGCGGCTTTTTGACTTGGCTTCTAACAAGTCTTGCACGGTGGCGAGTATGCGTGAGTTGGGATGGGAGGTTGGCGGGGGGGCTTGGCGTTGGCGCCGTGAGCTGAGGGCGTGGGAGGAGGAGTTGTTAGTGGATTGCATTACTTCACTTTCGTTTTGTTCTTTGTCTTCTAACATTTCAGATACTTGGAGATGGACCCATGATCCTAGTGGTGACTACTCTGTGAAGGCTGCTTATAATCTTCTTACGACACAGGTGTCCACTGTTGCGGATCCTACTTTTGACTATGTTTGGCACAAACAGGTGCCATTGAAGGTCTCTATTTTAGCTTGGAGGCTTCTTCGTAACAGGTTGCCGACTAAGGATGGTTTGGTTAAGCGTAACATAATTTCTCATGATTCCCAATTTTGTGCTTTCGGGTGCGGGGGTATGGAAACAGCTCCTCATGTGTTTCTTGATTGTCCCGCTACTTCGCCTTTGTGGAATTTGGTTAGGTCTTGGATTGGTGTTTCGTCGGCGGATCCGCGGTTGATATCTGATCATCTTGTCCAGTTCGTACATTCTTCCGGTAGTTTGCGCGCCCGTCGCTCTTTTCTTCATCTTATTTGGCTTTGTTGTGTGTGGGTTTTATGGACCGAACGCAACAATCGCATTTCCAGGACAACGTCAAGCTCTGTTCAACAAATGCTCGATAAAGTTAAAATTAATTCGTTCTGGTGGCTAAAGGCCTCTTATGTGAACATTGGTTTGTGCTCTCATTTGTGGTGGTCGAACCCTCTTGTTTGTCTGGGTATCAACTAGTTGTTTTGTGTTTTTCCTATTGTATGGTTTTGACTAGTGATTGTATGTTTTGAGTTCTCTTCTGGCACGCCTTGTGCTAGGAGGGACTTCTTGGTTATCTTAATATAATTCATTTTGGCTTGTTCAAAAAAAAAAACCTAAAAATAATTAAATAAATAAATTTATATATTAAACATTAAAAAAAATAAAATATTTCATAAATACTAAGGCATTGAATCTTTCAAAAAAAAAGAAGCATTGAATACATTCCGAAAGCATTGATTCAAAGAATCTAACAATTCAAATTTTTGACTAAGGGGAATTCACTTGCAACAACATAATTTTCGTAAACATAGCTTCTTTCATATACGAATTTTAGTAATTTAAATTGAATACTGATGAAAAAGTAAAGGCTAAAAATGAATCAATTTTATTGTAAATACTAAAAGTCAAATTTAAATATTTTTTGACAAAAATATATTTAATCCTTAAGACTGTGTTTGGATGGGGAAATGTTTTGAAATAATGTAATGTTTTAAAGGAATTCAAATACTTTTAGATGAATTTTATTGTTTGGATAATAATATGGAGAATTTTCAAAATGATGGAAATTTATGAAGCATTTTGTTCAAGCTAAATTTAGAGAATTTCAAATGACACCTAAACGCTAAGAATTTCAAATTTCTTCATTCTTATAATTTTCAAATTTTGCATTTTGGTCCTCAAATTTTTCAAATGGACCCCAATAAATTTACAAAAAATTGCAATTTGACCCCTAATATTTTTTGGAAATTACAAATTTACCCCTCAACTTATTCAAAATTATAAATTGACCCCTCAAATTTTTTGAAATGTACAAATTGACCCCTAATTTTAATTTTCAAATTTGGCCAAAAAAAAATAAAATTTATAAAAGTTGCCCAAAAATGATGACAATGAAATTTTTGATTACTCCATCCAAACAAGAATATTTAGAAATGAAGTCAATTTAATTTAATCATTTAAATTGCCTAGAATTCTAAATTCTTCAAAATTTCTCAATTACCTCATCCAAACACACTCTAATAGTTTAATATTTTAAATTAGTATGTAATTTAACGTATGCATGAATTTATTTTTATAATTTCCTCTATTTAATGTCTAATTTTCTTAATTTAATATTGCACTGATATTTGCAAATGAGCTGTAAAACATTTTTCTTCAATTGAATCAAATATTAAAATTATATAGAACTCAAATTTAAATCTTATTAAATATTTTCTCTAGTGTTACCATATACCTCCCCTCTGTAACACAATATAAGAAAAATTTAACCGCCCCTAAAAAAAATAATGTAACCAAAAAGTCAAATATGCTTTATCCAAATTTAGACTAAAGATATTTTGGAATTGTTTTGCTTAAACTCCTGGCTTAAGATTCATAACCCCTAAAGCCCAAATTTTACACATATCTTCAATATTGTGGAACTTAAACTCAAAGAAACCTTTGCATAAAGGGATCACATACCAATTTTGAACATCTTTCCATAGCAATATGAGCCTTGATTTCAGTATTTGGGTCGTAATTGGAGGATCTCCTTTGTTAAGGGTTAACCTTCCACAGAGGCATAGTTAACAAACTTCCAATCCATATTCGTAATCAAATTGTGAGATTTTCATGCTAATAGAATCACCTTTAATCAATTTTTCTAGTAATGGACTTAATTGAAGATCACAGGTTTGAGATACAACTTTGGGCAAAGGTCTTACCGGAAGAATTTACGGATTTCGGCACCGTTGTCGGTGGCGGCTCGAGAAACTTCCAAGAACAAATCATAGAGGCCTTCAGGGTAACACCCCGATTTTCATTATTAGTTTATTAATATTATTATGTGATGTTAGTATTATTTAGAAATTTAATTGTCTATTGTTTTCATTATAACGTGGTTGAATAGATGAGTTATTCAGTTATAAGAAAATAAGAGATTATGAGAAATTAAGGGAATATAAGTGTATTAGTAAATAAAAGGTTTAAGTGAGTAATTGAGTAGTGTTTTAATAGTGAGAGTGAGCATAATAGAAGGTTATGAGAAAACCAAGCCCAATAAGGAGATATATATAGAGTGAAGTCTTAAGAGAATTAGAGTTAGAACACTCAAGTAGCAATTTGAGATAAGATGCAAGAGGGGAGCTAGGATTGTGAAGAGAAGACCTCAAGGAGGCTAGAAGAGAAGATTGGAGAGAGACCCATCCATAGAAGAGGCTAGCTTTGGTGATTTTTGAGGTAAGGGGGGAGTCTCTATTCACATATGGGTTATATGAACAAATGAGTAGTAATGGATTTGTGTAATTCTTCTTTATTTCCATGATCTTATGATGAATTAATGTTAAATTCGTGCTTTAATTTGTTGTTGTGATTTTGGGTATGTGATTATTTCTAAATTCATGATCCAATTGTGGTTATGTTGTGATTTTGAGTTTTATGTTAAAGTGAGTAAAAATCATGCAAATTTGATGCATAATTGAAGTTTTGATGTGTTATAAGTGCTTAATTAAAGTGTAATGACCTTGGGTAATGTTTTCTATTAGTTTGGGTTCAATGCGGATCAAAAAAGGGATTTTTCAGACAATTTTTGTGTATTTCCGAGGGCCAAATCATGTTTTCTGTAACAGTCGCAGCGTTGCGCTGCAACTGGGGCGCCCAACGCCCTGCTTCCAGAAAGCTAGCGCCCTAGGGTGTCAATTCCTAGCGCCAGGCGCCCTTGTCAGGACAACACAAGGCTGTTTTGGCGCGTTGGGTGCAAGGGGGACGTGTTCCGGCGTCCTGGGGCATTCTTTTGACATTGTTTTGCTTCTGTTTTGATGATTTATTGATGAGTAATAAGTGCTTGCAATAAATTGATTATATTGAGTTACTTTGAGGAAAAATGTGGTTGGTTATGAAACTTGAAAATGAACTTGATTTGTTAGATTGAACTAGTACAACAAGATGAGTGAACTTTGGAAGGTTTTTGATTGATAATAGTGATTGAAACTAGTAAGATAATGGATATATGAATAATGTATATGGTTAATGATTATGTATGAACATGGAAACTTGACAAATAAAAATGTTAGAAATTAGATGATGAATTGAATTGGTGAATTAGTAAATGATGGGATGTGATGGTTATTTAATGATGTACATTTAATGAAGTGAATATGATGGATAGTTGTAAGATGTGGAAATTGGAAATGTGTATGTGAAGTTGTGATATATGAAGTTGTGATATATGACGATGTGTTGATGTAAAGATGTGTTGTTATAAATATGTGATGAATATGACGATGTGATGATATGACGATGAGTTATCTAATGTGCTGATATAAATATGTGATGAATATGGCGATGTGAGGATATAACGATGGGTTATCTAAAGATGTGTGATTGTCGAGTCATACAAAGATATGCATTGTTGAGTTGTTACTTAGTGTTCATGCATTCATGGTCAGTCCGATTTGACGATCCGATTTGATGATGAGGGATTAATCAGTAACATAACTCTGATATCCAAAAACTGGTATCACATGCATATAGAGTCGAGTTAGATACATTACATACATAACTGCAAGTGTATTTGAAGATGTGAAATTTGACGATGTGTTATACGAAGATGTGAATATTTGAAGATGTGATATTCAATGATGTGTTTTTATTATTGTTATGTGTGAATGATGTATAGTTCGCTAAATGTCAACTTGACGTTCTTAATTGCTATTGATGTTTGCATATTAGTATATGATGATGATTGAGGCTTATTGGCTTTAATTACATGAATGTATATGCTTAAATGTTAATACTGTCTGATTGTTATGAATATATGTTTAAGTGTAAATGATGTATTCTTTATATGGAAACTATACATGTGTTTATGTAATTCTTATGTTGAATATATTCTCACCCCGATTGCGGATTGGACGCATATACTCTTGTTTGGTATAGATCTGCATGAAGAGGAAGCTTAGATTGCAGTGAGTCTCGGAAAATAGCGCCGGAGCCTTCTCGCTTTGTTTATTGCTTTGAGAGTTTTATCGAGTCGATGCTCTATTCTGTGACACTAGGGATTAGGGATTTATCGTTATTGTCAAACTTTGTTTAGAATTCTTTTGAATTCAGTTTTGATGTTGAAACTGTGATGAGATGTGTACTTTGATGTTTTGAAAACTATTCTTCTGCGACGTTTTTAATTTTGAATGAAGTACTTTTGAATTGATGGAGATGTGTGACACCCTTGTATGCTTTATTAATTATTGAATTTCTATTATAAAATAATATATGGGGTTTAGGGTGTTACATCCAGCGCTCCCCGGGGAAGAAAAGAGAAAGAGACATCAGAGAAACTACAAAGAAGAAGAGAACATAACCACCGAAAAAGCTTCGAAAAAGAGGCAATAGAGCAAAGAACGAAATATTGTAACCGAATCCAGAGAGAAAAGTAGCAGGAACATAGAGGTACACCCGCTGAAGCTACTTCAACGAGGTAGTTACGGTGGCCGGAGCAAAACGGTCACATAGCATTTTTTCTATATCTTTCGCAAAGCATAATAGCAAACCCATTAAAAGAATTAAAATTGTGCTATTTGATTTATAAAAAAATAAAAACACTTTTATTTCCAATTTTCCTTTTAATTAAGAAGAAGAACAAGCAGAAGGGTTTTCGGATTCACAATACTCGCTCTGGGGTAGGTTACCAGATTGATTCATGGATTTTCTCTCATTTACTTTTCTTTCATTGTTCTTTCTTTTTCCCTTTGTTTGTTTTGCTTTATTTTTCTTGTTCCTTCTGGGTATGGCATTTGTCACCCTTTTTTTTGTTGGCTTTTTTCGTTTGTGAGAAGGTTTTGGTTCATGTACCCCTTCTCTTTTTGTTCTTGTTTCCTTTTATTTTTATATATTTAGGGTCTCGCAGTTGGTTCTCCCTCTACACCTGATGTAGGCAAACTGGCGGCTCGTATCGAAAATGAAGTGGCGCGCAAGAAAAGATCACCCGGAATAGTGCAGTTTGACATTCGGCGTCGGAATGACTCGAAATATACCTTTTCGGAAAGCCCCAGACCTCACGAGCAAAACTCATCGCTTTGCCATGATGTAAAGGTGAATTTAGTCATTCGAGATCGTCTGGAAGACCAAAACTGCATTTTAATATTTCAGCAGATTTGTTATTTTTGTTTTATTTCAGTTTGTTATTTTTCGGCCCATTAGGGTTTGTTATTTTCTCTAGTATTTAAACAGAACTTATGCAGTCTAAGAGACACTTTTTGATAGAATAAAATTATCGAGACTTTTCTCAATTCTGGTGGATTCCGGAAACCCTTATTTGATAGGTTTGTCGCTTGCAAGATGTATGTTTATCTTTTAGGTTTAACGCTTGTTAATCCTTGCTTCCGTTCTGCGTCAGCACCCCATTTGTCTAAAAAAAACAATCTGGCATATGACAATAGTTTTGTAAATCATCTTTTTTCCGATGGTTTGTGTCATAAATCTTTTTGGACAAAATGTATAATAATTTCTTAAGACAGGAAACAAAATGTAAATAAATTACATTTTAATTCACCTAAAAATAAATAAATAAATTTCAATTCTGTCAAAAAATAAAAAAATAAATTTCAATTATATATTAAACATTAAAATAATAAAACATTTTCTAATACTTTTCCCCTCAGAAAAATAAAAAATAAAACATTCCAAAAGCATTGATTCAAAGAATCTATCAATTAAAATTTTTGTTTAACTAATCTAAGTCCAAATTCACTTGCACCAACATAATGTTCGTCAACACAACTTCTATCATTACGAATTTTCGTTATTTTAAATTGAATACAGAAGAAAGAGTAAAGGCTAAAAATGAATATCAATTTTATTCTAAATACTAAAACTCATATTTAAATAGTCTTTTTTAGAGGTCAGATTTGAATAGTTGTTAAGACAAAAAATATATTTAACCCTTAATAATTTAATATTTTAAATTAGTATATAATTTATTGTAAGCATGTATTTATTTTTATAATTTAATATTACACTTAATACGATATTTGCAATTGACCTGTAGAACATCTTTCTTCAATTGAATCAAATATTAAAATTATATAGAACTCAAATTTAAATCATATTAAATATTTCCTCTGGCGTCAACCATATACCTCCCCTCTGTAACACAATATAAGAAAATGTAACCGCCTCTAAAAAAAAATATAATGTAACCAAAAAAGTCAAATATTTTTTTTGACGAGAAAAAAAGTCAAATATGTTTTATCCAAATTTAGACTAAAGACGTTTTAGATTTTTTTCCTTATATTTAATTTAATACGGATGGAGTATATTTTATTGAAAAATATTGATAACACTCGATTTTTTTTAACACTCAATTTAATTTCGTCAAAAAAACACTCAACTTAATAAATTCTTTCCTACACATTATTTTTTTACACAATTGACTTGAATTCATTAATGATGGAACCCGCATAAATTTTAAAATAGTAGAGAGTGTTGGGAAAAAAATATGTAGGAGAGTATTGGTAGCATAATTTCTCTTATATATATATTTGTGTATAGAAGTGAATGTGGTGCTTTTCGTTCCAATAGCAGAAAATATGAAATCAATTGTGAGGAAGACAAGCTTATCACCAAGGAATAGTTGGATAAAATTGGATGCTAATGGACATAGTTCCCTACTCGACGTAGACAAGTATGAACTCATGCGTCAAGTTCGTATTGATGCTCGTGATCTTAGGATTCTTGATCCTCTTCTCTCTTATCCTTCTACCATTTTAGGTAGAGAAGATGTTATTGTTCTTAACTTGGAGGTTGGATTTGCTTAACTTTTTTCTTATTAGTTTCAATCTTCACATGAATGGTTTTTGGACACAAATGTTGACATTAGACACCGTATAAATATACGTTTTGATTTTTTTTATTAATACCTACTCTTTTCTTGACTGACGATAATGATAAAATGTACTACTTCAGATTGTATTTTATACGGTGTCCGACATGTATTTACTGTATTCAAATATTAGCTATGCAATCTTTATTATTCTTGTTATTATTGTTAGTGGTATGTTTTATCATTTTATAATATGTTTTGTTTTCAGCATATCAAGGCAATCATCACTGCTAAAGAGGTTAGTCAAGATTTATAAAAAATATTGAGTTAATATTCTAATGTTTGTAGAGTTTAATATGGATCTTAATACTCATATTTGTACCTAAATCATTTGTGTAGGTGTTTTTGCAAGACCCAGCAGGGGTAGATGTGGTCCCTGTTGTTAGAGAACTACAAAGGAGATTGTTTACCATTGACACAAATCAAGGAGATGATCAAGACCATAGTCCACTTGATGTTGAAACAGATGAAGATGGTGGTATGCTTATCATAATTTTACCTTTTTTTATTGAAGAAATTTTAATAATTATTGGCAATTACACTTTTGATTCTCTTAATTTGAGCTATGTCCAGTTATTGTTTCTCATTATTTTATTGAGTGGTTTTCAGTTCCGCCATATTAATATTTTACAACCAATTTTTATTTTATCTCTTTTAATTTATTTGAGAATCTCAAAATCATCTGAGATCTTAGACCTATTGGAAACTCCAACTATTTTCGTATATATAAGGAGTCATTCTTTTATGGTCATATGACCAAATGTTGTAGTGTTTAGGTACATACATAAATTTTGACAAAAAAAAGGGTACATACATAAATTAAAGAGACATTTTTCTAAAAAGTAAAAAGAAAAAAGAAACTTATATTTTGGAGTTATGTGTCTCTTTGTGTGTGTGCCTAAACACTATACATTTGGTCTTGTGAACATGCAAGACTTGCTCCTTTGTAAGAAGGGGGAAGGGGCGATGTAAATGGATATTCATGGGCGCAGATAATATGATATCTGTGTCTGCCCCATTTGATAAATACGATATCCGTACTCTCTTTATATTTGCACAGATATTCGTTAAACGGATAACCCACAAATTTTAAAATATACATATATCCTTGAGGCGTGCGTAAGAGGCTAAACTATATGAAAAAAAGAAATAATTTGTATAAACTAGTCAAATAAAACTAGTCGTTCTACAATATCTTTAACATTACTTCCCTTCAAAAAAAAATTTTAACACTACTCCCTAAATTTAAAATTTGTAAGTGAACCATAAATATTAGTTTATCATAAAAATATAGTTTGACTCAATCCAATGAAAAAAAAATATCTTCACATTAATATGTCGATGATCTAAATATGAAATGTAGAGTCACCTTTCGAATTCCGAGCACTAGAGATATTGCTTGAATCAATTTGTAGCTTCCTTGATGCACGAGCTTCAGAACTGGAGATGGATACTTATCCTACACTAGATGAACTTACAACCAAGGTATCCATTACTTGTTTTAATATTATTTCTTCCAACTTTAAGGGTCTGTTTGGAATGGTTTTAGAGAGTTTTAGAGGGGATGGTTTTTGAGGGTCTATTATGGGTTCTTAAGGGTATATTCTTTGAAAAATACAATGGTTTATGATCATATAACACTTTAATTACACTTCATTTTTTTTAGAGGCATTTTATAGCCTGTTTAAATAAATTAAAAAGAAAAACAAGTCATCCCCTGTCCTTCGTTTTACCGCATTAGGTAAAAGAAATTACTGCACAACAGCAGTGGATTTGAATTATACTTTGTGAATACTATATTTCTATGATAATTTGATATTTTTGAATTACTTGTATGTTTAGATTAGTAGTCGGAATTTGGACAAAATTCGCAAATTGAAGAGTGCGATGACAAGACTGACCGCTAGGGTTCAAAAGGTATGTCTTTGATGTTATTGTTCAAAGTATTTGTATGTAGAAGAAAATCGCCATGTACCTGAATTTTGTGAAAGTTACATTTTACACTTAAAAAATATTACAATGCGTTCCCATAATTTTGTTACATCCATCGACTAAACACAAACTTAATTTATATACACCGTCAATGTAACATATATTTTTTATATATTTTGAATCAATCATAATTAATTATTAAAAACGGTTGATTTTAATCATAACTACTGTTGTGCTATGTTTTTACAATGTCATTGTAGCAAAATTAAACTTTTTTACCGAATGCACTACGATCTAAAATATCTTAAATTGACTCTAATTTTGATCTATGCACAAATTATATTGTTAGTACTTTGGCACAAATTCTTCTTATATAATACTTATAGGTAAAAGAAGAGATTGAACACTTAATGGATGATGATGAAGACATGGCTGACCTATATTTATCAAGAAAGTTGGTAGGAGCATCATCACCTATAAGTAAATCAGGTGCTGAAAATTGGTTTGCTTCATCTCCCACCACAAAGTCCAAAAGTGTGGCAACATTTCTTAGTGATGAAAATGATGTGGATGAGCTTGAAATGTTACTAGAGGTCATTAACATTATATTTATTTGTAACATGTAAGAAATAATCTTCCATTTTAAGTTATTTTGAAATGCTATTAATAAGTGATGTTATTCATTTTGCAGGCTTATTACATGCAAATTGATGGCACTTTAAATAGATTGTCTACGGTAAGTATCAAGGTTATATTGATAAATATTGCACATGCATACACATTTAGAGCTTACATTGCAGATATCACTCTGTTTTTCGATTTTTCAATGCTAAATAAACACCATTTTTCTAAAATTTTGGGTTGAGCCTAACTCAACCTATAAAATTGGCTTGTAGGACGAGAGATGTTTACTACTTGTAAATTTATCTTCAAGTCATATCGCATTCGATTTGAGACTCTTAAAAGCTCTTTCATGCCATGGGTGGACATCTAGAGCGTAACACAAGTGTCATGGTAGAATGTGACCCAACAGAACAATATCATCTTACTTGGGTTGAACCTAATTTAACCCAACAAAACCAGCTTGTAATTTAGGCGATGATGCCTCCAACATATAAACTCATTTTCAGAACATATCCCAACTTACGTGAGACTCTTAACAATTTTATGTCAAGACTGTTATGAATTTATTTGAGGTAAATTTTTTTTGACTAAAAATAGAACTTGGTAACCAGAGGTTTTTACAACACTTGTACACTTGTTATCAGGTATAATTCAAGTTAATCACGCAATTTATTACATAGTTCTAATTAATTTCTATTTACAGCTACGAGGGTACATTGATGATACAGAAGATTACATTAATATTCAGGTAAGTAACTTACAATTTATAACTAGTGTCAATTGTTATTTGATAAATGACATTGTATACAAATAAAATGTATGTATATTTTGCAGATTGACAACCATCGAAACCAGTTGATTCAGGTACTATTATATGTGCCTGTTTATATATAATTCATGTCATGTAATATTACATTTTTTTGTTTATATATTTTTCATGTTACCAAGTCCTTGAATATTTTTCTTTATGCAGTTAGAGATATTTCTTAACTCAGCTGAACTTTCTCTAGCATTTTATTCGGTGGTGACTGGAATACTTGGCATGAATATTCCCTATGGTTGGGAAAACAACCATAGTTACATGTTCAAATGGGTAAACCACAATTTAACCAATGTTTTTTTTTTCAATTTTTAAATGAAATATTCAAAATAAAGAATATAATATATATAGTTTTTTATTGGCAGGTGGTTATTTTTACAGGAATTTTTTCCATATCTATATTTCTCACCATAGTTGCCTCTGCTCGCAAAAAGGGGCTGGTTGGATCATGAATAGCTGAATCAATCTCGTGGAAAAGGGGTCGATTGAATGAACTTGAGAATTACTATAATCTTATGATGTTGCTGAATTTTTGGTTATAATTTATTTTGGACTTTGATTTGTTTTACTCTTGTTAAAATTATTGTTTAAAGATCATAGGAGAGATATCTACATGGTTTTTAGACTTGGAATGAAACAGAAATATTAGCTAAAATCCTTATATACACTGCTCTCTGGATTTGAGTACAAAAACTTTACTATAAGAATTTAATACACAATCTACTATATTTTCAAAGACTCAATAGATTGATTTTAAAAAAAGGATGATTATATTGACTTCCCCTAATGTCTTTCCAAATATCATTCATATTCCCTCTATTTGTTAATTGTGTTACATGTGACTTATGAGTACATGTTAACTCAGAACAACATATATTTTCTTGGAACAAAATTGGATTTGTACGATACCTCTAGAGTTATGATGATAATCATATTAAAGAACAATTGGATATGCTAATGTATATTCAAGTGTGCAGGACCATAGACTAAAGTTCATGAAATAAAATCAAGTTTTGATCCTGAAGAATAAATACAAGAGCTTTTTTTTTAATAAAAGATGCAAGAGCATCAATTCATTTCAAATAAAAAGAGTACAAGAAAGAAAAAAAGGATGAAACCAAAACCTTTTTAAAAGTTTGTAAATCTAAAGTTGGACATTCTCAACCTATTACTAATGTACTCTCTCCTAATAAAGTCCGGCATTTCATTAAACCAAAAAAGCTCAAAAAGAGGACAAAGTGAGACCAAAGTTTGCCAAGTCATCTGCACAAACATTTCCTTTTCTATATATATGGGATACAAAAAATCTCATATTGTGAGTAACTGCTAAACAATTGTACCATCTGTTTCTTAGGCTCCAAGGCATCACTATACCAGTTGAGAGTCTGATTCCAGCCAAACCTTCTAGAACCCTTTTGATGCAGCCATATCAATTGCAGTCATTGCAGCAGATAACTCAGAAAAAAGAGCATCCCCTTCTCCAAGAAACTGAGCAAAACAATCTAAACAAACTCCTTCATCATTTCTAAAAATACCTCCAGCAGAACCTTTGACTGGATTTTTAAGAGATGCACCATCAGTGTTGATTTTGATCCATGGACCAATAGGAGGGGACCATATCACTTCCCCGATGATTGGATCTTTCGGAGGCTTAATGTTAACATGGCAAGCCTTCATTATGTTGAATTCATACATGCTAATTGATGAAGACTTAGCTGTATTATTGCCTGATATTGAGACTTTTGCAATGATCAGATTGATTGCAGATCTCCAATTCAACACCTTATCTTGAAACTTGATCTGATTCCTACTAAATCATATGACATTTATAATATTGATGATACATGCTTTAACCACTACTTTACATTGAGGAGACCAGTGCCTATCTAAAATTATCCAGATATCAGACATTGAGTTAAACTGCATAGATGTATTCAGAATGCTAGCCAACCAAGACCACATTTTTAAAGCAAATGCACATTCAAAAAACAAATGAGTTGTTGTTTCAGAACAAGATTTACACAATGAGTACATAGAAGGGAAAGAACATCCTCTGAGATGTAGATTCTCATCAGAGGGGAGTGTTGTACCCTAATTTTGTCCAAACTTTTATTTCAAGAAAAAAAAAGTCAACAAAAAAGAGGAAAGTCAAAGTCAAAATAAAGTCAACCTTTATTTTATTTTTTTAAAATAAATAATAAATAATAATAAAAAATTTATTATTATTTATTATCTTTCTTTTACTTTTATTATTATTATTATTATCATTTTTTTATTTCATTATTACTATTATTATTATTATTATTACTTTTATTTTTATTTTGTTTATTTCAAAAAAAAAAGCAAAAAAAACAAAAAAAGGAAAGAAGAAAAGAAAGAAGTCTGAGCACGTGTCAGACATAAATGTTCAGAAGCAAGGAAAGAAGAAAAAAGAGAAGAGCTAGCACGTGCCAAGCACAAGCTTTCGGAAGCAAGTGGTTGCCCCAAGGGCAGCACTCATCCCTTCCAGTTTTCCTGCTCCTGACCCTGGCTTTCCAGCAAGCCATTGCCATTTTCTTCCCTCATCCTTTATCAAAACCAGTCAAGGTAAGCTACAAAACTGCTTGCCCTGGTTCTGAAACTGCTGCCCCTGTTCCAGCATTTATTCCTTCCTCTGTGTGCAGCACCTTTCTCCTTTGTTTCTCCCAACCTCTGCACAGTGCAGCACACCTTTTCCATTGTTTCTCCCAACCTCTGCACGAGCAGCACCCTGTTTTCCCATGTTTCCAGCAATTCCTGTCAAAATCAGCTTCAACTGGTTCTGAATTTGGCCAAAGTCTTCACCATGATCACAAGGCAAGGTCACTTCCTTCCTTTTGCATTAAATGCTAACCAAAGTGATGGTTATAGCACACAAAACAGCCCTGTTTTAGGGGGTTTTTCATGATTACAATTGATCACAATTTGCCTATATAAGCAACACAATGCAGAAGGTTTTACACAGTCAGTTTTAATACAATACAGTTAGAGTTTAACACAATTCAGACTGGATCTTTTGAGCAATTTTTGAGAGAACCAACACAGAATTTTCACACAATCTCAAGAGCAATTTACACAGTTTTAACACATAGCTTTTAGCAAAGTTTTGAACAAAATTCAAATCTGATATTAGAGCAATTCAGCAGTTGTTTTAGAGAAATTTAGAGCAACTCAGAACCAGAAGGAATAGCCAAAATTCACAACAACCTTTGAAAGCCAGAAGCTCTGTTTTCTGTTTCTTTCTTTGCAAACAATCATAAACAAACCAAGCAATCAAAACAGCCACTAAACATCATACTCAGAGTGAAGAATAACAACAAAACATCATTTGTTGTTGCTGTTCTTGTTCTTCATCACTTCCATATTCAAGAAATCAATTATCCAAAGCCCCTTTCATTTTCTTGCATCCCAAGCCTTGGCTAGGAATTTGTAAGTCATCTTAAACTTTTTATCTTTCATTTGCATTCTGTTTGTATTTGTTCTGCTGTTCCTATTGATTCAGCACCATTTTTCTGCATTTTTAGTGTTTGTTTAACTCATTTTGAACTAAAAACATCTTTTGAAACTTCAAAGAAATCTCAAAGTTTGCCAAACATCAAAACAGAAGTGTTTTACTTCTTTTTATTACTGAATTCGAAAGTTTTTCACCCCTTTGAGGTTCTGAAATCAAAAATCAGAAGCTTCTGAACAGTAGTTCAGAAGCAGCTTCTGAACAGTGCTTCTGAAGTTCAGAGTCTGAAGAGTGCTTCTGAAGTTCAGAGTACGAGGGTCAACAAAAGTCAACGTCTGAACAGTGCGTCTGATGGTCAACCAAAAAGTCAACGTCTGAACAATGCTTCTGAACTTCACAGTCTGAACAGTGCGTCTGATGGTCAACCAAAAAGTCAACGTCTGAACAGTGCGTCTGAACCTCAGAGTCTGAACAGTGCTTCTGAATTTCAGCTTCTGAAGCAGCTTCTGGGCATTTTTTAAGGTTCAGAAGCAGCTTCTGGGCATTTTTTTAAGGTTCAGAACCTGATTTTTTTGAACTTTTTTTGAAAGGTTTAAAACTCATTTTATTTCAAAATATACCAAGTGTTTTGGCTCTTATTTGGGATTTCATAAGTTTCAACAACAAACTTGAATGAAAAAAGAGTGGTTTGACGTATGTCTTTCCATTCCCCGATTGCACAAACACTTGACGTATGTCTCGTTGTTTGGACAATCGTCATTCTTTTCAAACTTCACCAAAAAATACATTTTAAGTTTCAACAATAAACTTGAATGAAAAAGGAGTGGTTTGACGTATGTCTTTCCATTCCCCGGTTGCACGAACACTTGACGTATGTCTCGTTGTTCGGACAATCGTCATTCTATTTTCAAAAATACAAAACATAAAACAAATCCAACACACCAAAACTAATTTTGGCCCCCCGTGGTCAATTCAAACTATTTCTTGCCCCCCTCGGTGGTCAATCCAAACTAATTTTGGCCCCCCGTGGTCAATCCAAATTTTTTTTTGGCCCCCCGTGGTCAATTTAAACTAAATTTTGGCCCCCCGTGGACAATTGAACCTTTTTTGGCCCCCCGTGGTCAATTCGAACTATTTTTGGCCCCCCGTTGTCAATTCAAACCTTTTTTCGCAAACGAACATGTTTTATCAATTCTAACGCGATACAAACAAACGCTTAAGCCTCCCACGCGCGAGCATACAAGCTATGTTTAACCGCAAGAATACGATCAAAAACATCGTTCTTTAAAATCAACCAACAAACAAACGTGTTCTACCAATGAACTACGTAGCTTTGAATTCTCCATCGCATCAGGAGATACGTAGGAGCAAGATCCCATTCTTGTCAAGCACACTAATATAAAATAACATTTTTTCCCTTTTCTTTTTCCCTTTTATATATTAAAGCATAGCAAGCAAACCTTTGAAAACACTTTTAGCCTTAACTAACTAGGAGGTTCCCGTTGAATACAACGGATGTGAGGGATGCTAATACCTTCCCCTTGCATAATCGACTCTTGAACCCGTTAATGGTTGCGATGACAATCCTTTCCACATCGCCAAGGGTTTTATCAACGTTTCCCTTTTAAAAATAAAAACTTTGGTGGCGACTATGCAGTCTTTCCGAGCGTCTATTACGCTCGAGAGTTTTTAGAGAGCGCACAGGGAGCTTGTTGTGCATTAGTCTCCACACCAACGATGATTTTGATGGGGGAATATCAGGATTCCAAATTGATTGAGCCCAATGGATATTTTGACATGTACCTTGTTTAAAAAGATAGGCCTCTTTGAAAGTTAAAACTCTTGTATTGCAAGGCTTCCAAAGCAAAGCATCTTCTCTAACATTAATAGGCAGTATAACTTGGAGAGCATTTGGAAACAAGAGAAGCTGAAGATCTGCATCAGACTCTGAAGGTTATTAGACTCTGAAGACTACTAGACTCTGAATACCATCAAACTCTGAAGACTACCAGACTCTGAAGACCATCAGACTCTGAATGACAGACGACTCTGAGGGACCTAGAAGCCACGTCAGATTTATCTTCTTTTGTAGCTGTCTCTAACAGACTCTGATAATACAATTTGTCCTCTTCTGATCATGTGCATATACAAACAAAGAATTTCAAGAACAAAAAGAATGGACGGATAATTCCAGTTGCAGTAAAGTAATTTCAAATGTCTAATCAACAACATTATCCATATTAGGCAACTATTTCAACGTCCTTGATTTGAAGCTTCTCAACGACTCTTTATGTGTTGGCACCTCTCGAACGTCTCTCAAATCCTTGCCTATATAAGGAGCTGAAGACTTGAAAAATAATAACAAGACTCTTCTATTTTAATTGTGCCCTTACTCTTTCAAATTCAAAAGCGCATAGAACACTTAAGAATTTCTTACTAAGTTCATATCTTAGAAATTCTAAGTTCGTAAAGTATGTTCCGTTTTGTAATTATTTACACCTCCGATTGTATATCAAGTGTAAGAACAAATCATTTATTTGTAAACTCTTAGAAGTCTCTTTTAGTTGTGATTGAGCATTGGAAGTCTCTTGATTGTGTGCTTCAGCATTGGAAGTCTCTTAGTTGTGTCCTTGAGCAATTGTAATCAGTTGTGATTATAGTGAAAATCCCTTGGAAGTGAAAGGGGACTGGATTACTCCTGGATGGTAGGAGGAACCTGTTGGTCTATATGGCAATGAGGTATTCGCTAGAGGGGAGTGAATAGCGCTTTTTAAAATTGTTTTTGAAAAATCGACGAAAGTGTAGCGAAAGCGATTAAAAAGAATTGACTATTTGAAATAGCTTGAAGCGTAAGATAACCACGAAAATTATTAAGACTATGCACAAGCATTTACAAATTGAATTGAGTGATTCAATTATAATAAATCATAATACAGTCTAATATTGATACAAGCTACAAGTTGCAAGACTAGACAAACCAAACCAAACCTAACAAAAATTAAACAAACTACACTAATGAAATCACAAGGATATAAAGTTGTTAATTGAGACTTAATTGAGAATCAATGTGATCAAGTATGTTTTGAAAGGAGGTTGATTCAATGAATCAAACCAAAACTTAAAGATAAAAAATCAATCACATTCAGTTAGTGCATCAGTTTGAGCTTTTTAAAATGAAGGAAGATGAAGATATTGAAACCATGTACTCAAGGTTTCAGACTCTTGTATCAGGCCTTCAGGTTCTAAATAAAATTTATACTATTCCTGATCATGTCAAGAAGATTCTTAGGAGTCTTTCTGCCAGGTTCAGACCAAAGGTTGCAACCATTCAGAAAGAAAAGGACTTAAACAAGCTAAGCTTGGAAAATCTGATAAGTTTTCTCAAAAGTCATGAGATTGAGCTTGTTGGAGATGAACCAGCTAAGAAGTTCAAGTCCATTGCTTTGACATCTAAGGGTAAATCTGCTAAAGCTCTTCAGGATACTGAGTCAGAAGAAAAAACTCCTGATGGAGGTTCTAACAATGATTCAGATGTTGAAGAGATGACATATTTGACCAAGAGATTTCATTACCTGACCAAGAAGAAAAGGTTTCCTGGTAGGAGCAATGGTTCAAATGGATCAGGTTGCAAGAACAAGAAAGAAGATCAGAAATGATGCTCCAACTGCAAAAAACCTTACCACTTTATTGCTGACTGTCCAGAGTTACATAAGGACAATTTAAAGTATGAGAGCTTAAGAAAGAGAGCTACAAAATCAAGCTCAAGAAAAGTCTTATGGCAACATGGGGCAAGTTTAATGAGGAGTCAGAATCTGACAAAGATGATGAAGAAGCTAATCTTGGTCTGATGGCCACAACGCCGTAAATATAACTAGGTTATTTTACCGCACATGTTGTTGTCAGGGTTAATAGGATTTCTAAATTTAATTAGTTTCTTAAATCATAAGTAGACACCACATAACTGATGTTTTACCAAGTTAATTCCAACAAAGACGAAGGGAGGATTTAAGGATTCCCTAATCGTCGTTAATTATGTAAATCACAAACATAATCTCGCATTGGGCAGGGCAATTAAACCATGCAAACCTATTCAAATCTCTTTTAATTTCACCCTTCATTATAAGTTTTGCTATTTGTTAAGTTGAACGACAATCTTTGTGGAGAACCATTAACTTTCTACTTTATTACTTTTTACGATTTGATGCACTTGCCAATTTCGTCCATCAAAGCACCTTTCTCCTCCACTATGAAGACTCAACCTCCGCCACACCGAAGCACCTTGAACCAACATTCTTCATCTATGATCTTCACCGGACAGGTCAAAAAGCCTATATCGTATGAACATCTTTAAATAAGAAATGTGATCTAAGTTTAAATAGACTATCAAACTAATAAATCAATTAGATTAAACTCACTTTTGATAATCAACATGATTTTTTTAGGGAATTTGACTATATATTGTATCATATTTCAATTCTAGTTTATAACAATACATTTAAATATGCGAAAACTTAATGTATACTAATAAGCTTAAATTAATTAAAAAGTTAACAAATTTATATTTTAATTCAAAGTATAAAATATAATATAATAATAAATAATATTAATCATATTTATTTAATAGGTTGGCCTAATAGGCCTAAGAGGCTTTTTCAATGGCATGTGACCTGACCTTTTAAGCTAAATAGACTTCTAAAAAATTCTAGTTAGGAAAAAAACTTGGCTTGACCTGACATGTCGTAGACTATACCGTAAGATCCTATATTGGCCGGTTTAACCTATTCTCATCCCTACATCTGAATAACTTTCTCTTGAGAATTAGCTGGTTTGAACTTTATTTGGATTTCTCCTATTTGGTGACTCAACTCTTGATGATGTACTTGCCAACTTTGATACTGATCTAGGCATACCTTATAGCAATATACTCAACAACATTGTTTGAATCAGCTACGACCTTCATCTCATGCTTGTTTTCCCGATTATCATCAACATGGGTAGAAGGCATTTATTGCAAAATATTTTATTTGATTTTTTCTATTTTTAAAATTAAATTGATGTGTCTAATTAAGTCATTTTAATTGGCTGACAGTGTAAAGTTGTTTTTACACAATCAGTCTATTCAATTTAATCTCACTAATTTACATATAAAATAAAATAAAAAATATTTAATAAAAACACTATATTAATGTTGATATTTTGGAAATAATCATGAGTTTTCAAAAATTTATTGTATCGACTTTCTCATATCGATACACAAAAATTTTCTTCCGCATATGTAAGCACATAAAATCTGCAATGAGTGCGACACAAATATTTAACCGATTTTTACATATTAAATAAAAAATTATTTCATAGAAACACTAGATTAATGTTCATATTTTGAAAATAGTCATTGGTTTAAGAAAATTTATCATTTATCATATCAATTTTCTAATATCAATAAAGTTTGCTTCGACATATATAAGCACATAAAATCTGCAACGAGTGCGGTGAAAATATTTAACAGTTTTTGCATATAAAATAAAAAAATATTTAATAGAAATACTACATTAATGTTGATATTTTGAAAATAGTGATGAGTTTTTTAAAATTTTAACATATGGACCTTCTCTAACGAGTGCGGTGCAAATATTTAACGGTGTTTTACATATAAAATGAAAAAACTATTCAATAGAAACACTACATTAATATTGTAAAAAAATACTACTTTAATGTTGCTATTTTTAAAATAGTTACGAGTTTTCAAAATTTTATCATATCGACTTTCTCATACCATACATAAAAATTTGTCTTAGTAGATATAAACATATAAAATCTGCAATGGATGCGGTGGAAGTATATAACAGTGTTTTGCATATAAGACAACAAAATATTTAATAAAAACACTATATTAATATTCATATTTTGAAAATAGTCATGAGTTTTCAAAATTTATCATATAAGTACTTTTTTTTACGCATCTTGTATCAATTCATAAAACATTGTTTTCGCAAATATAGACAAATTAAATTTACAACAGGTGTGGTGCAAATATTTAACTGTTTTTGGCATAACTTCAATTATTTTTTTTATATAATTACCGCAATGTTACACGACTCTTGCAAATGCATGAGTCTTGTACTAGTTATTCTATACAATAAAAACAATTGATTTCCTAATAAAAGCAAGAGTTGACTATCCGTTAATGTTCTCCTCAAGATAAAGTTACAATTTCTAGTTTTATTCTTGGATGTAAGATCTATAAATTTCGAAGTGGCAAGAGGTTTGGTGGAGACATGAGACACTTGCAATCGGTTTGCTTGAACATGCTCGCGTACAAAGTGGTAGTCCATTAAGATATGTTTCATGCGAGAGTGAAGAAACGGATTTGCACAAAGGTAAGTAGCTCCAATATTTTCAAATAGTACGTAGTCGTGGTGGAATGTTCGTGGAAACATGAAGTTCACATAGAAGGTTTACAAGCCACATGATATTTGAAGTAGTGGTAGCAACTGCTCGATATTCAGCTTCTGTGGATGATCTAGCTATTGTTCTTTGTTTCTTGGATAGCCACAGGATGGGGGTTCAGACAGAGGAAAATAATATATGTACCTAATGTAGATGTGCGGTCGGCAACATTTCCAGCCCAGTCTGCATCAGAGTAAGCAACAAAATTGCAGTTTAATGAGTGTTGCAGAAGGATGCCGTGATTGATTATCCTTCTTCACGGGATGGGGTTCGGGCCGAGGAAAACAATATATGCTAATGTAGTTGTCATTCATCGAAATTTCCATCCCAATCTGCATCAGAGTAAACGACTAAATTGCAGTTTGATGAGGGTTATAGAAGGATGTCGTTATTGATTGTCCTTCGTCACCTAAAATCAACAATCAATCAATCAAAATAATATATAGAATTGATAGAGCCTAGTATTAAAAAATAATATTGACTATACATGTAACAGTTGCTACTTGTATTGAAATGTGTTTATTATTTAAGATCGACAGAGTAAAAATACTAACTAATTTTAAAGTTTTAATTTGAGCTCACCCCTTTTCATATGCCGTGTCTTTTGTTGGTTAATTATATTTGATTACTAATGCATGTGCTCTTGAGTAATTAACTGAACCAATCACATTTTATTTTCTTTATGCCGGAACCATAGCCACATGACCCAAATGTATTAATCATCATGCTAGTATTAGTGTATTACATAACAAAACCAACAATATAAACATTTTCTAGGGCAGTTACAGTTAGGTTTGCAATTAAGGATACACTTTAGAAACTTCAATGTTTAAGCCTAAGTAAATATCATATAAAGTTCATAGAAAATAAATATAAAGTTCACATAAAATATCAAATAAAAGTTCTTTATACAATATCATATAAAGTTCACAGAAAATAAATATATTGACAAAAAAATTTAATAGCATATTAATATGAAAAAAATTATAAAAATATAGGGGGGATCGTGGCCTCTGTTGGTCCCCCTCTAACTCCATCCCTGAGATTCCTATAATGTATGCCAAGATCAGTATCAAAGTTGGCAATTACATCATCAAGAGTTGAGTCACTAAATAGGAAAAATACAAATAAAGTTGTAACAAGATACTTTAGTGAATATATACTTCAAAATTCTCAGTATTATTCTCGGTACTATTGTTTGGTTTTCCAATGAAGAGATATTTCTCTTATGTAATGGAATGGGTTGGTGTGGTAGGATATAGAGATGCTCATGATTTTATTTTTTCTTCAAATCGTCACGGTCTCCTTTAACCTCTATGAAATCTTGGTTTGGAAGGATGCGTATCATAACACAGATGGAAACGATATCTAATGTCTAAATTAAAAAATATGATTGAAATTTGAAGGCATTTATTGGAAAATATTTTATTTAATTTTTTTTATTTTTTACATGGAAAATATTAGATGGTGCGAAGGTTATTCATTGAAACCACGCGAATGAATACTTCAATGAGAATTAGCGCAAAATTGATTGTTTCCTCTGATTTCATCAATTCTAACTAGCTAATTCTCAAGAGAAGGCTACCTAGATGTAGGGATGGGAATTTAGCGAAGCGATTAAGTTCCCCCTCTTTGGTGACTCTCTGCCTTTGCTCTTCTCTTTGTCACCGTCATCACTTCACTTGCCTTCGTTTCCTTTGTGAGATTGTTTACTCTTCACTGCGTCTTCTGCTAGCTTATTCTCTTCGTAATTGATGTAAGGATGTGCGCGGATCAACAGGCCACTCATGTCCTTTGCTACCCTGAGGCCTAGTTCCTCCTTGAACTTACAGTCGTCACGAAGGTTGTTGTCGAAGATGAAGCATATTTCAAGTTGTCGTGTGCGCCATAGACTTTAACTCCTTCGCAGATGAATCTTTCCACATACTCCCTGAAGGTTGCCTTCTTCCCTTTGACGATAGCGTTCAAAGCTGCCATCATCTTAAGTCGCTTTCTTCATGCAGTAAAATGGGAAGTAAATTCTTCATAAATTTCCCTCCATGAGTTGATGGAGTCATCCTCAAGTCCCTTGAACCATGTCATTGCCGCCTTCTTCAAGGACAGAACGAAGAGCTTACATTTGACCGCTCCCCTTGTCCGGTGGTAATTGAGGACGATATCGATGTGTTCTCATGTTCGTCAGGATTAGTTGTTCCATCGTAGAATTCAAGCTTTAGGGGCTTCTCAAAAGCGCGAGGGATTAGGAAATCCAAAATCCTTCTTGTGAACGGGCCTCATATAAGGTGGATGTGATGACTCTCAGGAAAGTGCTCATCTCGTCTTCTTGTGATATGATGATGAGGTGGATAATCTTTCATGCTTTGTCTAGGTGACGGAGAGTCTCTGCGGCCACAACGACGAGGAGAACGATTGCTACTTCTTTCGTTAGAATCCTCGTGTGGTTTTCCCCCTCTTCGATGTGACTTCGCCATAACAGAAACGAAGTGGCGTTTTGTTGGCTGCGTTGTATGACTGCGATTTGTGTAGCAATCTATGTTGGAATCTTTTCTTGATTTACCTCCACTCGCTTAAGTCTTTCATTTTGCTGTTGGATGAGATTCACAATGATCGTCAAGAGTTTGTTTGCGTCTAGAGGTGATGGTGGAAGATTATGTCTTGGCACCTGAGCGAGATTTTTGGTTGGAATGAACAGCGGTGGTCCTGATAGTGGAGGCGTCGATGTTGAAGGAATCACATTGTTTTTGGTCTTGGAGAAGCTTTGGTATTGTTCTTGTCTTGATCCACAGGTTCGAGAGCTGGCATCGAACGATCTTGAAGAATTTGAATCGCCGATCGAACTTCTGCGACGGTAGATGTTCAACTTCCGGTATTTCTCTTCCGAGTTTCGACCAAGGTTTCACGATGAGATATGCAACTGTTGAACCATTACATTGGAGAAACTCATAACCAAAAACGATTATGGTGGAGGAATCACGTAACCACAACGGTTACGGTGGAGAATCATTTGAATCACAGGGAATCAGTGAACGAGCCCCTCCTTGTAATGTCTAACTCGGCCTAACCTATTCACATCCCTGCCTGGATGGTACCAAAGGTTTAATTGATTTTATTTGAATTTTTGTTTAAAAAGATAAAAGTAATAACAATAGTAATACTAATAAGGATTAATTGACTAAATGGTTCTATAAATATATAGAATCTTCTTTTAGTCCTTACAAAATAAATCATATTTTTTAGTTATTCAAAAATTTTCGTTATATTTTTAGTCACTGCAAAATTTTTCGTTAGCATTTATTCTTTTTTGAAGAAACGCATTTATACTTCTTTTAAAAAGTTTCTGTCAACATCTTTGGTCTCTAAAATTGGTAAAAGAAAATGTTACAAATAATAAAAAGTGTAAATTTTTTTGTTAAGACCATTTACCTAATTAACCCTCGTAATAATAATAATAAATTAAGGATTCTTCAAAAAAAAAATATACTCCCTCCGTCCCTTTTTATAAGAGTAGTTTACAAAAATCATGTGTATTAAGAAAAGTTGTTGGAGTAATAAAGTTGTCTCAAATATGTGTGACTATTACTAGATTACCCTTAATTAAACATATATTTAATGTTAACTTTTTATATACCAAGACAAATTGATAGTATCAATAAATTGTATATTTGGAAAAAGAGTAATCAATGCATCTAGGAATTTGTATATGATCTTGTATTTAGGGACAAAACTTTTTTTGTAAACTACTCCTATAAATAGGGACGGAGGGAGTATATATATATATATATATATATATATATATATATATATATATATATATATATATATATATATAGGACATTTCAAATGAGAGGACTTTTTAAATGAGAGGGTGAGAGGATGGAATAGTGACCATTGGATTAGTTAGATGGTTGTGATTAAAAGAGGGCTTTAATGAGTCACATTACTCTCTTCTCTTCCTTTTTCATATACGCGTTTCTTCTCTCCATAAACCCTGTTTCTTCTCTCCCCGTCTGTTCATCTTCTCACCTGCAATGAGAAGAGATTTTTCATGGCTGGTGTCATACCCCATTTTTTGACCAATTTTCATTTTTGTTTTTCTCGTCCTTTTAAGCTAGAAATTCTCGTCGTTTCAGACGAAATTTCGGCAGAGAGGTATTTTAAAATACCTCATTTTTTGGTTCGTTTTAGGCCACTTGTTATCATTTTTTATGTTTATTTTTCATCTTTACTTTTAGTCTCAGTTTTTATTTATTGTTCATTTATTCCATTTTATTATTATTATTATTATCACTATTATTACTATTTATTGTTCATTATTATTATTATTACTACTATTATTACTATTTAATTGTTTCTCTTTTTATTATTATCATTTTCTTAATTATTTTTTTAATTTAATTTTAATTTTTTTAATTTTTTAAGTCAAGGCTACAGTACTGTACAGTGTACACTGTAGCGTACAGTACACTATCAGTGCCTTTTTTTTTTTCTTTCTCTTCTGTTTTCTTCATCTTTTGTCCAAAATTTTGGCCAAGTCAGAGGGCAGTCACTTCTTCCCCTTTTCAAGGGATTTTAACCAAATTTTTTGTCAAAAAACACCTATATACTGAGAAAAATAATCCAGCAACAGAGGAGGTTTTCTTTTATCAGAGCACAAAAGAATAGCAACTAAAACACACAAAAAAAACACTGCAACACAAAACTATTTTTTTCCTCTCACAAAAAAAAACAAAATCCAACACAAAACCAAAACAATCCACAACCTAAAACCCTCCCCTAACCCACACACAAACTCGACCAGCCACCTCCCCACTCCCACAACCAGCCGCGGCCACCACCCCTCTACCACAACCAGCCGCGCCACTCACGAAAACAAACCACCAAGACCAAATCCGGCCACCACATAACCCAAACACAAATTCGGCCATACCAACACAACAACATAAACTCGAATCCAACACAAACAGCCACGCAAAAACACAGCAGAACCGAGCCAAAGCTGAAGCAGAATCAAGGTAATTTTCGAAAAAAATCAAACCTAGATCTAGGCCTTTTCGTGAGGAATTTAAAGAAACCAAGTTGAAATTTGAGAAGTAGAGTGAAAAGGATTTAAGAAACCAAAAAAAAATTTAAAAAAAAAAGAGTTTTGCGCTCCGGCGCGGTGACGCCTCCGGCGGCCGCCGCGCCGGAAATCTTTCCGGTGGCCAGTTTTGTAGAGAGAAGAGGGAGAGTTTTTCAGAAGAAGAAAAGTAGAGAGAGGAAGTGAGAGGCAAATGAGGTGTTTATGTTGTTTTTCTGGTTTTAAACCTGATCCAGCCTAAGCCCAGCAACCTTCTCACTCGGCCCATTCTTCACTTTTCTGTTTTCTCTATTCTGCATGCTGACCACACCCCCTCTTTTACTCCTGCACCCCCCTCCCTTTTTATTTCTATTTCTTTCTTCTTCTTCTCTTCTCTTTTCATTTAATTCTTTAATTTTATTTTTTATCCATGCATTTTATTTTATTTAATTTTCAGCCCATCATGCATTTATTTATTTATTATTTTTTTTTTAATTTTATGCACCATATTTATTTTTATGTCTTGCATTTTTATTTTCCTTTATTTTATGCATCATATTTATTTTATGTCTTGCATTTTTTTTATTTTCCAGCATACCATGCATTTTTACTTTTATTCTTTTATTTATTTATGCAACATATTTATTTAATGCCTTGCACATCATGCATTTTTATTTTTATTTTTTATTTATTCCAATGCAACATATTTATTTTATGTCCAACATTTCATGTATTTTTATTTTCTTTTTTATTTCATGCAGCATGTTTGCTTAATGTAAAAATCCATTTCATGCATTTTTTTTACTTATTTTTGTTTATTTTGCATATTTATTTATTTTTATGCACTTGCAATTTATTTTTCTTTATTTATTGCTTTATTGTTATTATTTCATTATTGATACTTAGAATGTATTTAGGGACAATGTAAATATAAATGAGAATATTGCACCGACACCACATTTATTTTTTACGCTTTATGTCGAGGACGATAATGTAATTTTGACCGTATCCGAGGAAAAGGGGCTCTCACTTTGATTCAACGTCTTTGTGAGAAAACCCTCGTGCTTATTTTATTTCGACTACCACTTAGTTTTTTTGTTAATTAACTTAATCAAAAATCAAAAACATTTCAAATAACAAAAAGCCAAAAAAATCTTTTCTCAATCAAATTTCATTTTCAAGTCAATTAACTCCTACATTTTCTTCAAAAACAATTTCAATCAATTTTAATTATTTCAAACTTTTTCTTCAATTAAAATCAATCAAACTCACAACTTTATCCTTCTATGCCTTTTCGGCCTCTTATCTTCTCAAAAACATTTTCAAAGCTTTAAAATCAATCAAACAAATCACTCGGCTTTTTACCCCGAACTACGTGATTTTGATCCCGCTCGGGTACGTAGGCAAAAGACTTTGTCTTTCCAAATCAATAAAAATAACAAAAATATTTTCTTTCTTTTAAACTCATCACTTTAATCCTTTCTCACACTTAAGCATTTATTTACAAACAAGTAATCAATTTTAGCATAAAGATAAAATAAAAACAAGAGGTTCCTATAGAGTACTATAGACGTTTAGGGTGTTAATACCTTCCATTTGCGTAACCAACCCCCGGACCTTTGATCTCTAAAAAATAGGGTTTTTTTCGAACTTTCTCCCTTTTCCTCGGAAAAATAAAAGATCGGTGGTGAACTAAAATTGCGAGTCAATGCTAATTAATAGCTTGATATCCGAAAATCACCGCGACAAAAACGGCGACTTCACTGGGGACCAAAATCCTAAGTGGGTTAAACCTATCTTGCTTTTCTTTATCTTTATGCTTTATTATTATTTGTAATTGTAAATACGTGCTTAAGTGTTTATCTTTTTACGTGAGTGGTGAGATAAGTCCTATACCCGGACTTGAGGGAAACATAAGATAGGATGGTGGTATAATCAAAGTGTCATACCAGGAGTAGTCTTGGGTTTTGGTACATGTGATATAACCCCACTCAATGGAGGTCTCTTAAAAGTAGTATCATGCCGACATGAGTAGTCGTGTTTGGCATTATTATTTTTAAGTGACCTATGAAGTTGAGGACCTTTAGTTACCTAACCCATCTTGGCCTTTTAGGACGTAGTGCGGTGGCTAATCAAGAGTAGTCTTGAGTTGGTCGATACGCGATACTACACTCAAACGAGACTTTCCTATGAACGTTGTTGGACCGGGAGTAGTCCCGTAATCCGACAATATTCGGAAGTGGTCAATGACTTTGGGAACTTAGTAGAACCAGTGATACAGGTACATAAGAAATTTGGCATTTTGCGACACTTACTTTGCGACCCTTGGCTTAGAACCGTCGCAGATTACACTTTTGCGACTGCTATTGCGACTGTTAGGCTTAAGGGTCGCAGGTTTTATACATTTTTTTAAACACCCTTCACAAAATATTTTTTGGCCAAATATTCATCATTCCCACCAATTCATTCTCATTCTCCAGGCGCGCGTACACACCTTTTCATTTCCCTCTTCTTCTTATTTTTTCTCTTTAATGAAATTTTCATTTTCCCTCTTAGCAGAAATAGTTAGGGTTTCCTTCTCACTCCATTTTCCCTCTTTGTGCTTCTTTACCTCACCGATTCACTCACAGCCGTATCCTTGCAAACCCCTTTTGAATCTCTCTCTCTCTCTCTCTCTCTCTCTCTCTCTCTCTCTCTCTATCTCTCTCTCTCGAAATTCACTACTAGAAAACTGTCATTTAGAGACCGATTCAGAGACCAAAATAAATTAGTCGCAGTAGAGACCGATATAACAACCGATTATTTTAAACAATTAACCAAAATAAAGCTGGTCACTAAATCGGTCACAAAATTTTTTAGCGACGAATTTAAAAACTGGTTTTTAGCCACCGAATTATCAGTTGCAAAAAAGAATCTGAATTTTTATTTTATTATTATTATTATACCAATACATAGCTTTAAGTTACCTTATTCATTCTCAAAAAAAAAAATTACCATATTCATTTGAGCGGGTGTGCAAAAAAAATTCCCCCCTTTCATAATTTCACCAACAATGAAACCCAAAAATTTCCCCCTTGAATGAATTTCCCTCTTCTTCTTTTCATCAAAAATTAAACCCTAATTTTTCCCCTTTCATCTTTTTCCCTCTTTTCACTTGAACCCAAAGGAACATTAACCCTAAACACAAAAATAAAATTTTCCCCTTTCATGCTTTTTCATTGAAATCAAAACTCATCATTAGTGAAATGGAACCCGTTAGTGAAGTTCCAGCTGTTCCTATTCCTATTCCTGTTCTCATCTCACCGTGTTGTTGTTGTTCTCATCTCACCGTGCTGTTGTTGTTGTTCTCACCGTGTTGTTGTTGTTTGAAACCGAATCCAACTTTCTCATCTCATCAGGTTTGTTCCTCTTCTCGTCATGTTAGTTTATTTTCATTCAATCACACGATTTCATATTCTTGTCTTGTTCCTGTTCATTTTTTTATATTCTCGATTTTGAAATCACTCGATTCAAACACTACCAACTCACAAATGGGTTGTTTTTTTTATACTCTGAATATGGGTCGTATTTTATCTAGTTCCTTTTAACGTTTTTATTCTTGTTTTTGTTGTGTTTCGATTTCTTTGAATCCAAAATCGAACCAGCAGTGAAGAAAGGCAAACGACGCGAGGAAGAATCATCAGTGACTTTGTTGTCTTCCAGTCTCGGTGGTCCAGTGATCTACACTCTTGGGTGTCTTCAGGTTTGTTCATTTGTTATTAGAACCTATATGGGTGTGTTTTGATTCTCTAAATATGGGTTTCTTGAATTTTGTGTGTATAGTTAAGTTGGTTGTTGATTGGTAAGAATAACTTAAGTAGTTACTTTGTTTTTGAATATGCTAAAATTTTGTGTATTGACATTCTAAATATCCTTAATTAGTTAGTTTGGTAGGTAATGATTTGGGATTTTTGCTCAAATAGGAGGTATTTAGATTGTTACAAAACTTGTTATTTTTTAGTACATTTCTTTGTTCCTTGGTTTAGTTGTTGTTTGAGTCCAGTTTATTTTGCATGTTTTCTATTGCTGGTGTGAGCGCTTTTTGCTGCTGATTTTGCTCAGGTTTTTTCGCGTATGCACTGGTTTTTTGTTCTTGTATAACGCTGATTTAGTTCCAATTTTGATGTTGTTTTTCTGATGTCGTTTAACACTATTTTTTGTTGTTGTTTTTGTGCTCAACTTTGGCTTAGGGACTTTTTTGGTATTAGATGTGGTGTTTGCTTTTTCTGTTTAGCCGTAACAAAAGCAATAGCGGACATTGTAAAACTATGTCCTCAATCAGAAGAAGCAGTTGTATATGAAGAGTTCTGTCAAGTACGTTATTCCAATAACAATTTCATAGGTGCTTTGAATGTCACTGGAAACATTCGAAAAGATAATGTGCAGAATATTTCGGAGCCGGTAAAATATGAGTCTTCTGTGAATAAGTTGTTGAATAGTCTTACCAAGTTAGCATCTTTTAATGTTTCTGCTAATATGTATGCTACTGGAGAAGTACCCTTTGAAGATAAAACAATATATGCCTTAGTGCAGTGTACAAGAGATTTATCATTCAATGATTGCAGTAGGTGTCTGCTAAGTGCTATTGAAGATATACCAGGCTGTTGTTATGCCTCCATTGGGGCTAGAGTTCTGAGTCGTAGCTGTTATCTGAGATATGAATTTTATTCATTTTATCTTGGTGAAAAAGAACAAACAAATTCTTCAACCAACCTAGGAGGGAAAAGTAAGCATTTCAAGTTTCAATGCAATTCTTAAACATTCTGTCAAAGCTATTTTTGATTGATCTTTTGTGCAGATAATTCAAGCAAAGTATGGATGATTACATCAATTACCGTTGGGGTAGGCTTGGTGATAATAATTTTCATTTGCTACTTGTGCTTTCTCAGAAATCGGCAAAGTAAGTTGTTTGGAGATTGTAAATCAGTGTTTTTCATTTATTTTATGGTATATATTGTAGCACCAATACTTTAAATTGAAAGTGTTTCTGGTGTCCGACACTCCGACTCCGACAAGCGTGAGTGTCTATGTCAGTAGTTTCTAATTTATTTGGTTCTTGTGTTTAGGTAATAATGGAAACAGAAAAATATCTAAGGATTTCCCTTTTATTGATCTTGCATCTCTTCGTGTGGCTACCAGAAACTTCACCGATTCAAATAAGCTCGGGGAAGGTGGCTTTGGGCCTGTTTACAGGGTAAATAGAATTCAAGTTTATTAACCATTTTTGCATGAATGGTTATCATCACGAGGAACTTTAGAATTTAGATAGAGTTTTGCTTCTTTATTTGCAGGGTATACTTAGTGATGGCCAAGAAGTGGCAATCAAAAGGCTCTCAATTTGCTCTGAGCAGGGCTCAGAAGAATTCATTAACGAGGTTATGCTGATATTGAAACTTCAACACAAAAATCTTGTAAAACTTCTGGGATTTTGTGTGGATGGAGAAGAAAAGCTTCTTGTATATGAATATTTGCCCAATGGTAGTCTTGATGTTATCCTTTTTGATAAGTAGTATATGCCAAATTTTTACCCTTCTTACGGATTGTAATATCCCGCTTATTAGTATCAATTATCAGTGTTAGAAGTAATTAATACGCATGGCAATTTAGTAATTCACGGGATGGCATTTTGGTAATTAATTCAAAAGGTGGGATTATAAGAATATAGGCTTGGCAAGATATTTTCCATTTGTGTTTTCTTCTTCACCACACCCTCTCAAAAATCAGTTTCTCTCCCTCCTTTCTCTCATCCACACGCCACTCCCTTCCACTCTAATCCTTCAAGCTTTCATCCCAATCCTTGTGAGAAGCTTATGCAAGCAAACTTGAGTTGGAAGCTAGAGTAATAGGAAGAATAAGGAAGGAACAAGCTAGGGTTTGCAAGAAACAAGTTGAACCAGCACCAATTAAGGCTTAGGTGAGCTCATTTCAGATTATAGAACCTAATTAGAGTGTCTTTGACAAGATTTACATGTTTTAGAAAGTTTCAAGTTACCCTAATTTTCCTTGCTTGTTTAATCTTTGCTCATGAGTGTTAATAATTATTAATTTATGAAAGAAAATCATAGTTATCATGTTTAAGAAGCATGGGTACCATTAAATGGGCAAAAATGGTGGAAATCACGTTTTTACACAGTTTTTACTGATACGGTCGCTGTAGCGACGGACGGTCGCTTGTAGCGACCAAACGGGGATTTTTCCCTGCCTAGCCGCGCTTGTAGCGACCACGCAGGCGCTTGTAGCGACGGTTGTCGCTTGTAGCGAGGAACTGGGCGCTGTAGCGACCAAGTTCTGCCTGCTGTCGCTTGTAGCGACCAGAAGGGCGCTGTAGCGACCAGCCTTGAACAGTCCAACCTAGTTGAGCTGTTCTGGGGGTTCTGGTTCGCGCGTGCATGGCTTTTGACAACTGATTTTCTATAATACATTTTGGAAACTTAAACCACCATTTTAGTTCATTTCAAATGCTTCCAAAGATTAAGATATTACTTGAGCAAAGGTTATACAAAGCTTGGAAATTCATGAATTAAGTTGTAGGCTTAAGAAAGCCCTAGGAATGGCTCATGATAACGATGGGTCAAGCACCTTGATAGGTTAATAAGAATATTACTAAGTTTCAAGATTAGAACCTTATATAGGTTAAGAGTTCAGAATTAGTAAGATTAAGTCGTGGCCTTCGATGTTCACGCCAGTGGGACACGAATGGTTCACATAGAGAATAGACTAAAGATTAGTACAGTTAAGTCGTGACTTTCATCGTTCACGCCAGTGGGACATGAAATGTTCACGTTTCAGTTTACAGATTATTTATTCGCGTCTTCCGTCGTTCACGCCAGTGGGACACGGGAGGTATACGCATCAGTTAAAACTTATATTAAGTCGTGTCTTCTGTTGTTCACGCCAGTGGGACACAGGAGGTTCACGCCAGTGGGACGTGTTATTCCGCAAGGGTAACCGCACGACGACAAGAGGAGTCCGGTGTTAGCCTGATATGATAGGAATTTTCACCGGTTATCAGGGGAATGTGCTTCGGGGTTACTCCACCCGGGGGCATTCCGTAAAATGAACCCAGATAATAATGTTTGTTCAACGCTAACAGCTAACTTAAAGTATCAGTTATTAATTATTTATATTATCAGTTAGGCAATATTTACTCAGACAATTATCAGATTTCAGTTAGCAGTTATCAGACGGTGATCCTAGGTTTCCCCTTGATCACCAATACAGCAGAATCAGTCAGATGACCCTCTATGGGTAAGTTAAGACTTGGCGATCATAGGTATCCCCAAGATCGCCGAGGTAGGCACGGCGACCCTAGGTTCCCTGAGGTTGCCAAACAGTTGGTAGGGTAGGAGCTCACTGAGACTTTATGTCTCATCCCTTTCCTTCTGGTGCAGGTTCTTCTCAGGTGGCACGATGCAAAGGTAAAGAGAAAGCTACGGATTGACCGTGCCGTTTTATGTTCTATCATGTGGATGTTGTAAAAGATTGATGTATATGATGTATATTATAAAGAATGTTATGTATTGGATCTTGAGTTGTATCATGAACTTATGTATTGTGGAATTAATAAACAACTTTTCTGTATTGTATTTAATGTATCCAGTACGAAATTTTAATACTCGTAAGAGATCCTAGGCAATCTCTATATGGGTGTTACACGGATGGTATTTTTTTTTTTTAGCAAGAATCGAACTCAGTACTCCTATATTTACAACATTCACCGACATACTGTGCATCAACCAGTTGTGTTAGACCTAGTATTTAATGAATAAATTGATTGCAACATTCATTCATTTTACATGTCATTTCACATTTACATTTTTATTGATCCAGAGCAACATGCACAACTGGATTGGACGAAACGGCTTGATATAATACATGGAATAGCAGAAAGCTAAGCAAGAGAAGTTAGAGAAGGTTGCTCACAAGGTATGTCCTGAAATTTCACTTCTTATTCTTTTAATTGTTTTTTTTCTTCATATTTTTAATTGTTTTTTGGTTCCATTGGAAAAATCATGCTGAAAAGGACTTGAAGCGATGGCATCATCATATGAGGAGAATCGGCTCAAAAGAATTGCAGAGAATCAAGTTAGGATACAGGCTCTCAATCTGCCTCATCTCTCTCAATCCCTTCACAAATTGTCCAATTTAGATCTAGAATAGACTAAATTGTCTTGAGTATGTTGATTATTGAGTTTGCTTAAAGTTTTGGATGAATAAACTATGTACTTTATCTATTCTTTTGATTGTTACTCTTGAAAGAATTATATGAATGAGATTTATATATTTTTAGTTATATATTTATGTATATTAAGTATTTATTAATTAATATATTTATTTTAAATTGTCAACAAAAATTGCCCCATTATTTTTTTTTTAAAAAAACTAAACATTTGCGACTGTTGTGAGGGGTCGCAAGTCCATTTAAATTTGATTAAAACACCTACTTTGCGACTGTTGTGAGGGGTCGCAATAGCCTTTGCGACTGTTGGTGCGACTGTTGGTTGAACAGTCGCAAAATACCCTTTGCGACCCCAATTTCTGTGTCTGTTGGGGAACAGTCGCAAAGGGATATCTGCGACCCTTCTAACAGTCGCAATCCATGATTTCAGAAGTCGCAAAATACATTTTTTCTTGTAGTGATATGAAACCATAGTCCTTACCAATTCGCGTGTTTACCCTCAGCTCCAACATTACGAACCTAACCTCACCATGTTTTCTCCGTTTCTTTAGCATGACCATGCATACATGCATTCATTCATAAACATTTTTCCATCAAGTATCGAAGGACTTAGACAAGTTTTGTTGTAAACATCGTAGGGATGAACTTCACAAAGAGGAACACTCTGAAATATAACTTCAAAAACCCGGATTTGACAAAACTTAAGGAAGCTGAGATCTTTAGTGACTAGTCCGGAGGATTTTCCAAACTTGTTATGAGAGATCACTTGACATCCTCAAATTTGAAATATCGGGACTTTTTTAAGATTTCTACTGATGAACTTCTGAGCATATCCCTTGGCTTTGTTCCTAAAAAGGGGATTGTTTGTAATATTTTAAATGAAACGTTCAAATTACGATGTTTACAATTACTTCGACAAGCCCTTCGATAACAAATCTTTCTCTTTTTTGCATAAGCATAATCATGCATCATACTGCATTCATAGTTTCCAAATCGAGTCTTACACCTTGTTCACCAATAAAAGGTCAATCTGCCGCAGTCAAAGAAAGTGGCCCGGCGTGTTCATTGCAAGCCTTCTCGCATTCACAACACTCGAAGCACATCAAAGAAAAAGAATGGATCTGTTAGAGCAAGAAAATCAGAACCTCCGGGAAGAGGTGGCCAATCTTCGGGAAGGGATGGAGAAGTTGACCTCCATGATGAATGCTCTGTTAGCTTCCCAAGCCCAGGCGTCAGATCCTCAGCCTGCTGTCACTACTCTTGAGCAACCAACCTCGTTTGCTTTGTCAACTTCTACCGTACTTACTCCACCGCCCGGCACGTCTAGAGCTTACCCATGGGGGATGCCATTTCTATCAGACGAAGGTTTTCATCCCACTTCTTTTGGAACCCCAGCTCCGGCTATCCAGAAATCAGCACCACTTCCCCAACCTGGTCCGTCATTCGCTCAAGCGGCTGTGACCTACTCGACGCCTCTTATCTACACTGCTCAGCAAGAGGCAGAGCCTATCTTTCATGCCGAAAGTGTTGGAGCCTTCGATAAGATGGACGAGCTTCAGGAGAAATTTGATGGGATGCAACGAGAAATCGAAGCCCTCCGTGGAAGAGATTTGTTTGGCAAAGATGCTCGAGAACTCTGCTTGGTTCCTAACGTTGTAATACCGCCTAAGTTCAAGGTCCCAGACTTTGAAAAGTATAAGGGGAACACATGTCCACGAAGCCATTTGGTGATGTATGCAAGGAGGATGTCTGCACACACCAACAATCATAAGCTCCTCATTCATTTCTTCCAGGACAGCATGACCGGGGCCGCTTTGAAGTGATACATGGATTTGGAAAACGCTAATATCAGAACTTTCAATGACTTAGGGGAAGCCTTCATTCGCCAGTACAAGTACAATCTGGACATGGCCCCCGACAGAGACCAGCTCCAGGTTATGGCCCAAAAAGAAAAGGAAACCTTCAAGGAATACGCCCAGCGTTGGAGAGAGATTGCTGCACAAGTCAACCCGCCTCTAGAAGAGAGGGAGATGACAAAGGTTTTCTTGAAGACTCTCGGCCAATTTTACTATGAGAAAATGGTTGCCAGTGCGCCAACAGATTTCACAGAGATGGTAAATATGGGAATGCGTCTGGAAGAAGGAGTCCGAGAAGGACGTTTAGTCATGGAAAGTGCTTTTGATGCCAGCAATACAAAGAAGTTTGGGAATGGCTTCTCAGGAGAGAAAGAGGAAGATGTAAGTATGATGGCCCATAGGCAGTCTCAGCAACAGCATCAACAACAGCCTCAACAACAGAATCGGGTTCAGTGGATATCCCATTTTGATCCAATCCCCATGGCATATGCAAAGTTGCTCCCCGCTCTGCTCGATAAAAATCTTGTTCAAACTAAGGCACCCCCTCGGGTACCTGAAAGGTTGCCACGTGGGTATAGACCTGATCTCTCTTGTGCTTTCCATCAAGGGGCACCCGGTCATGACATTGAGCGCTGTTACGCCTTGAAAGCCGAAGTCCAGAAATTGATCCAGGCCAACATCTTGTCCTTCAAAGAATCAAACCCTAATGGGAAAGCTAATCCACTACCAGATCATGGAACCTCATCTGTTAATTTGGTGCAAGATTGTTCAGAAGCTCACCCTGTTGAAGAAGATGGCAATTAATTTTTGTGACACATGGCAGAATTTACCGCAATTAGGTCGCTGTTGACATTCCCTTAAGCTACTCATAGGTCCAAGTAATGTGTTTTGTTGTCTTGTCTTTTAAAAAAAAAATTCCTTTCGTTTCGCCCGAGATGAAAGTGAACTTTTAGGGCTTTTGTTTCATGCATTCCCATCATCAAATAAGAAGTCGTTTTGTTCCTGACTATGTTTTTATTGTTCTTAGCTTTTTTTGGAAAATGGTAACACAAAAAACCAAAAAAGTTAATTATTTTTCTTTTATTTGTTTTCTTTTTAATCATTTTCAAATGTATGCATCAACTCATTTTCTCAAATCAATCAATCATCAATCATATAAAAAGCTTAAACACCAATAAACCCGTTGAACACTGTAACCCTATGCTCTCTCCCGACTTTGAGTTCCCTGTCTATGAAGCCGAGGATGAAGGAATTCTCGAAAAGATCTCTCTGTTGCTAGAATATAAAAAGAACATCATTCAACCACATGAAGAAGCACTGGAAGTGATTAACTTGAGCACTACGGTATTCCTGATAAAATTTCAGATGAATGGTGTCATCGAGGCTGCACAAAAAAAAAAAGCAAAAAATAATAGCAAAAGCAAAAAAAATCAAACAAAAAAAATCAAAAGCAAAAAATACATCAAAAAGATAGTGCAGAAGATGGTAACCACCTACAAGGACGTGCATGAGATGTTACAAAATGTTTTTACATGGATATCGTACTTCAGTGCGTACCTCAACAGGGGCAACCCCTTTTCTCTTTGGTATACGGTATGAAAGTTCTAATGGAAGCCAAATTATCAGAGGCTAAATGATGTCAAAACAGATATGATCAGTTGAACTTGCTTGAAAAGAAACGCATGAAGGCCTTGTGCCATGAGCGGTTATATCAAAAGAGGGGGAAGCAAGCTTTTGACAAAAAAGTTCGTCCCCGCGAATTCAAAGAAGGAGACCTCGTGCTCGAGAAGATCCTATATTTTCAACCCGATTCCAGGGGCAAGTGAACGCCTAACTATGAAGGTCCATATGTCGTCAAGAGAGCTTTCTCTGGTGGTGCATTGACTCTTACGACTATGGATGGTGATGAGCTTCCCCGTCCTGTGAATGCTGATGCAGTCAAGAAATACTTTGTCTAAAAAATAAAAGAACAGCTCGGTAAGTCGAAAACCCGAAAGGGCGGCTTAGGCAAAGATGAGCGTCTCGGTGGATCGAAAACCCGAAAGGGCGGTCCAGGCAAAAATTAGAGACATAAAACAGAAAATAATCATCCTGGTAGGTCGAAAACCCGAAAGGGCGATCTATGCAAAAGTTAAGGATCAAAAGACAAAGTAACTGCATTGGTCTGATCTCTACTCACTTGGGGCACATTAAATGTCAAAGAGACTCTGAATCTGAAGCATCCAAACAGTGAAATTCAAAGCTGTCAGGGAGAATAGCGGTTATTGTGTTCAATGTACCTTCCCCTTATATTTACCATTTTCCAAACTTTGTAAGGTCCGTGGAGCCATGCCATTGGCGGGTCACCACTCTTTTAGATAAATTTGAGCTTGTTGCCTTTCGTTTGGAATCCTCATTTATTCAGTTTATAAAAACTTCCTCTATTTTTGATGGTAGTGTTTGAAACAAAATATTTTTCAAAATCATAAATATTTTTTTTCATGTCTTTTTGAAAAGCACAAACAACAAACACATTTTCTTTGAACTCATGAATAAGTGAAGGGTGTGTCAACAGCTATCCTGAGAACGGATGAACTTTGCAGGTTGAACGTGGTCAATTGCTAAAAAAAATAAATACAAAAAATATATACAAAAAAAAGAAGAGAAAAAAAAGAAAAGAGAAGCTCGGTAAGTCGAAAACCCGAAAGGGCGGCTTAGGCAAAAAGGAGCGTCCCGGTGGGCTGAAAACCTGAAAAGGCGGCCCAGACAAAAATTAGGGGCATACAAAAGAATATATTCCCGGTGGGCTGAAAACCCGAAAGGGCGGTCCAGGCAAAAATAAGGGACTCAAAAAAGAGCAAGAAAAGCAAAACAAAAGATAAGCATGACCACAGAAGCATCAGTTCTTCTACCATGGTTTTTGGATTGGCACGTTCTCCCCAGGAAGTGTCTACTCCCCATTAGTTGTTGCATATGTCGGGCTTTACCTCGTCATTGTTTTGATATGCCCCCAGTGACATCATCCCCATTGAAGATTGCCGAGTGTTCGCGATGCGACGTCGGGTCACTTTCCATTTTATCCGTCCAATTTTGTCCCATCAAGTTAATCCTTCATCCAATCATCAAGTCCATCAGTTATACAACCATACAAGTCAATCCTTCATCCAATCATCAAGTCCATCAGTTATACAATCATACAAGTCAATCCTCCATACCAGTCGTACAAATTATGTCGTCATTCATGCATTCATACATTCATGCATATACACCTTCATGCATATACAATAAAGACAATATCATTCATACATGGCTGCATTAACCATCATGAGTCTTGCTTCAATTATCTTTTCATTTCAATCAATCATGAATAATTTGTAACCGTCTTCCCCAGGAAGTGTTTACTCCCCATCAATTGTTGCATATGGCGGGCTTTACCCCGTCAATGATTTGATATATCTCCAATGCCATCATCCCCAATGAATATTGATGAGTGTTTGTACTGCGTTGTCGGTCCACTTTCCATCTCATCTGTCCAATTTTGTCTTGTCAAGTTCATCAGCTATGCAATCACATAAGTTTATCCTTCATATGGTCATACAAGTCGTGCTATCATACGTACATTCATACATTCATGCATATACAACATACAGACAACATCATTCATACATGGTTGCATTAATCACCCTGAGTCCTGCTTTAACTACCTTTTTATATCAGTCAATCATCAACAATTGGTAACCCTCTTTTCCCCCAGTGTGTCTGGTCCAGAGATGTCACCTTCCTCATGCCAAGCGACAGTTCTTCAACGAGCAGCTGGTGCATCTTTTATCTTGTTTTGTCGCCAAGAGGCAGTTCTTTAACAAACAGTTTGTGCATCTTTCATTTATCTTGTCTTTACTCCATATAGCAGTTTTTTAGCGAACAGCTTATATGTAGCATTTATCTTTCATCCAACATTCATTTTTCATCTAACATTTATCTTTCATCCAGCATATATCTTTCATCCAGCTTTTATTTTTCATCCAGCATTTATTTTTCATCCAGTTTTATCTTTCATCCAGCTTTTATCTTTCATCCGGCAAATTATCTTTCACCATTTATCTTTCATCCGGCATTTATTTTTCATCCAACATTTATTTTTCATCCAGTTTTATCTTTCATCCAGCATTTATTTTTCATCCAGCTTTTATCTTTCATCCAGCAAATTATCTTTCATCATTTATCTTTCATCCAGTTTTATCTTTCATCCGCATTTATTTTTCATCCAGCATTTATTTTTCATCCAGCATTTATCTTTCATCCAGCATTTATCTTTCGTCCAGCTTTTATCTTTCATCCAGCATTTATCTTTCATCTAACGTTCATTTTTCATCCAACTTTTATCTTTCATCCAGCAAATTATCTTTCATCATTTATCTTTCATCCAGTTTTATCTTTCATCCGACATTTATTTTTCATCCAACATTTATCTTTTCATCCAGCTTGACTCTTATCCTGTCATCAGTGGCTAGTTCGGTCAAATCCTGAACAGCTGGCATTTACATTTTTACTCTCTTTAAGCTACCCTCACAACGGTAGTAGGTAAACATGTCATCTGTCTTCTTTAAGCTATCGTCTTTGTTAATAGTAGGCAGTGTCTCCTCCTTTTACCTTATTTAAGCTATCATTTACACGATAGTAGGTAATGTCGGTCTTTGTTTTTGTTAGGCTATCGTTCTGAATCAGTGCGATAGTAGACAATCCCTTCCCCAGTCAAACCACATAATCCCCAGTGGAGTCGGATCCCATTTCTTTAGCGAGCTCGGGTGTCCTTTTGTCTTGTTTTGTCCCCAGTCAGATCATCTTCGCCGTCTTGCATTTATACCTGCATCGCGAGCATTAACAGCATTGCATGCATAACATTGCATCCATAACATTTTCCAGTCAAAATTGGTCAAAAATGGTGTACTCTGTATTTAAGTCTCTTCGACCCGTCGAATTAAAAATTTCACTTTTAAATCTCCGTAACGAAGAAACTTAAATAGGGGCATCTGTCATACCCCATTTTTTGACCAATTTTCATTTTTGTTTTTCTCGTCCTTTTAAGCTAGAAATTCTCGTCGTTTCAGACGAAATTTCGGCAGAGAGGTATTTTAAAATACCTCATTTTTTGGTTCGTTTTAGGGCCACTTGTTATCATTTTTTATGTTTATTTTTCATCTTTACTTTTAGTCTCAGTTTTTATTTATTGTTCATTTATTCCATTTTATTATTATTATTATTATTATCACTATTATTACTATTTATTGTTCATTATTATTATTATTACTACTATTATTACTATTTAATTGTTTCTCTTTTTATTATTATCATTTTCTTAATTATTTTTTTAATTTAATTTTAATTTTTTTAATTTTTTAAGTCAAGGCTACAGTACTGTACAGTGTACACTGTAGCGTACAGTACACTATCAGTGCCTTTTTTTTTTTTTTTCTTTCTCTTCTGTTTTCTTCATCTTTTGTCCAAAATTTTGGCCAAGTCAGAGGGCAGTCACTTCTTCCCCTTTTCAAGGGATTTTAACCAAATTTTTTGTCAAAAAACACCTATATACTGAGAAAAATAATCCAGCAACAGAGGAGGTTTTCTTTTATCAGAGCACAAAAGAATAGCAACTAAAACACACAAAAAAAAACTGCAACACAAAACTATTTTTTTCCTCTCACAAAAAAAAACAAAATCCAACACAAAACCAAAACAATCCACAACCTAAAACCCTCCCCTAACCCACACACAAACTCGACCAGCCACCTCCCCACTCCCACAACCAGCCGCGGCCACCACCCCTCTACCACAACCAGCCGCGCCACTCACGAAAACAAACCACCAAGACCAAATCCGGCCACCACATAACCCAAACACAAATTCGGCCATACCAACACAACAACATAAACTCGAATCCAACACAAACAGCCACGCAAAAACACAGCAGAACCGAGCCAAAGCTGAAGCAGAATCAAGGTAATTTTCGAAAAAAAATCAAACCTAGATCTAGGCCTTTTCGTGAGGAATTTAAAGAAACCAAGTTGAAATTTGAGAAGTAGAGTGAAAAGGATTTAAGAAACCAAAAAAAAAATTTTAAAAAAAAAGAGTTTTGCGCTCCGGCGCGGTGACGCCTCCGGCGGCCGCCGCGCCGGAAATCTTTCCGGTGGCCGGTTTTGTAGAGAGAAGAGGGAGAGTTTTTCAGAAGAAGAAAAGTAGAGAGAGGAAGTGAGAGGCAAATGAGGTGTTTATGTTGTTTTTCTGGTTTTAAACCTGATCCAGCCTAAGCCCAGCAACCTTCTCACTCGGCCCATTCTTCACTTTTCTGTTTTCTCTATTCTGCATGCTGACCACACCCCCTCTTTTACTCCTGCACCCCCCTCCCTTTTTATTTCTATTTCTTTCTTCTTCTTCTCTTCTCTTTTCATTTAATTCTTTAATTTTATTTTTTATCCATGCATTTTATTTTATTTAATTTTCAGCCCATCATGCATTTATTTATTTATTATTTTTTTTTAATTTTATGCACCATATTTATTTTTATGTCTTGCATTTTTATTTTCCTTTATTTTATGCATCATATTTATTTTATGTCTTGCATTTTTTTTATTTTCTTTTTTTATTTTCCAGCATACCATGCATTTTTACTTTTATTCTTTTATTTATTTATGCAACATATTTATTTAATGCCTTGCACATCATGCATTTTTATTTTTATTTTTTATTTATTCCAATGCAACATATTTATTTTATGTCCAACATTTCATGTATTTTTATTTTCTTTTTTATTTCATGCAGCATGTTTGCTTAATGTAAAAATCCATTTCATACATTTTTTTACTTATTTTTGTTTATTTTGCATATTTATTTATTTTTATGCACTTGCAATTTATTTTTCTTTATTTATTGCTTTATTGTTATTATTTCATTATTGATACTTAGAATGTATTTAGGGACAATGTAAATATAAATGAGAATATTGCACCGACACCACATTTATTTTTTACGCTTTATGTCGAGGACGATAATGTAATTTTGACCGTATCCGAGGAAAAGGGGCTCTCACTTTGATTCAACGTCTTTGTGAGAAAACCCTCGTGCTTATTTTATTTCGACTACCACTTAGTTTTTTTTGTTAATTAACTTAATCAAAAATCAAAAACATTTCAAATAACAAAAAGCCAAAAAAATCTTTTCTCAATCAAATTTCATTTTCAAGTCAATTAACTCCTACATTTTCTTCAAAAACAATTTCAATCAATTTTAATTATTTCAAACTTTTTCTTCAATTAAAATCAATCAAACTCACAACTTTATCCTTCTATGCCTTTTCGGCCTCTTATCTTCTCAAAAACATTTTCAAAGCTTTAAAATCAATCAAACAAATCACTCGGCTTTTTACCCCGAACTACGTGATTTTGATCCCGCTCGGGTACGTAGGCAAAAGACTTTGTCTTTGCAAATCAATAAAAATAACAAAAATATTTTCTTTCTTTTAAACTCATCACTTTAATCCTTTCTCACACTTAAGCATTTATTTACAAACAAGTAATCAATTTTAGCATAAAGATAAAATAAAAACAAGAGGTTCCTATAGAGTACTATAGACGTTTAGGGTGTTAATACCTTCCCTTTGCGTAACCAACCCCCGGACCTTTGATCTCTAAAAAATAGGGTTTTTTTTCGAACTTTCTCCCTTTTCCTCGGAAAAATAAAAGATCGGTGGTGAACTAAAATTGCGAGTCAATGCTAATTAATAGTTTGATATCCGAAAATCACCGCGACAGCTGGCTTAATTAAAAAAAGAATCACGTCTTCTCACTTCCCTTCCTGACCTTCTACGGTTCATCTTTTTCCCATACGGTTCATCTTTTCCTGACGTTCTATTTTTTCATTCCTGACCTTCTCACTTCCCTCCAGCCAATTTTTTACGTTCAATTCATCATCTTTATGGATAAAGATACATCAACTTGTTTTCAAATTCCTCAGGTATTATAATTAGAACAGAACAGAGGACATTTATGCTTTTCTTGTTATTAAGAGTATGAGAGCAAAATTGAGTTTTGTAAGTTTATGAGGATATGTTACTTGCCTGACATGAGCATATAGAGATAATTTGTATATTTGTTTAATTAGCTAAAACTTACTCTGCATAATTTTGTCAACCTGGATGAGTCTTTGCTATATTTTTCCTTTGTATTTTGATTACCAAAATGGACGAGTTATGGGTGTTTTGCACTAATATAAATTATACATGCTCACAAACTCAATATTACTGAGTGTGTTGAGGCGTTAGAATCCCGATGAGTACAATTGAGTGTTTCTTGATATTGCATATTGTTCATGCACTTAGTTTTTTTTTTTTTTTTTTGAGAAATAAACAGTTAGTTCAATTTTAGCAAATCTAATAAAGTCATATCTAGTCTTCTTGCAATTCAACCTACGATTAAGCTTTCTATGACTAGTACAAAGTGTTTCAAATTATTTTTAATTGGAACACCTTTCTTCAACCTACGATTATGCTTTGTTTGATCCTTTTTGTTTATCCTTCTATTATTTTATTGAAGATATTTATTTTGTTAATTTTAGGAATATGAATGTGTGCCAAATTGTGATGATGAATTAAAGCCTAAGATTGGACAAGTATTTGATACGTTAGAAGAAGGTAAATTTTTTTACAAAAAATATGCACACTCTATCGGATTTAGTGTGCGTTCATCATCATCGACTATAGATAAAAACGGCGTGAAGCGTTGGAAGTATTTTGTTTGCTCGAAAGAGGGTTATTTGCCAAATAAGACAGATGATAAGGAGCAAAGTGAATCTACTGTCAAGGCTAGAAGAAGAAGGAGTTTAACAAGAGAAGGATGCAATGCAAATGTTGTTTTCAAATGGGTGGGGGAAGGTAAGTATGAGATAGCTCGATTTCATGAAAGCCATACACATCCACTTGCTTCACCTATGAAGAGACCGTTTCTAAGGTCTGCAACGAAAGTGAATCCAATTCACAAAAGCTTATTACATGCATGTAGTAGAGCAAATATTGGAACTTCAAAAACTTACCACTTATTAAAAGAACAGTGTGGGGGTTATGAAAATGTTGGATGCACTCAGAGAGATCTTCAAAACTATTCTAGAGATTTAAAGACTTTGAATAAAGATTCTGATGCACATGTTTTTATAGATTACTTTAGAAGGAAGCAAGAAGTTAATCCATCCTTTTATTATGCATATGAGGTAGGTGAAGAAGACCGACTGAAGCATGTTTTTTGGGCAGATGGCATTTGTAGGAAAAATTATTCCTTCTTTGGGGATGTGGTTTCATTTGATACTACATATCAAACAAATAAATATCATATGATTTTTGCACCTTTCACCGGGATAAACCATCATCGACAATCTATTACCTTCGGAGTAGGACTTATAACAAATGAGAAAAGTGATTCATTCGTATGGTTGTTTGAAAAGTTTTTGGAAGCAATGGGTGGACATAAGCCAACTCTTATAATAACTGATCAAGATCCTTCCATGAAAGTGGCTATAGAAAAGATTTTTGATACTTCTACTCATAGATTGTGCATGTGGCATATCATGAAAAAAGTTTCTGAAAAAGTAGGCGTTTCCATGAATGATGATGATGAGTTCAACAGAAGTTTCAAGTCATGTGTTTGGGGATCAGAGACACCAAATGAGTTTGAAGAGACTTGGACGTTTTTGATGACAAGGTTTGAGTTAGAAAAGAATAAATGGTTGTCACATATGTTTGATATTCGAAGCATGTGGATCCCAGCATACTTCAAAGACACTTTTTTGGCTGGGATATTGAGAACAACATCAAGATCAGAAGTGAGAATTCTTTTTATGGTAATTTCCTGAATCCTAATGTTAACTTGGTTGAATTTTGGATGAGGTTTGATTCAGCAATAGAAGCGCAACGACATAAGGAGTTACTTGCTGATAATAACTCAATTCATTCCAAACCAAAACTACTGTTGGAACGTGGTATAGAGAGGCATGCAAGAGATGTGTATACTCGTGAGAACTTTTATATATTTCAACATGAATTATGGATTGCATGCGTAGATTGTGGGATTGAAAATAAGAAGGATGAAGATGGGATGGAAATATTTCACATATATGATAATAGTGAGATCAGTGGTAAACTTCGAGAAGTGGTGTATAACTTGTCCGATAACAATGCAAATTGCTCATGCAAAATGTTTCAGGCTGAAGGAATACCTGTAGACACATACTTTGTGTTTTAAAGGGAAAAAATTTCAATGAAATACCAAGTAAGCACATTGTGAATAGGTGGACTAAGTTTGCAAATAGAACACCTATTTATGACATGGCTGACAATGTCTTGGAAGAAGATAGCAAACTCATTTCTGATGTGTGGAACCACTTCCTTAGTTGTGTGGAGAAGGCTGGAAAAGATAAGGAAAAATTGCTTCTTGTGTTAAATGGGGTTGTTAACATGGAAAAACAATTGGACGAGTTTGAAGGGAGTTCTAAGAGAACCAGGACAGATGATTTGATTCTTGGGTCCAATATTCCTGAGGAGGTAGAAATCCTTCCACCAAAATTTGCAAAGACTAAAGGTAGTGGTAAAAGAATCAAAAGTGGCAAAGAGAAGGCTATTGAACAACAACAAAAAAAAGAAAGACTTTGTAAGGCATGTGGTGAGTATGTGCATCATGACAGCCGCAATTGTCCCCAAAGATCATCTCCATAATTTTGGAAGGAAGCCCCTTTCAAAATGTACTTATTTTTGATCTTTTTGTGCTTGTGCTTGTGGTGTAAATTTTTACTTGATGTTTTTGTTTTTTAGGATTGGAAGAATGGCATAGAAGAAAGATGAAGGAAGTTAGACAAACAAGATGTTTTTAGTTTTTACTTCATGTTTTCTGATTTGGTTCTATCAGTACTCGTTTTGATTTGGTGTAATGAATTAAGCCATTTGGCTATTGGTACACTCTTTGTATAATGCAGAATTTATGTAATGAATTAAGTTATTTGGGTTTGGATTTGGATTGGATGAATGGGATTCATTTTTTATGAGTATATGTTATGAGTGTTTCAATTTGGGTTTGGATTTGGATTGGATGAATGGGATTCTTATGATATATTTAAATCTGGTAAACCAGCACTGGTTTTGTATAATTTATATGCTTATCAGGTAAACCAGCACTGGTGTCAGCTGGAAGTTACATATTACAATCATGCAAATAAATTAATCCGTAAGCAGTGTTCCTAAAATAATTTTACAGGATTTCAATTACATTGAATGCAATCAATTAAGTTTCAATAACTGCAATACATTGGACATAATAGTACAAGTCTCCAAATCAACATTTAAGATGCTTATTTTGTCATGGCTCCAATGGGCAATAATGTGTCCTTTGACTTTTAAATACAGTAAAGTATTTTCAGGCATTTGTAGTCTGCTATTTTCTGGTATTTCTGATAAATAACACACTGCTTGTGCTTCTCTTTTCATAGCCAAGGAAGTCTTGCTTGGTTACTAGGCAAACCATTTGTAGTATTTGTTTTATGTTTATTTTGTTTTCGCTTGGCGTTTGTGATGGAAAGGCGTGTTATAGATTGAAGGCATTTGTAGTCATCTTACAGCATTTGTAGTATTATGTTTAATTTGTAGTATTTGCTATATTGAAGGTAACGTTAGACATCTTTCATTCATATTTATACTAATGCTGCTGATATATTAAGGAACAAGGTAAACTACTTTAGGCTAAAATAAACTTTATCTGTTGTAAGATGACTGGAAACTAAAAATCTTTTTCAGCCCTGACAAAGTTTGAAACTCAATTAGTAGCACTATTACATGCCAAGTACCGTACAACACTCAAATAGCAGCACTATTACATGCTATTTGGTTAAAACTCAATATACATACACAAGAATAAATGATAATCTTACTAAATTTGGTCTTTCATAACAGTAACACACAAGTAACTAAATTTGGTCTTTCACAGCCGCAATTTACATTTGGTCTTTCATCAACAACAGATGATAATCTTACTAAATTAAAGATAAAAAAAAGAAATTGCTCTTATGTGATACAGAGGAATCTCTTCTCATTTCATATAATGTAGAATTTGCTTACAATACAAATATCTGAATCACATCACAAATACACAAAATAGAAATTACATTTAATGTTGCAAACAAGAATACTCTAACAGTATCTACAAGATATTCTAAATGAAATCTCTTTATTCTTCTTTCTTTTTCTTCTTCTTCTTCTTTGCTTGTTGTCTAGACATAACAGTAACACAAGTAACTCAAATTTGCCAACCAAAGTGTCTTTCCAATTTTCCTTCCAAGTGAACCTAATTAATTCACCCAAAAATAAATTAACCTGGAAATGTGATAATCAAACAGAAAAACATGTAAAAAATTGGGGTATCAAATTAAATTGGGAAAAAGTAATTTATTAGTAAGTGGTATAATTCAGAGACTAATTAGACAGTAAATTAGATGCAAGTTAACAGAAAAGCCAAGTTGATTCATTATTCCGTTCAAGATGCTGATTTCACAAACCTGTTCTCCGGTCCCAATCCGTCTGATATTTTATGGCAGAGTTTTTCAACAGTATTTTCAACACATCTTCTCAGTAGCAGATGAAATTGAACTAAGGAGGAAGAAGGATATAAAATTGTTTATTAATTCCGGCGCCGGCGAGTCATACCGGTGGCTATCAATTCCGTTTACGCATCCAGCAACCTTCGAAACGGTGGCGATGGATGTTGAACTGAAAAACAAAGTGAAAACAGATCTGGATCAGTTTATTAAGTCAAAGCAAACTACAACCTTTGGCGGCGAACGGAACAGGGTTGGCAGCGAACAGGTAGAAAGATGAGAAGATGAACAGACGGGGAGAGAAGACCGTTGGCGGCGAACGGAACAGGGTTGGCAGCGAACAGGTAGAAAGATGAGAAGATGAACAGACGGGGAGAGAAGAAACAGGGTTTATGGAGAGAAGAAACGCGTATATGAAAAAGGAAGAGAAGAGAGCAGTGGCGTTGCCAGGACCCTAGAGCAGGGGGTTCAAAGTTCAAACTTTTGAACTTTAATTAATAATTATAATATGTATATAAAAATAATATATATCAAAATAATTATAAGTACTCAATATACATTTATTGATAAGCATTATTGTTTTACAAAGAGATAATTATTTAATTTATAATCTTAATATTTAGTATAGATTGTTGAAAAATATTACATAATTAAGGGTATGATAGTAAAAAAAAACTAATCAATGTAGTAGAAAATATGTATTAATGTATTATAACTATTAATTTTAATATGAATTTAAATTTACTTCATATACACTACATACCTTACAATTTTTCTCTATTATAAAATCTTTTATCAATTATAATTTGTAAATACCATATAAAAAATATACCTCGTAACTCATTGGTTGTTCGGGTGATGTTGGTTTGAGACCTTGGAATATGTTTATCATTAAGGTCTCATGTTCGATTCTCTCTGGTCCAATTTAGGTAGGCTACTTTTGGTTCTTAAAAAAAATTATACCCTGTCCTTAATTATAATCACATATTAGGAAATATTAGGAAAAAAAATCCCAAAATATAAAATATCTTTAAACTTCCTAGAGGAATTTATATATTTTTTCGAACATAAATCTAATTAAAACAACCTATAAGAGAATATTTTGATTTTAAAACAACCTATATATAATAATACTATTAAACTACTCATAGGTATTCTACCTAAAAAAAACTACTGATAGGTGGTTTGACTTTATAACTAGTGTACTCACTCCGTCCTAAAATATATGCAAAAATTGGTTAACAAAAGTTAATGTATTTGATTTAAAATTTGTACCAAATACATCAACTTATGTCGACTCATTTTTACTTATATTTTGGGACGGAGTAGTACACAACTAACTAGCGTGTGTGTTGCAAATTTAATTGGATAAAGTGAGAGAAATTTGGGCGTGTGTGGTAAGGAGAAAACCAAGGCAGCAAAGCTTTTATGAAGAGAGGAGGTGCAAGACCAAAATATGAGGGGATTCAATATTAAAAGGATATAGAAAATTGGTGGGAATCAGAAAATTTGAGGGGATTCACTTGAATCCCCTGGCTATCACGTGGCTCCGCCACTGGAAGAGAGTAATGTGACTCATTAAAGCCCTCTTTTAATCACAACCATCTAACTAATCCAATGGCCACTATTCCATCCTCTCACCCTCTCATTTAAAAAGTCTTCTCATTTGAAATGTCCTCTATATATATATATATATATATATATATATATATATATATATTGTGGATTGTAAGTAACAAGTTTTAATTGCGCATACAACGTCTTTCCAAAAAAAAAAATTGTGCATACAACGTACATGTTTCATGTGATTTGTGCGGAAATATTTGGCACCATTTAGCATTGCTCTTTTAATATATAGAATCAAAGTTGACCATGGCACATTGAATTGGCTAATTAAGCCATCGTGATGCAGCTGTATATAAGTAGAATATTGTAATGCAATGAAATATATTCAAATCCCATTATTTATCCTTATTCATAGTGAAAACATCATCAACTCCGAAGGTTAGATAAATCTTTAAGATTGTTGTAATATTTTGTCACCATCTCTACAGATCACGAATAATTACGATCAATTCAAACTCAACTTGTACCATCAATAACGAATCATATGAGTTACTCATGTGCAGTTCACGACCAAAAACGGATCTGACGAACTCCCCCAAGAACGGATCTGACGACCAATCAGCAATATCGAACACAAACCTAGAAAATAACAAACAATCACAAAATCGTAGGTATGACATAGTCAATATCTTTAAGGATTTATCCGCCTCCTAAATGTAAATCCCTCATAATTCAACCGGATGTAACACAACAACTCGAATTTATAATGAATACAAAAAAAGTATCCCAAAAACTCAATATTTTGAAGGAGAGAATTTTTTGTTTTTGAAAAACAAAATACAACTTGTAATATTAAATTAAGTCTGAACACTCTCTTATGTTTGCCAAGAGAGAATTTAGAATGATATATACATCGTTTAATGAACGAATCTAAAACGTTAAGTTTTGTTTATAGGAAAATGTTAATGAGTGCTCCCGGGACACTATTTAAGCATCCAAAGTGGTAATATTTTATGGAAGTTTGTGCATTTGCTACATTAGAAATTGAAGTATTTACTTTTTTTAAAGAATAATTTCTTCATTAAAAATATTTAAAGAGTGCTCAAGAACACTAGTTAACAAGACTCTTATTCATAATAGTGAAAGAAAGATGTCCTTAAATGGTTTCAACGGAACTAAAATAACTCACTTGGGGATTGGAAAAGTCACCGTAAGCTATTGCTATTATTTTTCTTTTGGGGGGATGGGGGTGTCAGGGGACAACTGTAAGCTAGCTATTATTGTTATAAATATATACTATGACTAAGTCAAAATAATATAATAATAAATATAGGAAAAAAATATGAAAAATAAGGTTTGGACTAAGTCAGAATAAAATTAGGGTAAAATAATTAGACCCAGTTCTATAAAAATTAGTAAAATAAGTAGACCAAGTAAAATTTTAGAATAAGAAAAATGAATATTTTTCTTTATAAAAATAATATCTCTAACGATACTATATATAAAGATAATATACGAATTTGATATTACCTTCTCCTTTTCATATTTTACACTTTATTTCAACTATTTAATTTACTATTTTATCCTTTTTTTAATATTATTTTAATTATTGTTTAAAAAAATAGTTAATTCTGATTAAAATAGGAACTATCTCACTAAAATTGAAACGATATAGTTTTTTACAATGATAATGGGAATAATTTTTTTATTGTACCAAAAAAAATTGAAATAATAATAGGAATAATATTGGATATTATGAAAAGAGCTTATTTTATCTTATTTGTCAAAGATATTTGATCATAGTATATACCAAAATTTATATATCTTTTCATATGCAGTTAATCGGATTGGAAAAATGGATTTATTGACTTGTTAGTGTCTGTATTTCTGCTAATGACGAATAATATATTGAATTTTTGAAATATACTCAGAATTTACAACATTAATTAAACCCTTTTCAACACATGTTTACATTTAACTAAAATTCATTATATGAGATCTTTATTTATTTAAACGGTAGAACTCACGTAAATATCAAGTAATTGTAGTGTTAATAAAAAATTATCAGAGAAAAAGAGTGTGTGTTGGTATTATTACAACTTCTCCTTATCTATTGGCATCAACATAGTGAACCCTAATTGATTAATTATTAATAGTTGTCATATGTGTTTATATATATGTACCTTGTTCTCTTAAACTGAAAAATACAAAAGTGTATGAGTGAATGTGGTGCTTTTCATTCCAATGGCAGAAGGGATGAAGTCAATAGTGAGAACAACAAGCTTATCAACAAGGAATACTTGGATTAAGTTTGATGTTAATGGACATAGTTCCTTACTCGACGTAGAAAAGTATGAAATCATGCATCAAGTTCGTATTGAGGCTCGTGATCTTAGGATTCTTGATCCTCTTCTCTCTTACCCTTCAACTATTCTAAGTAGAAAAGAGGTTATTGTTCTTAACTTGGAGGTGGGATTAACTTAACTTTTTCTCGTTAGCTTCAATCATCATCATCGTTATTCTTGTAGTTGTTAATTTTTTTTTTTATTCTTTTATTACATGTTTCAATTAATCTTTTGTTTTCAGTACATCAAGGCAATCATCACTGCTAAAGAGGTTAGTAAAGTTTATAAAAAAAAAAATGCAGTTAATCTAATGTTTCTCTAGTTTTAGTATGGATCTTAATTCCACAATCATGTGTACCTAAATTAATTTTTTAGGTGTTTTTGCAAGACCCAACAAGTGAAGATGTGATCCCTGTTGTCAGGGAACTACAAAGGAAATTGTTTACCATCGACAAGTATCAAGGAGATGATCAAGACAATAATCCACTTGATGTTGAAATAGATGAAGATGATGGTATGCATGATCATAATTCTTTTTTATTTTGTTTTTGAAAAAACTAAAATAAAGTATATTAATCTAAAATGAGAGCACAAGGAATCCAAGACCAGGATTCAGAAGTAGCTACAAGCAATATCACAGTCCAAACACCAAACAAAAACACTAGCTAGAGAAAAACAGAAGCACTAGCTTGATCATAATTTTACCTTTTTTTCTTGAGTAAATTTTACTTATTATACCTAATTATACTTTCGATGATTCTCTTAATTTGAACTATGTCAATTTTTGTTTCTCATTATTTTATTGATTGGTTTTTAGTTTCTCAATATTCGATTGTTATAATAAAGTTTCTATATCTCTTTAGATTTATCTAAAAGTCTAAATTATATTTTATATTTGGGTCTCTTATCCATTTGGTCCAAAGTTCGATTCCTAGTCAATACACATGAAAATATATATGTTGGAAGAGATCAACCTCTTAAATAGATTTCTTTGGTTTTAAAAATAAGTCAAAATAAAAAATATTAAAAATTAATAATTAAAATAAACTAAACTTACAAAACCATGTTGATAAATAATTAAAGACCAGTTTAAAAATTGAAGATTTGATCCTCAATTTTAAAAACCAGTTTTTTGGTCCCCCTAATTTTTATTTTCCTTGAGTTTTGGTCCCCCACTTCATTTTGAAGTAAATTTGGCCGATGTGGCATAGTCACTAATGACGTAGCAACGCTATGTAGACAAATATATTATACATGTCATTACTGATTTGCTTAGTTAAATAATTTAGAAAACAAATTATAAACATTTAATTAACCAAAATGTGTCCATCATCTTCATTGTATTCATCTTCATCATAAACCCATAAATTTTAAAACCACATCCATGAAAATCAATAAATCAAAACCATCTTCAATAAACCTAAAATATCTTCAAAAATAAAAATCCCAAAATTAATCCCATTTTCAATTCCATTCCACCACACCGAATAATTGTGACATAACCCAAATTCAACCCGCCCTAAATTTTACTCATTCCTGTTTTTTAAGGGTAATTTAACTATTTTTCATCATCACGTTGTTTTGTTTTGCCATAAATCTTACCATTTATGTTCACGATTTCCACAAGTTGTTGTGTCATAACTTCGATCTAATTATTTGTGTATGGGAAGTGGAAGTTCATGTTATTTTTTGTTGTCGTTTTTTATGACATAAGCTATGCGACCAAGTAAGAGAGAAATGTATGTAGAAACTATTGTTAATTACTTGAATTGAGAACAAAGAAATGTATATTGGTTAACATGAAAAAGCCATTGTATTAAATTAATACAATGATGATAATAGGATATGAACCAATAAAAAAATCTATAAGTAGATTTATTTAATTGGTGAATGTGTTATCGCTTAGGTCATTCAAGTAGACTTGTATAAGTTTATGGTGTAAACCAGGTTTATTTTTATAGATTTGAAGATATACGAGATTAATTGACTTAGAGACGTCTTAGTCAATATTTAAGAATTTAGCTGATCCGGATACAAAACCCCTAGGAAAAAAATTTAGGAAAATGAGACTATGTCCATGAAAAACGAAAAGTGATGGGAACCCAACCTTTGTGATTGGAGATCCCATGAAGAAAGTTCATATCGGTAAAAATAAGTTACTTGTTAGTTATGTTAACATTGAAGTTATTTGTCCCTTTACTATAGTGTTAATGTGTTATGATAACGGATATGAGAAATGCTAATTAAATTAAAATTTGAGTGGTAAACTTTAAATGCTTTTAATGATTATCATAAGCTCTTACGGGTGGCGTATGGTTGTAGCAGACAATAGATGCAATCACCTATATGAGTTTCAAGTAGGACCGCTTGCATGAGACTCAGGCGGGTTTTTAGAACACTCTTAAAAACCAGACACACGCATGGCCTAAGTGTGAATAACGCGATAACACCTATAAGTATCACCCATTTGTGACTAAATATAAGGTGGTAGTATCTACAAGCTTTACTCTTTTTTTTTTTTTTATCGTTTCATTGACCAAATCCAAGGTCCATTATTTTTATTGAACGTGTTCCACATTCTTAGCATCAATTCATAACTTCCTTTTAGCCATGATTCTTTTATTTGTTAGCATCAGATATACACACACATCAGATATATATATATAGGGATTTAATTTGCTAATATACACCCACTAGTTTTTATGTGGGAGTATTTTAGCAAGTTATAACTAAAAGTTGATAAATACACCTTGAGGTGTATGTTGCTATAACACACCTTCTAAAAAATAAGTGGGTGTATGTTAGCAACTCCTATATGCATTTGCTAGAATACACCCACTTATTTTTTAGAAGGAGTATTTTAGCAAGTTATAACTAAAAAGTGGCTAAATACACCTAAAGATGCATGTTGCTAAAATACTCCCACATAAAAACTAGTGGGTGTATATTAGCAAATCTCATATATATATATATATATATATATCGTTTAAGAAAAATAGGGTGTTACAGCTCCCTTGTCTACGTAAATACACACGAAACAAAATTCTCCTTCCGTCCTTATATATAAGTCCTCTTTGCTTTTTTCACATTTCTTAAGAAAAGTTGTTAGTATAATTAATGTGTCTATTTTGTGTGTGATTATACTAAATTGTCCTTTGTTTGTATGCATGTGGCTATTTTAGTAGTATTAATTAGGGGTATGTTTAAGAAAAAAATAGTAAATGTATCTAATAATTTGTATAGTGCTTATATTTAGGAAAAAAAATTCCTCAAAGAGTGCTTATAATCAGGGATGGAGGGAGTAGGAGAAAAGAAAAGGAAATATAAAAACTATGTAAAGAACAACAACCTTTATCTTTGACATTTAAATACGGTTAACCAAGCCTCCTCCTCCATTCTTTTACCTATTGTTTTCTTCTTCATCCACTGTAGAAGGGTGGTTTAGAGCCAATATTTAAAATGAAATCACCCCTCTAAATAACTTTTTTTCCCTTTTTATTTAAATAAATGATTTTCACATATATTTAGTTTTTCTTTTGTGATTTCATCGTCTTATTGCAAAATTATTTTATTCGTCTTCTTAAAGCAACATTGTTTTGTTTTCATGTCTCGTTGTGTTGTTCGTTCGATCCAGATTGTCCGAAGGAGTCATTATTCTAGTGTGGTTCAGAGAAAGGTCCATATGATGGTCCTTTTGAACCAGCAAAGAGGGTGTCCAAATTAAATCACAGTTTAGACCTTAGCTCAGACTAAAACCATTTTGATACTCTTACTTTACTTTGAGCGAATTTATACATCTAACTTTTTTTTCTTTTTATAGATCTAACTTTATTTAATGTACAATATACATGGTTTCTTGGTTTTTAGCACTAACTAGTATTATTCTCATAAGAAATGTTCTATATTTTTCTTCACATTAATATATATGATCTAAATATGAAATGTAGAGTCACCTTTTGAATTCCGAGCACTAGAGATATTTCTTGAATCAATCTGTAGCTTCCTTAATGCACGAGTTGTAGAATTGGAGATCGTTACTTATCCTGCACTAGATGAACTTACCACCAAGGTATTTTCTAGTCCTCACATTACTTCTTGTAACCAAGAGGGTGAGGGGTTTAAATCTCTCGGCGATTATTGTAAATATAATTAATATCGCATTTATTCAATTTTGTTTTTAAAATGAGTAGAGTTAGCAACACTCTCTTTTCAACATTCTTTTCAACACTCATTTTTTTATTGGCTTAAATCATGGTGGGTTTCACACTTTGAAAATGGGTTCGACTTAAAATGATGGGTCATACATTGGTTTCATCCAATAATAAAATGAGTACTGAAGAGGGTGTTGAAAAGACAGTGTCCTTAGCATTTATCTTTTAAAATATATAAAATACAAAAACGTTTAATTGAGCTTTCAGTGAATAAATAATTTTTTGTCAAAAGAAAAAGTGAATAAATAATTTATATGTGAGTTGTTTTATAATCGAAATGGGAATGTGTTCCCATGAAAAAAAAAAAGGAATGTGGTTAAAATATTTTTATATGATTAAATTATAAGTTTTTTTTACATAAACTATCAAACAGAGCTTATTGTCATAGTCTACAAGCAAATTATGAAATTATTAGCATGTAATAAACTATTTATATGTTGTAAAAAACTGATGCTTACAGTTTGGGATTCAGATCCTCTACCAGTGTACCATGCATAGTGCAGTTACATTTACTGTGTGTAAAAAGTGTTGGTAGTTTATCATCCTAGTTTAAAAAAAATAAATTGATGCACAATTGAACAATGAGAGGGGATTTGAAACTACATTTTATGAATACTATATTTTGTGATGATAACTTGATATTTTTTATTTACTCATATGTTTAGATCAATGTTCGAGATTTGAATAAAATTCGTAAATTGAAGAGTGCATTGTCAAAGCTGACTACTAGGGTTCAAAAGGTACGCCTTTGATGTATTGTTCAAAATATTTGTATATGGAAGAAAATCATGGTCAGTCACTTAGATTTCGTAGAGACTATAATATTGACTTCAACAAAATTATAGTGTCGCTATAATTTTGTCAAACCCACAATAACACTAAATATGTCTTAAATCATATATGTTGCGAGTGTAATGATTTTTTATATTAATAACTAGCGGGAAGACTCACACACTTTTTATTTGTCCGTCTTTCTTCTTTTTTTACTGCGCTAACGCGTGAAAATTATAAACGATATTTTATATGAAATTTTAATTTTTATTTAAATTATAAGTATATATATTTGGGGCTTTCGAATTGTAACAAACTCAACAAACCACATTTATCTTTTTCAATTGCACTAATAATATAGCAAATATAATATAAATATTTATATATTTTAATAACACCAATAATATAACATTATTATCGGAAAACTTGTTTAAAAGTATAATTGAAATAATAAAAAGTCATCCCAAAATCCTCTATTTCCTTGAAATATAGAAGTATGGATTTTTTTTTAAAAGATATATAGTTGTATAGATATATAGTATAGAATAGATATTTGGAACTTTCAAATATTAACAAACCCAACAAACTATGTATATTTTTTTTCATGACACTAATAATACAACAAATATAATAAAATGCATTTTTATCTTTTTTAATAACATCAACAATATAACATTCTTTTTTTGACAAGAACAATATAACATTCTTATTGAAAAAATTATTTAAGGGTATAATTAGAATAGTAAAAAATCAGTCCAAAATCTCCTATTTCTTTTATATATAGTATAGAATAGATATAGATAATATAATTTTTTTAAAAGGTATAATTGAAATAATAAAAAGCCAGGCCAAAATTATCTCATTTTTCCTTCTTATTATGATGAAGTTAAGGCTTCAGAAGCACCATCAGCTTCTGAAGCACCTTTAGGTTCTGAGGCTTCAGAAGCACCATCAGCTTCTGAAGCACCTTCAGGTTCTGAGGCTTCAGAAGCTTCACTCCGGAAGCAGAGACATCAATCTCATAACTGTTTTCTAACCACAGTTAGTTAGAAATGTAACTAGAATTAGTTAACAGTTAGGAGGTTGCAATTACTATATATAATATTCTTATGCTACTTGTAAGCTTCAACTCTTATGTAATACAATAATGAGATTGAGTTTTCCTTATTCCTTAAGCTTTTCTTCTCCATCAATGGAGTTTGTTTTCCAGCTTTCACATATTACTTTTCTACCAAATGCATTTGGATCTAAAACGTCTTAATTCGATTCTAATTGTGATCGATATGCAAGTTATATTAGGGTTATTAGTACTTTGTCACAAATTCTTCATATCTAATTCAGGTAAGAGATGAGATTGAATGCTTAATGAATGACGATGAAGACATGGCTGACTTATACTTATCAAGAAAGTTGGTAGCTACATCATCACCTATAAATGAATCAGCTGCGGCAAATACTTCATCTCCCATCACAAAGGTCAAACGTGTGGCAACATTTACTAGTGATGAAAATGATTTGGAGGAGCTTGAAATGTTACTAGAGGTTATAACATTATATTTATTTTTAACATGTAATTAGCAAAGAATCTTCCATTTTTAATTTATTGTGAAAAGTTGTTAATAGTTTTTGTTTTTGAGCAATTCTCATTTTGTTAATAAGTTTTTTTATTAACAACTTACTAAGTTGTTTTTTGAAGGAACTTAATAAGTTGTTAATAAGTTACATTATACATTTTGCAGGCTTATTTCATGCAAATTGATGGAACTTGGAATAAATTGTCTACGGTAAGTGTCAATGTTACTATGAAAGTTATTTACCGGTAAAAGTACAATTATGTCATATTCTAATCATTTGACACCTCAATATTTCTTTTAACATTTTATAACTTTTGTAAAGAAAAAAAATCCTTTTTAGAGGAAAGAGAGAAAATAAGTGTCAAAAGATAGAGGTTTTGTAACCAAAAAAAAAAAATCTCTTTTATATAATCGTATCTAAATAAACTAAATTATCTATTCTCAAATTTTACTAATAAAAAATAATACTATCTTTCCTTTAAAAACAACAAAAAAAAATACTCTTTTTTAAATATTCTAATTATTTGACAGCTCACCAATTCTACCATTTTTGTGTCTTTTTCCTTTCAACTTATGGTCATTATTTCTAATGTCTACAATTTGAAATTTGTAAAAAGATGCAAATTAAAACAAACTTATCAATAGTAACTCACTTTCCACCCCCAAATATTCGAAGAGTCGGAAACTACATAAAAAAACCTTGTGCACAATAACTTACTTTTTTGAAAGAGCACAATAACTTACTTTTAAAATGAACATATCAATCATAACTCATTTCTCACTCTCAAACATCCAATCAGTTTTAAACAACATAACCGTCACTTAAAACAAACTTCCCCATAATAATAGTCAATTACATCAAATATTTATTAATAAAAAAAATGAGTCATGGTTGTTTTCAGTTAAAAACAATTAAATCTCAAACATATAATTAAAACAACCACTATTTTTTTTTAATAAATAATGGTTGTTGTCTTCTTCTTCTTTCTATTGTTTTTGTCCAATAAGAAGAGGGGGAAAATGTTGTCACAAAGTTGTCTAAAATTTATTGTACAAACCTATGAGGGATGTTTCCCATTTATAAATCCATTTTCAAGTCATATCTCATCTAATGTGAGACTTGTAACACTCACATGAAATATGAAATACGACACAAGTTGCCGATAGCGGGAAGTGCAGATAATCTATACCATATTAAATTTTGGTTGATCTTACTCAATCCTACAAAAATCGATTTTTAAAGTGTAGAATGCTTTCTACTTATAAACACCTCTTCCACCCCAATACCAGACATTTGAAGTGAGGTCAAATGTCTCCAAATGCGCAAATAGTGGATAGCCCAACAAATCTTTACCATATTAAATTTCAGTTGAGCCTTACTCAACCATATAAAATCAGCTTTCAAGGCAAAAATGCCTCTCACTTATAAACTAAGTTTTAGAGCATACCTCAACAATAGACTATAAACAATTTTATGTCAAAACTATTATGAATTTATTTATATGCAGTTTTATTTTATGAGTGGGAATAGAACTTGTACAGAAGTTTACAATATCAAGGTTAATCATGCAATTTAGCACATAGTTCTAATTAGACGTTTCCATTTACAGCTAAGAGAGTATATTGATGATACAGAAGATTATATTAATATTCAGGTAGGTAATTAACTAGTAATTTATCACTAGTGCCTATATATTGATATTTGGTGAATGGCATGTAATGCAAATAAAATGTTTATATTTTGCAGATGGACGGCTATCGAAATCAGCTGATTCAGGTGCTATTATATGTCATTCTCTCTACATAATGCATGTCATATAATTTTCATTATTTTTTTAATTTATATTTTTTTTACTAAGTCTTTGGAATATTTGTCTTGATGCAGCTAGAGATATTTCTTATCGCAGGAGAACTTTCTCTAGCATTTTATTCATTGGTGATTGGAATACTTAGCATGAATATTCCATTTTCTTGGACAAAAGACCATGGTTACATGTTCAAATGGGTAACCGCAATGAAACAATGTTTTCTTTATGCAATTTTCAAATGAGATTTTCGATATAAAGAATACTAGTACATGTTTTTATTCGCAGGTGGTTATTTTCACAGGAATATTTTCCATATCTATATTTCTCATCATAGTTGCCTATGCTCGCAAAAAGGGGTTGATTGGATCGTGAATAGCCCAATCAATCTGATGGAAAAGGGACCAATTGAATGATTGAAGGATTCCTATAGTCTTATAAGTTATGCTGCATGAGTTTTTCGTTATAATTTATTGGTAATGCGAATAAGAATCTTAATGCATTGTAAATTGAAGTATTTGATTTTTTTAATGAATAATTTCATAATTTGAAATTCTTATAAAGTATCACAAAGGCACTCATTAGTAAGATGATGATTTATTTTGGACTTCATGTGTTTTACTCTTGGTAATGACTGTTTTTTGATGTGTTTTACTCTTTATGATCTTATATTTACTCTTCGTATATCTAGGACTAGGAGAGATACTTCCACACGATTTTTAGAGTTTGGAATGAAAGTCAAATATTAGCTAAATTCTTACTCACTCTGTTTCAAAATAAGTATTATTTAAGGCTATTGCACACAAAATAAAGAATATAATAAAGTAGTCAAAAGACATACTCCCTCCGTCTTTAATTATACAAAAAAGTGTTTGTCCTTAAATATAAGATCATCTACAAATTACTTCATCCGGTTCTATATATAAGAAAATTTTCAAAAAACGTTTTGGTCTATTTATAAAAAAATGTCACAACTTTTAAGGTGTAGTTATTGTTTAAAAGACTTTTCTACCCCTATTTATAAAAAATGTCACAACTTTTAAGGTGTAGTTATTGTTTAAAAAACGTTTTGGTCCTATTTATAAAAAAATGTCACAACGTTTTGGTCCTATTTAATGCTTCACAATTTTTTATGAGGGTATAGTTGTAAAAATATTAAAAAAGTTATATTAATTAATGATTGTATTGGTTTTGATGTTTTTTTGTTTTTTCTCTTATAATAAGGATCGGAAGGAGTAATTTGTAGATACATTCATTACTCTTTTTCCAACTATCCCTCATCAAGACTATCAATTGTCTTGAAATATGAAAAATCAACATTAAATGTATTTATACACAAAGGACAATTTAGTAATAGTTACATATTTTTCAGACAAATTTATTATGCTAACAATTTTTCTTAATACCCGTGATTTTTTTTAAACTACTAGCATTATATTAAGAGACCAAGGGAGTAACATTTTTATTAAATTAACCATATCGACTATCGATGTGTATCTAAACATCATAAATGTAAAGTAAAAGATAGTATTTTGCAATTAGTGTAATAGTAATAATTAGAGGGCATAATAAAAAAAATTGATTCTACGTTAAAAAGTGAAAAATGACATTTATTTCGAAAAAAATATATATTTTGCTAAAACGACACACATTGTAAAACTGACTGAGTATATTCCTTTGCTCTCTGGATTTGAGTAGTAAAACTTTACTGAAAGAACATTTATTTAGGGCTACTATAAGAACTTAATACACAATCTACTATATTTTAGGAAGATTATATTGACCTCTGAGGTCTTTGTAAATATCATTCATATTGCCTTAAAAGAAAATATTTTGTGTACATCCAATGTGCATGTATACACCTTTAAACTAAGAGAAAAAGATAATGATATGGTAGATGTGATGGTTTTGTGATGAGAGAGAGAGAGAGAGAGAAGAGAGAGAGGAGAGAGAGAGAGAGAGAGAGAGAGAGAGAGAGAGAGAGAGAGAGGAGAGAGAGAGAGAGAGAGAGAGAGAGAGAGAGAGAGAGAGAGAGATTGAATAGGTGTAGGAAAAAATGAAGTGTTTATATTGAAGGTGAGAAAAACACAAGAGGGGGGAAAGGGGAGTTTAATTGTGTTAGCTTTTTCAAAACCTTTTCTAAGTGTTTGTTAAAAACTATTCAGAGTCTGTGCAAGACAAAGTTTGTTCAGAGTCTAAGACAGAGTTAAAATGCAACAATATAAAATCAAACATCAAGAAAGAGAAGACACAAAACTATTATATTGGTTCCTCCCACAAACCGAGAGTAGTCCTGTCCCTTGGACTTCCAAGGGATTTCACTATAATCTCAACAATTACAAATTGCTCAAGCACACAAGCAATAGACTTCTTTTTGCTCACTCACACAAGAAAGAGACTTCTACAATCTAACTTAATCAAATAAAAGATTGTTTGGTTTTACACTTGATATACAATCAAAGGTGTAATACAATGAAGTTCAGAATGAACTTTGAGACTTAAGAATTTCTAAGATATGATAGTTTATAAGAAATTCTCTAAGTGTTTGTGCGCTATTGATTTTGACAGAGTAAGGGCACTTGTAAAAATTCAATGACTTGTTGTATTTCTTCAAGTCTTCAGGTCCTTATACAGGGGGAATTATGAGAGACGTTGAAGAGTGTTGGCGCAACAAAAATGAGTCCTTGAGAAGCTTGATCAGAGACGTTGGAATATTGCTTGATTTAGTTAATGTCGTTGAATAGTCATTCAAAATTATTTTGCTTCTTTTAGAATGATTTGTTTCATTCCCTTTGTCCATGAATTTCTTTGTTTTTATCTACACGTGGTCAGAAAGCGACAAACTCTACTATCTAGAGTCTGATAGTGACCTTTCTTCAGAAGACGACAAAACCAGTCAGAGTCTTCTGATGCTGACGTGTCCTTCAGATGGTTGCCATCTTCAGAGTCTTCAATCCTCCAGATCTTCAGATGCTTCTGAATAGAGTTCCTCTTCTGATCCAAATGTTGACTTTTGGTTGACTCAATTAACTACTAAATGACTGAAAAACATGCCGAAAATAATGTAAGATGACATGTTATCATAACCCCAAAATAAAACGGTTGCTTGTCCTCACAACCCTTTAAACCTCGACACCTAAGGTGACGAGCACGTTCGGGAGAGGCATGCGAGGTTGTTGACGACCGTGCTTCAGATAGGAAGATTTTTTGTTTTCATCGAGGGGACGATGGAATGTGACTGCTACCTCCGTCATCAGAATCACGGGGAGAAGGAGGATAAGGATGAGGAGGAGGAGGAGGAGGAGATGGAGGTTTTCACGAAGGAGCTCGTGCTTGTGCTGATATGGCACCAACTGGTGCTCCTAGACTCTCGCGTTGTTGCGCGTGTTGCAAGATTTTGATTTGTGTTACGACTTCGGTCAAAACCTTATCTTGATTCTCTTCGACGTAGTCGAGCCTAACACTTTGCTGCTACAAGAGGTTGAAGATGTTTGTTAGGAGCTCGTTCTTCTTTCGAGGCTCGAACGGTGCCTGGGAATGCTGGAAGAACTGAGCGGTAATGTTCGGTTACACTAATGGTGGAGGAACTATCGTTGAGCAAATGATCGATGAAATATGTGGAATCAGAGATAGAACTAGAAGAGGACGATGGACTTTATAAAATTTGTTCGGAATCGCGAATGATTACATAGAACTATGCCAATGATCTGTCCAAGAACAGAGCTAAGGATGGCGTGGCTTCGGTGATCTGGTATGATGGAGGAGACACTCTGATGTGACGAACTTGCTCTTTGATGGTTGACAACAGCACCTATAAAATAAATACCTTCTTCGACGTTGAAGTCAGTATATGCGTGTAAATGTGTGATTCTAGGATCGTACCTAGGGGTGGCAGAGATGTCACACTTATATAGGCGAGTTGGTTGCAACCTTTCCTGTGTAAACCGACGTGGGTTGCGAAAGACGGTCAGATGTCGAGCGAATGGCCAAGATCATCTTAGAGGCGATGCATCTATTAGTAGGTCTTCATAGATAAGCTGTTGTTGGGCTGATGTGTGGTCTGGAACAATGTGTATACTTCAAATAATTAAATGATTTGTATTTTCATGTTTGTGTCGAAGGGTGTGTTTGATCAATTAAAAGATAAGAGATTGGACAGGAAAACTTCGGTTGTACTGTGTTTGATTGTAAAATTGTTTGAGAGACCGGACAAATTAGGGGCATAGAGACATGACAAAACTGAAATTCTTGTCCTTTACTGAACACATCACAACTTTTTGTCCCAAATAGAACTTGTCTAAAAAATTCAAATATCTTTTTGTCCATCGAACATCGCATAAGACAAAAAATTGTTCAATACTACAAAATTTTGTCATGTGTGAAGGTGAGAAAAACACACACAAGAAGGGGGGGTTGAATTGTGTGACTCAAAAACTTGTTCTTTTCTTTTCAAAAGCTTGACACTAGTTCAGAACCAGGTTCTGAACTGTTATCAGAAGTATATGCAGTGGATTAACAAGTTAAAAAGATAAGGGAAGAGAGACACACAGAAATTTATACTGGTTCCTTCTCAATGTGAGAAGTAGTCCAGTCCCCTTGTTTTCCAACAAGAGAGTTCCACTATAATCAGAAGATTACACTTGCTCAACCACCAAGGAAGAGACTTCCAGTTGCTCAATCACAAAGAAAGAGGCTTCTAATGCTCAACCACAAAGGAAGAGGCTTCCAATGCTCAAGACACCAAGTCAAGAGACTTCCCAATGCTCAAGACACTAAGTCAAGAGACTTCTAACTCAGACCACAAAGGAATGAGGTTACAATTGCTCAGTATACAGACTGAGACTTTAGGGACCAAACTGGTTTACAAATAAATGAGTTTGGGTTGAACACTTGATAAAATATCAGAGGTGTTCTCTTAATACAACACAGGTTAAGACTCTTAACCTTAAGAAATTCATAGTTACAAAGACTATGAGAATTTCTAAGAGTTTTTGAACTTATGAGTTTTACAGCAGAAAACAGAGCACAGGTTCAGCAATTTGTTTCAAGAGTCTTAGACAAATTTCTTCTTCAAATCTTCTTCCTTTTATAGATGAAATATAGCTGTTGAAGATTTGCTTGATTTGAGGAAAGAGCCGTTGCAAGTTGAGCTAGGATTTCTGCAAATGTGTGCTGCACTTTTTCAAACAAAACAGAGCAGCAGCCATTTTTGAAATGGCCTACCTTAAAAGCTGGGGAATGTTTGGGTCAGGGAGACAACTGTTCCATTGGGTTGCTCTGACACATCCAGGCATTAAATGCGCACAGTAACACTTGCTTTTAAGCCACATCAGCCTTCAGAAGCTTCTGCGTGAACAGTGCATCAGAAGCTGCCTTTGTACGGATCAGAAGCTGTCTTCAGAAGTTGACTTTTGTTGACTTCTTCAGACGCTGACTTTTGTTGACTTCCTTCAGAAGCTGCCTTCAGACTCAGGCTTCAGAAGCAGGCTTCAGACTCTCACTTCAGGAGCACTACTTCAGGAGCACCACTTCAGGAGCACTTCTTCAGACCCAGTTTCCTTCTAGCTTTGCAGCATTGCTTCTTAGCTTTCCTTTCTTGCCCTAAGCTTGTTCTTTCATAACCATTCTTAATAATCAATCATAAAACACGTGGTTCTGAAATCACTTGAACAAAGCATTAGCAAATAACCAATTTTCTATTTAACACTTTGTTATCATCAAAACCATAGAGAGAGAGATATGTTTACACATAATGTTTCAACAATCTCCCCCTTAATTCATAAGAGAGTTGTTAAACACATTTTGTTCCAACAATCTCCCCCTTTTTGATGATGACAAACATAAGTATTAAATCAGAAAATTGTTGTTAACTTAATTAACAAGTTAACTGCAGGGTGTGAGGTTTGTAAGCTCCCCCTGAGTCTGATCCAAGTTAATTAAGTTCAGTTTAAATCACAATTGTGAAAATTTCAGAATTGTTGTTAAGTTTAATTGACAATCTGACTTCAGGAGAGGTTTGTAAGCTCCCCCTAGGTCTGACAGTCCTCAAGGTTAGGTTTGTAAGCTCCCCTTGATTCTTATCCAAGTTAATTAAACTCAACTTAAAACAATAAAGTGAAATTAACACTTAGAATTATAAATGACTTGTTGACTTCAGGTTCTGAGGTTTGTAAGCTCTCCCCCTAAGTCTGATAATTCACAGGATGAGTTTTGTAAGCTCCCAGAGTCTTATCCAAGTTATTTTAAATTCAATTTACTCACTAAGAGTAATGTATCTCACAGAATGGTATCAGAGCCAGACTTACAACTCAGAGGCAGTTCTCATAAGTTAGATTCAGACCCAGTTCTCATAAGTTAGATTCAATCAGTATCAGAGCTTTAACTGAGCTTTAACTTATGTTCAGAGCCTCAGGCTTTAATACCTTTTACTCCCCTTTCATAAGTTAATATACTGACAGAATTTTAACTTATATTGTTGAGCTCAGGTGCTTTAATACTTGTTTTACCTTACTCCCCCTTTTGTCATCAACAAAAAGTTTTAAAAGAGTTTGAAAACATGTGTATCAGAGCTGTTGAATCTCCCCCTTTTTAAAAGAGTTTGAAAGCATTTCAAAAAGGTTCAGAGCATATAGGAAGGGGTTGAAAAATTTGTGAGATATTTATGCAATCATATGGATAATCAACCAGCAAAGATGAGCATCAGAGCATACTTGATTTTCAATGAGTATATGACTTGCATTAAAAATAGAATGTTGTTCAAAAGCAGAAAAGGTTTAGAGCTTCTGATCAGGTCATTCTGTGTTCAGACATGACTTGTTCAGTATAATTTGTTCAGTATCAGAGCAAATCATTTAAGAAGGTATCGGAGCAGATCTGAGTTATTTTAAAAGAAATGGTTCAGATCAAAAAGGTCTAACTCAATTTTTAAAACAAAGAAGTTCAGAGCATAGACCAACTGAAGGGTTATATCAGAGTCTGATACCAAAAGACAGTTTTAATACTGTTGGACTTGTATCAGAACCTGATACCAAAATATGAAGGTTTATCTCAGAGTCTGACACCAAATTAACATTTCAGTGCTGATACCAAGATAAAATAAGTTCTAAAAGCTGAACATGTCTGAAACACTTTGAACAATTAAAAAAAATGTGTCTGTGCTAAACAGTTTGAAAACAGACTGATACCAACTGAAAATTGTTTATCAAGCAATTTTAACATTGAATATCAGAGCAGAAAATCACATTTTTAAATTGATGACTTTGGGAGAATTAGAGTATAAACTTTCAAAGCTTTAATCATCATTGCCCAGGGTTATACTTATCATATTCTGACCAACATTAGATTCCTATCAGATTCAGAAGTCAGAAAATCCAGGTTCTGATCCTTCAGACTCTGAAGTTTTCCAGGCTTAACTTTATTCAAACTCTCAGAAGGTGAGTGTTTGATAAGTCTTAGCTTATGATAAACTCAGAATCAAGGATTTCATTCAGATTCAAGCACATTTTCAAGAGATAAAGTGCATGTTCAGATTCTTTTTAATAAAATTGAATCTTTCTTCTGTTAGGGGTTTTGTGAATATGTCAGCCCATTGATGATCAGTATCAATGAACTGAATATCTAAAACACCCTTCTGAACATAATCTCTTATAAAATGATGTTTTATTTCTATGTGCTTGGCTCTAGAATGTAGAATTGGATTTTTAGACAGACATATAACAGCAGTATTATCACAATAAATAGGAATATTGTCTGCATGAATCTGATAATCCTCTAATTGATGTTTCATCCAGAGCAGTTGTGTGCTACAACTTGCAGCTGAGATGTATTCTGCTTCTGCTGTTGACAAAGCAATGGTTGCTTGTCTCTTGCTGGCCCAGGATATCAGATTCTCACCAAGAAACTGACAGTTTCCACTGGTGGATTTTCTTTCAATCCTGTCCCCAGCATAGTCAGCATCACAGAATCCAACTAGCATGTAATTTAGAGATTTCTTATACAGAAGTCCCAAATTAGTTGTTCCTTTCAGATACCTAAGGATTCTCTTGACAGCAGTCATATGAGATTCTCTAGGATCTGGCTGGAATCTAGCACACAGACATACACTAAATAAAATATCTGGCCTAGAAGCAGTTAAGTATAGGAGAGAACCTATCATACCTCTGTACAGCTTCTGATCTACTTTAGAGCCATTGTCCTCTTTGCTTAAGGTGCAGGTGGGATGCATAGATGTTGTCATCAGCTTGCAATCATCCAGCTGGAACTTCTTTAGAAGCTCCTTGGTGTATTTTGACTGATGAACATAAACACCATCTTTGCATTGGTTGATTTGAATTCCCAAGAAGAATTTCAGCTCACCCATCATGCTCATTTCAAATTCATCCTGCATTAACTTTGAAAATTCCTTGCAAAGGGAGGCATTAGTAGAACCAAATATGATATCATCCACATATATTTGCACAATTAAGATTTCTTTCTTAACAGTTTTCCTGAAAAGTGTATTATCAACTTGACCTCTTACAAAATTATTTTTAATTAAGAAGTTGCTTAGCCTTTCATACCAAGCTCTGGGAGCTTGTTTCAGACCATACAAAGACTTCTTAAGTTTAAAAACATGATTTGGATATTTAACATCTTCAAAACCAGGAGGTTGTTTTACATACACTTCTTCAGAAATTACACCATTTAAGAAAGCACTCTTAACATCCATTTGATACAAGATGATATCATGATTAACAGCATAAGAAAGAAGTAACCTGATTGCTTCCAGCTTGCTACTGGAGCAAAAGTTTCTGTGTAATCAATTCCTTCTTGCTGGCTGTACCCTTGAGCTACTAATCTAGCCTTGTTTCTGATCACTTCTCCTTGTTCATTGAGCTTGTTCCTGAACACCCATTTTGTTCCAATGATGTTCTTCTAATCAGGTTTTGCAACAAGATCCCATACATCATTCCTTTGAAACTGGTTCAGCTCTTCTTGCATTGCTACAATCCAACCATCATCAGCAAGTGCTTCATCAGCAGTTGTAGGCTCAATCATGGATAGCAGGCCAAGCATAGACTCATTCTGTGTGAATGATGATCTTGTCTTTCTTGGACTATTCTTGTTTCCAATGATTAACTCCTCAGGATGTGAAGACTTGTACTTGAAGGAAGTTCTGGGTGGATTAGGTTCTGAAGAACCATCAGGGATTTGTTCAGAGCCATGCTGATCTTGATTAGCTCCAGGAGTAGTGTCATTGTTGGAGAGTTTCTCAGATTCTTCATTGTTTTCAGCTTCTGAACCTTCGTCAGAACCTGAACTGGGTTCAGCTTCTGAAGGCTCTTCTGAGATTCTGATATCTGCAAAACTCTCAACCAGCTCTGGTATTTCACTGCCAGGCTTCTTATCATCAAACCTAATATGTATAGCTTCTTCAACAACATGTGTTTCAGAATTATACACCCTGTATGCCTTAGATCTCTCTGAGTATCCTAAAAAGGTACCCTTTTGAGCCTTGGCATCAAATTTCTTTAGGTAGATCTTATTGTTTAGTATGTAACATGTACAACCAAACTGATGAAAATAAGAAATACTTGGTTTTCTTCCTTTAAATAATTCAGATGCTGTTTTATTCAGAATGGGTCTGATGTAGATCCTGTTCTGAATATAACATGCTGTGTTTACAGCTTCTGCCCAAAAGTACTTAGCAATTTTAGACTCATGGATCATGGTTCTGGCCATTTCTTGTAAAGACCTGTTCTTTCTCTCTACAACTCCATTTTGTTATGGAGTTCTAGGAGATGAGAACTCATGGAGAATTCCATGGTCTTTACAAAAGTTTTCAAAAGGTTCATTTTCAAATTCCCCACCATGATCACTTCTGATTTTCAAAATTTTCAAATCAGTTTCAGTTTGTACTTGTTTGCAGAATTTGTAAAACACATCATATATTTCATTTTTGGTTCTGAGGAATTTAACCCAAGTCCACCTACTGTAATCATCAACAATTACAAGTCCATACTTCTTCCCACTGATTGAAGCTGTTTTAACAGGACCAAACAAATCAATGTGAAGGAGTTCTAAAGGTTTTGAGGTGGAAACAATGTTCTTAGCTTTAAAAGAGGTTTTAGAAAATTTTCCAATTTGGCATGCACTGCACAGTGCATCTGAGTGATAATCAATGCTGGGCAAGCCTCTGACCAGCTGTAACTTGCTAAGCTTAGAGATGAGTCTCCAGTTAGCATGTCCCAGCCTTTTGTGTCAGACCCATTTCTCATCACTCACAGACAGAAGGCAAACTACCTTCTGCTGAACTAATTCAGAAAAGGTTATTTTGTAAACATTGTTTTTCCTGCTGCCTCTGAACACTACAGACTTATCTTTGTTACTGATTACAGTACATGTGTTCTTATTGAACAGGAATTCATAATTACTATCACATAATTGACTTATGCTAAGTAAATTATGTCTGAGTCCATCTACCAGCCAAACATTATCAATGTACAGGGAAGAATTACCTATCTTACCAGTACCAATGATCTTTCCTTTCTGACTTCCTCCAAACCCCACAGTTCCTCCCTCTTTCAGAGTTAGGGTTTGGAACATAGACTTGTCCCCTGTCATATGATGCGAGCATCCACTGTCCAGGTACCAGGACCTTTCCTTTTCTTTGGATGTTAAGCATATCTGCAATTGAAATGATCTCAGACTTAGGTACCCAGATTTTCATGGGTCCTTTGGGGTTAGTCCTGAAAGGTTTTGGCTTCTTGTGTCTGAAGTTATGATATTCAGACTTGTTCTGATACTTAGGATATGGATCCTTATATCTTGAATAAGTCTGAGTTTCAGAACCTGAATACTTCAGAACCTGAGTTCTCAAAGGTTTGGACTCAGATTTCTTCAGAACCTGAGACTTGAAGGTCTTTGGTTCTGAGTTCTTTAGAGTTTGAACCATTGAGCACTTTGGTTCTGATCTCTTCAGAATTCTAACTTTGTTTGCTTCAGGCACAAGGCAAGCTTCAGTTTTACCTTTCTTAAAACAATTAGAAGCAGAAAACTGATTGGTTTGCTTTTGCTTGCTCTGCTTAACATTCTGAGAATGAAAATGTTTTACATTGACTAGTTTAACAGATTTTGAAGTTTTAATAAACTCAGTCTTTGAAAAATTTGAATTTAAATTATTCAGATTCTGAGACTTACTAGTTCCAGGTTCTGAACTCTTCAGATTCTGAACTTTTTCAGGTTCAGAGTCTGATTTTCTCTTACTCTTAGGCTTAGGACCTTTTGGCTTAGATTTAGGCAAGGTTTTAACATCTGCCTTAATCTTACCCTTAGGTTCAGAAGCATCAGAGTCTGAGTTGTTCAGAACTTCAGACTTAGTCTCAGATTCTGACATTTTTAACTTCTCAGAGTTATCAGAAGCAGGCACAAAGCATATACCATTGCCTTTTAAGATATTTTCAGAACATAAAGGTGAGTTTAATTCATTTGAAGGTTTGAATGAATCATAGCCAATGCCTTCACCTTTGTTTCTGATCATATTATACATCATAGAGGCAATTTTAGTTCTATTGAATCCAGTTAAGATGAAATCCTGAAGAGCTATTTCCTGTTCATTAGGAACCTCTTCAGATTTCTTATGAGCCTCTTTTCTGAGTTCTTCAACTTCTTCATCATATTCAAAAATTTGATTCTGAAGTTTAAGATTTTCCTCAGACACCAAGTTAGTTTGATTTTTCAAGGATTTAATTTCTTTTAACTTGCTTTTAAGATGACTCATAAGATCATTAACTGTTTCAATCAATTCAGATCTAGAGAGTTCAGAATATACCTCATCTTCTTCATCAGAATCTGAGCATGATTCTACATCAGAAGATGCAGTTGCCATCAGGGCCAGGTTTGCTTCTTCCTCATCAGATTCTGACTCATTGTCCAGATCATCCCATGTTGCCATGAGACTCTTTTTAAGCTTGTTTTTGAAACTGCTGGACTTTGAGCTGGACTTCTTTGCTTTTTCTTTAGACTTTTCCTTCTGAAGATCAGGACAGTCAGCAATGAAGTGCCCAGGCTTCTTGCAGTTGTAACAGCTTTCCTTCTGAATATCCCTCTTTGAACCAGATCCTCTAAAGTTACTGCTTCTGTTAGAGAACTTTTTCTTTCTGTTCATTAGATACTGAAGCCTTTTAGAAAGCATTGCAAGCTCATCAGCATCTGAATCTTCATCAGAATTTCCCTTAGGAAACTCTTCTTCAGATTCAATAGCTTTCAAAGCTTTAGCAGGCTTTCTTTTAGATTTCAGAGCTAATGTTTTTGGTTCTCTAACAGACTCATCCTCATTGAGTCCCAGTTCATGCACCTTGAGGGAGCTTATAAGATCCTCAATACTTAAAGTATTCAGATCCTTAGCTTCCTCAATAGCAGTCACCTTAGGTCTCCATTTGGATGGCAGACTTCTTAAGAGTTTATTCACATGATCAGCTGTGGTATAACTCTTCTTCAGAATCTGAAGTCCAGAAACCAGAGTCTGAAATCTTGAGAACATAGTCTCAATATTTTCATCCTCTTTCATTCTGAACAGTTCATATTGCTGAACAAGGATGTTTGCCTTAGCTTCTCTAACCTTCTTATTACCTTCATAGTTAGAGCAGAGGGATGTGAATATGGCTTTAGCAGTTGACTTGTCACTCAGCTTCTGATACTCTGAGTGAGGTAGTGAATCCACAATAATGCCTCTAACATTATGGTGCTTTCTATATATCTTCCTCTCAGCATCACTTAGAGCTCTTCTGTTGACAGCAACACCTTCTTCATCCACTGGAATTGTGATCCCATCTTCTATGATGTCCCATAGTGAATCATCAATCCCAATAATATGGCTATACATTTTGCTCTTCCACCATGAGAACTTCTCAGGATCACCAGTAAACATTGGAGGTTTATTGTGTGACCTGGATTTTCTCTCATCAGTGCCATAATCATATTGAACAGATGTATGTCTAGGAGGAGGTGAATCTTCATTATCAGACATGTTTTTCTCAGGATCAAGACTGACACACTGTTAAGTGTTAATATCAGAACCGGAGCTCTGATACCAACTGAAGGTGAGAAAAACACACACAAGAAGGGGGGGGTTGAATTGTGTGACTCAAAAACTTGTTCTTTTCTTTTCAAAAGCTTGACACTAGTTCAGAACCAGGTTCTGAACTGTTATCAGAAGTATATGCAGCGGATTAACAAGTTAAAAAGATAAGGGAAGAGAGACACACAAAAATTTATACTGGTTCCTTCTCAATGTGAGAAGTAGTCCAGTCCCCTTGTTTTCCAACAAGAGAGTTCCACTATAATCAGAAGATTACACTTGCTCAACCACCAAGGAAGAGACTTCCAGTTGCTCAATCACAAAGAAAGAGGCTTCTAATGCTCAACCACAAAGGAAGAGGCTTCCAATGCTCAATACACCAAGTCAAGAGAATTCCCAATGCTCAAGACACTAAGTCAAGAGACTTCTAACTCAGACCACAAAGGAATGAGGTTACAATTGCTCAGTATACAGACTGAGACTTTAGGGACCAAACTGGTTTACAAATAAATGAGTTTGGGTTGAACACTTGATAAAATATCAGAGGTGTTCTCTTAATACAACACATGTTAAGACTCTTAACCTTAAGAAATTCATAGTTACAAAGACTATGAGAATTTCTAAGAGTCTTTGAACTTATGAGTTTTACAGCAGAAAACAGAGCACATGTTCAGCAATTTGTTTCAAGAGTCTTAGACAAATTTCTTCTTTAAATCTTCTTCCTTTTATAGATGAAATATAGCTGTTGAAGATTTGCTTGATTTGAGGAAAGAGCCGTTGCAAGTTGAGCTAGGATTTCTGCAAATGTGTGCTGCACTTTTTCAAACAAAACAGAGCAGCAGCCATTTTTGAAATGGCCTACCTTAAAAGCTGGGGAATGTTTGGGTCAGGGAGACAACTGTTCCATTGGGTTGCTCTGACACATCCAGGCATTAAATGCGCACAGTAACACTTGCTTTTAAGCCACATCAGCCTTCAGAAGCTTCTACATGAACAGTGCATCAGAAGCTGCCTTTGTACGGATCAGAAGCTGTCTTCAGAAGTTGACTTTTGTTGACTTCTTCAGACGCTGAATTTTGTTGACTTCCTTCAGAAGCTGCCTTCAGACTCAGACTTCAGAAGCTGGCTTCAGACTCTCACTTCAGGAGCACTACTTCAGGAGCACCACTTCAGGAGCACTTCTTCAGGAGCACTTCTTCAGACCCAGTTTCCTTCTAGCTTTGCAACATTGCTTCTTAGCTTTCCTTTCTTGCCCTAAGCTTGTTCTTTCATAACCATTCTTAATAATCAATCATAAAACACGTGGTTCTGAAATCACTTGAACAAAGCATTAGCAAATAACCAATTTTCTATTTAACACTTTGTTATCATCAAAACCATAGAGAGAGATATGTTTACACATAATGTTTCAACAATCTCCCCCTTAATTCATAAGAGAGTTGTTAAACACATTTTGTTCCAACAATGTGTTGTACTGTTTTGTCTTGTACTGTTATATCTCGTGCATACCTTTTAAGAGATCAAACACCCCCGTAATCATAAGTCCAAAAACTTGTGTCTATTAAGTAGGGAAATGTTAACTAGTGCACCTGGTGCACTAGTTAAGGACCTTAAATAATAACTTTTTATGAAAATTTGTGTAATCAATGCATTGGAAATTAAAAACTTTGACATTTTTAAAGAATAATTACTTAATTTAGAATGTTTAAAGAGTGTCTCGGAAACACTCGTTAACAAGACCCTTTAAGTATTTTCCCAAAATAAGATTAAAAGCCAAAATCAAATTTACATTAGAGACTATTTTAGCACTTGTTCATCCAAGAATAATTAATTTATTTGATCCAAAAATCTCCTTCTCCTAGCAGTGTATTTTTTTTACTCAAGCTATATTAGGCTAATACAATAACGAGGAATGCTATCAACACTCACTTTTCAACACTCTCTCTAGCATTCACTCTTTTATTGGATGAAATCAATGTATGTCTCACCACTTTGTGTGGATTCAATTTTCAAAGTGTAAATCTACAATAATTTAAACAAATAAAAGAATAAGTATTAGAGAGAGTGTTCAAAAGAGGATGTTCCTAGCATTATTCGTACAATAATAATTCAAACGACTTATGTACATACAACACTGGCATAAGTGCATAACGCCATGACGTCTACAAAGAAACATAGAAAAGTCAATCTAAAGCCATATTTTTCCTAAAGATTTATAAATATACAAAAATTTATCCAAACTCTTCATATTCTATTATTTGCTTATCGGAACCTTCCGGGACATGAGAATGAAGCTTCAACTCAAGTTCATCAAGTGCCCTCTGAATAGCAACATCAGTTCCTGCAATCTTTCACCAAACCAACAAATTTTTAGCATAAACAAATCTTAATTTTTTTTTTCAACTCTCATCAACTTACTACTAGAAAATTCAATACAATAGAAATCTTAATTAATTTTGCCTTGTATAGTTTTACAAAATTAAACAAATATATTTTTCAATAAAGGTTTGCAAACATACCTCAGATTCTATCTCTAAGACTGAAAACAACTCCTCCTGAGAAAAATTTGACTTGATGCTTCTAGTATCAACACCATGGTCTTTCAACAATTTCAGTGTCTCAACTATAGAATCAATTCCAGATGTAGGACGTTGAACTCTCAAATATTGAATTTTTCTTCTGTCAACTACTTCAACATTTTCTTCAAGCACAAAGTTTTTCCTTTCCAATTCCTCTTTGCATCCTTGTAGCCTTTGAATTTCCTTAGCTGCCGTTTGAACTACAGAATTATTATCTGTCTGCCATAAAAGAAAAAAAAAATTCCAACATTAGAAATAGCTTGAAATGAAAACTAGAAAAGGGCTTATTTTAAAAGGCTCATCTAATCATAGTAATATATGTTAATTATGGTTTTAAAGTGCAGTCTGCGACCATAATTGTGGTCGTAATGCAAAGGATTTTGATGTCTCTACAACGATATCACAGCCGCAATTTTGATAGTTGTATTTTGCCGCAATATAAAATTGTGTAGGATACCGAAAATGCAATTTAAAACTATGATGTGAATGTTTCTATATATACTTTGGTTCCATGAGGTAACACTGCATGTAAATTGAAGCAACATTGTTTTTGTCTTTGTCTCCTCATTCTTTCACTAATCATGTGCTTGAAACCACGTTCTCTTTCACATTCTGCTACTTTATTTCTCTCTAGAGGCAAACTTTTCCTCAAATATGCAATCATCCTCTTGTTCATGCTATTTGAATTGGACCCTTTTGGAGAACTTTGTTCTCGAAAACTAATCTTGGGTTGGTCTCTATATTGAACAAAAGCACTTAGGTTTGGTGTAGGACAAGGTTGTGTTTGAACAAAATTACTTTGGTTTGTAGCTAAAAGAGGTTCATCCCAAAATACATCACCTAGAAGACTTTCAGGAAAAAATTGATCCATCGTGTGATTAATTATTAATTTAGTTGAAGAGTAAGAGACAAATATGTTCTTGGTGTTTGGTTTATATGTTGAGGAAATGGTGTGCCATACATTGAAAACGTGGTCAATTACACTGTTGTGACCATTCGTGGGTCAAAATTTGTGCATGCAATTAAAGTCTTACTTTAAACTAAAGTGGCTTGTTTTATGCTTGCCCCCAATCAAGAATTCACGCATGGTAGGCCCAGCATCCATATTTGAGAAAACTAATCATAGTCAATTCTCCCTCCAAATTGAGTGTTTTTAACTACAATAAAAAAATTTGTTTGGATAAATTTGTTTTGGTAAACCACAAAAGAAATTCCCAATTATTTCTACAAGTTTGGATATACTTTGGGTTAAAGCCTAATCCATCATGAGTTGTTTAGAGAAGGAAACTTAATCCAATGGTTTTCACAACTTCTCAACAAGAATATCTCTACTAGGATTTCGATCTTTTTATATCAAGTTTATATCAAATGAAAATATATATATGTCATATGAAATACAAACAAATTTGATACAATATGACTACGAAAATAATAGTAAAAATAAACTATCATTTGTATCATTCATTATAGAGTAATAAAATAAATGAAAATTTGTTGAATCTAAAATTTGAACATCGGTCAAAGAGGATTTGAGGGCCTCAACTTGACCAATTGAGCTAGACAAACATTTGTGATTATTTTGTCTTATTATATATTTATGGTTTAGGGTTTAGGGTTTAAGGTTTAAGGTTTAAAAAATCGTCCTGATCTGGCATAATATTGGTATTTGGATCCATAGGAATGTCAATGGATTTGCAATATAACATCCCAATCTCCACCAAAATGTCAAGAGTATATTTCCTCTAAGAAATGGCAGTATCCGACTTTGATTGAGATACATCATTTCCAAGAAAATATTTTAGTCGACCCAACTACTTGGTTTGGAAGTGCTAAAACAAACGTTGCTTGAGATCATGATCAAGAAAGACGACAACGAAAACTGAACGAATTGGGTTTGAGAACGAATTGGGTTAGGGTTCGAGATTGTGTTTAATTTAACGAATTGGGTTCGAGATTGAGTTAGGGTTTGAATTCGTTAAAAGGGGAAATTGATTGATTATTGAGTGAGATTTAGGGTTTGTGTGAAGAGGGAAAACGAAAATAATCTGTGAATGTGAAAGAGTGTAAAGGGAAAGTTAAGTGTGATAGACTTTTCCCCTCATGTACTTTGTAATTGATGTGGAATATAGTTTCTGAAAATTACGAAAATACCACCGTAATATCTTTCCCTTCAGGTATTATAGAGTAACACTGCAAAAACGTCCCCAAAAGTATTTTAGGGGACATTTAACAATCAATGCCAAAGAGTTAACAAAGTAACACTCCAAAAACGTTCCCAGAGGTATTTTAGGGGACGTTTTCCAGGGGTTGCGAAAATATTTCTGGCAAGAGTCAGAAAACGTTGCCTTAGCGACTTTTAGGCAACAATTTTTACATGTTGCCTAAAAAAGTGTTCCCAGAGACAACAAATGGTGTATGAATACCTCTTTGGCCATCTCATGTGATAACAATGTGATATATTCTAAATTTACTTATTTTACAACATAATTTAAGGACACTTATTAACTTCGTTTGAAGACAAAAAATGAAATTCCTCAAAGTATATATTGTACATATTTAGAGTTTAGGTTTTATTATGACAATAATTACTTTTTCATATTTCCTTGGGATTATAGGTTGAAGAGAATTAGCACTCGTGTATGTATTGATGAGCTTGGAGCCAAATAAATCAAGGAAATAAGATTGTGGGCAAATGGATTAGTGACCACCAAATGGTTGAGCGATTTAGCCACATGGAATTGAGAGACTCAAAGGAGACAACTATAATTACTTCAAGGTTAAGCAAACTCAAACCTATCAGCGTGAAACTTTTCACTAAGCGGTTTCTCACTAACTTAGAAATTATAAATAGCACGATTATCTCATTTAATGAGGATCCTTGGGAAATTTTTGAAGAGATACAGAGAGAAGACACGGTAGCATGAAGTTGTAAAGGTTGAAAACATTCCAGAGTTGAGAAATCAACTAGGATTATTTTCATCTTCATTTCCTCTATTTGTAAAGTTATCATGAGTATGAGTATCTAATTTCTCTTTGGCTTAATTCCAGTTTTGCCCCCTATCTTTTGCCAATTGTGCGATTTTGCACCCCATCCTTTTTTTTGAGCGATTTTGCACCCTATCATTTACCCCCTTTCTGATTTCATAGCCCCTCATGTGTTTCAGGCTGATGTGGACAATAATTAGCGACGTGGCACACGATGACTGGGATAAAACGAGTACACATCAGCAAAAGCCACCCAAAATGACCATTTTGCCCTTAATGGCTTCATCTTCAACTCCCCCAACTCACGGCCACAACCTCTGCCGCCGTCGCCACAATCAACTATCCTTCAACCAAAGACCACACCTCTGCTTTGCCGCCGCCACAAACAACGATTAAAGAGGAGTTTTTCTTGACGTGGGGACGCGGTGTTGGTGTTTTCTTGAGGTTACCAGAAAGCTTTAAATTCTCTCAGCGTTCTCTTTCATCCTTTGTTTCTTAATCTGTTCGTAATGTGATGATGAACCCGAAAAAACAACACCTTCGTCACCGTCAGTTTTCGCCGTTTTGGTTTCGGTGGTGGCGCCGCCATCTTCACCGTCAGAAGAAGCTGATTCATCTTCTTCGCTTCACATTCTACGACGAGTTCCCATTCTCTCACACCCTCTCCGTTGTTTTCTTCTCTCACTTTTTTGAGTGAGTTTTTGAACGGTTTCGTTTGTTTTGAAAATCGAAAGGTAAAGTGAAAAATAGTTGCAGGGACGAAACAAGATTAAAGTCGCATGTGGCTAAGGTTGAGGTCATGAAGGAGGGACTTTTACACATAAGGATATTACAATCGATAACAGTATTGCTTACAAGGATGCTAGATATCTACAAATCCTGGTGCAGAAGAAGCTTTCAAAAACGTTGGGTCACTCATACGGTTGCTTATTCACATTATTACAGTATTTTTTCTTCTGGGTTTCTTTATTCTTTTGGATTTATGAAGATGAAGAGATTAAGGGCAAAATGGTCATTTTGGGTGGCTGCTGCTGATGTGTACTCGTTTTATCCCAGTCATCGTGTGCCACGTCGCTAATTATTGTCCACATCAGCCTGAAACACATGAGGGGCTATGAAATCAGAAAGGGGGTAAATGATGGGGTGCAAAATCGCTCAAAAAAAAAGGATGGGGTGCAAAATCGCACAATTGGCAAAAGATAGGGGGCAAAACTGGAATTAAGCCTTTCTCTTTTATTGGGATTCTATGTAGTTAACTATGAATTTTTGTATGACTTTTGATCCGGCGGTTATATAATTTCTTGTTATTCGTGATATCGATGTTTTATTCTTATTGTCAATGCTTTTCTAAATTGACAACTCAAGAAACTGATCTCTTGAGTTGACTAATTCTTGGTAAAGACTTTTAAATATGGATATAGATGGTGGATACTAGTTGCTAGGAATAGGACTAAGTTTACATTCACGAACTATTGTGTAATAGTAATGCTATTGTTTTGTTTAAATGAGCGAGGGATCTGGAGTTAAAAAATATGATGGATCTCGTTTCATTTGTCGATGACGAAAACGTAAAAAGCGCGACATGTGAAGATATCTATGAAAAATTGAGCATATATATAATCAATCACAAGGATCGTTAGAAACATATTTAACAAATATAATCCTACCAAGTTTCATTATTTCTTAAATTGATCATCTTTTGTTGTCATAGTAGTTTATGCACAACAAACTTTTACAACCCTACTTAGAAACATAACAATTGTTGAATGGAGAAAATATACAACAAGTCTCTATGGTACTATAACTGAAAATGCTTTGATAGCATTTTAGCTATCACTTGGCATCATTGTCGGGAACTTGCATCGCTATATTTTATCATAGCAGCAATTTTGCAATTTCCTTTTATATGTATATATTTGATTTGTTTTCTTTATTCTAAGTGAGGTAAGGTTCTTGCTGACCAGCTAGTGTTTAATTCTTAAATTGAAAGAACAGAGCGAAGGAACAAATACAAAACAAGAAATAAGAAGAAGGTAGCCAAGTTAAAGCAACAATTAGGCAAATCTTCAATTTCCGTAATTAAGAAACTCTAATAAACTTACAAGCTAACTTGTGCCTTAAGGCACAAGTTAAAATGCTAAAGATAGAACTATTAATCAATACACTCGTTCTCTTTTTAATAACTTCTCACTAATCTGTAAAATCAATTGACATTTTTTTTATGGGAAAATAAATTGGCATATAAATCAACCTAATACTCCACATTCAATCCCGCTTTTGCATATTTTTTCTGAGTTAATCTGGTATGTTTTTAGTTTTGCAATGGTTTGAAGACATATTTTAAAAAAAAATGTACAAATTCTAAATTTATAAAACAAAATTCTTTAATCAGATTCTATGGTGGCTCTTGATCTAATCATGTCGGATGTCCAACCTCATCATCCTTATGCACCTCTCATTAGTCTGATTGTCCAACTGCATCATCGAGATTGGATTGTTAATTATCATCATACTCTTAGGCAAGGCAACGAATGTGCAGATTGGCTTGCTAAACATGGTGTTTCTTCTTCGTATGCTCTAAAGTCTTTGGATTTTTTGCCCTCCTCAACTGCATCACTCCTTTGTTGATGATGCTCTTGGAGTTGCTCGCCTAAGATTGTAGTTTTTTTTTTGTTTTGTAATTTCTTCTTGATAAAAACAAAAGATGATCCTTTATTTAACACATTAATTTTCCAAAAAACATATTTTTTTTCTATAACAAAAAAAACACATTATTTTCCCGATTTATGAACTATGTATTTTAATAAGATAGTACATATTAGCAGGGGCGGATCTACATAGTGATGAGGGTGTGCACCTGCACACCAATGAGTTTTTAAAATTTACACATATAATCAGTGGCGGAGACTAGTATGGGCCAAGGTGGGCCACGACCCACCCCCAAAAAAAAAATCTATAGGGATTTTACAAAAATACCCTCAGCTTAATTTGTTTTTCTCACGTGGCCTACCCTGCCCCTTCCCCTTCCTCTGTTACACGTTTACACGACTAAACTTCTTATCTACTCACTCTTTCAATGTTACCCACACTCACACACTCATAACCCATTCAACTTCCCCAATGAGTGTCACTCAGTTTCGGCCGACGGCCTTCATCTTCACCGCAGCCGGCGCCGACCACTCCCTTCTCTCTATCTCTCATATCCAGAGAAACGATCAAACGAAAACCCTTTTTCTTTTTCACTCTATGTTTTTCCAATCTAAATTGAAAGGTAATTTCTTGACTATTTTGGTTTTCTTTTTTATTTTAGAATTTAAAGGTGTTTGTTTGTTATTGTTTGCTACTAAGATTGGTTGTCACTACAAGAAAACAGCGTTTTAGAGTCGAATTTTAGCGTCGGCCGCCGACACCGACGCTACTAGCGTCTGACTAGAGTCGGCCTAACCCACTCTACTTCAATTTCTAGTTTTCCTTTATTTTTAAAAAGATTTAGAGTCGGCCTAGCCGAGGCTAAAGGTTAGGGGACCCACGTATGACATTTTAGACTATATTTAGAGTCGGTCTGTCCGACTCTATTATTTTAATTGATACAAATTTAATATAATAAAATTAGAAATAGATATAGAGTCGGCTTAGCCGACGCTAACATATTGGATCAGCCAAATTAAAACACGGGTTCCCTTACCCTTTCCCTCATCATACACCATTCAAACTTTTCATCTTCATCTTCTCTAAAAACCTAACCTCCTAAAACTTCCAAAATCAACCAATCTTCATCAAAACTTCACCAAACCTCATCAAACACAACCCAAATCAATAACCCTCAACCTATTAAGCACATTCCAACCTTCAAAATCACAAATCACCTACTACCAATAAAAATCCCAAATTTCGTATAAACCAAATCCCTAAACCAAAACCTCCAAAAATCTTCACAAATCCTAACTCAAACACAAAAATTCATCCTAAACCTTAAAACCCACCATCAAAACAACTTTTCCCAACCAAAATTTTCACAAAAACCAAACATTTCATCAAAGTGAATGTCAGCGACATACTTTTTTTTTTTTTTACCTTTTGTAATTATTCTTTGGTGGTTATGAAATTAGTAAATCGTGCATCAGTTTACTGAGAGAACATAGCATAATTTTATTTTTATTGGAGGTACTGAAATTTTCTTTGCTCAACAGATGTGCAGGCGCAGGGCATCTACGAGATGATATTCTTTATTATTGTAAAGAATTTGAGAAGTTTACTGATGGTGATGATGAGGAACGTGCGTATCTTATGGACATGGGTGTCAAGGCTTTGAGGTATTTGTTGCATTCAACTGAATCACTCTCGTTTTCCAGTTTCATTTTTCCTTTTCTTATTCAGTCCTTAATTGTTATGTGGAGAATGAGTGTTAGCTATTTGTAAATAGGGTGGGGATTAATCAAAGGTAGTGTTTCTTAAGTCTATCATCAATAGCGCTGTTAGAATTTATACAACTATTAAATTATTTTTAACAGAATTCTAGAAAAATTCCACAAGAATATATCATGAATGGCTACTATAATAGCTTCTTGAAGAATTATAATATACGCTAATTTTACCCCATTTAAACAATGTTGAATTCATGAATTTCTTTGAACATCACGTGCATGATTAAATAGGAAGGGTCTAGCTAATAAAAATGATTTTTTTATTGAGAAGTACAACCTTTAATCTTTTGGTTTCAATAAAACGTTTTATTGTTGATTCCTTATTCGGTGCCTTATGATACTTCATACTTGTTAGCATAATCTGAAGTTTTTGAGCATGATAAGCTTGATATAGTTTCCATCCAATTCAATGATAGATTAAGTAACATTTAACATCGTAATTGCATGTGTACCTCTTTCCTGGTTTATGTCAGGCCATGACCATGTTTGGTTAAATAACTTAATTAAGCACTTATATGTGTAAGCTAATTCTATAACAAAAAGATAAAATAAAGTTAAACTGTTTTCATAAGCGATTAAAGAGAGTCTATGGAAATAAGCTGAAAACAACTTATGGACATGTCATGACAGCTGTTTCCATAAGCTCACTCAAACAATCTCACAAATGCTTATGCCAATAGATAAACTCTAATAAGTCAATCCAAATAGACCTCATGTCGTGTAGTCTTGTAGGTTTGTAAAGTATTTGAAGCATGGCCTCATGTTGCAAGGAATTCTTCAATTCGTTTGTGTTATCAAGATAATTTTCTAACCATTCTGGTCTTGATGGCATTATCTTTTGGTTAACAGGTCATCCTGAAGATAATTAAGCATTGTAAGGATCACTCAACTTCTTTAGTCACCGGACAACTTCTTGGATTGGATGTTGGCAGTGTTCTTGAAGTTACCAACTGCTTCCCTTTTCCGATACGGTATCACTTTTGTTATTTGTTTATTTTGTTTCTCAATTTCGAAATTAGCTGACATTGACTCATTAAGTTTTCATCATATCTATTTCTAAAATTTGCAGATGTGGGAAGAGGACGAGGAAATTGAAGCTGATGGTGCCAATTACCAGCTTGAAATGATGAGGTGCTTGAGAGAGGTCAACGTGGACAATAATACCGTTAGATGGTACGTATGATTTAAGTACCACTTTACATATGTATGAGTCTTTCTAACTTCAGTGGTTTGATAAACACAATTTGATTTGGTTCAAATTTCAACGTGTTATTTGTAATCACTTATCTAACATGATGGATAATTCTCTGAATCTAGGTACCAGTCTACATTGCTTGGCTCCTATCAAACTGTGGAGCTGATTGAAACCTTTATGAATTACCAGGTAATAGTTCTCGATTTATAAATTTTTTTTTTTGCATATTTTTCACTTAAGCCGGAGTTTTGTGGATTTGTATAGTTATATGTTATTGTGGAAACTGAATGCTCCTGTAGTTTACTATTTAATGTGAATGTACTGAATATATTATTTTTTATGCTTCTCTAAGTTATTCAATCTTGGTCAGATGAGCCATTACTGAAAGGTTATTGCAGTATGTTGCATAATATCTGTGAAACTATAATTTAAGAATGTCCAATATGCCAAACAAATATGTGGTATGCACCACAAAAGATTATAGCATTTTATTGGCTACTTATCATGATACTAAGGATGTGTGTCATTCGTGATCGATACAATCAGATGTTAGCATTGTTCTGAGGCAGAAATTTTTGCTAGTGAAAATGTAGGAATTTGATAAGAATAGATAGTTATATGAACAAAAGTATGCTTGTGCATAATAACCAGATGATGAGAATTTCATGCTGCTTCCGCTGCCATGGTTTTCTCTCTTTTTTTCTTTGGTTTTATTTATTTTTTAAGTTTATCATATTCATAAATGCGTGACAATGGTGATTTTGTCATATTGGATCCAGTTCTTGCTGAATCAATTTTTTAACAATTTAATAATCAAGTAAATGACTGTTTCTTTCAAACCTATTAATGTTGTTTCAGGAGAATATTAGACGTTGTGTTTGCATAATATATGACCCATCAAGGGCTGATCAAGGGGTCCTAGCTCTGAAGGCCTTGAAGCTTTCAGACTCATTCATGGAACTGTATCGCAGCAATAATTTTACTGGCGAGAAGTATGTGTTTTCTTCTGGAAGATGTAATCTTTTCTTTAAGTTTAAGGATTTGCTTTATTAATTTTCTGTCCTATGAAATACTAGATTGAGGGAGAAGAACTTGTCATGGGTGGATATCTTCGAGGAAATTCTCGTAAGCGCTCTGGAACTTTGCTGTAACCTTTGAGTATTTGATCAAATAATCTTTCTATTGATAAATTTGTATTTTATTTAATTGTTTAAATTTATAATGTGTACGCGTTTCTAAATCATTTTATTTAGCTGATGAAAATACGAAGTGATCAAAACACATTCATCATGGTGGATTGCAGTATAAAGAATCTTGGTCACATTTGTTAATGCATCAATTAAGAAAGAACTGTACTTGTAACTGCTAATAATATCAATTAGACTACAGTCTTGGCCAAATAATCTTTCTGTTGATAAATCTGTATTTTATCTAATTGTTGAAATTTAGAATATGTAGGTGTTTCTAAATCATTCTATTAAGCTGATGAAAATATGAAATAATCAAAACACATTCGTCATGGTGGATTGCAGTATAAGAATCTTGGTCACATTTGTCAATGCATCAATTAAGAATGAACTGTACATGTGACTGCTAAAAATGTCAACTAGACACTAATTTTGGCCACTCCCTATTTAATGCTGAACTGCTTATCATTTTTCTTGTAAATTTATAAATCAGATCAAAGTTTCAAATTCTGCCCTTATCAGTGCTTTTATGACCGAGCTGGAACCTGATACTCCAGTCACCCAGGTAAACTATGATATTTTGCAGAGATTCCTTTGGCTATGTTAAATTTAGTTTGTGTTTACATATGCTGTTTTGTCATTGCAGTGTGATTATGATCGTCTGCAATTATCAACCAGTTCACTAATGGAGAGAAATATGGAATTTTTGGTTGAATGCATGGATGACCTGTCAATTGAACAGCAAAAGGTTTGTTTAGGTTTTCATTTAGTTGGGGATTCTTTATTTCTATTTTTCGAATACATTTTTGATAAGTGTCTTCTATTTCAATTTCAATTCCATTACCGGAGCTTGTCTCGTCAGCAGGCTCAGCAGCAAGCATGGCTTCAGAAGAGAAGGTATGATTTTGTCTGTACTAGAACTATTGCTTGTTATAATATCTAACTTGTAAATCCGTTGTTCTTTAATTGTAAGGTTAGATTCCATAGGTTGACACATAATCTTCTGTGATTCGAAAATACGATTTAGCATGTTTGGATAGATACATTTACAATTAGTCATGATTTTGTATTTATTGTGACCACTCGGTAGGCTAGGGAATTTAAGTTGAACTTGTGTATCAGAATCAGAAAGCTAAATCAGCTGGGTTTTGCATTCAGTCTCTTGGTAGATGGGTTTCAATAGGATGGATTCATGGTCAATGGATTGTAATTCTATTTCTGTTGTGGTGTTTGCTATGGTTGATTACAGTGTGTGCTCTTTTTGTTCCACAATCTTTGCATACTTCGTTTTTTATGTAAGCTTTTATTTGTATTGTAAGTATTGAGTTATCAGTTATTATGTGCTCTTGTTGTCTCAATCAAACTTTTACTTCTAGTGCTCTTCTAAAACCATATAACTAGTCATTATGTAATTAAGTAGTTGTGATGTACTAATAAATTTTGAACTTAAGTAAGTTGTTTAGCATATATTTAACTTCTATTATTATTATTAGTAGCAACATTTTGTATTGTTATTTTGTAGTTTTAGACTATTTTGTAGTATCACAATAATCGTAATACTGACTAAACATTAATTTTTTTTCTTTAAAGCTGACTTTAGCGTCGGCCTAGCCGACTCTAAGATTTAGTTGACTTGTTTGACTGTAGAGTGGGTTGGCCGACTCTAAAAGATTTAGTTGACTGATTTAAAGTTGACTTTAGCGTTAGTTCAGCCGACTCTAAATTTTAAAGTTAGCATCGGCCTGGCAAACTCTAAATTAATTTGTTGACTTTTTTATTTTGAATTTAATAGCGTCGACTTTGTGAAGAGTCGGTTTTAGAGTCGGATTAACCGACGCTATGTTAGCCTCGGAGGGCAAATAGCCGACTCTACCCAGTAACTTCGAATTTTTTAGCCTGCCCCCGACCCCGACGCTAAATCTGTGTTAGCGTCGGTTTTATCCCTGTTAGCGTCGGTTTTTGGCCGACGCTAAATCGCAGTTTTCTTGTAGTGTGTTGTTTGTTATTGTTGATTGATGATTTGCACCTGATCCACTCTTCATCTTAAAAAGAAATAAAAAAAAAAAACTTAAGAAAAAGAAGTGAAGAAGTGTGGCACGACTGAGGAAGAAGAGAACAATGTGATTTCTTTTGAAACTAGTAGTTGGCAACCATAGTAGAAGAAGTGTGGCATCCTGTGTGTGGCGGCTGCTTTCCTCAATAAGCAACTAAATAATTAGGGTTAAGTGTGTGTATATATTTCTATGGACTTGGGCTTTGTAATGTTAATATTACTTTGGAAAAATTAACACTTTTTGACGGAAAAGTTTGATCAGTACACCCCATAAAAAAAGTTATGTAGTTACACACTGTTCATATATGAATTGGACAAATATTTTATATATATTCATCGTATATTTTAGTATACTCATTATAAATATTATCTATTGGTGTAATTTTTTTCTTCTAAATTTACTCTCTGATAGATTTTTTTAATGCAATTTAATCCTTCTTAGTTTATAATTTGAATCAAATTTTAAATTAAATCAAATATAAACTAATTTCGTTTCAAATTTAATTTAACATGTGGATTTTGCTGGTTACCTGATATTGACTAGTTAATTGGTTTGAGTTTCATAATATTGAACATGAGTTATAGTCATACAAAAATTCATGCATGTTGCTCTCTATTTATCTCTTTTGATAACATATTCACTCTATTTATCTCTTTTGATAACATATTCACTTCAACAACAATAGTCATCTTCTACATCGTTTTGAAATTTATCTAAAAACCTCTAATGTGTTCAACCTTATCGCGCTTTGCATCGCCCCATACTCAGTCCACCATGGAAATATCTGTAAGACATGTGTGTAATAAATTTGATTATATTTATTAAAATTTATGATTTTATTACTTATGTAGTTAAATATATAAAATAAATATTAAATTAAGTTAATATAATTGTTTGCAACCCTAACCCAGGTTCCTGGATACGCCAGTACATATTAGTTTGTGAAAGTTTAAATGAAAACCGCTGTCAATGATGCTTAAGCAACGATGAAAGTGGCGATGGGATCACTCGGTAAAATAATTCCGATATCCAAACCGGTACCACATGCATGTAGAGTCGTTAGGCGCATAAAAGGCTAAAATGACTTAGAACTTATTAAGACAATAATATAGATAAAATGATAAGATTAGAATAAATAATAAGACAAGAAAATTTCATTAATTCAACAAGACAAGACAGACATTTGAAGCCATTATTTAAAACAACCCGTTCAAGGGCACATAAAAGGCTAGATCACATCTGTTGACACATAAAGAAACCAACAAAAACAACAACAAAACATGACACACAAATCATCATAAAACCAAACTTCAACAACAACATTCAACAAATGATTCCAGAAACCAACCAAACAAACACATCAAGACCTTTTCTCAATCTGAACAAAACCACTCTCACCAGGAGTAGTAGCTTCAGCATTCTGATGAGTATGACCATGGCAACACTTGTAGCTAACAGAAGCAATCTCCATTGTTCTTCCACACTTTGAATCAGGACAGTAAATAGGATCAAGGATATCAGCAGGGTAATTAGCCAACTGCATATTAGCACAAGCAACAGGAAATTCTTTTCTCTTCCTCTCATAATACTCCTTAAAAGCAACATCAAAACCAGCTTTCTCAAGCACTTTCTCTTTCCATATCTCAAAATCAACAGCAGTTGCATGCATTTGATCACCGCGGCCGAGCAGTTTCACATTTGGTCCTTTGCTTAGTAGAACCCAACCAGGTTGGTCTTGTTTGAGACAAAGCAAGCTTTTGATTTCGTCGATTGTTGGGTCTTTGTGTTTCTTTTGAATCATGTTTGCAAATAAGCTTTCTATGCCTATCCAGAAATGTGGAACGACTCTTTTGTCTTCTTTTCCGAAGTGGAAATGCTCTATTACTGCATCTGCTTTTCGGGTTATTTCGTGCCTTTTGATTTTCTCGATTGCTAGTGCAAAGTCATGTGTCCATTTTGGGTCTGTTCCTCCATATATGAAGATGAATGTGTCCCCTTTAATCTGATTCACATTCACATTCACATTTATATAGAATTAATCAAACAAATATTCATTGAAAAGCATAATATTTAGCAAATCGAATTCCCTTTGATTAATATTTTGACGCATTCAAGCATCTCGGACAACCATGGTTATTGGATTGAGATTAGACGGTTGAGATTTCCATATAGATTTCATTTATTTTTTTAAGTAAAAATATTGAGCTTGAAATTTGGAGTTTCCGATCTCAGCCAACGATCACAGCTATTTTGAATGTGTGAATGCGCCAAAAAATAGATTTCAGTCAATCATGGTCTAATATTTGGGTGTGTTTAACCAAAAGTAGTCTGATGATGGATAAACAAACTGATAGACAATAACGAATAAACTAATAGATTGAATCCAAAGTATTTGGTAAATTAGTGGTTGAATAAATCAATTATCATTATAAAATGACATAAAAAAACATACCATAGCGGTTGAACTAATTGGTGGTTGAATTTTATGCATTGAAAGTATGCAACTTATACTTATAGATGCATTCAATCAAATCATACCATAGTGTTGTTTTTTTAGGTTAGTTATTAAAACATCTCCACAAATATCTATATGTTTTGATTATATACAAATTTAATCAAGTAAAAATTATATTAAAAAATAATTGCAAAATTTGTACTTACAAGGTCTTGGAGTCTTGGATAAACCTTCTTCATTTCAGCCCAAAACCAATTCCATTTTTGAGTAAGTGACTCATCATCTGTGGGACGAAAAGGGAAAGCATCTATTCCCCAAACAAAAATCATATGCATTGCATTATGGTTCACAATCCTACCTAGAGGGTTCAGAACAGGTAGAATTGGCTTATTCTTGTAGTTCAAGTCCTCTCTTATCAACCTTATTCCAGCCAAGGGATAAAAGTACTCAACCACATACCATGGCATTTCTAGCTTCAAGTTATCAAATTCAGCTTTGTGGAGTAGGGTCCAATCATCCACAATTGGGATCCACAAGATCTTGAAATCTTCTTTTCTGTATCCTTTTAGTTCTCTCGGTTCAACTTGTAGTTCAACGTAGATGGATTGGAGAAGACGAATCTCGTCTCTTATGCTGTCTAGGCCTGAGATGAATACCAACACATGCTTCTTCCTAAACACTTCAATGCTAACCTGTTGAATTAACGACGGAAATTAGAGACGGAAAAAACTAAGAAGCTGTTTACTTGGTGAAAATGTTTTCACAAAGTAAACGGACCATAATGTTGTATGCTTTATAATTTTGAAAACTACTGAAACTTGTTATTTAGTGATAGATTTAGTGTCAAAATATATTGGTCCCTCTAGCAACCCATTTTGCTATTGACTTTCAAATCGGTAGTTAAAACGAGTTTGTGATCGATTTAGAGATTGATATAAAAAAAATGTCGATATTAGTTGTTAACGTTAGCAACCAATATAGCGGACAATTCTACATTTTCAATCTCTAAATCGATTGTTGAATCAAATACTATATAACAATTTTTGTAGTCATATCTTTAAGAATTAGCAGTTATTTGAGAGATTAAGTTTCTTTTTTTGTCTATAACTTTTGTTGGTAATTCAAAATTTTCTAGTGGTTAGAATTGCTTTTGATATCTTTTAAATGAAACCACATTTGAATATTAACTAACCATTTGTCTATTCAAGCCATCAAACACAAGGGGATCATGAACTTCATTGTGGAATATTAGAACCTTCAAAACCTCAACAATTTCTGTTGGAGTTTGAAGAACCCTCTTACGTCTCCAGTAATCTTCTAGCTCACCTGCAATATACACACACATAATTTATAATTAGCATCTGATTTATTTTTCTTCATAAATAATTCAATGTATGTATGTTTCCGAATAATGAATTAAAAATTCAGTGTTTGTAGTTCCTAGTAAAAAAAGCAAATAAAGATAAAATGAATAATTAAGCATATAAATAGTAACCTATATGTTTTCTGCTCCTTGTAAGATGAGCCTTTAATTTGCTTACAATGGAAGCAAGCTTGACATCATAACTTGATAATTCATACCTGTCATCCCTGAAAAAAATTCATGAAAACACTCTCATGAATATTACTCCGTCTGATCCATATTAATTGACACATTAACCTTTAATATATGTCAATGCATAGCTTTGACCACTAATATCCTTAATTATCTATCGGTAAAAGTTATGAAAAAATTATATTTTAAAAGTATTTACCGAGACAAATCGAACAACACTTTATATATTCATATTTGTAATTATATATGTTAGAAAAAAAATATGGTCAAAGTAAATTATGGCAATGGTTCTATTTATCAAATTGTATCAATTAATATGAGACTAAGAAAGTAACTTGTAAAAAATATCAATTGTCAAGGAAATTTAATACTGATATCAATTTTCTTAATTTTTCTGATTCAGTGTCCAGAGTCCTATATTAGGGATCTCATGGTAGGGGCGGATGCATGTATATGCATGTGTGGGTTTGTGCCTGCACAAAGTATTTATAATATTTTTTTTAAGTAGCAATATAGTAATAGTTGAAATTTTGATCAAATGGCCCACGTCTAGAACACAATATTTTTCTCTTGGTCCACACCTATATATCACACAAGACACAACAATACAACCTTGTTTCCAAATACTATATATATTTAATACTTCCAATTAATATATATATATATATATATATATATATATATATGGTGCTTCACTTATCAAAATTTATGAATCCGTAGCCTCATGGAGTCATGGTATTTGCTAAAAAAAGATATGGTCAAAATTAACTTCTGGCTTGCTCTATGAGACGATGCTTTCATTTAATCTGTGCATGAAACATGATAAATATATTTTAAAAAGTAAAAAATGAGTTATTAAAAGATATTCCAAGGAATTAAAGTACTTACGAATCACCAAAGAGAAGATCAAGATGATTAGCACAAATAATAGCAGTAATGATAGCCCAATAAACAGCAACAGGAATCTCTTGCATGGCTTCAGACAAAGCAGGAACATCTTTATGTTCATACCCTTTTGTTGAAAGCTTTTCCAACTCAGTAATACACTCAACAGCAAACAACAAATTCTTCACCAAACTGTTGTAATCAGCAATGGCATGTCTATTCTTCTCAACACTTTGAACACGGTTCATTATTGCTAATGATCTTCCAAGTGTGTCACCACTTGGTGTTTGAACTAGGTGCCAGAAATTTCCATATTCTAATGAAAATGCAGCTAGTGCAAAGATTGCTTTTCCATCCCATGTATGGGATTTCAGCTGATCAAGGATTGACATTGTTGTCATGTGAGCATGGTGCTCACCAGGAAGTGTGCTCATCATCTACAAATCACAAAATAATTAGTTAGAAATTAGAAATAAATTTCACATTTTTTGTCACAATTTTATCCTTAAATTTGTTTCTGTTTTCAATTATGATTGCATATTAATAGTGTGCTATTTTACATTAGAAGAGGGTTCATTTTTTTTTGACAAAATTAGAAGAGGGTCTTTAGGAAAAAATTATTTTATTCTTTTATTTCATTTTTTTAATAATATTATGTTTATAGTTTTTCATAGATTACCTCCAACATAGGTAACCTTATAATAGCCACCGTCAAACACTAAATATAAACACATTTTAGTGGAGATTCAAATCTTGGTTAATATTTTCTTTTTATTCTTAATTGCCTCTAAAATAAATATATAAGCAAAAATGTATATGTATTTAGGCCAGATTAGATCAAATGCATGTGTACAAGTTGGAGTAAATACATGTACATGTTGGTATATTGGTATAAAATAAAATGTACATGTTAGTATATATTTCATTTCAAGAGTACACGTTAATATGACATTGATATAAAAATTACCTGGGCAGAAATATGCTTCAGTTTACGGATAGGAGGCTCATAACCAGATAAGGGAAGTTTGTCTTCTACAAGACCTACAGGAGTCCCACTCTGCCAAACAAATGATACAATATTTTTCTTCATTAATTCATAATTATATTTGGAAGCGAAAAAATTTATCAAAAAATTTTTAACGACAAATGTTAATAATTAGTTGTTAGAAATATATACCTTAGATGCAACGCTATCAGCGACTGCGGTGGAACGCTTGAGAATGTTTGAAGTGAGATTGAAAAGCGATTCCACATCGTACCTTTCACCGGTGTGGACGTGAGTTAGGTAAACGGTTTCGAGGATCGTATCATCACTCCATGCTAATGGGTTTGAAGTTTTTGCTTGTTGGCTATAAGCTGACACATTACTTGCAAGTGAAGCTGGCGCCATTGAAGACGACATGTTAGGCCAAGAAAGTTATTATATCTCTCTTTGGATCTCTATGGTTTTGTTGCAAATGATGTCTTGTTCTTTTGTTGCTTGGCCTATTTATAAGGTTGAGAATAGATAACAGTTTACACTTAATTTGTATGACAAGTTTTCAAAAGAGATACTATAAAAAGAAGGGGCTGAAATACATGTTTGTCCTTTATCTAACTTATTGTTAATTAGAGTTTTAAATTATCATTTTAGATTGAAATATCTTCTAAACAATTGTAAAATAGTCACTATAGTAACACCTTAAATAATAATTTATTCGTCCTATTTTTTTAAAAATAACCTCTTTAATTAAATTCTATAGTTTCAATTGGATCTCTTGTCAAAACAATAAAGTTTCAATTGTATCCCTTATCTTAATTTTTTTTATTAGTTTGATCAATTAACTTTTAAAAACTTGAACTTGGAGCCCTTTTTTTTTTGGTTTCAAAGTTGTTTATATAATGAAATTTATATATTAATGTTATCTCTTAGGTTGTTTCAAAAAATAGTCTCTTATTTTTTTAGAGTGGATCTGATTAACCTCTAAAAAATAGGTAAAAGGTGGACTCTTATAATTTTTAATAAATTTTAAGAAAACATTATATGACTTTCTCGTTTATATTATTATAAAAATTATCCTTTACGGAAAATTGTAAGGGTTTGGACTCTCTTTGGAGATCCATATTAAACAGATCAATTTTTCAAAAATTATACCAATGTTGTCCTTTCTATATTTTCAATTTAAACAAAAATGAGCAAATTAAAGTCCAAAATAAAGATAAAAAACCAAATTATAACTATAAAAAATATTAAATCAACTGAAACTAAGAAACAAAATAAAGAAAAAAATAAACTATGTTAGCCTAGAAAAACATTATGTTGACCAACTTTATTTGTGTGGCTAAAACCTCGTATGTTTGTTCATGATTCATGAGGTGATTAGGGGTAGTATCGGTATTTTAAATTATTTACCGCAGCTTTTGCTTTTGACAAAGATGGTGGTTATTCTTGTATCAAAACATTGAAGGAAGGAATATATGTTTCTTGTTTTTGCTAATAGAAGGAATAAATGTTTATTACTAAAGGTTAAAAAGAAGAAGAATATATTGTATGATTGCGATAACAAGCAATGGATTGATACACACAGTAAAGTGTGGGACATTTCATTCCAAAAAAAAAGTAACCTGCACGTAAATTATCTTGGATAATGACATGGTTTCAAATTGTAGTAGTGTCTTGCATCTCACAGCATGCAATTGCCCTGGGATTAATTGTTCCATTCTCATCACAATATAATACATAATTGTAGATATTTTAGAAATTATTATGTCAATTAAAGTAGTGTATAATGATGAGAATTAGTTAATTGTTGGTTAATTTTGTTGACGGTTGTTATTGTTTTATAAGTTTACCCTTAATGAAAAAGAATTAGTTAATCTTTTCATAAAATATTTATTACATATTAGTATATTACATAAAAATATGTAACATAAATAGGGGTATATTCGTAAAAAAATAGTTAATGCACTTTGAAATTTGAAAATGTTTTATAAAAAATGACAAAAAAAACTCGAAAGGTCTTATATTTAGAGACGGGTGTAGTAATACTTATACGATTGGAATATGTTGGGATAAGAGCAACCAAAACCTAAAGGCATGAGGTTGGGCACTACCTCTTCATCCAAAAACATTAAGACAATTGGTTTATGTGTCATCTTACTTATATGTTGTTCAATATCTACTATTCTTTTCAACGTGGGACTTAATTAATTCACACTTGACACGTCAAATCTCTCCCACTAGGAATCACTCTCACTCCCTCATCAAGTTGAATCGGACTCTAATACCAATGTTGGGGCTTCTGTGGGAGCCTACAGTGGGGTGGATCATTTCGTTGGACTAAGGACGACCACACAAGTGAGGTTAGACACCACATTTTTACTCAAAAGCTTAAAGCATTAAGTGTATGGGTCCTAACACGTATATTTTGTTCAATATTCTTCTATCCAATGTAAGATTTTAGCTGACATATTTTTCCAGTTGGTTAGGATGGAAGCTAGTCTTATCTTTAGAGTTGAGTAGTGTTCTTAGTCATTTTTTTGGGGCTTGGGGGTAACAGAGGAAGGTAAGGGCTCCTCTTGATCTAACATTATGTTGTGTGGTTTATATGAAGATTTCGGAAGCATCAACTAGTTGATTAGATCAAATTCACCTCGCAAAAGTAGCTTTTAGGATATTTTTTTTTGTTATTTTATTATCGGGGGTGTTTTTATCATTTATTATCGGGGGTGTTTTCATCATCTTGAGTATGTCTTGTACTCCTTCGTTATTGCAACCTCATGTACTTGTATTTTTGTTCTATTCTTAATCACATTGTTGTCCGGATTTCTCTACTTTGTTAACCGTCTAATGTGGCAACGATTAAATAGTTAAACAACGGTGGAAAGAACCTAGCATCGTACTTAACTGAATGATCCAACCTAAATTCAAACACATAGTTCATACAAATTAATTCCAAAAATAGAGAATATGTAAAACATAAATAATGAACAACTATAAAGTTTCTCAGCAGGCCATCCAATAAAACAAATAAAAAAGTTTAAATATAGCAGTTGTGCCTAGTTAATTTGATTTTCCTTTTGAGAATACACATATATGCTTATAACACTCTTTCAATGGCAAATAAATATATTAATAAAACAAGAAGAAAACCAGAGGATACAAAGGGTAACAGAGGTACACAGATAGACAAAGTACAAATCAATGATAGTTCCGTCAAAAAATAAGTTTTGAGAGTTTCAAAGTCTTAAAGAGAATTTAGAATGATATAAAGCATGGTAACAAAGAAGTGATTGGATTTACCATGAAGGAGTAAGAGATAAATGATTATTTTTTTATTTTTTGATAAAAAGAGAAATGATTTTAATTTGAAGGCGTTGGATTTTTTTTTATTCAAAAAAAAATGCTGGTAACAAAATAAATTGGCTTAATTGCACTTTTGCCCCCTATCTTTTGTCAATTGTGCGATTTTGCACCCCATCCTTTTTTTTGAGCGATTTTGCACCCTATCATTTACCCCCTTTCTGATTTTGTAGCCCCCTCGTGTGTTTTTTTGCCTTCGTCTTGACTTCGCTCTGCGATAGGGTGCAAAAAAACACACGAGGGGCTACAAAATCGGAAAGGGGGTAAATGATAGGTGCAAAATCGCTCACAAAAAAGGATGGGGTGCAAAATCGCACAATTGGCAAAAGAGAGGGGCAAAAGTGCAATTAAGCCAAATAAATTTAGTATATAAAGAACCTAATTTAATCATTCTTTGATAGAGCTTTTTTTTTAACCAACTTGGTAGAGCATGTTGTCACATGTACTTGTCAAGAGTTTTGGAGTAACTTCAAACTTTTCTTTATGATGATGAAAATATGTGGATACGATATTCAAGAAGTCTTGTTTTTTGTTGTTGGAGAATTTGTATACAAATCAAGCTTCTTGCACACTTTTCATTAAGCAACGTACTTAAATCCTCTCAAAAAAAGTAAAATGGGTCATGCTTAAATAGTATGCCAGGATTAATTAGGGATTTGTTTTCTTATCAATTAGGTTCACTAAATTAAATCTTATTTGATTATTTTAGCAAAAAAATAGAGTGCAAAAAATCATTATCTATAACTGACATCCCGACTATGTTGCCATCTCAGCAACACAACAATCATCTGCAACACCTTAAATGTATATACACTATTAATCATTAATTTGCTTACACAAGTTGAAAGAACTTCGAGTAAACGAAAATACTGTACTCCCTCCATAACAAAATATAAGCAAAATTCAACCATTTCAGTTGTATCTAATTATAAGCAAAATTGACTTTTTTTTGTCATATTTAAGGATAATATACCTGAAATACCCTTACTTTAATTTTTTAAATGCACACACGTTTAACAACAACACCTTGAAAATATACTACTGTACACCACAATTAATGAGGGCAAAATAGGTTATTTAACTTAAATTAAATAACACAAACCACATTCCTTAAAAAATGTGAATTGATCAAATTTGCTTATAAAAAGTTATGGAGGGAGTATTTCTTATAGTATTAATAACTGTATTTTGTTTTTGGTATGTGTGTTGACTGGTCACTATGAAATTCATAACTGATACCTTGAACATTAACAGTTAGGATAACTTACTTATCCTTTAAAATAAATACACTTTAAAGAACTACTACCACTACTACTAATTTCCAACTTTAAGAGTATTGAATATGACACTTGAGGTAAGCAACCACACATAATAATAACAATAAAATAAACAAGAATGAAAGTACCAAACTTTACCTCATTATCCACCTTTAACAATGGTTATCACATTAAATAATAAAATATGAATGTTTGACAGTCCATGAAGAAAGGGGACAGGGACAACTCACCCCAGATTAGTTAAATGAACTATTTGCAACTTAAATTTCCGCTGAACTTAAATAAAACAAAGAAACAAAAAATTATTTTGATTTCATGTAAAAGGAATGAGCAAAAAAAAAAAAAAAATTGTTTTTCCCCTGCATAATTGTATTTGTATGTCTCCATCTTATAGGACTCAGAATCTGAAGTCAGGATCTACATCCATTGCCCAAGCAAACTTTTCCAGCAGAGTTTTACTGAAAATCTGAGCATTTCAAGCCGAAACAAGAGTATGTTAGTCATAACATAAGCCAATCAAAATCAATACTAGAGTTATATAGTTCACACCATTTTGAAAAGATAGTTAGATAGATTAAATATGTTTTTATTTAGAAGTGGCCCATCTACTATTTATTTTTTTCTGTTTCAGTCAACATCAAAACAAAACAAAAATATTAACACATATCAGTTCATACCAAAAACAAAATTTCAGGGACTATAAAAAAAATGGTATATATTATACTCCCTCGGGTCCTATATATATGAAAAAGTTGATGTATTCAGACCAAGTTTTAAACTAAATACATCAACTTTTTTTTACTCAACTTTTTTATATACAAGACCGAAGGTAGTATGAGATATCAAAAACACATTAACGCCTTTACAGATTACTAGTCCAATTCCGGTGGGAAGCAACCCAGCTTCCGGAAAATAAGCAAGATCATACAAACAAGGGAAAGTCCAATAGAAGCTTGACTGTTATTTGTTTTTCATAAATTGGGGGAGGGGAAATAAATTTACTTCATGCGCATTCTTTTCGAAATTTGATCAACAGAAGAAATACTAGAATCAAATGTAATGATATAAGAAGTGAAGAAGTCCAGACCTTTTCAATAGGAACCTCGTGCCGCTTGCACCAGGCAACTGATATCCTGGGATCTAGGTAGTTTATCTTGGACGTGCCAAGTGCCACAGTTTTTAAATCTTCTTTAGTCATCATATCACGTTGCATTTTCTCAATTTTTGCGCTGGTTTGATCCATCTTTTTCTTTATCCTGTATGTTACATAAATCACAATCACACATTATACTTAATAATTATAATAATGAAGTGTAAGGATGCTAAGAAAGCTGTATATTACGCTTCAGGAGCCAAGTTCCGTTTGGTCTTTCCGTCCAAACTCTTTAGAGGCGCCATTCCTTTTCTTGCCCTGTCGAAATCTGTTTTCAGCTCCTTCAACAGAGCCTACAATTACAAAGTGTCAGCTCCAAGTATATGTTTGCATGCCCTCTAAATTACAAAATAAATGAGCCAGTGAGGAGAAATTTATCCACACCAAGGTTTCCAAATTCTAAAGAATATTATCACCTTAAGTTCATCAATCTTTTCATTCAACCTTGAAATTTGTGTGCCGTGAGATTTCGAAACAGCACGTTGATGATTACAAATGATTGCAACCTGTTATGGAAAAGACACATCAATGCAACTTAGCAAACCAAGTAAAATACACAACAATCTGTGCACATTAACAAAGGAATTTTGTGAAGTCTACCTGTTTGTTTGCATGATTATAGACAAGAATTTTTTCTGCAACATCTCCATCTTTAGTTTCCTTATTCAACTGTTGTCACATAATTCAAGGGAAATTAAATATACAAGATTTAAAATTATATGACAGAATAAAATCAACAATAAACCTTTAATTTGATCTTCTAAAGATTGAGATGACTTCAATATAGTTTTTAAAAGGAAGTGTATGAATTCAATATGCTTTTAAAAGAGCTACTATCCTAATCAAATTCTAGAGGGTGGTGGGGTAACCAACATTAACGCCACACAGACACAAATGACAAAGGGATTGATTGAGATTACATAAAAGCAAAGCAGAGAACAGAAAAATTTCTTTTTGATGACAATCTGAATGTTTGAGCACTAATTTCAAAGGACTTTTTACCATATCATCCAAAGTGAATGATGCATTGAATGTACGGAAGACTTTTGCTGTCAGGTTGGGCATGAGTTCCTTCAGATGACTATTTAATGTATTTGTATCCAGCTTGTCAAAAAGTTGCTCGCTAGGTTTTTTATCTGATAATTGAGAAAAGCAAATACTTAACGACCTCAGTCTAATAGGCAATATATCAAAAAGTGTAAACATTTTCTCACCTTTTTGGAACTTCAAAATGGCATTGTAAACAGGAAGCTCCACCTCAACTGTATTTTCATACCTGATAGAATCTTTACCAAGGAAGTCAAACTGCATTAAACCAGCAAGGAATCACGGTCATTATTACCCTTTAAGTATTAGCAGTTAAGAATAAACCAATTTAAGACGGAGGCAAAAAGGACAGACAAAAAAATAGACAGATGTTGAAGCTCAAATACCTTCAACTTGTTGTGACCTTCTGCAGTCACATTTTCTACTTTTAATGTGCAACAACCAACTGTGTCAGCAGCTTCTTCATCATCCTGAGGAAATGTAAATCATAAGCAACTATATTTGATTTGCAAAAGTCACGGTAATTTCCAGACAATAAATGCAATGAAGAGATAGGAAAGGTATATGCTTGGATCTGGTCCTTTTTCAATTCAAATAATAATTTAGTTCAGCAACATCCATATTAATGTAGTTCAATTGTCCAAACCTTCTTCAAATAGTAAAATAACAACCAACAACAAACAAAAGCCTTTTCCCACTAGGTGAAGTAAAACAATGTCCCCTTGGAACTGACTACAATAACCAAAGAAATTCTAATAAAATTATCACCCAAAAAAATGCAACAAACAGAAACATACTAACAATTGTATCTGGTTGAGAAAACTGCTTGGGTAGAATAACAAGACCAGAAAGCAAACTACCTAACAGGATTTATCAGCCTGACATACCTAGAGAGACTTATAAAACAATCATTCAACTTTTTAACACCTTCCGGACAGTTATTTAACTGCAGCATTTCTCAAGACTTATAACAGATAGTATTAACTGCAGCCTTGTGCTATGTTTTCTCCGTTCATGTTATGAACTCCATACATTTGGTCAAACAGTTACTAAAATGCAAGACCGTAACAGATACAAACCACTGAAATATGACACTGTTTTCCTTGTTTGACCTTAAAAGTCCTTGTAAGTTGAAATTTATAATAACCATTCAGTATCCCGCATTGGATGAGATACTACCTGAAAAAAATGTTTTTAAACTGAGACATCCCTCGGCTTAGAAGACAGTTCGGTAGAGTTGGGTTAGACTCAACCCTTAAGATGGTATCTGTCTATCCAAGATCGGTTGGACCACTCACTATCAGGCAAATTGGGTCACGCCGCAAATGTCTAATCTTTGGCGTAAGTGGGGATGTGCTGAGAGTCTCACAGTGGATGAGATATAGCCTAAAAATGTGTTAATAAGTGGGAGGTATCCCTCACCTTACAAGCCGGTTTTGTAGGGTTGAATTAGACTCAAACAAAATTTCAAGATAGTATCAACTATCAAGGCCTACTCAAGATTCATTGAACCACCCACTGTCGGGCCACTCGGATCACGATTTAGATGTTTAGTCCTAGATATGAGGCAGTGTGCTGTGAATGCCATATTGAATGAGATATGGCCTAAAAAGTGATTATAAGTTGAGGCATCATTCACCTTACAAGCTGGTTTTCTAGGGTTGAGTTAGGACCAACCCAAATTTTAAGACCATAAAACCCTCAACGCCTTTTGCTTGGCGGCGACCTCTTCTACCTTTTGCTTCTTTGCGCTCACTGCCTTGACTTCTTCCTCAGCCTGCCTCTTGCCTATATCAAAGTCAAAATAGCCCAGTTAAAAACCAACATCAGAAAATAAAAAAATCTGAGAAAAAATTCACTTTTCATAAAATCAGTTCAACCAATCAACAACTCTATAACAAAGCACAACATAATCAACATCAGAACATCAAATAAAATTGGAGGAGAACGGGGCTTCCAGTTTTTTGTAAAATCAGTTTGACCCTATATAAACATCAGAACAACTCTATAGCACAGCATAATCAACAGCAGAACAACTCTATAACATCACAACACAACACAACATAATCAACATCAGAACATTAAAAAAATTGGGGGAGAACCAAGCTTCCAATTTTCGTAAAAACAGTTCGAGCAATCAACAACTATATCAACATTAACACATCATACATGTATGTAACTTCATAAATCAAAATAGCTAATTTGAAAACCCAATTGAAAAACCCAACTTAACAAAGTAACAATAATATCTTTACACGACTTCACCATTAACGCATAACATATCATGTAGTACATAATGTCACAATTCAAAAATCAAAGTTTCAAAATTCAATTAAAAAAGTCAATACAAAAAAATCATATACATGTCTCGATGAACTAGAAAGATTAATCTACATTTAAAAGTTAAAACCAATGAATCAAAACCAATAATAAAATTCAAGTTGAACAAAGTAAAAATATCATCTTAAATCAAAATCAACACTTCAAAGCTAAACCCATGAATCAAAAAATTGGGCCTGGACTGGTGTGGCACCTGCCACAGCAGGCCCAGTCCAGGTCCGCCCCTGCTCTTAATACAATGGCTCTCTCTGCAGCAAAGCTACATTGTGTAGACACCGCAGAGGAATGAGTGAAAAAATGACTTAGAACTTATTAAGACAATAATATAGATAAAATGATAAGATTAGAATAAATAATAAGACAAGAAAATTTCATTAATTCAACAAGATAAGACAGACATTTGAAGCCTTTATTTAAAACAACCCGTTCAAGGGCACATAAAAGGCTAGATCACATCTGTTGCAAATAAAGAAACCAACAAAAACAACAACAAAACATGACACACAAATCATCATAAAACCAAACTTCAACAACAACATTCAACAAATGATTCCAGAAACCAACCAAACAAACACATCAAGACCTTTTCTCAATCTGAACAAAACCACTCTCACCAGGAGTAGTAGCTTCAGCATTCTGTTGAGTATGACCATGGCAACACTTGTAGCTAACAGAAGCAATCTCCATTGTTCTTCCACACTTTGAATCAGGACAGTAAATAGGATCAAGGATATCAGCAGGGTAATTAGCCAACTGCATATTAGCACAAGCAACAGGAAATTCTCTTCTCTTCCTCTCATAATACTCCTTAAAAGCAACATCAAAACCAGCTTTCTCAAGCAATTTCTCTTTCCATATCTCAAAATCAACAGCAGTTGCATACATTTGATCACCGCGGCCGAGCAGTTTCACATTTGGTCCTTTGCTTAGTAGAACCCAACCAGGTTGGTCTTGTTTGAGACAAAGCAAGCTTTTGATTTCGTCGATTGTTGGGTCTTTGTGTTTCTTTTGAATCATGTTTGCAAACAAGCTTTCTATGCCTATCCAGAAATGGGGAACGACTCTTTTGTCTTCTTTTCCGAAGTGGAAATGCTCTATTACTGCATCTGCTTCTCGGGTTATTTCGTCCCTTTTGATATTCTCGATTGCTAGTGCAAAGTCATGTGTCCATTTTGGGTCTGTTCCTCCATATATGAAGATGAATGTGTCCCCTTTAATCTGATTCACATTCACATTTATATAGAATTAATCAAACAAATATTCATTGAAAAGCATAATATTTAGCAAATCGAATTCCCTTTGGTTAATATTTTGACGCATTCAAGCATCCAGGACAACCATGGTTATTGGATTGAGATTAGACGGTTGAGATTTCCATATAGATTTCATTTATTTTTTTAAGTAAAAATATTGAGCTTGAAATTTGGAGTTTCCGATCTCAGCCAACGATCACAGCTATTTTGAATGTGTGAATGCGCCAAAAAATAGATTTCAGTCAATCATGGTCTAATATTTAGGGTGTGTTTGACCAAAAGTAGTCTGATGATAGATAAACAAATTACTGATAGACAATAACGAATAAACTAATAGATTGAATCCAAAGTATTTGGTAAATTAGTGGTTGAATAAATCAATTATCATTATAAAATGACATAAAAAAACATACATAGCGGTTGAACTAATTAGTGGTTGAATTTTATGCATTGAAAGTATGCAACTTATACTTATAGATGCATTCAATCAAATCATACCATAGTGTTGTTTTTTTAGGTTAGTTATTAAAACATCTCCACAAATATCTATATGTTTTGATTATATACAAATTTAATCAAGTAAAAATTATATTAAAAAATAATTGCAAAATTTGTACTTACAAGGTCTTGGAGTCTTGGATAAACCTTCTTCATTTCAGCCCAAAACCAATTCCATTTTTGAGTAAGTGACTCATCATCTGTGGGACGAAAAGGGAAAGCATCTATTCCCCAAACAAAAATCATATGCATTGCATTATGGTTCACAATCCTACCTAGAGGGTTCAGAACAGGTAGAATTGGCTTATTCTTGTAGTTCAAGTCCTCTCTTATCAACCTTATTCCAGCCAAGGGATAAAAGTACTCAACCACATACCATGGCATTTCTAGCTTCAAGTTATCAAATTCAGCTTTGTGGAGTAGGGTCCAATCATCCACAATTGGGATCCACAAGATCTTGAAATCTTCTTTTCTGTATCCTTTTAGTTCTCTCGGTTCATCTTGTAGTCCAACGTAGATGGATTGTAGAAGACGAATCTCGTCTCTTATGCTGTCTAGGCCTGAGATGAATACCAACACATGCTTCTTCCTAAACACTTCAATGCTAACCTGTTGAATTAACGACTGAAATTAGAGACGGAAAAAACTAAGAAGCTATTTACTTGGTGAAAATGTTTTCACAAAGTAAACGGACCATAATGTTGTATGCTTTATAATTTTGAAAACTACTAAAACTTGTTATTTAGTGATAGATTTAGTGACAAAATATATTGGTCCCTCTAGTAACCCATTTTGCTATTGACTTTCAAATCGGTAGTTAAAACGAGTTTGTGATCGATTTAGAGATTGATATAAAAAAATGTCGATATCAGTTGTTAATGTTAGCGACCAATATAGCAGACAATTCTACATTTTCAATCTCTAAATCGATTGTTGAATCAAATACTATATAACAATTTTTGTAGTCATATCTTTAAGAATTAGCAGGTATTTGAGAGATTAAGTTTCTTTTTTTGTCTATAACTTTTGTTGGTAATTCAAAATTTTCTAGTGGTTAGAATTGCTTTTGATATCTTTTAAATGAAACCACATTTGAATATTAACTAACCATTTGTCTATTCAAGCCATCAAACACAAGGGGATCATGAATTTCATTGTGGAATATTAGAACCTTCAAAACCTCAACAATTTCTGTTGGAGTTTGAAGAACCCTCTTACGTCTCCAGTAATCTTCTAGCTCACCTGCAATATACACACACATAATTTATAATTAGCATCTGATTTATTTTTCTTAATAAATAATTCAATGTATGTATGTTTCCGAATAATGAATTAAAAATTCAGTGTTTGTAGTTCCTAGTAAAAAAAGCAAATAAAGATAAAATGAATAATTAAGCATATAAATAGTAACCTATATGCTTTCTGCTCCTTGTAAGATGAGCCTTTAATTTGCTTACAATGGAAGCAAGCTTGACATCATAACTTGATAATTCATACCTGTCATCCCTGAAAAAAATTCATGAAAACACTCTCATGAATATTACTCCGTCTGATCCATATTAATTGACACATTAACCTTTAATATATGTCAATGCATAGCTTTGACCACTAATATCCTTAATTATCTATCGGTAAAAGTTATGAAAAAATTATATTTTAAAAGTATTTACCGAGACAAATCGAACAACACTTTATATATTCATATTTGTAATTATATATGTTAGAAAAAAAATATGGTCAAAGTAAATTATAGCAATGGTTCTGTTTATCAAACTGTATCAATTAATATGAGACGAAGAAAGTAACTTGTAAAAAATATCAATTGTCAAGGAAATTTAATACTGATATCAATTTTCTTAATTTTTCTGATTCAGTGTCCAGAGTCCTATATTAGGGATCTCATGGTAGGGGCGGATGCATGTATATGCATCTGTGGGTTTGTGCCTGCACAAAGTATTTATAATATTTATTTTAAGTAGCAATATAGTAATAGTTGAAATTTTGATCAAATGGCCCACGTCTAGAACACAATATTTCTCTCTTGGTCCACACCTATATATCACACAAGACACAACAATACAACCTTTTTTCCAAATACTATATATATTTAATACTTTCAATTAATATATATATATATATATATATATATATATATATATATATATATATATATATGGTGCCTCACTTATCAAAATTTATGAATCCGTAGCCTCATGGAGCCATGGTATTTGCTAAAAAAAGATATGGTCAAAATTAACTTTTGGCTTGCTCTATGAGACAATGCTTTCATTTAATCTGTGCATGAAACATGATAAGTATATTTTAAAAAGTAAAAAATGAGTTATTAAAAGATATTCCAAGGAATTAAAGTACTTACGAATCACCAAAGAGAAGATCAAGATGATTAGCACAAATAGTAGCAGTAATGATAGCCCAATAAACAGCAACAGGAATCTCTTGCATGGCTTCAGACAAAGCAGGAACATCTTTATGTTCATACCCTTTTGTTGAAAGCTTTTCCAACTCAGTAATACACTCAACAGCAAACAACAAATTCTTCACCAAACTGTTGTAATCAGCAATGGCTTGTCTATTCTTCTCAACACTTTGAACACGGTTCATTATTGCTAATGATCTTCCAAGTGTGTCACCACTTGGTGTTTGAACTAGGTGCCAGAAATTTCCATATTCTAATGAAAATGCAGCTAGTGCAAAGATTGCTTTTCCATCCCATGTATGGGATTTCAGCTGATCAAGGATTGACATTGTTGTCATGTGAGCATGGTGCTCACCAGGAAGTGTGCTCATCATCTACAAATCACAAAATAATTAGTTAGAAATTAGAAATAAATTTCACATTTTTTGTCACAATTTTATCGTTAAATTTGTTTCTGTTTTCAATTATGATTGCATATTAATAGTGTGCTATTTTACATTAGAAGAGGGTTCTTTTTTTTTTTGACAAAATTAGAAGAGGGTCTTTAGGAAAAAATTATTTTATTCTTTTATTTCATTTTTTTAATAATATTATGTTTATAGTTTTTCATAGATTACCTCCAACAGAGATAACCTTATTATAGCCACCGTCAAACACTAAATATAAACACATTTTAGTGGAGATTCAAATCTTGGTTAATATTTTCTTTTTATTCTTAATTGCCTCTAAAATAAATATATAAGCAAAAATGTATATGTATTTAGGCCAGATTAGATCAAATGCATGTGTACAAGTTGGAGTAAATACATGTACATGTTGGTATATTGCTATAAAATAAAATGTACATGTTAGTATATATTTCATTTCAAGAGTACACGTTAATATGACATTGATATAAAAATTACCTGGGCAGAAATATGCTTCAGTTTACGGATAGGAGGCTCATAACCAGATAAGGGAAGTTTGTCTTCTACAAGACCTACAGGAGTCCCACTCTGCCAAACAAATGATACAATATTTTTCTTCATTAATTCATAATTATATTTGGAAGCGAAAAAATTTATCAAAATTTTTTTAACGACAAATGTTAATAATTAGTTGTTAGAAATATATACCTTAGATGCAACGCTATCAGCGACTGCGGTGGAACGCTTGAGAATGTTTGAAGTGAGATTGAAAAGCGATTCCACATCATACCTTTCACCGGTGTGGACGTGAGTTAGGTAAACGGTTTCGAGGATCGTATCATCACTCCATGCTAATGGGTTTGAAGTTTTTGCTTGTTGGCTATAAGCTGACACATTACTTGCAAGTGAAGCTGGCGCCATTGAAGACGACATGTTAGGCCAAGAAAGTTATTATATCTGATCTCTTTGGATCTCTATGGTTTTGTTGCAAATGATGTCTTGTTCTTTTGTTGCTTGGCCTATTTATAAGGTTGAGAATAGATATCAGTTTACACTTAATTTGTATGACAAGTTTTCAAAAGAGATACTATAAAAAGAAGGGGCTAAAATACATGTTTGTCCTTTATCTAACTTATTGTTAATTAGAGTTTTAAATTATCATTTTAGATTGAAATATCTTCTAAACAATTGTAAAATAGTCACTAGTAACACCTTAAATAATAATTTATTCGTCCTATTTTTTTAAAAATAACCTCTTTAATTCAATTGGATCTCTTGTCAAAACAAAAAAGTTTCAATTGTATCCCTTATCTTAATTTTTTTTTATTAGTTTGATCAATTAACTTTTAAAAACTTGAACTTGGAGCCCTTTTTTTTTGGTTTCAAAGTTGTTTATATAATGAAATTTATATATTAATGTTATCTCTTAGGTTGTTTCAAAAAATAGTCTCTCATTTTTTTAGAGTGGATCTGATTAACCTCTAAAAAATAGGTAAAAGGTGGACTCTTATAATTTTTAATAAATTTTAAGAAAACATTATATGACTTTCTCGTTTATATTATTATAAAAATTATCCTTTACGGAAAATTGTAAGGGTTTGGACTCTCTTTGGAGATCCATATTAAACAGACCTATTTTTCAAAAATTATACCAATGTTGTCCTTTCTATATTTTCAATTTAAACAAAAATGAGCAAATTAAAGTCCAAAATAAAGATAAAAAACCAAATTATAACTCTAAAAAATATTAAATCAACTGAAACTAAGAAACAAAATAAAGAAAAAAATAAACTATGTTAGCCTAGAAAAACATTATGTTGACCAACTTTATTTGTGTGGCTAAAACCTCGTATGTTTGTTCATGATTCATGAGGTGATTAGGGGTAGTATCGGTATTTTAAATTATTTACCGCAGCTTTTGCTTTTGACAAAGATGGTGGTTATTCTTGTATCAAAACATTGAAGGAAGGAATATATGTTTCTTTTTTTTGCTAATAGAAGGAATAAATGTTTATTACTAAAGGTTAAAAAGAAGAAGAATATATTGTATGATTGCGATAACAAGCAATGGATTGATACACACAGTAAAGTGTGGGACATTTCATTCCAAAAAAAAAGTAACCTGCACGTAAATTATCTTGGATAATGACATGGTTTCAAATTGTAGTAGTGTCTTGCATCTCACAGCATGCAATTGCCCTGGGATTAATTGTTCCATTCTCATCACAATACAATACATAATTGTAGATATTTTAGAAATTATTATGTCAATTAAAGTAGTGTATAATGATGAGAATTAGTTAATTGTTGGTTAATTTTGTTGACGGTTGTTATTGTTTTATAAGTTTACCCTTAATGAAAAAGAATTAGTTAATCTTTTCATAAAATATTTATTACATATTAGTATATTACATAAAAATATGTAACATAAATACGGGTATATTCGTAAAGAAATAGTTAATGCACTTTGAAATTTGAAAATGTTTTATAAAAAATGACAAAAAAACTCAAAATGGTCTTATATTTAGAGACGGGTGTAGTAATACTTATACGATTGGAATATGTTGGGATAAGAGCAACCAAAACCTAAAGGCATGAGGTTGGGCACTACCTCTTCATCCAAAAACATTAAGACAATTGGTTTATGTGTCATCTTACTTATATGTTGTTCAATATCTACTATTCTATTCAACGTGGGACTTAATTAATTCACACTTGACACGTCAAATCTCTCCCACTAGGAATCACTCTCACTCCCTCATCAAGTTGAATCGGACTCTAATACCAATGTTGGGGCTTCTGTGGGAGCCTACAGTGGGGTGGATCATTTCGTTGGACTAAGGACGACCACATAAGTGAGGTTAGACACCACATTTTTACTCAAAAGCTTAAAGCATTAAGTGTATGGGTCCTAACACGTATATTTTGTTCAATATGCTTCTATCCAATGTAAGATTTTAGCTGACATATATTTTTCCAGTTGGTTAGGATGGAAGCTAGTCTTATCTTTAGAGTTGAGTAGTGTTCTTAGTCATTTTTTGGGGCTTGGGGGTAACAGAGGAAGGTAAGGGCTCCTCTTGATCTGACATTATGTTGTGTGGTTTATATGAAGATTTCGGAAGCATCAACTAGTTGATTAGATCAAATTCACCTCGCAAAAGTAGCTTTTAGGATTTTTTTTTTGTTATGTTATTATCGGGGGTGTTTTTATCATTTATTATCGGGGGTGTTTTCATCATCTTGAGTATGTCTTGTACTTCTTCGTTATTGCAACCTCATGTACTTGTATTTTCGTTCTATTCTTAATCACATTGTTGTCTAAGATTTCTCTACTTTGTTAACCGTCTAATGTGGCAACGATTAAATAGTTAAACAACGGTGGAAAGAACCTAGCATCGTACTTAACTGAATGATCCAACCTAAATTCAAACACATAGTTCATACAAATTAATTCCAAAAATAGAGAATATGTAAAACATAAATATTGAACAACTATAAAGTTTCTCAGCAGGCCATCCAATAAAACAAATAAAAAAGTTTAAATATAGCAGTTGTGCCTAGTTAATTTGATTTTCTTTTTGAGAATACACATATATGCTTACAACACTCTTTCAATGGCAAATAAATATATTAATAAAACAAGAAGAAAACCAGAGGATACAAAGGGTAACAGAGGTACACAGATAGACAAAGTACAAATCAATGATAGTTCCGTCAAAAAATAAGTTTTGAGAGTTTCAAAGTCTTAAAAGAGAATTTAGAATGATATAAAGCATGGTAACAAAGAATTGATTGGATTTACCATGAAGGAGTAAGAGATAAATTTTGATAAAAAGAGATAAATGATTTTAATTTGAAGGGGTTGGATTTTTTTTTATTCAAAAAAAAAAATGCTGGTAACAAAATAAATTTAGTATATAAAGAACCTAATTTAATCATTCTTTGATAGAGCTTTTTTTTTTAACCAACTTGGTAGAGCATGTTGTCACATGTACTTGTCAAGAGTTTTGGAGTAACTTCAAACTTTTCTTTATGATGATGAAAATATGTGGATACGATATTCAAGAAGTCTTGTTTTTTGTTGTTGGAGAATTTGTATACAAATCAAGCTTCTTGCACACTTTTCATTAAGCAACGTACTTAAATCCTCTCAAAAAAAGTAAAATGGGACATGCTTAAATAGTATGCCAGGATTAATTAGGGATTTGTTTTCTTATCAATTAAGTTCACTAAATTAATTAAATCTTTTATTTGATTATTTTAGCAAAAGAATAGAGTGCAAAAAATCATTATCTATAACTGACATCCCGACTATGTTGCCATCTCAGCAACACAACAATCATCTGCAACACCTTAAATGTATATACACTATTAATCAATAATTTGCTTGCACAAGTTTAAAGAACTTCGAGTCAACGAAAATACTCCCTCCATAACAAAATATAAGCAAAATTCAACCATTTCAGTTGTAACTAATTATAAGCAAAATTGACTTTTTTTGTCATATTTAAGGATAATATACCTGAAATACCCTTATTTTAATTTTTTAAATGCACACACGTTTAACAACAACACCTTGAAAATATACTACTATACACCACAATTAATGAGAGCAAAATAGGTTATTTAACTTAAATTAAATAACACAAACCACATTTCTTAAAAAATGTGAATTGGTCAAATTTGCTTATAAAAAGTTATGGAGGGAGTATTTCTTATAGTATTAATAACTGTATTTGGTTTTTGGTATGTGTGTTGACTGGTCACTATGAAATTCATAACTGATACCTTGAACATTAACAGTTTGGATAACTTACTTATCCTTTAAAATAAAGACACTTTAAAGAACTACAACCACTTCTACTAATTTCCAACTTTAAGAGTATTGAATATGACACTTGAGGTAAGCAACCACACATAATAATAACAACAATAAAATAAACAAGAATGAAACTACCAAACTTTACCTCATTATCCACATTTAACAATGGTTATCACATTAAATAATAAAATATGAATGTTTGACAGTCCATGAAGAAAGGGGACAGGGACAACTCACCCCAGATTAGTTAAATGAACTATTTGCAACTTAAATTTCCGCTGAACTTAAATAAAACAAAGAAACAAAAAATTATTTTGATTTCATGTAAAAGGAATGAGCAAAAAAAAAAATGTTTTTCCCCTGCATAATTGTATTTGTATGTCTCCATCTTATAGGACTCAGAATCTGAAGTCAGGATCTACATCCATTGCCCAAGCAAACTTTTCCAGCAGAGTTTTACTGAAAATCTGAGCATTTCAAGCCGAAACAAGAGTATGTTAGTCATAACATAAGCCAATCAAAATCAATACTTAGAGTTATATAGTTCACCATTTTGAAAAGATAGTTAGATAGATTAAATATGTTTTTATTTAGAAGTGGCCCATCTACTATTTATTTTTTTCTGTTTCAGTCCACATCAAAACAAAACAAAAATATTACCCATATCAGTTCATACCAAAAACAAAATTTCAGGTACTACAAAAAAAATGGTATATATTATACTCCCTCGGGTCCTATATATATGAAAAAGTTGGGTCAACAAAAGTTGATGTATTCAGACCAAGTTTTAAACTAAATACATCAACTTTTTTTTACTCAACTTTTTTATATACAAGACCGAAGGTAGTATGAGATATCAAAAACACATTAACCCCTTTACAGATTACTAGTCCAATTCCGGTGGGAAGCAACCCAGCTTCCGGAAAATAAGCAAGATCATACAAACAAGGGAAAGTCCAATAGAAGCTTGACTGTTATTTGTTTTTCATAAATTGGGGGAGGGGAAATAAATTTACTTCATGCGCATTCTTTTCGAAATTTGATCAACAGAAGAAATACTAGAATCAAATGTAATGATATAAGAAGTGAAGCAGTCCAGACCTTTTCAATAGGAACCTCGTGCCGCTTGCACCAGGCAACTGATATCCTGGGATCTAGGTAGTTTATCTTGGACGTGCCAAGTGCCACAGTTTTTAAATCTTCTTTAGTCATCATATCACGTTGCATTTTCTCAATTTTTGCGCTGGTTTGATCCATCTTTTTCTTTATCCTGTATGTTACATAAATCACAATCACACATTATACTTAATAATTATAATAATGAAGTGTAAGGATGCTAAGAAAGCTGTATATTACGCTTCAGGAGCCAAGTTCCGTTTGGTCTTTCCGTCCAAACTCTTTAGAGGCGCCATTCCTTTTCTTGCCCTGTCGAAATCTGTTTTCAGCTCCTTCAACAGAGCCTACAATTACAAAGTGTCAGCTCCAAGTATATGTTTGCATGCCCTCTAAATTACAAGATAAATGAGCCAGTGAGGAGAAATTTATCCACACCAAGGTTTCCAAATTCTAAAGAATATTATCACCTTAAGTTCATCAATCTTTTCATTCAACCTTGAAATTTGTGTGCCGTGAGATTTCGAAACAGCACGTTGATGATTACAAATGATTGCAACCTGTTATGGAAAAGACACATCAATGCAACTTAGCAAACCAAGTAAAATACACAACAATCTGTGCACATTAACAAAGGAATTTTGTGAAGTCTACCTGTTTGTTTGCATGATTATAGACAAGAATTTTTTCTGCAACATCTCCATCTTTAGTTTCCTTATTCAACTGTTGTCACATAATTCAAGGGAAATTAAATATACAAGATTTAAAATTATATGACAGAATAAAATCAACAATAAACCTTTAATTTGATCTTTTAAAGATTGAGATGACTTCAATATAGTTTTTAAAAGGAAGTGTATGAATTCAATATGCTTTTAAAAGAGCTACTGTCCTAATCAAATTCTAGAGGGTGGTGGGGTAACCAACATTAACGCCACAAAGACACAAATGACAAAGGGATTGATCGAGATTACATAAAAGCAAAGCAGAGAACAGAAAAATTTCTTTTTGATGACAATCTGAATGTTTGAGCACTAATTTCAAAGGACTTTTTACCATATCATCCAAAGTGAATGATGCATTGAATGTACGGAAGACTTTTGCTGTCAGGTTGGGCATGAGTTCCTTCAGATGACTATTTAATGTATTTGTATCCAGCTTGTCAAAAAGTTGCTCGCTAGGTTTTTTATCTGATAATTGAGAAAAGCAAATACTTAACGACCTCAGTCTAATAGGCAATATATCAAAAAGTGTAAACATTTTCTCACCTTTTTGGAACTTCAAAATGGCATTGTAAACAGGAAGCTCCACCTCAACTGTATTTTCATACCTGATAGAATCTTTACCAAGGAAGTCAAACTGCATTAAACCAGCAAGGAATCACGGTCATTATTACCCTTTAAGTATTAGCAGTTAAGAATAAACCAATTTAAGACGGAGGCAAAAAGGACAGACAAAAAAGTAGACAGATGTTGAAGCTCAAATACCTTCAACTTGTTGTGACCTTCTGCAGTCACATTTTCTACTTTTAATGTGCAACAACCAACTGTGTCAGCAGCTTCTTCATCATCCTGAGGAAATGTAAATCATAAGCAACTATATTTGATTTGCAAAAGTCATGGTAATTTCCAGACAATAAATGCAATGAAGAGATAGGAAAGGTATATGCTTGGATCTGGTCCTTTTTCAATTCAAATAATAATTTAGTTCAGCAACATCCATATTAATGTAGTTCAATTGTTCAAACCTTCTTCAAATAGTAAAATAACAACCAACAACAAACAAAAGCCTTTTCCCACTAGGTGAAGTAAAACAATGTCCCCTTGGAACTGACTACAATAACCAAAGAAAATTCTAATAAAATTATCACCCAAAAAAATGCAACAAACAGAAACATACTAACAATTGTATCTGGTTGAGAAAACTGCTTGGGTAGAATAACAAGACCAGAAAGCAAACTACCTAACAGGATTTATCAGCCTGACATACCTAGAGAGACTTATAAAACAATCATTCAACTTTTTAACACCTTCCTGACACTTATTTAACTGCAGCATTTCTCAAGACTTATAACAGATAGTATTAACTGCAGCCTTGTGCTATGTTTTCTCCGTTCAAGTTATGAACTCCATACATTTGGTCAAACAGTTACTAAAATGCAAGACCGTAACAGATACAAACCACTGAAATATGACACTGTTTTCCTTGTTTGACCTTAAAAGTCCTTGTAAGTTGAAATTTATAATAACCATTCAGTATCCCGCATTGGATGAGATACTACCTGAAAAAAATGTTTTTAAACTGAGACATCCCTCGGCTTAGAAGACAGTTCGGTAGAGTTGGGTTAGACTCAACCCTTAAGATGGTATCTGTCTATCCAAGATCGGTTGGACCACTCACTATCAGGCAAATTGGGTCACGCCGCAAATGTCTAGTCTTTGGCGTAAGTGGGGATGTGCTGAGAGTCTCACAGTGGATGAGATATAGCCTAAAAATGTGTTAATAAGTGGGAGGTATCCCTCACCTTACAAGCCGGTTTTGTAGGGTTGAATTAGACCCAAACAAAATTTCAAGATAGTATCAACTATCAAGGCCTACTCAAGATTCATTGAACCACCCACTGTCGGGCCACTCGGATCACGATTTAGATGTTTAGTCCTAGATATGAGGCAGTGTGCTGTGAATGCCATATTGAATGAGATATGGCCTAAAAAGTGATTATAAGTTGAGGCATCATTCACCTTACAAGCTGGTTTTCTAGGGTTGAGTTAGGACCAACCCAAGTTTTAAGAATACCATAAAACAATTTAATAAATAAGTTTTAGATACAATAAGCAGTTGCTTGTGTGAATAAGCTACAAAAAAAAAAAAAGCTATCCTATCATGATATAGGACAATTCAAATTACTCCCCACTATCTCACCCATTCGAAGCATCAAACTCTAACTATGATTATTGACACGTACTTTGTACAACAACATGAACATGAAAAGGTGAACTTGATATTGTAAAGATTATAATTTAACTGAATAATGACAGATGTATTTTTATTGGACTAGCCACATATTTCCAATGCTTTTGGCAAATGTCATATCATGAAGCATAAATAATTGTCATGAGATGGAATTGTTACACTTTCAAAATGACATAAGGTGATTAGCTCAGACTGTTTTACATCCTCTTGGTAAAATCCTATATAAAATTTTAAAATACACATTGAAGAAATAAAATATTATTATAAGCAATAAATAATTTTCATTTGCTCTTTTTGAAAATAATTTCATTAATATTCCACCTTCCAAGTATTATTTAGCATACTTTGACTTACAGATGACTTGAGCATTGACAACATAATATGCTGTAGTATGTATCTATCTTGTCCTCTTTTAGCACATCTATATGTTATCTGGGGATGGGGGTGATTTCTCGCAAACAAATAAGTAAATCTGCGGATATTATACTTATACCTTCTCATTGCCAGCCCTCAAAGCTAGTTTGTCAATAAAATAAGTAGCAACAGCAACTTGCTGCTTCGTAATATCTTTGCTCGTGAAATCTTTCGTATATGCCGCCCTAATGTTCCCTATATAATTCTGCACCAAGATGTTAAGGTATTCCAAAATTAAAAAGGTTCTTTTAAATATCATACAAAATATCATGTGAAAATACAGAATTAATAAAAGCTGATAATAAAGCATGAAAGCACCTTCAACGCCCTTGCTTTCTCATACTTTTCCTTGTCGCTTTGCCCCTTCCAAGAACTACTAGCTCCCAGACCCACGTATTTGAATAACCTTGAATTGATTGGGTCATTCCAATACGCCAACCAAGTAACTGTATTATCATGTCTTATCTCCTTCCAGCTGCCAAGAGCACACAAATCAATGATTTCAGACGATAGCAATGACTTCCAATCCATAGTATTCATTTGCTTTTAAGATTTGTTCACCAAGAAGTTATGGAACAGTAAATACCTTTCACCAGGAATAGGACATTCAGGAATTGGTGCATCCCTTCCAATATTAATTACGACATCACGTGGACCAATGCGTCTTTTAAATTTTCCCATCTAATAAAATAAAGTATAAGATGTTAAGTGCAAAAATTTGTCAGATACTTGTAAATATTCTCAAGATGCATCTAAACAGTATGAAAACCATTATATCCAAAGCAAGTTTACATTTTTTTAATTTCCAAAAAACAATAACAATTATCATAACAACCTTGGGATGCTCTCCACGTCCACGGAACAGTCCTGGTGGTTCAGCTCTAAAATTGCCAACCTAAAAGATTTAACAAAAATTAGTCATAAATAACTTTCAAGAGAGAAAAATTGAAACTAACAGTTTCATAAGAACATTTCAAATGTAAATGTAAAAGCTTAGATAAAGGTCAACAGGAGAAAAGTTAAAAAGAAAAAAAAATCATGAAAACATAACCCACTCAAGTTCCATTAATGCACAAGAAGCTGATCCAACCAAAACAAAAGGGAAAAAACAGATTTGATTTACTTAAGAAAAACTGTGTTTCAGATAAATCAAAGTTGTTTATCTCAGTCTCTAGTCCCTTCCCTAGAAGAAATTGTCAATTACATTGTTTTCCTACCTATGCTTAAAAAGAAACTTCTTGTTAGCCCACATTGTGCTGTGAACCGCTGATCAAACATTAAAAAGACAAACAAGTTTGGGCAGAGAAAGAGGGAGAGAAAATTAAACCTTCTCTTTAACACCATCAACAATAGCCCACATGTATTTCTCCTCTTGTTTCATTTTCTCCTCCTTTAGGGCCTTCTTCTCCTGATAAAAACGAGAGAAGAGGGTCAACACTTAAGCATCTTAAATTAATAAAACACACCAATGATCACATCTCAAGCTAACTAAGAAAAAGCTTCACAAAAGAAATACACGTGCATAAAGATGTATATGCCTGTATTAACCGGAACGAATCCCATATATTAAGATCCAAGAGCTTCAAAAGGGAGTATGAGGTTTACCATGTAAACTTTATAAACTAGCCTAGGTTCATATCAACTTCCTTCCCAAAGATTGAAAAAGAAATATCAACAAATTTAAGCAATTTATGATGTACTTCATTATTTGGACTATAGTTGTCAGAACTAGAAATCAGATTGTTGAAACACATAATTCTACAGGCTATGCAAATTTCAATCATCCTGAACCCAACTCAGAACTCGTTAGGTTGGGACTGGTAAAATTGCAAGCTTGGACATTAAACTCGCTGGCACTGTATGAGATACATGGACCCCTGTTGAGACACCAAATCCAACCATATTCCAGCGCAAACTCAGAGGGAAAAAACCTACCAAATTTAGCCCTTTGTCTATTCTGGAAGGTTGTGAAATTAACAAAAGGAAAAAAAATCTCAAGGCTGACAAACTGCAACGAACAGAGCAGCAACTTCAGTTTTGCAACTGCAAACTGAATGCTTGGACTCCGGAACTTCACTTGAGTGGCCACCTGTGAGGACACAGGACAGGTTCTTTCTGTGATTCCCACAGTTTCTGGGTTGTCATTTCAAGTACTTTTGGGAAAGGTTGTCTTCCAGAAGTGGGAAAATGATATTGTAAGGGTATGCCGTATGATGATATTAGGAATTAGGAATAAACAAATGGCAAGCTTATAACTTATATAACACGCTCCGTTTCCTTGTTTTGGTCAGTTACTTCTATCACGGCCTTGAAATTTCTCATAGACTTGAAAATGTTATATAATTTTAATTTTAATACTAATTTATTTAATGTTAGGTGTTGTAACATATTTTGCCTATCACACGTTTTACATGGCTAAATATCCTTGTCCAATCCAATGTAAGATTTATGAACTTGAAAACTATGATTTGGAGAGTAAAAACTAAACCAACCAAACGCAAAATTAATTCTCAAAACAACTAATATCTGTGTGTGGTATTAGAAGCACGCATGATATCCACGTAAAAACCAAATGATGCTTTGAGATATTCATTTCTATCATTTTCAAATGAAAATACATGAAACAACTTACTGCTGCGCTCATTTGTTTCTTCTTCTCCTTTTCAATTTGGCACCAATCATAAATCGGTGTAAAGTCACAATCTTCCAAATTCTGAATCACATGATTTTTTCCCAATATCTCCTTCCAGTCAGTCCAAAAGTTTTCCTTGAATTTTGCTTTTTGCATGTATTCTGTATCCCGCATGACCGCATATAATGTGGCAACCTGCATATACATAAAAAAAAAAAAACTCTTTAATATGAGAACTCTCATAAAAATAATTGACACACCTCAATTTCACAAAAAACTAAAATTTAGAAAAACAAAACTCTTAGGATTTGGATAGGGTCTGACTCAACCCCACAAAACCAACATGTAAGGTAAGAAATGTCACTCACTTATAAACAATTTTTTAAGCTAATAACACATCTAATTTGAGACCCTCAGGCCTCAACACACCTCCCTCATGCCCATGACTGGACATCATGAATGTGATTCTGGCAGAGCCAAACTCAACCCCACAAAATATACTTGTAAAGTGAAAAACTTGTCCCACTTCTGAACACTTTTTCCAAGTCAAATAACATCCAATGTGAAACTCACAAAAACGAAACAAAAAAACAAGACCAAACAGTCACCCAAAACAGTAAAAACATTTGTCACAGACAAAATCCTACCTCCTCTTGTTCAGGGGTCAAAGTCACCGGCTTCCCCTTATAGAGCATCTTTACCCCATGGGGCTTGTAAGGAGGTGGGAAGATGATACCATTGTGAACCAAAGTAGTCCATTTTTTCTGCCCATCACCGGAGCTTGGAGGAAGTTTAGTAGATTTGAACTGTTCTGATTTATTGCCTGGTTTTTTGAAATTTGCCTTTTTCTTAAAAGATGGAGCAGAACCCTTGTTGACTTTAGTGACGTTTGTCAGCTTCTTCACAGAAGATGATTTATTCACTGATGTGGCATGCTTATTCATTCTTTGGGAAAGAGGAATATCATCATCATCGTCCTCCTCCGCAACCTTCGGTTCAGATTTCACCGATATCTGTTTAGCATTAATTGATGGAGCTGGATCTGAGAATTTTGATTTCTTAACAGAAGAATGCAAGGAATCAGTCTTATCTAGTGGTCTCTTAACAGGCAGTGTAGACGGCCTTTCTTGTTTAATACTAATATTGGAGCCATAATGCTGTCCTTTCTGAACATTTGAAAGTGGTTTCTTATGATCAGAGCCACCATTGATATTTTTAGATTTTCCCAAACTATTATTATTCTGTGGCAGCCTTGCTGACAAAGGAATATCATCATCAGAGTCTTCATGAGATTTCTTGACAACAACAGGAGTTGTTTTCTTAGCACTGTCATTGTTCATCTTCATCCTAGCACTCAATGGTATATTATCCATCTCGTCTTCGGAATCTTCACAACATTCTTCTTTACCATGTTTGCTAGAATTATTTTCCTCCTTAACATGAACATGAACGGGAATTTTCTTCTCTATAAGAGACTCTTTTTTATTTCCTAATGATGCAAATTTTGAACTTCCTGAAGGGGACCTCACATAGGTTTTGAGATTTGTTGATGTTGATGCTTTTGATATACCCACAGAAGATTCCACGGCAGATGCCTTAGAGGTTGAGACAACCTTACCGTTCTGTGAGCTAGAACTTTGGCCATTTGCAGAAGGCACATCAGGGGTCTTTTTAAATGACCGTCCGTCATGACTATGAGAAGTTGACTTCCTTGTTTCTGAATGCAATTGAGTACTCTTCGACACTGAACTCCTTTTAAAAATTACTGGCCCATCTTCATCATCAAATTCGTGCGCCATATTTAATTTACCAGAAGCCTCCACAGCTATTTGTCAACTATGGAGTGTCTTAGCATGTAATCACAACATGCTCTGCGTGGAAAAGCAAGAAGTTATTAGTACTAGTTACTAGGCTAAAATCACATAACAAACATAAATGACAAAAAAGAAAAATTATCAATTCTATATAACAAAGACAGTGAATGTATGTTCTAATGCATGTGTATATTGAATTCTGAAGCTAACTGAACTTATGAAACATTCGCATAGTTGTCAATTTAGTAAAAAAATTAAAACTCATTATAATCTTTACGTTGAGCCCCGTGAACCAAAAAGAACACCCAAATACCAATTATTGCTTCATAATTACGAATATATGAACCATATCATACCAAATGTTAGGGTTTTTAAATAGCGGATATAGTGTATCAGCATTTGAAAAACCTATTTTTTCCGCTATCCACAATCAACAACACCGCCAAATGCTAGGGCTTATAATAAAAAAATAACAAAAAGTGTAGAAAAAACAGAAAACGAAGATTGAAAACTGATATCCCCAAAATCTATATACAATAACCAAATTTAAACAATATCCAGTCAATAAGAAAGAAGCATAAATTAAGACAGTGTATGTGTATAAGTCGGTATTGTTTCTACAAAGTAAGAGCAAGCTTAACATCAAATTTCCACAACCAACTAAAAAAATGAACTTTCCCATCTTAATAATGAATAAAATCCATTATCAATCAACAGAATAAGATAAATTTGAACAAACCCTTTTTTCCACTATCCGTGATTAACAACATCCCCAAATGCTAAAATGCCTAAGGAAAACAAATAGAGTTCTAGGGTTTGTAATAAAAAAACAACCAAAAAGTGCTTAAAAAAATAATCAGCCAGCAAAATGAAACTTCATGGGGCGATTTCGTTTAAAAACAAAACATAAACCACAAACACAAAAGGAAGATTAGAAATTATATCACCAAAATCTATATATTTTTTTTGTGTTAACCCTTCGGTTCCCAGAGCCCCTTCCCCTTCCCCTGATAATCCAGAGTTCGGCCAGGAGATAAGTAAAACCTAGCCGAGAATTGCCCAGAATCGAACTAGGGTTTTCCCGATCAATTCGTCCTATGGAGAGCTCATTAACCAATTCATCCCAATCACATACAATAACTGAATTGAAACAAAATCAAGTCAATAAGAAGCAAAAATTAACACAAGATTTATCAAAGAATTGCAAGCTTAACATTAAATTTCCACAACCAACTAAAAAAATATAATCTTTTAAACTTTCCAATGAATCCAGTCCAATCATAACCATAATAATAAACAAAATCTAATACCAATCAACACAATAAGATAAATTGCATGCAAAAACACATAAGATCGACCAAAACACATATTCCACACAAACAACAAAACCAAGATGAATAGAATTTTGATAACAGCTACAATATCAAGAACTAACAGACAAAAGGATAACTGAAATTGATGAAAATTAAGGGTAAAACCTTGTGATTATGCTTTTGCTATGGTTGATGATGGAGATGAAGATGAGTGAGGAAGAGAACGAGGTTGAGATTGTGTGGTCGGAGGAGGGAGGGGAGTTGGGGAGTAGCTGAGGAACAGGTGTGGCACGGCAGGTGATTTGATGAAGCTCAGGTTGCCGGTATTTTGCTTTCGTACAACGTTTTTTTGTGTTCCAAAATCACTTTTTTGGTTTTTTTTTTAATTTTTTCCAATGGGCTTATTGATAATGTATAATGGATTCAAGCCCATAAATCCTTATCAATCCAATATACACATACTTACCAAAAAAAAAATATTTTTTATCTTCACGACGCAGTTTCGATCGGTTTCAAGACAAAAATTCATCGGATTCAAAATAAAAATTGCACTGGGTTAAGTTTGGTTTGGATAACTCTTTAAAAAAATATGATTTGATACAATTAAATGTGGTTTAATTTGGATCGAATTTTTGACATCCGAAATACATTTATAAAAAATTTTATTAATAATTTTTTTGAAAGCTCGTATCCGGCTCAAGGATTGACACATCTGATAGGTACAATCGCATCGTCCACTTACAAAGGGCTCGTTTAAAGACATAGCACGCTCCAAGATCTCAAGTCAATACAACTAGGTAAACTCAAGTGGGTTAAAAATTCTACTAATATTAATATTACATATACACAATATAATAATAGGGTCGATGTAGAAATCACAAATGCATTAATTACAAGAAAGTTGATTTTCCCACTTCATGAAAAGCTAAGAAACACTAGTATTTTACGTTTTTAACCCCAGCGGCAGTTAACTGTCGATAGGAAGGACGTGGCGGCAGTTAACTGCCGATGGGATCCGGCGGCAGTTAACTGCCGATGGGAAGGAAACCAGCGGCAGTTAGCTGTCGTTGTCATGTTTTACCTTTATTTTCTAAAACTTCACATTTTTTTCATCTTAATATGAACAAAAATGGTAAAATGAGTGAACAAAAACGATAAAATGACATGCGATTAAAGTGAAAATACTAAAAAAAAGACAGCTAATTTTTTAACTTAAAAATTGTTTTTAATTTTTTTAATAACAGATTTAATTTTAACAAAAACTAATTCTAACAATTTATAAAAACTGATTTTTTAAAATCAGTTTTTCTTTAAATTGTTAGAATTAGTTTTTTTTAAAATTAAATCTGTTTTTAAAAAACTGATTTTTTAAAATCAGTTTTTTAAAAAAATTAAAACTATGTTAGAATTAGTTTTTGTTAAAATTAAATCTGTTTTTAAAAAAATTAAAAACAGTTTTTAAGTTAAAAAATTAGTTGTCTTTTTTTTTAGCATTTTCACTTTAATCGCATGTCATTTTATCGTTGTTGTTCACTCATTTTATCGTTTTTGTTCACATTAAGATGAAAAAAATGTGAAGTTTTAGAAAATATAGGCAAAACATGGCAACGGCAACTAACTGCCGCTGGTTTCCTTCCCATCGGCAGTTAACTGCCGCTGCGTCCTTCCCATCGGCAGTTAACTGTCAATGGGGTTAAAAACGTAAAATACTGATGTTTCTTAACTTTCCATGAAGTGTGAAAAGCAACTTTCTAATTACAAAAGGCAGTTTCCCAATGTAAGTGGATAAAGCCTTACACCGCATATAGAATAAGACTATGAGTTGAAATTATTCTCATCCCAGTCAGTTCTACAATGCAATACTAGGGTCAACATAGATATGGCTAGTAATTTGTAATTTGTAATTTGTTTGCTTATCAACTATATGTTTTAAAATAGAAATCAACACATATATGAATATTTGATCCTAACACAAGTGTAAAGCAAATATGAATTGCTAACTTTTATAAGTCTAAATTCCTAACTTTGTATAATTCTCTTCATCAATAACAAATACCCCTAAAATATACTTTACCAATTTTTCTCTCTCACAATACCTCAAACTCGTTTTTATTTGGATCACATGAGTTTACATACTTTCCAATCATCACTCCAAATTCCTTTACAAAGCATCCTTACAACTTAGCTTTCGGCTATAAGATAAAAATGATCAAATCAATATTAGCTTGTGTTAAAGTGTCACGACATGACTGTAATTCTTTTCTTTTTCCTTTTCATAACACTGCCTTGATGAAATTTTTGCATGTAAGTTGTATTGACATAAATAAGTTATGATTCCTAAGACTATTCTAACTAGTTCAATATGTTTGTTAATAAACTTGAGAAAAAAGTGTTGATGTAGAAATTACGTACCAATAAAATTAAATATAATGAACAGAAACAAAAACATAAAGAGAACATTGCCCCATTAACAAATACATATGTTAATAATATTCATAACTAAGCACACTCCTCCAATGAAAAATAACTAAATTCTAGTAACAAAATTATACTACAAAATGGAAATAGTTTTAAAGAGTAATGTATGAAGAAAGAAGTTATATATATATATATATATATATATATATATATATATATATATATATATATATATATATACTAGTATATCATAACATGTCGCAACAACAATTTATAAGGTTATAAATCGTTGTTATAATCACCATTTTATTTCAAGAGCAAGCACTAATATAATTATCTGAGCAAAACAACATTGAAAGAAACAAATCGCCTTAAACACTAATAAGTTTATTTATTTGATAAAATAAAAATTATTTCAGTTTTGAATAAGAGTGAAAAAAAAACTATTGGCATGAGGTAAATGATAGAAAAAGTAGAAACCAAGTATATTGAAGAAGAAATTATTCTTTAAAATCAAGGTGGATCTTTCAAAAGATTATGACAAGATCATATCAAACTTTATTCAATAAGTGCTAACTAAGGTAATAATATATAAATCTATTACGCACATTATTATGCATCTCATTACTATTATTCAATTCAATATGTTATGGATTGGAACCCACTTTGATTTTTTAATTTTCAAAGAGGTATCCATCAAGGGGGTCATATTTCTCGATATATCTTTGTGCTTTGTAATGACGATATTAGCAAGTCATGTCAGGGTGTTCTACCTCCCTAATAAAATCTACACAGTTCAACCTCTCAACCTCTTCCAAGATAGTAATTCTTTTATCTTTGCTTATACACCTCTTCATTTCAACTATCAATCAAGCCTTTGAGTCGATTGAAAGATTGTGGAAGCTTATATTTTAGTCGATACCCAATATATATCTAGACATCCAAGCAAACACATCTAAGTTTTTCCTCAAGAAACTTGCAAATGCTTCCTACGTTAAGGGTTCACAATTCAAAAGATATAGTTAGAGCTAACAACACAACAAACATATATTTCCTTACTTAATAAGGACTTCGTACAGCTCATATCAAGCATGTGTGTGTGTGTGTATATATATATATCGTTGAGTTTATGAAAACATTCACCTTCATGATAACACATTCATAGCCTCCACAATACCATCCACTTCTTTCACCTCATTTTTAAAAATGATTTTATTCCTCGCTTGCCAAATTGCCCAAATTGTTACACGCCAAATAAGATGTAGGCCCTTCTGAGTCCTCTTATTTCTACCTTTCAAACTACAACATTCCCAATGTACAAACAAATTGGGAGGATTAATGAAAGAGATTTATAACCACCTCATCGCATTCGACCAAATATTACTTGCCTTTTCACAATGAATAAAAAGGTGATTAACCGATTCCTTCTCCCTTCCACAAAAAACACACAAGAAGGACACATCTGGTGGAAGAATATTCCTCCTTTGGAGATTCACTCTCGACAGAATTCAGTCATGAAGAAGTTTCCAGGAGAAATCCACAATATTTGAAGGGACTGGGCTTTTCCAAATATGATCAAACACTCTCCTCTAATCCCACTCCGATTTTCCTCCCACACCAACAAGCTCTCCAACTTTTTTATGTCGATTTTACCGAAGAAAAAAAAAACCCCTTCCTCCAAACTTCAAACCCATCTATCAACAAAATATCCCACCTAAAGCCAAGCACATCCTCCCTCAAACTAATAAGAAGATCCTCCTTCCAAACAAATAAGTTCATTCACCAAATAAAATTTCACTCGCCCTTTCCCTCACCCATGCCTCTAAATTTCACTCGCCCTTTCAAGAAATCATAAGCCATAATCATAAACTCTCTCGGCACATTCCCCCCACCAAACAACTTTTGTAATAACTTACTTTTTGACCCGACAACATTTCGAAACCTCAAAGAAACGCCTTCAACATCCAAAGATTACAGACTGACGCTTCATCTAGACATAGGCTATCATCTGCATATTGGAGGTGCGAGATCACCATACAACCCCACCTAAACTCAAAGCCCTTAAAAAGATTATGTCTCACCGTTTTCCTCATTAACCCACTACAGCCTTCAGCCACTAGAAGAAACAAAAAAAAAGCTCGTGGATCGCCTTGTGTTTAACCCTCTTTGAATGTTAAACCCTTCCGTTGAACTACCATTAATAAGAATAAACATGATTCCCCAACATACACATGTCTTCATCCAAGCCACCCACTTCGCACAAAACCCCCCCTTTCACCATCATATACTCCGAAAAACCTCAATCTACCGAATCATACGCTTTTTTGAAATCCACTTTTAAGATCAACACATTGACCTTTAGTTTTTTTTCTTGTAAAATCCACAATTTTATTCACCATCATCACCCCCATCCATCAAATTTCTCCTTGCAAGAAAAGCCGATTAGGAGGAGGAAATAATAACGCCGACCAACCTTCTAGATAAGACATTTGAAAGGATGTTATACAAAATTCCAAGTAAGGAAATCGGGCGATAATCATTCAACGCCATGGGAAATGCAATTTTTGGAATCAAAGCACAAAATAAGAGAGGAAGCATTTAGGCACAACTTCATTCGCATGAAATTGATCAAACATTATACAAACCTCATCCTTGCTCAAATGCCAAATTCTTTGACAAAAGAAAAATTTAAACTATTTGACCTCAGACTTTTGTTCCCCTCTATCTCCTTTACCACCAATTCAATTTTCGACAATGAAAAATGAGTCACCAAGCTAGAGTTCTCATTCTCGGTCAACCAATCAAAGGACACCCCATCCAACTTAGGTCGCTCCCACTAAGGCAATGTGACATGATTAGTAAAATAAGCAACCACCTCTCTTCTCACCTCACTAGGATTTTGAACCCACACATCATTCACTTTTAGTGTCTTTACTGCATTTGAGCTAAATCTCCTATTGACACATCTATGAAAAAAAACTTTGAATTCACACCTTCTTCCAACCACTTCGACCAATATCTTTGCACCAACATACCAATTTTAGCCTTTAGAAGCCTCCATAAATCACCAAACATAGTTTTCCGAACTTGAACTTCTTTCCCATTCAAGAGGCCTACCTCCCCCTTCTCATCTAATTCCGCAATATCCTACTATACATCTCCCCATATTCCTCCCTCTTCCACTCCTTCAAATGATGATCACAATATAATCAGAGAAAGTATGCGGTTGAGTCGTCTTATTGTTTTGTTTTTGTTCAAAAAGAGACTTAAAACATTACTTTTAAAACTTTTTAACGAAAACTAACAAAAATCTAAAATACATTTAACTGTATATTTGTGACTCTTGAAATCGCATTATCATATTTCTTTTCGATTTTAAGGTGAATCCGTTCAAAATTAGATATTTTTTTTTCTTCAGAAAACTCAAAACAAACATTTAAACGCGATTTTAGAGCCCTATAAAGGTGGTTTGATGTATTTTAATATTTGAATTAGTGTACCTTCAATCTTCTTTGTTAAAAAAAAAAACATTTTTAATATTCTTTTTAAGGAATTGAACAGTAAACGATCGAACATTAGTAAGTCCCATATAATTGTTACTTATAGAATCTTCATAGCTCCAACTAGTGCAGCTTGATAATATTTGAAAGTCTAAAATTTAATCCACTGCTGTTGCATTGACTTACTCCTAGGCATGTGCGTTTTTTTCCTCTTATTCAGGAGCAATGGTTGAATTAAAGGTTAAATTCAATTGGTATTTGCATAGGATAGATGCAACTTTTTCTTGCATTGGATTGAAGGCGAGAGATAAATAACTCTGCAATATGTAATAGTTTAATTAAACCACGTTGATGTTACTTAAACATATGTAAATAGATGTCAGCATGTGCATTTCTCAAACTAACAAACACTTTTACTTAAAAGTTGAGTTCAACCTGCTACTTTCGGGTTGAAGCATTGGTGTAAAGTTAAAAGGAAATTGGAAGGTTGAAAGGTTAAACATTAAGGTATCGTTTGACCTGACTTTTTTACGGTCCAAAAGCTACTTTAAAACAAAGTTAAAATTAAGGACTTTAAGAAAGAAGTTAAAGTTGTTTGGTTACTTTATTATTTTTTTAGTTTTAAAGTTATTTTTAAGTTAAAAGTTGTTTGGCAAAATATTGTGCAAATATATAATAAATAAAAAATTGTTAAAATATTTTTTGAAGGGAAAAATGTTTAAAATATTTTTTTAGCAAGTACTTAATAAATATTGTGTTTGACCTACCTTCTTAAAATTGTAGAGAAGTGGAAAAAAAAAAGTCGGGTCAAACGGTACCTAAGTCATGAGACATGACTTTAAGCTAGTGTTCTGTGAATAAAAAAAATAGAGTATGAATGTCTCACATAAAATAAAACACACATTAATATTGTTTATATTGTGATTTTAAATTTTTAAATACTCGATAATGATAAAAATAATAATAATGATTAATTTTTATTCGTGCATATTATTTCCCATAATTTTAGCTTATGTTTGTTGTGATAAGATTGATAATCCAATTGAGTTTCCTATCTTTCCTCCGTTCATATCCAATTAGTTTGTTTCCTCTATTTTTATGGGTTAGTTTCTTTTTTATCTTATCCACAAGAGTGCTTGAATTAATCAAATTGTACCGTAATTTAAGCTATATTCACTTACGAAATCTCTACATACCATTTTTTCTCTCTTCTCACTTCAGTCCGTGTTAATGAGTTATTCTCCTCTTCATCTTTTATTTTTTTGTCCTTTTGGAATTAAGAGTGTTATTAAGACCAATGTCCCTTTTAGGTAAAATGTTCTTTTGGAATTAAGAATGGTCTTAAGAGCATAGTACCTTCGATAATGTATATCCCTTCGGAATAAAGAGTACTTTTAAGATCATAGTCTCTTTTGAGAAATAATAATGTCCCTTCCAAATTAAGAATGATCTCAATAGTATATATCCTTTGTATATTTTCTGCCTTTGGAGAATTTAAAGGTTCGAAATGGCGGTAGCACCATATTCGAGTGGTTATAGTACCGTATTGATATTTATAGATGTTAATGGTCAAAACGGTGGTAACACCATATTTGAGTGGTCATAGTACCCATCATAGTACCATAATTGATTGGTTTCGGTATCAAATTAAGATTGGTCTTAAGTACCGTTTGACCAGACTTTTTTTTAGGTTTAAAGCTACTTTATAATTAAGGCAATATATAAGTCTGAAGGTGAGAAAAACACACAAGAAGGGGGGGTTGAATTGTGTGGGCTAATTCTTTTCTTTCTCAAAAACTTATGTTAGTTCAGATTCTGATATTGATCAGATCTGAACTATTTTCAGAGTGTTTTATGCAGCAGATATAAAAGGTAAATGAGAGAGGGAAAGAGATACACAATGGTTTATCCTGGTTCCTTCCACAATCCGGAAGTAGTCCAGTCCCCTTGTTACAAACAAGAGATTTTTCACTATAATCAAACGATTACAATTGCTCAAGCACAAAGCATAGAGACTTCCAGTTGCTCAAACACCTAGTAAGAGACTTCTAATTGCTCAAACACTTAGTAAGAGACTTCCAATGCTCAAGCCCTCAAGCAAGAGACTTCTAGTTGCTCAAACACTTAGTAAGAGACTTCCCTGCTTAGACACACAGTCTAAGACTTTCTATGCTCAATACACAAAGTTATGAGACTTCTGGATGCTCAAGCACGCAGGCTAGAGACTTTGGTTCAAACAGATTTTACAACAGAAAACAGTTTGAGTTGAACACTTGATATACTATCAGTGGTGTTCACAAAATACAATTCAGATTAAGACTCTCTACTTAAGAAATTCTAAGATAATAAGTTTGTAAGAATTTCTAAGAGTTTTGATGACTGTCACGTAAAACAGAGTATTGCAGTTCTGGTTTTCTGGGACAGAGTCTTTGCTTTATTCTTCAAATCTTCAATCCTTTATAGAGAATTAAAGAGCTGTTGAGAAGATGCCATGTCATCAAAAGAGCCGTTGCAAATGAAGCTTTCAGCCAGCACAAATTCCTTCTGTTCTGACAGTGTGTGCGCACAGAAAACAGAGCAACACATTTTGAATGTTTCCTTAAAACCTGGCTTCGTGTTTCTTCCAAGGAGACAAGGTTTGCAAAGAGTTGTTCTGACACAACAATACTTCACTCAATTGCAAACGTTAACTGCTGATTCAGACTTCAGAAGTTTCTCTTCAAAAGCTGGCTTCAGGAACTGTTCATCAGAAGCTCCCTTCAGACACAGTACTTCAGAAGCTGGTCTTCAGACGCTGTTCATCAGAAGCACTCCTTCAGAAGCAGGCTTCAGACGCACTGTTCATCAGACGCTGCCTTCAGACGCACTGTTCAGACGCTGACTTTCGTTGACCTTCAGACGCTGACTTTCGTTGACCTTCAGAAGCTGGCTTCAGACGCACCTTCAGAAGCTGCCTTCAGACGCACCTTCAGAAACTGCCTTTAGTAGCTGCTTCAGACACTGATTTGCTTCATACTTGCAACACAAGCTTCTTTGCTTTCCTTCTTGCTCTTAGCTTGTTCTTTCATAACCAATGTTAGATACCAAACTTTAAGTACATGGTTCTGCACACTTAGAATCAAGCATTAGCAATTCCAATTTTCTTTTTAACACTTTGTTATCATCAAAACCCAAAAGAGAGTTGTTCATACATTTTGTTCCAACAATCTCCCCCTTTTTGATGATGACAAACACAAGTATTAAAAGGAAAATTGTTGTTAATTTAATTAACAAGTTGACTGCAGGGTATGAGGTTTGCAAGCTCCCCCTGAGTCTGATCCAAGTTAATTAAATTCAGTTAAGATCAGACAGGTGAGAATTTCAGAATTGTTGTTAACTTTAATTAACAAGTTGACTTCAGGATATGAGGTTTGCAAACTCCCCCTGAGTCTGATAATCCACAAGGTGAGGTTTGCAAGCTCCCCTTGATTCTTATCCAAGTTAATTAAATTCAACTTAAAACAATAAGGTGAAATTATCACTCAGAATTATAAATAACAAGCTGACTTCAGGGTATGAGGTTTGTAAGCTCCCCATAAGTCTGATAATCCACAGGATGAGGTTTGTAAGCTCCCTGAGTCTTATCCTTGTTAATTAAATTCAATCTAACTCAATAAAGAGTGATTTATCTCACAGAATTTCAAAACAGAGGCTAAGAGATAAGAACATGTTCTCTTAAGTTAATTAATCAACAAAACTTAACTTAAATTCTGACTGGCTCAGAGCCTGAAATACTTGTTACTTTTACTCCCCCTTTTGTCATCAACAAAAAGAAAATTCAAGAATTTTAAGAGAGTTAAAATGTGAGATGAGAAATGTTCAGAACATTATGTTCAGTACCACTGAACTGTTACAGACACAACTGTCCAGAGCATATGGTTCAGAACTACTGAACTGTGTTCAGACTGAATAGAGAGTTTAAAACTGGGTCTGAAAATTGAACATATAAGATGAAAACTGAAAACTGTGTTTTGAGTGTGTTTGATTAAAACTTTTCAGAAACAGAAAAACATTTAAACACACTATACATTGATGACTTTAGGAGGGTGCAAAGTACAGTTTTCAAGGCTTAATTCATCATAGCCCAGAGTTATAACTTATCAGATTCTGACCAACAGTTAGACAACTGTGCAGATTCAGAAGTCAAGAATTCAGATTCTGAAACTCTGATTCTGATGTTTTCAGAAGCTGAACTATCTTCAGACTCTCAAAGTGAGTGTCTGTTAAGTCTTAGCTTCTGATGAACTTCAGGTTCTCAGTTTCTATTCAGAGTCAAGCAATTTTTCAAGAGATGAAATGCAAGTTCAGATTCTTTTTAATAAAATAAAATCTGTCTAAAATGAGGGGTTTTGTAAATATATCAGCCCATTGATGATTGATAATCAGAATCAATGAATTGAAATTCCAAAACACCCTTCTGAACATAATCTCTAATAAAATTAAGTTTAAGTTCAAAAATGCTTGGCTCTTGAATGTAAAATTGGACTTTTTAGACAATCAGATTACAGCAGTATTATCACAAAGAAGGTTATGTTGTTTTCATGAATCTGATAGTTTTCCAACTGATGTAGAATCTATTAAGTATAACAGAGAACAATTATACCTCTGTTGAGCTTCTGATTTACCTCTCCTTGTTCATTCAGTTTGTTGCTGAACACCCATTTTTGTTCCAACAATGTTCTTGATTGGCTTTAGGAGAAGTATCAGCTTCTGTAGAGCTCAGCACCAATGATCCAGTCTTTGTGGTTTCCTCCAGATTCCACAGTTCCTCCCTCTTTCATGGTCAGGGTTTGGAACATAGACTTTCCTTCTGTCATGTAATGCCAGCAGCCACTGTCCAGGCACCAGGACTTCACCTTTTCTTTGACATTTAATCATATCTGCAACAGAAATGATTTCTGACTTGGGTACCCATACGGGTCCTCTAGGGTTAGTTCTGAAAGGTTTAGTCTTTTATTGTACCTTATGTCTGGAGTTATAATACTTAGACTTGTTCAGATACCTTGGATGTGAATCCTTTAATCTTGAATCAGACACTGAGTTCTTCAGAACCTGACCTTTCAAAGGTCTTGACTCAGATTTCTTCAAAACCTGAGACTTGAAGGTCTTTGGTTCTGAGATTTTTAGAGTCTGAACCTTTGAAGACTTTGGTTATGTTTTCTTCATAACTTTGGACTTAAAAGTCTTTGATTCTAATTTGTTCAGAATCTTGGATTCAGAAGTAGAAGGTTCTGATTTGTTAAGAACTTCAATTTTTTCTGCTCCTGACACAAAGCAGACTTTCTGACCTTTCTTAATACAACCAGAATCAGATGACAGAATGGCTTTCTTTTGTATGGTTTGTCTGACATTCTGAGATTTATAAGGTTTTGTATAAACTGGTTTAGTATTCCTTGAAGGTTTTACAAACACAGTCTTTTGAAAGTTTGAGTCTGAATTTTTTAGAGTTTGAAACTTGCTTGTCTTAGGTTCTGAACTCTTCAGACTTTGAACCTTTTCAGATTTAAAGTCTGTTTTCCTCATAGTCTTAGACTTAGAACCTTTTGGTTTAGACTTTGGCAAAGTTTTAAATTCTGCCTTCATCTTTCCCTTAGGTTCATAAGTTTTAGATTCTGAGCAGTTCAGAACTTCAGACTTAGCAGTCTCAGTTTCTGTTAAATTCTGTTTCTCAGAATTGTCAGATGCAGGTACAAAACATACCTTTGTGCCTTTTATACTATCTTCAGAACAGGATGGAAGGTATGTTTTATTTGAAAAATTAAATGAATCATTTTTGAAACCAATTCCTTCTCCTTTGTTTCTGTTGATATTATAAATCATAGAAGCAACTTTGCTTCTGTTGATTCTAGCCAAAATAAAATCTTGAAGAACAATTTCTTCTTTACTTAAAAGCTTATCAACTTTCTTATCAGTCAGTTTTACAAGAAGAGCATTGTTCTTATCTTTTAAGTCATAGATGTGACTTTGAGCTTCTTCTTGTTTTCTTTTAAGCAGTTCAAAATTATTTTTCAAAGTTTTAAATTGCTTTGACTTGTTAAGATAATGATTGATAAGATCTTTAACAGTTTTAATAAGTTCAGATCTAGTGAGTTTAGAATATACCTCATTATCATCATCTGATTCTGAACCTGACTCTGTATCAGAAGATACAGTTACAACTAAATCCAAATTGGCTTCATCTTCATCTTCCTTGTCAGATTCTGATTCAGCCTCTGTATCTGAAGATATTGTTGCAACTAAAGCCAAGTTGCCTTCTTCTTCATCTTCCTTGTTTCCCTCATAGGTAGAACACAGAGAATTGAAGTTAGCCTTTGCAGTTGACTTATCATTCAGCTTTAGATACTCATTGTGAGGTAGAGAGTTCACAATGATATCTCTTACTATTCTATGCTTTTTATAAATCATTCTTTCAGCATCTGAGAGTGTTTTTCTGTCAGTTGCTACACCTTCTTCATCAACAGGAATAGTGACACCATCTTCAATGATATCCCATAGAGTGTCATCAACACCAATAATGTGACTGTACATCCTGCTTTTCCACCAAGAAAACTCTTCAGAATCACCAGTAAACACAGGAGGTTTATGATGTGAATAAGATTGCCTGTTTTCTGTATCATAGTCATATGATACAGAAGCACCACCACTTCTTTGAGAGGATTTTTCAGAATCACCAGAATACATGTTTTTCTCAGGATCTATACTGACTCACTGTTAAGTGATTAAATATCAGAACCAGAGCTCTGATACCAACTGAAGGTGAGAAAAACACGCAAGAAGGGGGGGTTGAATTGTGTGGGCTAATTCTTTTCTTTCTCAAAAACTTATGTTAGTTCAGATTCTGATATTGATCAGATCTGAACTATTTTCAGAGTGTTTTATGCAGCAGATATAAAAGGTAAATGAGAGAGGGAAAGAGAGACACAATGGTTTATCCTGGTTCCTTCCACAATCCGGAAGTAGTCGTTACAAACAAGAGATTTTTCACTATAATCAAACGATTACAATTGCTCAAGCACAAAGCATAGAGACTTCCAGTTGCTTAAACACCCAGTAAGAGACTTCTAATTGCTCAAACACTTAGTAAGAGACTTCCAATGCTCAAGCCCTCAAGCAAGAGACTTCTAGTTGCTCAAACACTTAGTAAGAGACTTCCCTGCTTAGACACACAATCTAAGACTTTCTATGCTCAATACACAAAGTTATGAGACTTCTGGTTGCTCAAGCACGCAGGCTAGAGACTTTGGTTCAAACAGATTTTACAACAGAAAACAGTTTGAGTTGAACACTTGATATACTATCAGTGATGTTCACAAAATACAATTCAGATTAAGACTCTCTACTTAAGAAATTCTAAGATAATAAGTTTGTAAGAATTTCTAAGAGTTTTGATGACTGTCACGTAAAACAGAGTATTGTAGTTCTTGTTTTCTGGGACAGAGTCTTTGCTTTCTTCTTCAAATCTTCAATCCTTTATAGAGAATTAAAGATCTGTTGAGAAGATGCCATATCATCAAAAAAGCCGTTGCAAATGAAGCTTTTCCTTCTGTTCTGACAGTGTGTGCGCACAGAAAACAGAGCAACACATTTTGAATGTTTCCTTAAAACCTGGCTGCGTGTTTCTTCCAAGGAGACAAAGTTTGCAAGAGTTGTTCTGACACAACAATACTTCACTCAGTTGCAAACGTTGACTGCTGATTCAGACTTCAGAAGTTTCTCTTCAGAAGCTGGCTTCAGGAACTGTTCATCAGAAGCTCCCTTCAGACACAGTACTTCAGAAGCTGGTCTTCAGACGCTGTTCATCAGAAGCACTCCTTCAGAAGCAGGCTTCAGACACACTGTTCATCAGACGCTGCCTTCAGACGCACTGTTTAGACGCTGACTTTCGTTGACCTTCAGACGCACTGTTCAGACGCTGACTTTCGTTGACCTTCAGAAGCTGCCTTCAGACGCACCTTCAGAAACTGCCTTCAGTAGCTGCTTCAGACACTGATTTGCTTCATACTTGCAACACAAGCTTCTTTGCTTTCCTTCTTGCTCTTAGCTTGTTCTTTCATAACCAATGTTAGATACCAAACTTTAAGTACATGGTTCTGCACACTTAGAATCAAGCATCAACAATTCCAATTTTCTTTTTAACACTTTGTTATCATCAAAACTCAAAAGAGAGTTGTTCATATATTTTGTTCCAACAAAGTCCTTTAATAATAAAGTTAAATTTGTTTGGTAAATATATATATATATATATATATATATATATATATATATATATTTATAATGGCAATTATATATTTTTTTAACTTAAAAACTATCTTTCAACTAGTATATGTATTTGGAATTTTTTTGTAGTTTTTGTTAATTTTTATTATTGAAAGCATATATCATTAAAAATATATAACAAATGAAGAAAATATTTCACTAATAGAAGAAAACATATTAAAAAATTGACTAATTTTTTTAAATAAAATATTTTTTGTATTGTTTAGAAATAACTTTTTTTTACAAGAGAAATAACGTTTTTCTAAATCGAAAGAAGGAAAAAAAAATTTTTGAAAAGAGAAATAAGGAAAAGATTAAAAAAAAGCAGGAATTATACGAGTAGTATTCATTATGTTAACTAGCGACGTGCCCGTCTTTCCGCTAGTTTTTTTGCTCTAACGTTTGAAAATTATAAACGTTGTTTTTTTATGAAATTTTAATTTTGATTAAAAGTAAAAATATAAATGTTTTTTGCTTTCAAATTATAATAAATCAAACTAACTATGATTATCTATTTCAATGAAATCAACAATATAACCAAAAAATATAATCTGAATTCTTATTTTTTTAAGTCACCAACAACAATCTTTATTATAGAAAAAATTGTTGTTTAAAGGTATAATTGAGATAATGAAAACGTAAGCATAGATACACTCATCTAGTTTGTTACACTTTTTAAACGATAAAGTAAAAAAACTGGACATTTGTGTTTGTTACGCTTTTCTTTTAATATTTAAATTTATTCTTAACTATTTATTACATGTGTTATTTGTATTAAAAATTGATGGTATTTTTAGAAAGAGAAAATGTCAACCAAAAAAACTGAAAGAGATTATTTTCTTTATATATACTATAGAAGATTAGCAAGGAATTAATGGTAGCCTCATCGATAGCAGGAATTATACGAGTGCCGTATAAACTATAGATGGAGTTTGAAATGAAAATTATTAAAAAAAAAAAAAAAGAAGAAGTTGGATTCATCCTTAGCAGGAATCGAATAGAGGTCTCAAGTCCTAAGCTCCGTGTAAAACTGTTTTTTAATCTCCTTTTGGTTCTATTTTCTTCTATAGAATTAAGTTGCTTATTTTTTGTATAGCTTTTCATAAATAGGTTTGTCCCCCTTCTACTTTTTAAGTTGAAAAAAAGTCGGCCCAAATAAATACCATATTGTAGGTGTAATTTTCGAACGATTATATACGGTGCAATAGTTAATCCTCGAGACGGCGTGATTAATAGTATGTCTTGCACAACTTCGAGCAGTATCGCAAAACGTTTTAAAAATAGCGACATGTAGATTCTTACCCCTGTAGTTTTGTATTCTTCAAATTTTTACTCTTCGCAAGGGTTATTTTCAAACTTCCTCCAATTTCGTTTTTTAACGGGGTGAGAGTTAAAAGTTGAAGAATTCAAAGTTCTAAGGGTGAAATTTATGTTTTCTTTTACATGAACTATTTTTAGACCTTGTCCAAATACAAAACTGTTTGAGTTATTAATCATATATTTTACTGTAACATTTATATGTATATCCTTTATCTCTTTACTTAAACAATATAATTAACAAAGAAATTCCTATTAAATTTACCCGTGCATTGCAAGGTTAGATGTGATGTCTAGTAGTATATATAACTACTTTAGATAGTTGTTAAAAAAAAATAGTTCTTTAGATAGTGTTATAATTAGGAAAATGCTGTTAAGAAGATTAAAGTGGATAAATTTATAATTATTGTATAGTTTAAAAATGATATCATTAGATAAATTTATATCAATTATTATTTTTTTTATTAAAATCGATGTTGTAAAATTTTACAATTGTCACAAATTTTCACATCTATCACTTGTGTTATATCTTAAAATTAGGTAAACACAACGATAACTATAAAGTTTGGTTGATTATGTGTCCATCATTCAATATTTATCCAATGACATTTCATATTTTTTTAATTTATTTAAAAATCAAATTAAATGTAAAATAAATTTTGCCTACAAAATATTGATACCCAACCAAACTCAAAGTATCCAAAATTTTACTTTAAAATTATTTTACATAAAATTAAATTTTAGTTAATTACATGCCACGCCAAATTGAAAAAAAAACAGTTGTTTTCATTAAAATTTATTTTGAATAAAAAATGGTGGGGGAGCTGGACACATCTAAGTTAGAGAGGTGTGAAAAGAGAATAAAAAAAATACAATAAGTGATATAATAAGACAATTTCTACCTTACACCCATAAATTCGATACACATCAATACACACGATTTTTAATTTAATAGTTAAATGAGTTTTTTTTTGAACAAAAATATTTTCTACCATTTACTATTATAATAACTAAATATCATCTATCAACAATATCGGCTAAATAAAATTTAATTTTTAAATTTGTATCACTCATAATAATGAATATTGACTATTTTGTATGATAAAATATAAAAAATTTAGTATACTTCTAATAAACAATGAAATGATGTTTTTTATGAAATGATATTCTCTCAAACTATAAAAGTCAACAAATAATTTTTTATTTTTCATAAAAACAATAGTTAGTTTATTCAGTTTAAAAACAAATATATCAGTACATTTTAATTTGTAAGTGTGCCATATAAGCATATAATAAAGGAAAATCTTAGTCAGCATGTTAACCAAATGAAAGTAAGGAATAAGGTTGGTGGGAGAAATCCCCAAGATGGAACATGATTGGGAGAGTTAGTCAAAACAAGTGACCTGCGGAGGCTAAACTTGCGCCCCTTTTTGACTTCTCTCAACACCTTTCATGGTGTTTAGGATTTGCATAGAAAAAGTGCGACGTGGTAGTCATTTTTCATTTCTAGTGTATCTATGGACTATCGTGATTTATGCACATCTATCAATGTTCGTAATGTATTGTCACATCAATTAATGAATAAGAAAATATACAAGTTGTCAATTGACGTGGTATCATATCGTTGGTTGCATGTGTTCAATATAATTATACAATGATAAAAAATTCGGATTTAACTCCTGTTCAATATAATTATACAATGATATCGTTGATTGCATGCCTAAGAATGACTCATTTTATGGGTCTTATTTTGAGAAGGGTCTTATTATGGTTTATCACCAAATTCAATTTTCTCAAAGCCTTGCAAATTGTCATACCCCATTTTTGACCCACTCTTAATTCGTTTCTCTCGTCTTTTAAGCCGAAAATCTTCGTCGTTTCAGACGAAATTTCGGCAGGGAGGTATTTTAAAATACCTCATTTTTGTTCCGAAGGCGACCATTTTTATTTTATTTTTATTATATTTATTGGTTATTTTTATTTTTCTTTTTTTATTTACTTTTTTATTATTGGTATTTTCTACTTTTATTTTCGTTTTTTTAGTGTTGCTGATTTTTGTTTTGTTTTTATTTATTCATTTTAGGTCATTTTTAGGTCCATTTTTTTTGTCCAGGCCCAGAGGGGCATTTTTGTCATTTTATTATTTTATACTGTCCTTTAAATAGTGCATTCAATGCACAGTACAAGTCAGAAAAAACGTGTCAGAAAGAGCCACCATCAGCAACACCCACAAACCACCCTCAACCACCAACACAATCCAATTTCCGGCCACCGGAAAACTAAAAATCAGAAAAATTCAAACACCATAACAGTAAGCATCACCACCGCACACACACCACAACGGTTCGCGGCCACCACCACACATCACCACCGCACACACACCAACAGTATTTAAAACCAATCGAAAACCCAGCCAACACAACAACACAAAAACGGAATTCAAGCCACAAACGAAAACCAAAACCGAATCGAAACTAAAAAAAGGTGTTCATCTCTTCTTTTTTTCGTTTCTTTTAAACGTAGATCTACTCTTCCTAAGGATGATTTGAAAGTTTTGAAGCTTAGATTCGGAAAGTAGACGAAAAAGGATTTCCAAAAGTGTAAAAAGTTTTAAAAACTAACGAGTTTGAGGTACTCCGGCACGGTGGCGCCGCCGGCGGCCACCGCGCCGGAGGAGGTTGCTGGCCGTGTAGAAAGGTGAGAGAAGAGAGCATTTCTTTTTTTTTTTTTTTCAGAAACAAGAGAGAGAAAGGAAAAGAGTTATGAGGATTTTGTGGGTTAAAAGCCCTTTTATAGTACTGCTCCTTTTTTCCTTTCTTCTATGCGCGTGATACTGTGGTCCCATGGACTGTCAGGGAATGACCGTAGGATCCAAGATCTAACGGCCATTTTTTATCCCCTGTTTTTATCAGATGCGCTTCACTCTTTAATTTTACCATGTTCTACTCTCTCTATGACCTCTGATCATTAATCTAACGGCTGGAGGCTTTGTCTCCCTCTGATTAGATCTGGACGCTCTGTTTGATCAGACGGTCCAGATCTAATCTGTTTGGGCCCTCTTTTTTCTTTTTCTTTTTTCTCTACTCATTTATTTTCTGCACCTCCCCTTATTACTTCTGCACCCCCTTTCTTCCTCTCTATTCTTTTATTTTTTTTTTTTTATTTCTTGCACTTTTTTTATTTCTTTTATTTTTATGCACTTTATTTATTGCTTTTAATTTCCAGTACCATGCATTTTTTTTTATTTTTTATTTTTATTGCATCATATTTATTTTTTGTCTTGCATTTTACATTTTCTTTTATTTTATGCATCATATTTAATTTTATGCCTTGCATTTTTTTTATTTTCTTTATTTATTTTCCAGCACCATATTTAATATTCAGTCTTGCATTTTATTTTTCAGCTCCATATTTATTTTTTTGCCTTGCATTTTTATTTTCTTTTATTTTACGCATCATATTTATTTTATTGTCTTGCATTTCTATTTTCTTTTAGCATCATGTTTATTTTTATTGTCTTGCATTTTTATTTTATTTTCAGCATCATATTTATTTTATGCCTTGCATTTTTATTTTTTTTATTTACTCTAAGCACCATATTTATTTATTGTTTTACATTTTATGCATTTTTTTTAATTCTTTTAGCATATTTACTTTAATGCAATTTTTATTTTTTTGTCATTTATTTTCTTGCCATTAGAATGTATCTAGGTCCAATGTAAATAAAATATAAATGAGAATATGCACCGACACCACATTTATTTTTTTTTATGTTGGGGGCGATTATGTAATTTGGACCGTATCCGAGGAAAAGGACCCTCACTTGATCCAACGTCATTTTGAGGGATCCAGTGCGTTTAGACATCTCAGCATAACTTAGTCTCAAGACCCTAGGACTTAATCAAAATTTTCATAAAAAAGTCAAAAAAGTCAAAATCCAAAAACATTTTATAATCAAATTTTCAAAAAATGTCAATCTTTCTTTTTTTTTTCTTTCTTAATCAAATTTTAATCAATCTTTAATCACTCAAACTTGTTTTCTCCAAATTAAAATCAATCAAACTCACTTCCTTTTTATTCTTCTATGCCTTTACGGCCTCTTATCTTTCTCAAAAACTTTTTTTCAAACTTTAAAATCAACCAAAACCAATCACTCAGCTTTTTACCCCGAACTACGAGATTTTGATCCCGCTCGGGTACGTAGGCAAAAGACTCTGTCTTTCCAAATCAATAAAAAATAACTAAAATATTTTCCTTTTTTCTTTTTTCATCACTTTAGTCCTTTTCACACTTAAACATTTATTTACAAACAAATAATTAACTTAGCATAAAGATAATAAAAGCAAGAGGTTCCTATAGAGTACTATAGACGTTTAGGGTGCTAATACCTTCCCTTTGCGTAACCAACCCCCGGACCTTTGATCTCTTAAAAATAGGGTTTTTCGAACTTTCTCCCTTTCCCTCGGAAAAATAAAAGATCGGTGGTGAAACTTAAAATTGCGAATCAACGCTAATCAATAGCTTGATGTCCAAAAATCACCGCGACAGAAAAATGACGACTTCACTGGGGACCAAAATCCTAAGTGGGTTAAACCTATCTTGCTTTTCTTTATCTTTATGCTTTATCATTATAATTGTAAATACATGCTTAAGTGTTTATCTTTTTACGTGAGTGGTGAGATAAGTCCTACACCCGGACTTGAGGGAAACATAAGATAGGATGGTGGTATAATCATAGTGTCTTTCCGAGAGTAAATTTCGGATGTGGCTCATGTGATAACTCCACTCAATGGAGGAATCTTGGAAATATTACTATGTCGGCATGAGTAAGTCGTGTTCGGCGTTGATATTTTCAAGTGACCCATGAAGTTGAGGACCTTTAGTCACCTTTAACCCATCTTGGCCTTTTAGGACGTAGTGCGATGGCTAACCAAGAGTAATCTTGAATTAGTTGATACGCGATACTACACTCAAACGAGACTTTCTTACAAATATTATTGGATCGGGAGTCAATCTCGTAACCCGACGGTATTTGGAAGGGGTTGAGGACTTTGGGAACTTGGTAGAACCCGTGATACAGGTACATGTGAAACCATAGTCCTTACCAAATGGCGCGTTTACCCTTGACTCCAACACTATGGACTTAACCTCACCATGTTTTCTCCGCTCTTTAGCATAATCATGCATGCATGCATTCATTCATAAACATTTTTTCATCAAGTATCGAAAGACTTAGACGAGTTTTGTCGTAAACATCGTAGGAATGAACTTCACAAAGAGAAACACTCAGAAATACAATTTCAAAAGCTCGGATTTGACAAACTTAAGGAGGTTAGGATCTTTAATGACTAGTCCGAAGAATTTTCTCGAACTCGTTATGGGAGATCATTCGGCATCCTCAAGTTTGAAATATCGGGACTTTTTCAAGATTTCTCCTGATGAACTTCTGAGCATATCCCTTGGCTTTGTTCCTAAAAAGGGGATTGTTTGTAGTATTTTAAATGAAACATTCAAAACTATGATGTTTACAATTACTTCGCCGAGTCCTTCGATAATAAAACTTTCTTTTTTTGCATAAGCATAATCATGCATCATACTGCATCGTAGTTTCCAAATCGAGTCTCACACATTTTTGTTCACAAATAAAGGGTTAATCTGCCGCCGTCAAAGAAAGTGGCCCGGCGTGTTCATTGCAAGCCTACTCGCATTCCCAACACTCAAGCACACCAAAGAAAAAGAATGGATCTGTTAGAGCAAGAAAACCAAAACCTCCGGGAAGAGGTAGCTAGTCTCAGGGAGGGGATGGAGAAGTTGACCTCCATGATGAATGCTTTGTTAGCTTCCCAAGCCCAGGCGTCAGTTCCTCAGCCTTTCGTCACTACTATTGAACAGCCACTTTACCATTGCTTCACCTTTACTAATTCAGCTCCTCTTATCCACAATGCTCAGCAAGAGGCAGAGCCTATCTTTCAAACCGAAAGTGTTGGAGCCTTCGATAAGATAGATGAGCTTCAGGAGAAATTTGATGGGATGCAACAAGAAATTGAAACCCTCCGTGGAAAAGACTTGTTTGGCAAAGATGTTCGAGAACTCTGTTTGGTTCCTGACGTTGTAATACCGCCCAAATTCAAGGTCCCTAACTTTGAAAAATACAAGGGGAATTCGTGTCCACGTAGCCATCTGGTGATGTACGTGAGGAAGATGTCTATGCACGTTGATAATCACAAGCTTCTTATCCACTTCTTTCAGGACAGTCTGACTGGTGCTGCTTTGAAATGGTATATGAACCTGGACAGTACAAGCATCCGTACTTTCAATGACCTTGGTGAAGCATTTATCCGCCAATACAAATACAATCTGGACATGGCCCCAGATCGCGATCAACTCCGGGCAATGACTCAGAAGGACAAGGAAACATTCAAGGAGTATGCTCAACGCTGGAGGGAAGTGGCAGCCCAGGTTGTCCCGCCTTTAGAAGAAAAAGAGATGACCAAAATCTTCTTGAAGACCCTTGGACAATTCTATTATGAGAAGATGGTTGCCAGTGCGCCGACAGATTTCACCGAGATGGTTAACACGGGAATGCGTCTGGAAGAAGGAGTCCGAGAAGGACGTTTAGTCATGGAAAGTGCTTTTGCTGCCAGCAGTACAAAGGGGCTTGGGAATGGTTTTTCAGGAAAGAAAGAGCAAGAGGTAGGTATGGTGGCCCATAGGAAGCCTCAGAAACAGTATCAACGACAGCCTCGACAACAGAATCAGGTTCAGCGGATATCCCAGTTTGATCCAATCCCCATGGCATATGCAGAGTTGCTCCCCGCTTTGCTTGATAAAAATCTTGTTCAAACTAAGGCACCTCCGAAGGTACCTGAAAAATTGCCAAGGGGGTATAAACCTCATCTTTCTTGTGCCTTCCATCAAGGGGCACCCGGTCATGACGTTGAGCATTGTTATGCCTTGAAGGCCGAAGTCCAGAAGTTGATCCAGGCTAACATCTTGTCCTTCAAAGAGTCGAACTCCAGTGTGCAAGCTAATCTACTACCTGACCATGGGACTCCATCTTTTAATTGGGTGCAGGATTGTTCAGAAGCTCACCCTGTTGAAGAAGGTGACAGTTAATTTTGTAACACATGGCATAGTTTACCGCAACTAGGTCGCTGTTGACATTCCCTCAAGTTACTCATAGGTCCAAGTAATGTGTTTTGTTGTCTTGTCTTCTCAAAAAAAATCCTTTCGTTCCTCCCGAGACGAAAGTGAACTTTTAGGGCTTTTGTTTCATGCATTCCCATCATCAAATAAGAAGTTGTTTTGTTCCCGACTATGTTTTTATTATTCTTAGCTTTTTCTGGAAAATGGTAACACAAAAAACCCAAAATATTTCATTTTTTACTTTTATTTCCAATCAATTTCAAAAATCCTGCATTGTTCACTCATTTTCTCAAACTAATCATCAATCATATAAAAAGCTTAAACACCAATAAACCCGTTGAACACTGTAACCCTATGCTCTCTCCCGACTTTGAGTTCCCTGTTTACGAAGCTGAAGAGGAGGAGGATGAAAGGATTCTTCGAAAAGATCTCTCTGCTACAGAAAATATGGAAAAGAACATCATTCAGCCTCATGAAAGAAGTACTGGAAGTGTTTAACTTGAGCACTACGGTATTCCTGATCAAATCCCAGATGAATGGTGCCATCTAGGCTGCAAAAAAAAAAACAAACAAAAAAGAATAGCAAAAGCAAAAAATCAAAAGCAAAAAGAAAATCAAAAGCAAAAAATCAAACAAAAATCAAAAGAAAAAGAAAACAAAAAGAAAAAGAGCAAAAATACGTCAAAAAAAAGATGGTGCAGAAGATGGTAACCAACTACAAGGACTGACATGAGATGTTACCATATGCCTTTACATGGATACCGTACTTCAGTACGGACTTCAACAGGGGCAACCCCCTTCCTTGGTATACGGTATGAAAATTCTAATGGAAGCCAAATTATCAGAGGCTGAATGATGTCAAAACGAATATGATCAATTCAAACTTGATTGAAGAAAAACGCATGAAGGCCTTGTGCCAGGAGCAGTTATATCAAGAGAGGATGAAACAAGCTTTTTCGTCCTCGTGTGTTTCAAGAAGGAGATCTTGTACTCAAGAAGGTTTTATCTTTCCCACCTGATTCCAAGGGCAAACGGACGCCTAATTATGAAGGTCCATATGTCGTCAAGAGAGCTTTCTCCGGTGGCGCTTTAACTTTTACGACTATGGATGGTGATGAGCTCCCTCGTCCTGTGAACGCTGATGCAGTCAAGAAATACTTTGTCTAAAAAATAAAAGAACAGCTCGATAAGTCGAAAACCCGAAAGGGCGGCTTAGGCAAAAAAGAGCGTCTCGGTGGATCGAAAACCCGAAAGGGCGGTCCAGGCAAAAATTAGAGACATCAAACAGAAAATAATCATCCTGATAGGTCGAAAACCCGAAAGGGCGATCTATGCAAAAGTTAAGGATCAAAAGACAAAGTAACTGCATTGGTCTGATCTCTACTCACTTGGGGCACAATTGAATGTCAAAGAGACTCTGAATCTGAAGCATCCAAGCAGTGAAATTCAAAGTTGTCAGGGAGAATAGCGGTTATTGTGTTCAATGTACCTCCAATTTATATTTACCATTTTCCAAACTTTTAAGATCCGTGGAGCCATGCCATTGGCGGGTCGCCACTCTTCTAAATAAATTTGAGCCTGTTGCCTTTCATTTGGAATTCTCATTTATTCAGTTTATAAAAAAAAACTTCTTCTATTTTTGATGGTAGTGTTTGAAACAAAATATTTTTCAAAATCATAAATATTTTTTTCATATCTTTTTGAAAAGCATAAACAACAAAACACATTTTCTTTGAACTCATGAATAAGTGAAGGGCGCGTCAACAGCTATCCTGAGAACGGATAAACCTTGCAGGCTGAACATGGTCAATTGCTTAAAAAAAAAAGAAGAAATATATGAAAAAAGAGAAAAAGAAAAAGAGAAAAAACAGCTCGGTAAGTCGAAAACCCGAAAGGGCGGCTTAGGCAAAAATGAGCGTCCCGGTGGATCGAAAACCCGAAAGGGCGGTCCAGGCAAAAATTAGGGGCATACAAAAGAATAATATTCCCGGTGGATCGAAAACCCGAAAGGGCGGTCCAGGCAAAAATTAGGGGCATACAAAAGAATAATATTCCCGGTGGGCTGAAAACCTGAAAAGGCGGTCCAGGCAAAAATTAGGGACTCAAAAAAACAAACAACAAGAAAGCAAAACAAAAATAAGCATGACCACAGAAGCACCAGTTCTTCTACCAGGTTTTTGGATTAGCACGCTCTCCCCAGGAAGTGGTTACTCCCCATCAGTTGTGGCACATACCGGGCTTTACCCCGTCTTTGTTTTGATATGTCCCCAGTGGCATCATCCCCGTTGAAGATTACCGAGTGTTTGTGACGCGACGTCGGGTCACTTTCCATCTTATCCGTCCAATCTTGTCTCATCAAGTCAATCCTTCATACAATCATACAAGTCAGTTTTTCATACAATCATACAAGTCAATTCCCCATATAACCACAAGTTAATCAGTCATACGGTCATACAAGTCGTGTCGTTATTCATGCATTCATACATTCATGCATATACACATTCATGCAAATATAACATACAAACAACATCATGGTTGCATTAACCACCCTGAGTCTTGCCTCAAATATCTTTCCATATCGATCAATCATAAAAATTTGTAACTTTCTATTTCCCCAAGTGTCATCCCCAGTGTGTCTGGTCTCGAGATGTCACTCCCTTCTTGTCGTCAATGGCAGTTCGGCAATAACCCGGACAGTTGACATTTACCTTGCTTCTTGTCGTCAATGGCAGTTCGGCAATAACCCGGACAGTTGGCATTTACCTTTACTTCTTGTCGTCAGTGGCAGTTCGGCATCATCCCGAACAGCTGACATTTACATTCTACCTTCTTTAAGCTACCCTCACAATGGTAGTAAAAAAAATTTTTTGTCTGCCTTTTTCAAGCTATCCGCACACCGATAGTAGGCAAGGTCAATCTCCTTTTATATTACCTTTTTCAAGCTATCAGTTCACGATAGTAGGTAATACTTGTCATCTGTCTTCTTTAAGCTATCCGCACACCGATAGTAGGCAAGGTCGATGTCTCCTTCTATTACCTTTTTCAAGCTATCAGTTCACGATAGTAGGTAATACTTGTCATCTGTCTTTTTCAAGCTATCCATACAACGATAGTAGACGATGTCTCCTTTTATATTACCTTTTTCAAGCTATCAGTTCACGATAGTAGGTAATACTTGTCATCTGTCTTTTTCAAGCTATCCATACAACGATAGTAGACGATGTCTCCTTTTATATTACCTTTTTCAAGCTATCAGTTCACGATAGTAGGTAATACTTGTCATCTGTCTTTTTCAAGCTATCCATACAACGATAGTAGACGATGTCTCCTTTTATATTACCTTTTTCAAGCTATCAGTTCACGATAGTAGGTAATACATGTCATCTGTCTTTTTCAAGCTATCCATACAACGATAGTAGACGATGTCTCCTTTTATATTACCTTTTTCAAGCTATCAGTTCACGATAGTAGGTAATACATGTCATCTGTCTTTTTCAAGCTATCCATACAACGATAGTAGACGATATCTCCTTTTATATTACCTTTTTCAAGCTATCAGTTCACGATAGTAGGTAATACATGTCATCTGTCTTTTTCAAGCTATCCATACAACGATAGTAGACGATGTCTCCTTTTATATTACCTTTTTCAAGCTATCAGTGCACGATAGTAGGTAATACATGTCATATTCCCCTGTGATGTCATATGTCTTCTTTAAGCTATCATCTTTGTTGGTAGTAGACAGTGTCTCCTTCTTTCAACTTACATTTATCCCCAGTGAAACCATGTTATCCCCAGTGGAGTCGGACCCCGTTTTTTAACAGACTCGGGTATCCTTTTGTTTTGTTATCCCCAATCGAGTCATCTTCGCCGTCTTGCATTCATACTTGCATCGCGAACATTCACAACATCACATGCATATCATTGCATTCATAACATTTTGCATTTGAAACTGATCAAAAATGGCGTACTCTGTATTTAAGTCTCTTCGACCCGTCGATTTTAAAACTTCACTTTTAAATCTCCGTAACGAAGAAACTTAAATAGGGTCATCTGTCATACCCCATTTTTGACCCACTCTTAATTCGTTTCTCTCGTCTTTTAAGCCGAAAATCTTCGTCGTTTCAGACGAAATTTCGGCAGGGAGGTATTTTAAAATACCTCATTTTTGTTCCGAAGGCGACCATTTTTATTTTATTTTTATTATATTTATTGGTTATTTTTATTTTTCTTTTTTTATTTACTTTTTTATTATTGGTATTTTCTACTTTTATTTTCGTTTTTTTAGTGTTGCTGATTTTTGTTTTGTTTTTATTTATTCATTTGAGGTCATTTTTAGGTCCATTTTTTTTGTCCAGGCCCAGAGGGGCATTTTTGTCATTTTATTATTTTATACTGTCCTTTAAATAGTGCATTCAATGCACAGTACAAGTCAGAAAAAACGTGTCAGAAAGAGCCACCATCAGCAACACCCACAAACCACCCTCAACCACCAACACAATCCAATTTCCGGCCACCGGAAAACTAAAAATCAGAAAAATTCAAACACCATAACAGCAAGCATCACCACCGCACACACACCACAACGGTTCGCGGCCACCACCACACATCACCACCGCACACACACCAACAGTATTTAAAACCAATCGAAAACCCAGCCAACACAACAACACAAAAACGGAATTCAAGCCACAAACGAAAACCAAAACCGAATCGAAACTAAAAAAGGTGTTCATCTCTTCTTTTTTTCGTTTCTTTTAAACGTAGATCTACTCTTCCTAAGGATGATTTGAAAGTTTTGAAGCTTAGATTCGGAAAGTAGACGAAAAAGGATTTCCAAAAGTGTAAAAAGTTTTAAAAACTAACGAGTTTGAGGTACTCCGGCACGGTGGCGCCGCCGGCGGCCACCGCGCCGGAGGAGGTTGCTGGCCGTGTAGAAAGGTGAGAGAAGAGAGCATTTCTTTTTTTTTTTTTTCAGAAACAAGAGAGAGAAAGGAAAAGAGTTATGAGGATTTTGTGGGTTAAAAGCCCTTTTATAGTACTGCTCCTTTTTTCCTTTCTTCTATGCGCGTGATACTGTGGTCCCATGGACTGTCAGGGAATGACCGTAGGATCCAAGATCTAACGGCCATTTTTTATCCCCTGTTTTTATCAGATGCGCTTCACTCTTTAATTTTACCATGTTCTACTCTCTCTATGACCTCTGATCATTAATCTAACGGCTGGAGGCTTTGTCTCCCTCTGATTAGATCTGGACGCTCTGTTTGATCAGACGGTCCAGATCTAATCTGTTTGGGCCCTCTTTTTTCTTTTTCTTTTTTCTCTACTCATTTATTTTCTGCACCTCCCCTTATTACTTCTGCACCCCCTTTCTTCCTCTCTATTCTTTTATTTTTTTTTTATTTCTTGCACTTTTTTTATTTCTTTTATTTTTATGCACTTTATTTATTGCTTTTAATTTCCAGTACCATGCATTTTTTTTTATTTTTTATTTTATTGCATCATATTTATTTTTTGTCTTGCATTTTACATTTTCTTTTATTTTATGCATCATATTTAATTTTATGCCTTGCATTTTTTTTATTTTCTTTATTTATTTTCCAGCACCATATTTAATATTCAGTCTTGCATTTTATTTTTCAGCTCCATATTTATTTTTTTGCCTTGCATTTTTATTTTCTTTTATTTTACGCATCATATTTATTTTATTGTCTTGCATTTCTATTTTCTTTTAGCATCATGTTTATTTTTATTGTCTTGCATTTTTATTTTATTTTCAGCATCATATTTATTTTATGCCTTGCATTTTTATTTTTTTTATTTACTCTAAGCACCATATTTATTTATTGTTTTACATTTTATGCATTTTTTTTGATTCTTTTAGCATATTTACTTTAATGCAATTTTTATTTTTTTGTCATTTATTTTCTTGCCATTAGAATGTATCTAGGTCCAATGTAAATAAAATATAAATGAGAATATGCACCGACACCACATTTATTTTTTTTTTATGTTGGGGGCGATTATGTAATTTGGACCGTATCCGAGGAAAAGGACCCTCACTTGATCCAACGTCATTTTGAGGGATCCGGTGCGTTTAGACATCTCAGCATAACTTAGTCTCAGGACCCTAGGACTTAATCAAAATTTTCATAAAAAAGTCAAAATCCAAAAACATTTTATAATCAAATTTTCAAAAAAAGTCAATCTTTCTTTTTTTTTTCTTTCTTAATCAAATTTTAATCAATCTTTAATCACTCAAACTTGTTTTCTCCAAATTAAAATCAATCAAACTCACTTCCTTTTTATTCTTCTATGCCTTTACGGCCTCTTATCTTTTTCAAAAACTTTTTTTCAAACTTTAAAATCAACCAAAACCAATCACTCAGCTTTTTACCCCGAACTACGAGATTTTGATCCCGCTCGGGTACGTAGGCAAAAGACTCTGTCTTTCCAAATCAATAAAAAATAACTAAAATATTTTCCTTTTTTCTTTTTTCATCACTTTAGTCCTTTTCACACTTAAACATTTATTTACAAACAAATAATTAACTTAGCATAAAGATAATAAAAGCAAGAGGTTCCTATAGAGTACTATAGACGTTTAGGGTGCTAATACCTTCCCTTTGCGTAACCAACCCCCGGACCTTTGATCTCTTAAAAATAGGGTTTTTCGAACTTTCTCCCTTTCCCTCGGAAAAATAAAAGATCGGTGGTGAAACTTAAAATTGCGAATCAACGCTAATCAATAGCTTGATGTCCAAAAATCACCGCGACACAAATTATTTGTCAACATGAGTGAACATGAACAACAATTTTCCTGGATGATTTGAAAGATGAGAGATCATTCATTATTCTTGACCATTAACCATGTGTGAAATAAATTAGTTTGGTCGTTAGAATTACTGTTTTGGTGTTAATATCATTTTGACTGTTGAATTTTCTCTACATTGGACGCATTATATATACAATACCCTCTACATTGATCAGTACGTGCATATACCATACATACCAACCAAAATAAACATTGATCAGTACCCTTTCTTCAATCAAATGGCCCAATCTCTTGTTTTCCAAGTAAAAAGGCATGCCCCTGAATTTGTAACACCATCAAAACCAACACCTCATGAAATAAAACTACTCTCAGATGTAGATGACCAAGAAGGGTTACGTTTTCAAATGCCAGTGATACATTTTTACAACCATGATCCAAATATGGCAGGGAAAGACCCTGTTGATATCATTAGAAAAGCATTAGCAAAAACACTTGTGTTTTATTATCCATTTGCAGGTAGATTAAGGGAAGGTCCTGGTAGGAAGCTTATGGTAGATTGTAATGGTGAAGGTGTTTTGTTCATTGAGGCTGATGCTGATGTTAGTTTGAAAGAATTTGGTGATGCTCTTCAGCCTCCTTTTCCTTGTTTGGATGAGCTTCTTTTTGATGTTCCTGGTTATTCAGATGTGATCAACACTCCAATCCTGCTTATTCAGGTATACTATTGATCTTTTCATGATGTATCAAAGATCTCTTAATTTCTCAAAAGAAACACAGAAATTTATTTATACCAAGGATCATTTGAAATTACAGTGTCATTTACTTAATCCCTTCATCCCTTCGTAATAAAATATAGGCAAAATTACAATTTTAATCCCTCAACTTAATTTTAGGTAACAATTTGGTCATTTATCTTTTTTCCATTTCAATTTTGTCATTTTGGTCAATTTGCATATGAATTTTCAAGCTTCAAATTCATGGTTTTATTTTCTTATGACATTTCAATCTTCAAATTTATGGTCTTCATCTATGTTTACATAAGAATATTATATTTGAAGCTTGAAAATCCATATGAAAATGAACCAAAAAGACAAAATTGAAATTAAAAAAAAATAAAGAATCAAACTATTACCTAAAATTAAATTAAATGACTAAAAGTGCATTTTTGCCTAAATATAAACAAACTTAATCGTTACGTTTATTAATATAACTAGTTATTCAACTAAAAAAGGTTGAGTCTAAAAGAAAGGTTTTTTTCCTAAAAAAAGAAAAAGAAAAGGTTTTAGATTTCTACTATCGTACCGAATTAATGTTTGAATTCTTATGGATGATCCGTTTCATTAGAAGTAATTAATATATTCAAAGTATATCGAACAATAAATATTGATAAATCTTTCGGCCGATATTCTAACAATAAATATTGAAAGAGTTTTTCCCCTTCCACTAACGTTTTTTTAATGACAGAGAGGCTTTCGCCCAACCTTTATTACGATTTAATCTCATTTAAAAGTTCAACTTCACTACTTACATTACACTTTGATCTTTTTTAACTATATTGAAACAAGTGGACATTTAATTTAAAAAATTGAATAGAGGTGTGTAATTTGAACAACTATTTATGTGACAACTTTTAGGACAACCACAAATTTATAAAGAAAAATAGATATTGACATGGAAACCAAAACAATAGAGAGAAAGTAAAAACATAACATGAGTATGAGAGAGAAAATTATCACAAAAGTTTTCATAAATTGGTTGTACAAATATCATTTCTCAATAGAATATTAAATGAAGGACCTCTTTAGTATACTATCATTGAATAGATGTAGAAAAGTCAAATTTTGTTTGTAACCTAATAAATTAACTCAATTTTTTTATTCACAATCACAAGTGTTTGATTGCGGTCCAATTTTAATTAATTTATCAAAATAAAATTATGATTATCTTCATTCACATACTTGAATTGTAATTGTGTGCAGGTAACACGCCTCAAATGTGGTGGTTTCATTTTTGCTCTTCGTCTAAACCATGCAATGAGCGATGCCACGGGTTTGGTCCAATTCATGAGTGCTGTAGGCGAAATTTCTTGCGGGATGAATGAACCTTCAATCTCACCGGTATGGCATAGGGAGCTTCTAAACGCAAGGGATCCACCAAGAGTGACGTGTACTCATCGTGAATACGAACAAGTTCTTGACACAAAAGGAACCGTTATACCCTTAGATGACATGGTCCACCGTTCTTTTTTCTTCGGTCCAACCGAGTTATCCGCACTTCGTCCTCTATTTCCACGTCACCTACAACAACAATCCAAATTTGAAATCATCACCGCATGCCTTTGGCGTTGTCGTACAATCGCGTTACAACCAGACACAGACGAGGAAGTTCGCATAATTTGCATATACAATGCACGTCGCAAGTTTAATCCACCGTTACCAAAAGGTTACTATGGCAACGCTTTTGCGTTTCCTGTTGCAATTACAACTGCAGGAAAACTAATTGAAAATCCATTAGGGTATGCACTTGAGTTGGTTAAAAAAGCTAAATCAGATGTCACTCAAGAATATATGCATTCAATGGCAGATTTAATGGTTATCAAGGGTCGACCACATTTTACCGTGGTGAGAATGTACTTAGTTTCTGATGTTACACATGCTGGACTTAGAGAGGTTGATTTTGGTTGGGGGAAAGCTGTATATGGAGGACCAGCTAAAGGAGGAGTTGGTGCTATACCTGGTGTTTCTAGCTTTTATATACCTTTCAAAAATGCTAAAGGAGATGAAGGCTTGGTTATACCACTTTGTTTGCCAACTCAAGCCATGGAGAGGTTCGTTAAAGAGTTAGATAGTTTGCTTAAGAGCAACATTAGCCAGTCTACTAAAGATGATCCAAAATATGGTATCATTAATTCTTCGTTGTAGTCCTCAAAAAAATGTTTGTTTTGCTTTGTATCAAAAACCATCCAATGGAATTTTACTAGAATAAGTTTGGTGTGATTATATACATAGTATATACACACACTACATGTTGGACGAGAAAAATCACCAAGATCAAATAAACACAATAGTCTTTTAACTAATATAAAGTTTTAAGCATGTCATTTATTGGACCATTGAATCCTGAGGTCTGGTTACGATACTCATGCGATGAAGGACCGGTACGGTGGAGGAGATGCTTTGATGAGTTTCTCAGTGATGGTTAGAGCAAGGGAAAAGTGTTCAAAGTTTAGCTTCGGGTTTATGAGTTTGCGTAAAGTGATTGTGTACCTGACGTGGCAGAGGTGCCATGCTTATACAAACATCGGGGGCCAGTAATGTGTTGGATGGTAAAATGATAGATGAGGTCGTCAAAGGATCTTGTTTCGTGCTGTGATGAGCCCGAATTGTATTGTGTGAGCGCCTTCAAAAGGCGTTGTGCTCGTCTGCAGGTCTTGAATAGATTGACCATTGTAAGGCCTTTAATGAGTCATTATTGGACCATTGAATCCTGAGGTCTGGTCTGGAACAATAACAAAATTTAAGACAATTGCAAATTATAAGAAATCATACATTGTTAAATTAATAACTACTCCCTCCGTCCCTTTTTATAGGAGTAGTTTACATAGTTAACTACATTAAGATTTAAAATTAAAGAATCTTGAAATTTAAAGGAGGAATCTCAAACTTTTTTTTTATAGGAGGTATATCAAAACTCACACAAATGACAGGGGTAAACACCTATTAACCAAAAAAAATCCTTCTAAAGAGAAGTTCCCAAATTAAATTAGGAATGAAATCTTTTATTTTATATTATAGAAAATAGGAATGATACAAATAAAAACCCGATTATGTTATTTTGTTAAAAAAAAGGGATGATATTAGTTGGTTTCAAATCTTTTGAATGCCGTTATTAGGAATTCAAATAAACATGTCCATAAAGTACAATTCAATTGAGAATGCCGATATTTTAAGACTAAGAAACTTCACTCGGTGATCTCTTAATTGTGTGTTAATTAACTTCATGTAGTGTTTATCACTTCTTCCACGGTAATAAATTCAAATATACATGTCCTTAAGGTTCAACTAAACTGACAATGCTAATATTTTATGGTAAACATTTTCATTTAGTTTGAACCTGAGATCTCATAATTGAGTATGTTAATTATATTCAGGTAATCTTTATCATTTTGTCTACATATTAACAAAAGAGGGAAAAGCCCAAGAGAAAAAAACTACGAAGGTGCTCAAAGTTATAGTCTTCAATATCTCTTACGAATCTGTGTATTAATAAAGTTGGATTGTTCGGCCTCTGGAAATTAGCTTCAAAGATAGTTTTAGTCCTCCACTTCCTAAAAAACAAGCATGTTGTCATGAAGGTGGTCTGTCATCTAGATGTACTACTCATCCTAACCCCTTTCATGTTAAGGTTATTGAAAAATCAATCCTTATAATCAAAGAAAATAAATTAGTTATAAAATTAGAGGAAACAATATGAAGCCATACATGAATAGCGTGAATGCAATCACAAAGCACATGAAGAACAATTTCATTACCATTCCCACATCACGGGAAAGTAGGAGAAATCCCAACACCCCATCTACTTCTTCGAAAATTAGTAAGACCATCTTTAACTGCCAATGTAGTATATGTGTATGCCTGATTGCATATAGATATTAGTGGTCCAGTATTAGAGATACCACTTATTTAACCTGAACTTAGTACTACGACATCCTCCATTCTTCCACACCACATGACTCTGAAAAACATCCCAAATACCTGCTATGGCTTTCCAGAGGGGTGAATCATAAGGCTGGGCACTAGTACTAGTATTGAGATCTTTATAACACCCATATTTGCTATAGAGGACTCTACACCAAAGGTTGTCTGGATTTTTAATTAGGCCCCAAAGTATCTTTACCAGAAAGGCCTCATTCATACTATGAGCTTGTCCGAGTCTAAGCTCTTATCAATTTTAGGCAGACAACAAAAATCCCAACTAATTAGATGGGCTTTCCTACCTTGATCAGAATTGCCTCACAAGAAACCACGTTGAATTTTATCAATCTAATCACAAATGGTCTTGGGGTTCTTAGCATACTACATATGTAGTAAGGAATTGTTTTTGAGGCCAGACTTAGAGAGAGTGATTCTACCTGCAAAACTTAAACGCTGATGTTTCCAGCCACTCAAATTACTTTGAATTTTGTCAACAATATGATTAAAATGGGCTCCTGATGACAGACCATCTTATGTTATTCTTAGCATGATTTTCAGTCATTTTCAGTAGGTTTTACATCTAGAATAGAGGAGTATTAGAGCAATTGATTATGATTTCGGGACATTTGTAATGTTTTCTATATATGAGTCTGTAATTCTATTCTTCCTGAAACATAGCAGTTTTAGGGTGTTTTGATGTAATTCACGAAGAAATCATGCAAATCGACAAAGCAAGACATCTGAAGATTTGTGAGGACTTTGGGAAGATCAAAGAATGAAGATTCAAGAGGCCTCATAAGACATTACAAAGGGAGTAATTATGTTATCGAGTTCCAAGACATCTTATATGGAAGAAAACACCCAAAAGACGAAGAAACAGGCGTTTCAACTCCCAGGAGACACTCACATGCACCTAGCGCACATGAATGGGGCGCCTAGCGCATGGCCATGCCCCTAGCGCATGAACTAGGTGCCTGGCGCCTGAAAACATCACTCATATGGGCCTGGAGCATGCTCCTAGGCGCCTGGCGCATGAGTCTTGCGGGCCAAGATTGGATTTTGCTACTTTTTGGTAGCAAATGCCCGTTTTTGGACCCCAACTTTAGGCGAAAACTCTCCCTATAAATACTTCTCCTCTTATTCATAATTTCTCATTCAGAACAAAGCGGTTCAAAAGGAAGGCAAGCACTAGGAGCTTCAAGGTAGGAGTTTCTCTCCTCACTCCAAGTATTTCTAGGGTATGTTTTATTTCTTTTGTAATTTGTCTTTAGTCACCATGTGTAACTAAATCTTTTTAGGCTAGGGTTCTAAGATGAACCTCTATTATGGTTGTTGGACAATTTATTTAATTTAAAGTATTTATTTAGTTATTTCTCTTTATGTTATTTAGTTTTACTGTCGTGCGTAATATTTGTCTACTCTGAAGAATAACCCTGACTTAGGCAATTAGGGAGGTGACAATACCTAATATTGATGCATATTTGTCTAATCAGGAAGTAATTAATTAGTAATTAGGGAAACACGCCGAAAGAGAGCAGAACCCTGAGAGAAAGGTACTTAGGGAGGTGACATACCTAATATTGATGCATATCTGCCAGAATTAGGAAGTAACTAGTTAGTAATTAAGGAAACATGTGACTTCACGACTTAAATCAGCCCAATAACTCCATTCTCATCGAACCTTGGTAAGGTAGATGCTGATAGGGTTGCCCGTTTGTAGAACTACCGAGAGGAAGAGTGTGCTACATGCTTCTAAGATTCATAGATGAGCGAATCTTTAAGAAGATTGGGACTACATTGATGGGAATTTAGGAACGCTAATTTAAGTTTATGTTTCAATTATCTCTGAGAGAGTAAGACCTAGAGTTGTAAAAAATGGGCCGGGCTAACGGGCCGGGCCTCAAAAAGTCGGGCCAAAAAGCAATCGGGCCTTTTTGGCCCAGCCCATTCAGCCCAATTTAAAGCACGGGCCAGGCCAGGCTGGCCCATCGGGCTTCTGGCAGGCCCATTTAAAATAAATATAAAAAAAATATTTTGGTATGTGTTTATTTCTTTTTAAGGAAAAAAACCCACTTATTTTTTAGGCCCACTCCAAGTCCAACACAAAACCCTAATCTATCTTACGCTCTCGCCTAAGCCAAAGCCACATGTGGTGGAAGTCGAAGAGATACACTTGTACGATGAACCAAGTGCTCAAGGGACTCAGAGCAAGAGATACATTTTTTAGTCATTTTGAAGTGTTCAAAGGGACTCATAACATTTTGAATTGATAGACTCATTTTAAATTGTCGTTTTTGAAGGGATTTAAGAGGGGTTTTTCAAAAAATTTAATCCTCTTAGCGGAACAAATCCCATTGAAATGGATCTTGATTAAATCATTAATCAAAAATCAAACACATACTTAAACACTTTAAGGATTCATGTGTTTACCTCTTGAAGAGCAGAACCTTTGTGGCAGAATTGTTTCTGATCACGAGCAAAGCAACGTAGCGATGCCTCTATTCAATCCACACGAACAGACCTTCTCCGATGACCGGTGCTAGCCAATTTCAATGGAGATTCAGAGAGAATACGGTTTAGAGAGTGGCGGCTAGGTTTCACTCCTTTTGTGAATTAGGTTAAGTGTTTCAACAAAAGTCTGTAATGCTTCACCACAAGGGTTCTATTTATAGAATCACTTGTGTGGTCAACAAGCCAAGCAGTTAAATACACCGTACCTTACGGTGGACCACGTTTCTCTATTTTTCATAAATTAAATAATAAGTCATACTTAATTATTTAATTACTAATAAGTCCTGCTTATTATTTTTTAAATAAGTTTTACTTATTTATTTCTCTCATCTATCCGTCCTTTGTGTGTGACCCCTATAGGTTCCCGTAACGTTGGCAATAATATTAAATCGCTAGTGAGCGGTATCTAGCAACACATCACTGCTACCCAAGTGACGAGAATGTCATGTGATCTGACGAAACCTTTCCGTGATAATGATCATGTGTATAATTACCCTTTTGCCCTCATGTCTATATTGAACACAAGGCATAGACCGTGTCATCCTTGTCTAGTTCAATATTGGGCCCATAGACATTTCTCCTGTTATGTAGGAGGGGAAAATTCCATCTAGGTCACTCATATCCCTCAGCATGATTCATGGAGTACCCATCAACCAACTTTATAGTCATCCTATTACAGACAACGTTTAAATGGTGATAAAGCACTCGACTCCTACATTAGGATACATAGTGGTTTCAGGTCAAAGGGTGGAATACACCACTATCACTATGAGAATATCTTATGACACTTTTCATAACTTTTACTATGTAGTATTCTCATGGTGGGTCAATCCAGTATAAATATTACTCCTAATATTTATACTTATGTGAAGACTTGATAACTCTTTATCTATGATCCGTGAGATGTGATCATCAGTCTACCCACATAATAGTGTCTATGTTTTAATGTTATCCCATTTCACAATAAAGCTTGACTACGGATACTTTAAGAATAATGTCCTTTTGTTTAATGAGTCTCACGATTAAGTCACACTTAATGCTCCATTAAACAGACCAACTATTCTAGGGAATTTATTATTTTGAAACTAAACAAAAGAATAAATAAATGCCTTATATATATATATATATATATATATATATATAAGTCATGATACAAAGCCAAATCCAATCAAAATAGATTGGCTATTAGGGCTTACTCCAACAATCTCCCACTAGCACTAAAAGCCAATCAAATATTAACTCAATATATATTGGTCAAATGTTAGCATCAAGCACACTATGGGCAAGATACTCTACTAGCAGATAAGGAACCTTTCCTATGTTGGTAGGTTGTACTTCTTTCAATTTCCACTTTTGATCTTCTATCAAAAGGAAATTGAAGTGTCAACATATACATTTGAATCATTGGTGAGATCTAGTTTTCATTGCTCGCAAGATTAAACCAATTTCACCTCAGACGAGATCAATGGAATCCGCAACGCAAGAAACACATGTTTTCGCTCAGCTGTGAGCTAAACAATCCAAATCATATATCTGACATCTGTAATAGAAACAACAACTATCTGAAGCTTGTACTTTTACAAATTTCATAGTTGATATCCAAGCATAACATTTATTCCAGATTGCGATCTGGATATACTGTACACTGATATGAAAGTTGTCATCATTGTAACTCTTTTACGATGTTCCTTTTCATCCGTGTTCAAGAAACAATCCTAAGTCCTTTAAGACATCCAAGGATATTCTTGAAAGTATTCTAGTGTCGAACATTAGAATAAATTTTGGTACAAATTAGAAATAATTTTTTAACCATGTCTCACATGTGTAGATAAATTGTTTTGGTGACTAGTATGTGATCCACATACTCCACCAAACTAATATCAATGCTCCCACTAATCTCCTTGTGTGCACAAGATTTAAATTTGTTCTTTTATTAATCTAAGTTTTCATAAAACTCTATTAATAAAATAAACAATTCAACTTCGAGAAGCTTGCTCCATTCCATACATGAATTTTGTAATATATGTACCTTTCTAGCATCCGATTAACGAAACCCTACATATATGTCAAATACATATATAAGGTCATTCCAATTAAGGAATGCAACCTCGTTATCCATCCTCCAGAATGTGTATTATAAAACAATGGCAAATGGAATCGTTAGATTTAAGAATTATCCTGATGTAATGGTTTCATCACGATTTGCATCATGATTTTGCACTAAACCGTCAATCATATCTTAAAGGTATTCATAATACCATCCATGTTAGTTTTATATAAGAAAACCCACATTCATCTTATGAGTCGTACTCATTGGATGATATAACCAATATCCATATATGGTTTGTGTACATGGACTCTATATAAGATCCCATGGCATCTAGCCACTTCTCAGAATTCAGGCCATTTACAGCCTTCTAGTAAGTCAGGCGCCCATCTTCCATTAGCATCATATCACCTTGTTGAGCCATGACAAAATCATGTTTCTCATCCTAGTGATATGACATGTCAGACTCATCTAGATCTTGTGCTACTCGAACTGATGATTTAACAACAACCCTTTGTTGAATCAGTTCTTGTTCCATTCTTAAAGAAACATGTATTTTGTGGTACTTGGCTTAATTCAAGTTCTACATCACTCCGACTGGCTCCTGCAGAGATATACTCCTTCAAGAGGAATACTACAGTTCTAGCGACAGACAACTTTTGTCATGTGATGTAGAATTAGTATCCTTTAGCTTCCTAAAGATATCTCCACAAGTATACATTCATCTAGTTTGGAATTTTGTTTATCTGATAAACATCATAACCCCAAATTATCACAAAGCCAAACTAGGTACTCTTGCTCCATATCTAATATGGTGTCTCTATGATTACCTCGATTGGAACTTATTGTGGGTGAAGAATAACTGTAATTTAATCAATTTCAAGAGTCACGGAGTTATAATCAAACTATTTTAGATTGAGTCATGTCAAACATGAAGCGATATAAATTATCAATATACTCCTTAATTAAGTATTAACCATCATGACATACTCGTATGGTCTTTATACTTTTCAAAATTATTCATTTACTCCATCGTTGAACTCTTTGAACCAATTCAAAGATTTCTAATTCGTGTCCAACATAAACTTACATTTACTAATCTAATCAGTAATGTAAATTAAGTAAAAGAAATAAATATCTCTAGCAAATGTGTTTGGTGATCCATATACATCATATGTATATTGATTCGAATAAATCAGATGTTCTCTAACACTGAAATATTTTAAAGGTGGAACTCACATCCTTCAAATGATATAATATCAAATGAGTCCAATAGTCCATATTAATGAAATCTGGAATTGTGAATCACACTTCTTTGCAACAATAATGCCGATGATATACAAAAGGTTCAAATCTCATTTGATCCTTTTCTCATATGTTATAGACCAGCTTATCAAGATCATGGAACTCAAATCCATTACTTGATTAGCACACTTGTATAGCAAACATTATTTGGATAATAGGACAACGTTTGTCTTTTATTCAAGTACACAATCATTCTCTTGTCGATACAAGATATATGATTTAATGCTTCTATTTTATGGAATTTAATAACAATTATTTGGTTCCATACCAAATTAAATTTAAGTCCAAACATTAGCTTCTATGTCAATGAAACGATTTGTTCCATTCTAGACATAGGTGGACTTCACTTATAGTTAATGTCTTATTTCCTTAAAAACTCTATATTTCAACAAATATGAGATCAATCATCAAGTATCATATACTTATGATGCAAAGGTAAAATTTAACTTTCTATAACTATATGGGCAAAGAAGAAGTCTTACATCTTTCTTATATTTTGACTCTTTTCAAAACATTAACAGTTTTTCTTGTACTTGAGAACAATTCTCAATTCTTGTACCAATTCAGAAACTCCTTTCTGAAGATTTTGTTCTTTATAAGAACATTTAACAGTATAATAAAATGCATATGCCAAAGAAATTCTAAATACATAAAATAAATAAAATAAATGTATCATGATTTAAAACATATTTAATTAGGTCTTTAATTAATATGCTCCCACTATTTTACTCAAAACAAATGACCTTCGACATTTGATTCGGAAAATCTCATTGGAAGATTTTCTAGTGGGTTGAAATCCATATTTCACTTCGTTTTGAGTCAGCGAGGGCTGATCCCCCAAAACTTAGCTATTTAGGTAGGAACTCCTTCCAATTGTATCTCATACAATTTTCAAACCAGTTGGGTGAGTAACTCCTTACTCTAATCTATCATATAGATGTTCCCAAACATTGCTTCTATATATATTTTAATCTTATTAAAATAATTTAGTTAAGTTAGACCCAAATAATAATAGTCGGGTAAATGGAATTACCTCACCGCAACTTACTAGTATAGAAAGTGCACTTCGCTAGGGCGAACCCACACTATTCGAGACTAGTCTTGAAGGGTGCTATCCTTTGGAAAGCAATTAACTTAATATTCTATTTGAAGTTAATATATTTTTAATCTTATTAAAATAACTTAGTTAAGTTAGACCCAAAGAATAACAGTCGGGTAAATAGAATTACCGCACCTCAACTTACTAGTATAGAAAGTGCACTTCGCAGAGGTGAACCCACACATTTCGATATTAGTCTTGAAGGGTGTTATACTTTGGAAATCAATTAACTTCAATTCTATTTGAAGGATTTTTATTAAGTTTGATCTCATCGACATGTGTATCTCATACACATGTCTCTAGAAATGCATGACATTCATGCTCATATTTAGCAAGTATATAAAACATTTAAAACATACATGCTAACATACATCTAAAACGCGTTAAGCATACACATCATACATGCGCTAACTAAACATACATTTCATGCATCACATACATAAAATAAATTTGGTAGTATGGTTATGACCTCCTAACGCGTAAGAATTAAATAAACTACTTTATTACAATTCTTTGACCCACGAGCAAGCTTCAAAAGTTTCTCCATCAAAATCATCTTTTGGCGTCGTCTTCTCTTCAACTCTTGAAGCAATTACAATATTTAACTCTTAAATAAAATAATAAATGAAACGACACACAAGTCGTATTTAAATAAAATAAATCACGACACACAAGCCGTATTTAAATAAAATAAATCACGACACGCATGCCGTATTTAAATAAAATAAATCATGACACGCAGGTCATATTTTATTTAAATGAATAAACGCCAAAGTAAACTAAGGTCATAACCATATACCTTAAACTTAATGATAAATAATAATAACTATTTATTATTATCATTAAACAATTATAAAGTTAATCAAGATTTGGAATAATATTTTGACCGAGATATATGGCATATAAAATTGATTCATATATATATTTATATATTTGAAACTATTTCAAAATCAATCTGGTCATAAATAAAATTAAAATATGTAATTTTAGGACCAAATCTAAAAGATCATATCCGACATTGAAACTCTTTCAAAATCATGATTCTTTTAAATTAGAAACAAATTATGTAAAAATCATGCAAATCTTTTAAATAAATTCAAAATCATACATGACATTGAAACTATTTCAAATCATGATATTTTAAATTTACTATCAAATAAGGATCGTTTACTACCATTTCAAACAACTTTTGAAAAATAATCCAAAAAGGTAGAATTTTTATTTATTTAATTATAGTAATATTGACACTCAATAATTATTATAATTAAATCTGCTTTATTTAGGCAATCAATCTGTTTCCAAAACAAATTATGGTGCTAAAATTATGCAAATATTTTACTACCAAATTCAGAAGATCATATCTGATATTGAAACTTTTCAAAATCATGATCCTTTTAAATTGGAAATAAATTAAACTAAAGATATGAAAATTTTTAATTACCAAATTCAAAAGACCATACTTGATATTGAAACTCTTTCAAAATCATGATCTTTTAAATATACCTTTCTCCAATTGAATTAATTAATTAAAAATTATGATCGATCACACTAAGCAGATCACACTACATCAATAGCTTCAAGGATTGTTTGTTTAGCATGAACAATCAGATCTTTGATACTTCACCAGATTCGGATATCGAAGCTGAATCTCACGAATTGTTCAAATTCACAACAATCTTTTGAAAACAATTGACGAATGATACAACCATAATAATACAACTCTTGTATAGTTAGGTAACCTAACACGACGATCAAACATCAATAGTTTTAACAATTGTTTGCTCAGTATGGACAACCGGATCTTTGATGCTTCACCAGAATCGGATATCGAAGCTCAATCTCACGAATTGTCTACAAATTCACAATCAATCATATAAAACCTATTGAACGAATGACACAATCAATATATCACATATACTGATGTCGTATCAGAATCATATATCACATATATGATATCGATCAATCAATTTTAATTAATATTTAGTAAAATAATTTTACAAGATTAATTTCAAAATAAATATGAAACATTTATTTATACATATCACATACATACAAAATATGTTCTGATTTTATTTCAAAATTAAATCAATAACCCTTATCGATTTTAATTAGTTTGACTCATGCGCTGGATTGAGTGATATCCAATATCACGTTTCCTTTCAAAAACGAAACTATATGCTAATTAATTTCAATCATATTAAAACCGATAAAGCATCAAATCATGTTACGGAACCAACATATTTGAATTCAATGATTTAATCAGAACCAGGCTCTGATACCACTGAAGGGATTTAAGAGGGGTTTTTCAAAAAATTTAATCCTCTTAGCGGAACAAATCCCATTGAAACGGATCTTGATTAAATCATTAATCACAAATCAAACACATACTTAAACACTTTAAGGATTCATGTGTTTACCTCTTGAAGAGCAGAACCTTTGTGGCAGAATTGTTTCTGATCACGAGCAAAGCAACGTAGCGATGCCTCTATTCAGTCCACACGAACAGACCTTCTCTGATGACCGGTGCTAAGCAATTTCAACGGAGATTCAGAGAGAATAGGGTTTAGAGAGTGGCGGCTAGGTTTCACTCCTTTTGTGAATTAGGTTAAGTGTTTCAACAAAAGTCTGTAATGCTTCACCACAAGGGTTCTATTTATAGAATCACTTGTGTGGTCAACAAGCCAAGCACTTAAATACACCGTACCTTACGGTGGACCACATTTCTCTATTTTTCATAAATTAAATAATAAGTCATACTTAATTATTTAATTACTAATAAGTCCTACTTATTATTTTATAAATAAGTCTTACTTATTTATTTCTCTCATCTATATGTCCTTTGTGTGTGACCCCTATAGGTTCCCGTAACGTTGACAATAATATTAAATCACCTATTTAATATTATAAACAGTGAGCGGTATCTAGCAACACATCACTGCTATCCAAGTGACGAGAATGTCATGTGATCTGACGAAACCTTTCCGTGATAATGATCATGTGTATAATTACCCTTTTGCCCTCATGTCTATATTGAACACAAGGCATAGACCGTGTCATCCTTGTCTAGTTCAATATTGGGCCCATAGACATTTCTCCTGTTATGTAGGAGGGGCAAATTCCATCTAGGTCACTCATGTCCCTCATCATGATTCATGGAGTGCCCATCAACCAACTTTATAGTCATCCTATTACAGACAACGTTTGAATGGTGATAAAGCACTCGACTCCTACATCTAGGGTACATAGTGGTTTCAGGTCAAAGGGTGGAATACACCACTATCACTATGAGAATATCTTATGACACTATTCATAACTTTTACTATGTAGTATTCTCATGGTGGGTCAATCCAGTATAAATATTACTCCTAATATTTATACCTATGTGAAGACTTGATAACTCTTTATCTATGATCCGTGAGATGTGATCATCAGTCTACCCACATAATAGTCTCTATGCTTTAATGTTATCCCATTTCACAATAAAGCTTGACTACGGATACTTTAAGAATAATGTCCTTTCGTTTAATGAGTCTCACGATTAAGTCACACTTAATGCTCCATTAAACAGACCAATTATTCTAGGGAATTTATTATTTTGAAACTAAACAAAAGAATGAATAAATGCCTTATATATATATATATATATATATATATATATATATATATATATATATATATATATAAGTCATGATACAAAGCCAAATCCAATCAAAATAGATTGGCTATTAGGGCTTACTCCAACAGTTTTGAACCAAGTTCTCACTTCTCATGTATTATAATTTCTTTTGTTAATCTATTTTGAATTGTCAGAGTCATGATATTTTATTATTTAAGGTTGCACTTTGTAAGGTTGAGTGAATGTTTATGCCCTAACTATTTTGTGTGGATAATATTTGATGATGTGGTAGTTATTTTGTGACTTGTTTGTTTGTGTTATTGATCCTTTTGGTGTGTATGTGAAAAAAGAATAGTTTTTGTTGTACATTTCATCGCTTAAAAAAGTAAAAAATAAAAATTGAAATACGGGCCGGGCTGGCCCATCGGGCCGTTGGCCCATGTAAGGGCTGGGCCGGGCTCAATTTATACGGCACATACATCCGACGGGCCGGGCTGGCCCAGCCCAATTATACGAATTGGCCAATCGGGCCGAGCCGGGATGGACCGGGCCAGCCCATTTGACATCTCTAGTAAGACCCCACACGTACCTACCCGTGTGGTTAGCAGGTGCACTCGACAGTTGGAGGGGAATGAGCCATATCTCTGAGAGAGTAAGACCCCACATGTACCTACCTTGGTGATCAGCAGGTACAACTTGACAGCTGATAGGTAGTAAAACCCCACGAACTCATCACTTAGATAGATAACGATTAATAACATGAATAAGACTTGACTGTTACAGAATTCCAACAATTAAATAGAGGGGATTCAAAGAATCCTAACCGCCGCTAACATTCTGCAATCAAACAAGTAAACTTTGCTCTGTTGCAAACAGATTAACTTTGCAAAACTCTAAACTCTTATCTCTTATTTTATTTTATTGTTCCCAAATAAGTAACGCGAATTGTTTGGTTGAAATGACAATCCCTGTAGATAGGATACTCTACTTATCACTTTATTACTTGGTAAACGATTTGGTACACTTGCCTAATTTTGACCATCAGCTTCGAAACCCCTTCCTGTCGGAAGGTTTGCCCCAAGGTACCTGCCTAAACCATAATAACAGAATCTGCTAGGGTTGGTAGAGAACCGCGAATTGGTTCGCTGGAACCGAATTCCGGTTCTTTTGCGAATTGGTTCGTTCCGATTCCTTTCCAATTCGCTAGAATTGAAGTACCACAGAGACACAACAAGCTATTTATACCCATCATGCACCTACCCCCCCCCCCCCCCCCCCCCCCCCCCCCCCCCCCCCCGCGCATCTAATTTTTTTTAGAGTGACAAACCGCGTATCCAAACTCGTACCACGTACCGAAGAGAATGGTGAACCGTGTGACTATGGTCTAACTCGTGTGCTGTACGATTTTCTCTAGAAGTTGAGTATCAACATTCTTAAAAAAGTTCACGAGTTATTGTTTTATTTGGTAAAAACTATAAATGTATTTGTTTTTTTGTCCAAAAAAAGAATGATATTATTTGGTCAAAGAAAAATAGAAATGATATTATATGGTTTTAAAGCCTTTAAATGTCATTTATTAAAAATTCAAATTAACCATTTGTGAATGATTCTGGTTCACTAGTATATATATACATTCACTACTTGCATCAAAATCATTATCAATCTATGTACCCTTTACTTAGAATTCATTCTTCAATTGTTAACAACTGTTAATAGTTGTTAATAATTATGGCCAAATCTCTAGTATTCAAAGTGAAGAGGCGTGACCCTGAATTGATAACTCCATCAAAACCCACACCCCATGAAACAAAACTACTCTCAGACATTGATGACCAAGATTCATTACGTTGGCAAGTTCCTTTGATACAGTTTTATAACCATGATCCAATTATGGCAGGGAAAGACCCTGTTGATGTTATTAGAAAAGCATTAGCAAAAACACTTGTGTTTTATTATCCATTTGCAGGTAGGTTAAGGGAAGGTCCTGATAGGAAACTTAGGGTTGATTGTAATGGTGAAGGTGTTTTGTTCATTGAAGCTGATGCTGATGTTACTCTTAAACAGTTTGGTGATGCTCTTCATCCTCCATTTTCTTGCTTAGATGAGCTTCTTTATGATGTTCCTGGTTCTTCAGATGTGATTAACACTCCATTGCTACTTATCCAGGTATAGTATTGATCTTTTCACACTTTCACGTTGTCTCTAGGTGAACATTCGTATTGAGATCACACGGTTTATATTTCATTTAATTTAGGCCATATTAAAAATAAGATTAAAATATAACTTTGTTACTTGTGAGTATACAATTTTTTTTTAGTCCTTAGAAAATTTGTTAATGTCAAAATTAGTCCCCGTAAAATGTGTAATTTTCATTTTAGTCCTTACGTAGGTATTGAAAGGACGAAAACTAAACATTCTACATATTACAAGTTCAGTTCCAACATAAAATATTTTTACGAGGACTGAATTCTGATGGAAAGCAATTTATTTTATCTTTTCAAGGTCTAAATAAAAGATATTTTTACAAGGACGAAAAACAAAAAGTAGTATTTTGTAGGACAAAAGATATTAAAACCTAAAAGTTGAAATGAACAAAAGCTTTTATCGGAATACTGCCAAACTTTTTTTTTAGGGAAGAATACTACCAAACTTTTAAATACACTTGACGTGTTATCATAGAAGTCGGTGCTAACTGCTAAAATGATCTCAAATTTTGATTTTTTAAGTTTAAATTTTAGTTTCTTGAGTTTTCGGAGCTGAAATCATTTATAATTAATCCTTCACTTGTTAAAATAATTTAAGCTTTTGTGGAGAGTTGTTTATAATGTTCTAAACATGTCTTAAAAAAATATTCAAGTATCTGGGGGCAAAAAGCCAAAGAAATATTTTATAAGGACTAAAGTCTTCCTTCCTCCTTAAAAAAAAAGGACTAAAGTCTAGAATTTAAAATTTTATAGAGACTAAAAATATATTTAACCCTTATTTTGTAATTTATGGAAAAAAAATATTTAAAACAGTTTTTGATTTTGTCGCTATTTTTTGTGCATTTATTCAATCACATCTCACCTTGTAACGAACTTTTAACATATTTTAGAAATTAACATTATGTGTAAAAATAAACTATGCACTGTGTATCAAATTTTTATTTTAAAGTTGGGCAACGGGAAATTTTTTATTAATTGAAGTGGTACTAGTTAATGACCATTTTTAACCCCGAAGAGATTTGAACTTTCTACCTTAATGTTACAATGCTATGTTTTTCCAACTAAGCTAGAACCTCAAGTTTAATTCACCGCATATCCATGATCTTAATAAATCTTTAATCACTCCTCTTAAAAAAAATCTTTAATCATTCATTAATTCATTAACATTCTTGAACTGTAATCAAATGCAGGTAACACGCCTCAAGTGTGGTGGTTTTGTTTTTGCTCTTCGTATGAACCATACAATGAGTGATGCATCAGGTATGGTTCAATTGTTGAATGCCTTAGGAGAGATATCTCGCGGGATGAGTAAACCTTCAATCTTGCCGGTGTGGAGCAGAGAGCTTCTTAACGCAAGGGATCCACCAAGAGTGACATGCACTCATCGTGAATACGAACCAGAACCTGACAACAAAGGAACCATGTTTCCCTTAGACGACATGGTTCACCGCACTTTCTTCATTGGTCCCACCGAGGTAGCTGCAGTTCGCTCTCTCCTTCCACTTCACCAACTACAAAAACACTCCAATTTTGAAATCATAGCCGCATACTTTTGGCGTTGTCGTACAATAGCCTTACAACTAGATTCTGACGAAGAAGTTCGCATAATCTGCATAGTCGATGCACGTAGCAAATCTGTTAACCAACAACTTCCAAATGGTTACTATGGTAACGCTTTAGCGTTTCCCGTTGCTGTTACAACTGCAGGAAAACTTATTGAAAATCCATTAGCGTATGCACTGAATTTAGTTAAGAAAGCAAAAGCTAATGTCAACAAAGAGTATGTTCATTCAGTGGCAGATTTTATGTCTATCAAGGGTCGTCCTCCTTTAACTACTGCAGGATTGTATTTAGTGTCTGATGTTACACGTGCTGGATTTAGAGATATTGATTTTGGTTGGGGGAAAGCTCTTTATGGAGGACCAGCTAAAGGAGGGGATGGTGCTCTTCCTGGTCAAGCTGTCTTTCATATTCCTTTTACAAATGATAAAGGAGAGAAAGGTTTGGTTATACCTTTTTTTTTGCCTACTCAAGTCATGGAGAGGTTGGTTAAAGAGTTGGATAGTGTTCTTAAGAACAAGAATATTAACCAGCCTACTAAGGGTGACTACAAATCTGGCATCATTAAATCTTTGTTGTAGTCCTTTAAAAATGTTTTTGTTGAATTTGCTTTGTATCGAATAGGGTTATGTTTGGTGTGATTATATATATACACACTACTAGATGTTGCACAAGAAAAATTACCTTGATCAAAGCAACACCATAGTCCTTCAATTTAAATTAAGGTTTTAAGAATGTCCGTTATCTATTTTTTTTTTTTGTCAAATTAGTCAGTTTTCTTTCTTTAAAAATATTTGCGCCGTTAAAACAAGTTTCATTTTCGGTTATTTTTAGTACAACTTTGAGTCCAACAAGCAAAAGAGGAAATTGTGTTGCCTCTCTTTCTTTCGGGTGAGAATGGTAACTATAAGCTACCCTTTACACTTTTGTACTTGTTCTAAGTAGCAGAGTACCAATCCCCTCTCCCATGGGGGTGAGAGGAGGAGTACCTCCTTGACGGTGAGTCATAAGATTGGGTATTTTGATTATAGCTCGATAGGGAGGATCCTGGTCCTATGTATCCCTAAGTGGTTATGGAATCAGAGCTATGTAGTTCTCTTGAGAATTGGAGATAAAAGGAAGAAGAAGTGAATGATGAATGAGGGAGGCATGAAGCCTCTTATTTATAGTGTGGTCATATGAGATAGTGAGGATTTTTTTTTAAGCGGAAAGAAATATATTAAATAAAAAGAAAAGTACAAACGACTGGGGCGACGAAAACCTAACCCAGTGAAATCAAACATAAGTGTCATGACAACCTTAAAAGGCAATACAACGAGTGTCAAACTACACTTTTTAAGACCAACCCTAAAGGGTAAATAACATAATAAATATAAACGAAGGAACAAATATAAAGCGAACAGACTCAGCCACCACAGATACAATCCAGCGAACCCAACTCGGGGTGCGAAACCAAATTGCAAAAAAAAAAGTGGTGTATGAGCGTTCCTCTTCGTATCACTTGAATGCGGTACCTTCGTATCAAAACTGGTGAATGAAATTGTCCACTAACACGGAAGCAACTCCACGTACCACCACCTACTACGACGAAAACCCCACAACAAGTTTACGGCTACCAATCATCTTGAAACAGGCCTAGATTGCAAAGCCATCGCCCTTTCGAGCGCTAAATCCGAATCACAACCCATGTTGAAAGGAATCTAACCCACCAACGTTTAGCTATCTCGAACTCAAAATCAGAACCAAAACCAAGTCCACTGACTCAGTCCTTTTTTAACAGAACAACGACGATGGAGGAGCCACCGCCGTTTCAAAAGAACTAGAAAGGAAACCGACTCAGATCCTTAACTGATTCAGATTAACAAACCAAGAACAGATCTGAGCATAAAAAACAGTGTTCGATTAACTGAGGAGCAACCCATGTCGCGGCGACAAAACCACAAACCAGCCAACCAAACCTGTATGAGGAACCTGATTACGATACAACTTCCTGCAGTGAGCGTACAAGAAACAGATTGTTTGAACAAACCACGCCGGCACCGACGGTTGTGAGACCAACACTGGATGAGGTTTAGGGTGGTGTCGCCACGAACCCACCACCTCCATTGAGAACACCAACCCACCGGAGAGATGACGAACCACCATCACCTCTAGTTTTGAGACGCGAATCTGAAAGAGGAACGACCAATCAACCCTCTGTTGAAACCGAACCCATCAGATCTTGATGCCGAGAGATATGGTGAGATGGTGGTTCGAAGGACCACCGTCGCTCGTCGAGTAATGGGTGAAAGAGTGGGGAGTTGACGTAGATTAGTGAGCAAGTTAGTGGAGATCATGAGGTGACCCACTACTTCACCTTTCATATACTTAATCAAAGGCCCATGTGTTTCATTTGGGAAGACTTTAGTCAAAGCATGAGGTGTACTGACCACGTGGGCGGGGTCACCCCTTTTTTTAGGGAGGTCATGTGGTTCCTTAGTTGACATAATTCTCATGGCGGTACACAATCCCCCAAGTGCGAGGCCTAAAGGGGCGAAGTACTTGGCGGTACAACTTTATCTCTCTTTCTCTTTATTCTAATGTTCGTTTGAGATTATTTACATGAAGAAACGATGAAGTGAGATGTCTTGGAGATAACATGCAATTGGACGAATCCCTTTTTCCTCCCTTTCTTTCGTCTGGCTGTGTGTGTATAGGTATGTAGGTTCTTTTTTTCCTCTTTTGAATTTCTAGTGTATGGGTTAATCGAGAAAGTAAAATGTTTTGTGTACACTTATTGAGATGTATACATCTTGAGATAAAAGATGGTCGTGTAATAAATATAATATATTAAACAAACAATGGATTGGTCTAATATAAGGGACTTAGACCCCTTAAGTTTGCGATCAGGAGTTCGATTCCTGACTCATGTACACGGAAAAAGTTTGGTTGCGAGGCGAGAACTCACCTTGTGTGTTCCAAAGGTTCCTCGACGGAGATTAGTCACTATTAAGTCACAGTGCAAACTCCGTGCGAATATCATGGTAAGTAAAAAAAAATTAATATATTAATGATGTAATAGGAAGAGAGAGAGAGAGAGAGAGAGAGAGAGAGAGAGAGAGAGAGATAGAAATAAAATGTGGCGTTAAATAAGTATATGAAAATAAAGGATATCTAAATACCATTGTTGATCGAGAAATAAGTGGTAATAAGACTCATGTACGAGATATACTTGCTTCGTCACAAATTTAAATAAAATTTATTTAAACACACATAAGTGCCTTGGCCAACTCCAACTCCAATAGAAGCAAGTCCGACGACCAACCCAATGGTGATAACAGAAGTAGCATAAATTATTTTGTATCCATGATAAGTTTTGAAGTGAGTGTAGTGTTATAGAAAGATATTTTCTATATCACTCAACTAATCAATTTCTCCTCTAACCGAGTCTTTCTCAAGATCAAATGATTTATGTGATATATATCTATTAAAAAAACTTAATCAATGGATTGCGTTGGTTTTTATTATTATCATTATTATTGTACAAGATTGCGTTGTATTTTTTTAATAAATTTTGGATGAATTTAATTTTACTCTTGATTTTTTGTTTGATTTTTCTCTCTCTCTCTCTTGTGAGCCGTCACCAAAACCCTAGTGTTTCTTCTCCCTTATCCATCAAAGAGGGGCGATTTAGGATCAATTTTTGACCCAAAATCACCCCTCTAACTCATTTTTTTTATTTCCCTTTTATTGAAATAAGTGATTTTCATTTCTATTTCGTTTTTTATTTTGTGATTTCGTCGTCTTAGTGCGACGTTGGTTTGTTCGTCGTCTTTGTGCGGCGTTGTTTGTCTTTCTTGTTTCATTCAGGTATTTGTTCGATTCAGATTGTCAGATCAGCTTTGATCTAGTGCATATCTAACCAATGACTTTGGCGTCGCCCACGTTGCAGATCCAGATACATGAGTATTCCGGAGACTTGAATATAGTCATATGTGTAGGCTTTTGTACTTTGTCGTTTTATGCTATTAACATGGATGCTGTGAGTTTGTTCGCATATTCATCCTTTTTGTTTTTAGCGAATTTACATTGTATCGATATACTCTGTCAATTTAAATGAATAAATATCATTTATTTTTGTCAAAAAAAAAAATGTCACGAGTACAATGTAGTGAAAATAAAAACACTTTTTAAAGCAGGAATCAAAGTCAATAGCCAATTAAAAACGCAAACGGCATTAAAAATTTATTTAAAATATGTTTTCTAGTTAACGGAGTTAAAAAGTGTATTTTGTGTAATGTTCATCCATTACGGATCAAGATATGTTGTTGTAGAAAAAAATACAATTAAAAAAAAAAAACTATTTCAGCCATTGGATCTTTATCAGATGGTCTAGATTACAACTTTATCAACCCTTTATCTTGTGTGATATAAATAAATCTAACAATTGAGACTAAAACTTCCTTAAACATTAACAGCATCAAACCTTTATTTTTATGCACCATTACACATTGTGCATTATATTATATATACAACATCTCCGCATTCATTACTTGCATATGCCATAGCATCAAAAACCATTATCAAATTAAGTATTCTTTAATTATCACTTCCCTCGTTAGTTCACAATTATGGCCCAATCTCTAGTATTCAAAGTGAAGAGGCGTGCCCCTGAATTTGTAAGACCATCAAAACCAACACCTCATGAAATAAAATTACTTTCAGATATAGATGATCAAGAAGGATTACGTTTTCAAACTCGTTTGATACAATTTTACAACTATGATCCAAATATGGTAGGGAAAGATCATGTTGATGTTATTAGAAAAGCATTAGCAAAAACACTTGTGTTTTATTATCCATTTGCAGGTAGATTAAGGCTTTGTTTGCGAGTTTGGAAAGGAAGAAGGGGAGGGTTTGGAAAAAAAGTAAGGAGTAAGTGGAAGAAATAGAGGACATTGGGAGGGGAGACTTTTGGGGGCTTATTATTCTTCAAAATATAAAACCTTCCTCATTTGGGGAACTAAAAAAATTGTATTAGATGAGAGTTTTGGGGGGTTTGGGAGGGTTTATATGAATGCTTCAAATTTAATAAATGTTGTTATAATATTCTTAAAATTAAAAATATATTAATCATAAACATTAATTTATCACTCTCTAACAAAATACTCTTTAAAAAAATGTGAAAGATTTCTCAATTTTCTCTTATATTTTTCTCCCTCCAAAGTTCTTCCTTCTCCTCCTCTCCAAACTCCCAAACAAAGCCTAAGGGAAGGTCCTGTTAGGAAACTTATGGTTGATTGTAATGATGAAGGTATTTTGTTTATTGAGGCTGAGGCTGATGCTGATGTTAGTTTTAAAGAATTTGGTGATGCTCTTCAACCTCCTTTTCCTTGTTTGGGTGAGCTTCTTTTTTATGTTCCTGGTTATTCAGATGTGATCAACACTCCAATCCTGCTTATTCAGGTATATTGTGGATCTTTTCACACTAGATATATTTTTGGAGGAATTTGGATTCTATGCCGACAAAGTTTTCATGTATTCATGAAGAGAGTACATCGTTGGGTTCAGATTAGATGATCTAACTTGTAAGTTCAATTTTTTTTATGTAAAAAAAAAAATCAAAATCATGGGTAAAGAAAATCAAAATCTACACTAAAATCTGAATTGTCAGATCTTGATCCAACAATCTTAGATGAAATAAAGATTGCGTGAATGTGTGAAAATTATTAAATTAGGGAATCTTAATTCTTATTGAAGTGAGATCTATCCATATCAACTTGCGCTGGAAACTATATTTTATAGTTTTAGGATGCAATTATTGTTGGAATATCAAGGCTTATATGTGATACTTTTGCACTCTAATCTTAACCTTAAATAAATATATCTATCAATCTCTTTCTAAAAAATATATATTTATATTTGTATCTTTTAGAGAAAGGGTTCTTCTTGTCATAACTACATCGTATGTTCTAAACTTGAACTTATGATGTTTTAAAAAAACTATATAATTTATCTTATGATAAAAAAAATAGTAAATTTGTGCGGAGAAACTTTTATAATATTTCAAACATACGTTAAAAAAAAACTATTTGAAAAATTAATTTATTTCTTTTAGTTAGTGTCTTCTGTTATACCACTTTAAAAGAAGAATTATATTTAATATATATATATATTAGTTCAATTTTATTTTTTGCACCAACAAACTTAACTCATCATTACTAACAGTAATCGCCCTGGCTGCTGGGGAACTCAACAACTAAGTTTAGACAAAAATAAAACCAAATTAGGAATTATTAAAACCATCTATTACTACTTTTGCATCAAGCTCAAAGATAATGTCATCCAATCCCATTTTTGTAATCCATTTTATATCTTGTAACAACCCATAAGCCTCGCCTTCCTTTACCGACAACAACGGCAAAAGACACAGTTTTGACAATACCCACTTTATCACCTATAAAACATGCATCAACATGGCATTTTAGTTTACCAATTGGATGTCTTCTCCATTTCTTTAAATCTGTCGTGTTTTGGTTAGCATACCTTTGAGTGTCGTTGAGAAACATAGCAGCACATTGATATATCGTTGTAACAACCTCATCAATCTCATCTCATAAATTCATATTCCGACTTTTTCAAAGTCTCAACATCGATGAACACGACATACTTCGTTTCACCTGTGACATTTGATTGAGAATATATAGTAAGGAATAAATCAATAATACCATCAACAGTCATAACATGTGGCTCAATCATATACAACCCAAAAGCTCTCCATTTTGCTTCGGCAATTGGACAAGTTACAAAAATATGTCATGCATTTTCCCCACAACTGATGCAATTATAAGAACAAAGTACCTTTTTGGTTAGAAGCTTCAATCTAGTTGGCAATCAATCTCAAAACATTCTCCACATGAAGTTCTTCACAACCGGAGGTGCTTCCAAGCTTCATACTAGCGACCAACCACCACCCATATATAAGCTATAATCATTAACCAAATTATTTACAAAATTGAGGATTGCTCACACTTATAAACACATGTACATGTCATCTTTTGTCTGATGTGTGACTCATTGACACACCCTCACGATTAACACTATTGGACTTGGTTCGTTACATAAATGGTGGGTGGCCCGATCGATAGGCTCTGATACCATCTTATAAATTGCGGTTGGGACTAACACGACCCCACAAAACCGGCTTGTAAGGTGAGGACTGCCTTCTCTTTATAAATTCTTATCAAGAGTCATATGTATCTCATGTGGGACTTGAATTTTTTCTAATACACTCCCTCACGCCCATCACTTTTGGGTTTGGTGCGTGTATATAAATGGTGGATGACCCGATCGATAGGCTCTAATACCATGTTAGAAATCGTTGGTCTAACACAACCCCACAAAATCGGTTGAGGTGAGAGTTTCCCCCACTTATAAACACATGTTCAGGTCATTTTTACTCATATAGGTGAGTCGTTTCACGACATCAACATGCGGCCTAAAAATAGTTAAGTAACCTACAAAATAAATAAACCCGTATTTAACTCATCCCATATTTATATTTCCAGTAAAAAAAACTCATTTAAATTTTAAACACAATCATAAGTACGCCAAAGTTTCTAACTTCCTTCTCATAAACACGGTCATAAGTGTTTGATTGTGGCCCAATTTGAATTATTTTGTAACTTATGCAAAAACTTAGTTAAAATAAATTTTGTAGCCTGTTCCAAAAAAAAAAATTAATTGTATGCATGTACCGTTAATTCAATATTTTTATACATTTATCCAATCATTAATTTTTTACCTAGTGTAATATTTTTTAAGATATTTTAACGTCATAAAAGATGCATTATAGTATGGTTTGATTGAATGTACGTAGGTGTTTAAAAAAGTTTTATATTATCAATTTGTGTTAATAAATTTATAATCATTCATCATAATGGATAACCATGTGCAGGCCTCAGTGTGGTGGTTTCATTTTAGCTCTTCGTCTAAACCATACAATTAGCGACTCATCGGGTTTATTTAAATTTGTAAGTGCCATAGGAGAAATATCTCGTGGAATGAACGAACCTTCAATCTCACTAGTGTTCTAAACGCAAAGGTCCCACCAAGAGTTACATGTACTCATCACGAATATGAAGAAGTACCTCAAAACAAAGGAACCATCATTCCCTTAGACGACATGGTTCATCACACTTTCTTCTTTGGTCCCACTGAGGTAGCCGCAATTCGTTCTCTCCTTCCACTTCATCCACTACAACAACACACTAACTTTGAAATCATCTCGGCATTTTGTTGGCGTTGTCGTACAATAGCATTACAACTAGATACTGATGAAGAAGTACACTTCATCTGCGTAGTCGATGGACGTAGTAAATTTGTTAACCTACAATTACCAAAAGGTTACTATGGTAACGCTTTAGCAAATTCCGCTATGGTAACAACCGCGGGAAAACTTATTGAAAATCTATTGGCGTACGCGTTGAATTTAGTCAAGAAAGCAAAATCTAATGTCACCCAAGAGTACATGCATTCAGTTGCGGATTTAATGGTTATCAAGGGTTGACCTCACTTTAATGAAGTAAGATCCTATCTAGTCTCTGATGTGACACGAGGTGGTTTTGAAAAGGTTGATTATGGTTGGGGAAAACCTGTCTATGGAGGACCAGCTAGAGGAGCAGATGGTGATATTCCTGGTCTTGCTAGCTTTCATATACCTTTTAGAAATGCTATAAAGGAGAGGAATGGTTATACCGTTTTATTTTCCAACTCAAGTCATGGAGAGGTTTGTTAAAGAAATGGATAGTGTGCTTACGAGCAACACTAACAAGCCTACTAAGGGTGATAAAAAAAATCCGGTATCATTGTTTCTTCATTGTAGTCCTTAAAAAAGTGTTTGAACTTTAAATTTGCTCTGTATTGAAAACAGCCTAATGGAATTTCGCAGATTAAGTTCCATGAAAAAATTGATCATGATCAAAACAACATCATGGTCCTTTATAGTTTTTTTTTTTAATTTATAGCAATTTGAAGTTTTAGATATGTCTTTAACCTTTTTTTCCGTATTGAATTAGTCATTTATTTAAACGAGACAAACTTTCATTGTTAGTTCTATTACAAATTTTTGTACATAGTCATTGAATGAATAGTGAAACACTAGAAAAATGTTTTCCCCATTCAGCACCACAATTATACAGTCATTCAAAAAATTTCCACAAAACAAATCACTCTATATCAACACTGAAAGAATGATAGGCCTTGTCTTTCTATTGATTTTAAATGATATATACACACAATTATACAATGTCAGTTTCTTGACTATTTTACTATACAATCATTACTATTTAATGACAATTATATGCTAATAATATATAAAGATATTCTAATAATCTAATACACCCCGGTAGTCGAAACGGGAGGCTGACAGATGTTAAGATTATTACGAAAATCATCGAAGAGTTGCAACGGAAGTCCTTTGGTGAAGATGTCAACGATTTGGTAACGTGAAGGAACATGTAAGACTCGTACTTGGCCGCGGGTGACTTTCTCACGCACAAAATGGATATCCTTCTCGATATGTTTGGTGCGTTGATGTTGAACTGGGTTGCCGGATAGATAGACATCACTCACATTGTCACAATAAACCAGTGTGGTTGTTGTGACTGGGAAATGTAGTTCCAATAGCAAGTTTCTAATCCAACAAGATTCAGATACTACATTGGTGACTCCGTGGTACTCGGCTTCAGCACTAGTCCGAGAGAGGGTGTGTTGGCGTTTGGCAGACCATGAGATTAAATTGTCACTAAGATAGACACAGTAACAGGAGGTGGATCGCCTGGTGTCTGGGCAACCAGCCCAATCTGCATCAGTGTAAGAAACCAATTTGCTGACATAGGAGGGATGTAAGTGAAGGCCGAAATCAGTAGTGCCATGAATATACCGAATGATACGCTTCAATGTTGACATATGTTGCGTTTTAGGGTCATGCATGAATAGGCATACATGTTGTACTGCATAAGAGACATCTGGTCTTGTGAAAGTTAAATATTGCAATGCTCCTGCAAGACTTCGATATTCAGTTGGGTCATGATACGGATTTCCAGAAGAGCCACTGAGTTTTGCCTTGGTGTCGACTGGAGTGGGTGATGGTTTCCAGGAGGACATGTCTGCTCGTTCTATAATTTCCTCTGCATATTTTCTTTGAGACAAGAAAAGACCACATGTATGTTTAGTGACAGATATTCCCAGAAAATAACTTAGAGGACCCAAATCCTTCATGACGAATTCAGAACTAAGTTTAGACATAATAGAGTCACGAAGAGTATCAGATGAAGCAGTGAGAATTATGTCATCCACATATAGAAGGATATACGCAATATCATCACCGTGATGAAACACGAACAAAGAGTGATCAGAGATGCTGTGAGAGAAACCCAAGGTGGCAACTTAGTCAGTGAATCTTTGGTACCAGGCACGAGGTGCTTGTTTTAAATCATATAGAGACTTCTTGTGGAGAGAAACATGCTCTGGATAGTGTGGATCACGGAAACCAGGAGGCTGATGCATATACACGGTTTCGTCAAGATTGTCATGCAAAAAGACATTTTTGACATCTAGTTGATGGAGACACCATGGTTTGGATATTGCAATGCTGAGCACCATGCGAATAATGGCCGGTTTGACGACAGGGCTGAATGTTTCACCACAATCAACGCCTGATTGTTGATTAGCACAATTACCTACAAACGAGCTTTGTATCGCTCAAAAGAACCATCAGATTTCTTCTTGTGCCTGAAAATTCACAAACTTCGAATCACATTAGTATTAGAGGGACGAGGAACTAATTCCCACGTCTTATTTTCAATAAGAGCAGATATTCATCTTTCATGGCATTTTCCAATTTGGAATATGATGACCATTTCCAACAGTAATATTATTACTCATATTAAAGTAAGATGTGAGATTACCTCCAGTGTCCGTCATATGAGAAGTTAATATATAAAGATATTCTAATAATATATAAAGATATTTGTTATAAAATAAACTAAAAGCACAAGATCAAAGATGAAGAAGATGAAAGCATTTGTGGTTATTCTCTACACAAGTGTATACATTACATTGACATATAAGTCTTATTTATAGGACACAAATGTGGTAAGTTACAAGTACATGAAGAGCCATAAGACTAAGTGTCAATACCAATGAATATAGCCATTCACTCATAGGAGTTAAGGAACATAAAAAGCCTTAGGGAATATGGACATCCATACCATAATAATATTATTCATAACACTCCCCCTTGGATGTCCATGAAGGATATGCCTCATTAAAACCTTACTAAGAAAAACCCCAATGGAAAAAATCTTAGTGAAGGAAAAAGAGTACAATATCCAATATATCTGCCTCGTTAAAAACCTTACCAGGAAAACCCAGTGGGACAAAACCATGGTGAAGGGAAAAAGAGTGCAAGATATATTTATATCTCCCCCTCATCCAAACAATAATCTCTGAGACGATGAAGGCCAATCTTTTACATCAGTTGTTCAAAAATTATGCTTGAGAGTGACTTTGTGAAAAGGTCTGCAATGAATAATTTTGTTGACTGTTTATATCATATCCTTTCAAATTGACAATGCATATGGTATTATATTTATAAAGGATTGTTGCTCGTTCTTCAGGAAGACAAACCACAAGTTTCTTTTATGTGTTCAATCATAAACCTCAATCAAGCACATTAATATTGAGGATCCGACAAATAACCTGCATATCTAAAATAATAAAAATAATAATATATGATAACATGAATAATCATCAAGGTACATTATTGTCCTTTAATTGAGCTACATTATGGTACTTCAGGACCAATTAGTTCGTCATAATTTACTCAAATTTTCAAACGATCTTTGTCTACATCTAATGACTTTTTAACCATTTGAGTATACAACAAATGAGATTTGTCCGTATATAAACATTTTAGCACCTTGTTATATAAGCTTCTTGATTAACAAAAGTGTTACTCTTCAAATACTCAACTTGTAATCTCAAATAAATATTTATCCTTTCTACATATTTCATCTCAATATTTTTCTTTAATAAATCAACTTTCAAAAACTCTTCAAGAGTTCTCAGGTTTATTTCAAAATGGACAATTGATATCTTTTTATATCTCTCTTTTAGAAAATATTCACTAAGAATATTATACAACATGTTTCTATATTTCAAGTTGATTAAGTAATCTCTTTAATAATATGAATTGTATGCCTCAATAAAATGATTCCTTCGGGGAATTTTATATAAAAATATCAAGTCAGTCATATAAGTATATTGTAACATGTACTTCATATATAGATAGATTGAGTCTTTCAAGTTGTGCTAGACTTAATCAAGTATGATGATGTACTTGAATTCACTTCAGGTGAATACACCTCTTCAAAATTAATAGTAGGTTTTCACCAATACTTTTGAAAATAAGGCAAACTTCATATATCAATATTTCATGATTCTCTTTTATTTGCACATCTTCAGATGTATGGACTACTGGTCCAAAAACCATTATCTTTGCAAAGCTAGTTTAATATTGCCTCAAATTCGTCTTTCATTTTAGTCAATCATTTTATTGTCTATAATCCTCAATAGACTTTGATTCATGATCCTCGTTATCATTTTTAAATATAGCGCTATATTTTATGTAAAAACATCGTCAACGTTGACTTTTATTTTTCGGTTCCATCTCATTTCATTGAGATATTTCACTCATGACATAATTTATCGATATTTCATAATTTTCAGGTACCTGATAAGTTCTTCTAGAACTGAAAAATCTATTATGTTAGACGACTCTTTTAGAGTTTCTATATCCTCATTTGGGTTATCTTTCATTTTGGCTCCTTTTCTTATTTGAGGATTTTTATATTTGGAACCGATTGGTTTACCATGCTTGATGCATGATTGAGACTCATTTGCAATATTAGATTATCCTACAGAGACATCTATTTCGTTTAGAGCATTAGCAGCTGCTATTTTATTTGTTTAACTTCGCAAATGAGTGATATTTCGAGGATCAAGATGAGATAATAATATTTTCTTTCAAATAATTCAATTGAACTTCAGGTTCACATTTTCATTCAATTGAACTTCGGGTTCACATTTTCAGCTGCTTATTCTCTCCCCGTAATATTGGGAAAACTAATCCATCAATCGATAATCTGCCTACTGAAGTTGGCTCAATACAATTTATAATAGTAGGGGATTCATATCAAATATATTTTCCCAATATTCTTTCAATATTTATCTTAGTGCATTATTTTGGAGCAATTGTGATATACACAACACATCCAAAAATTTACTTAGATGAAAAATATTTGGTTGTTAACCTAAAATAAATTATAAATTAAGGGGAGGACTTACACATAATATTGTGTTGGCTTGATGCGAATCAATATCTCAACATACTAGATTACATGTTCCCAAAGTAGAATTTAGAAGTCATGTTCTCATAAGTATCATTCATACAATTAACTTTAGACGTCTAAAGAATGGACCTTCAAGACCATTTTTTTTTTATGAACATATACTACACGATTGTTCAATATCAATTTTAATTGAGAAATGATACTTATTAAATGCTTTCTGAAAACTCCAAAATTTGAGCTCTTAGTCAAATTTGTTGAGAAAACAATCTTACAAACTTCTGGTTGTGAGTTGAAAATAAACATATATGTGATCATTTAGCCGATGTATTAATCAATTTATAAGGTATCAAAATGATTCACATCATCAGTGTATTCATCCACAAATATCACCTAATATATAAAAAGAGACTTATTTTCTCAGATTGTCAACTTACTTTGGAAAGTAATAACACACAAACATTAATGGTTTGAAGAATCTTCTGGTTCTTCAGTACATGTCCATATAAATTTTTAACTATTTTCGCATCATAATAGATCCGGGATAACCCAACCGGTCTTGCCAACAATAAATTTAATACGATATGTAAATTTCAATTTTACAATAATGCGTGCTTCAATTGCACTAATATAAGTGTAGTCAATCCATATGAAACATGCAATTTTTTATCTACACTTATTTCTATCCAAAACATGTCTCGTAATATAGAGATATTCAACATCTCCTTTATTTCTTATTTCAATATGATATCCATTTAGAAGGATAATAAATTTCTATGAGACCTAGAAGAATATAATGCATTCTCAATGTGTAATTTTATTCCTCCATATAACAATATATTGACTCTTCTGGAGCCTTTAATAATTTTTGCAATGCCAAATATAATAATAAAATTAGTTTCTTTCTATCACTCATCCAATTTTTTATAGTCTTTTACATAAGAAATCATTCATTTACAAACAATATCCAACAAAATATACATAAATTATTGTACTCTTTAGTGAGTCGAAGTTCTAGGAGCAATACTTGAACGAAACCTTAAAATAGCATAGACATACTTTTTAGAAGGAATCCATAATACAAATATGATTTATAGTTATTCAGTAAACTAACAAGATTCTCATTTCAAAACAATATAGTTTGTAAATCTTAATCATTTCAAAAGTAGCAATAATATCAAATTCATAAACACAATATCTACCATTTCATTAGAAAGACAATTATGTGGAGCATTCTACCCAAAAAATAAATAAATAAATATGCGGAGCACAAATTATACGAAACAACTAGTATAGATGATTCAATCTAGAAATAAAGTTTAATTTATCATGTGAGACTTCATCTTTTCAATCAATGACTACTCTTATGTTCAATCACAAATGTGATTTATCTTTCAAAGTTTTCTTGATATTATTTTCTCAATTTTGCTACTTCAGGAGCACATTCAAGAGGCATAAATAATTTATTTTTTTTCTTTAATTCCTTCATAGAATTTATACTACGATCAAATAGATCTAATATATTTGAATTGTGGTCAAGGACTCCACAAACCACTATGAACAATAAGCAAGTATAATCACAATTTTGCAATCCTTCAAGGATGATTTAATATTAAATTTTAGTTCTTCAGGAGCTATATTCCAAATCTTCATAAACAATGAATAAGAAAATTCTTTATTTGAGCGATCCTTCAGGGATCCTAAAACAAAATTAATTATTCGAAAACTACATTACATTCTCAACGTGTAACTTTTCATTACTTTTTTTTTAAAAAATAATAATACAAAGATAAAATAGATCTTATTTTCAACCATAAATCTATCAACACCAAGGAATGTCATGATTTTTCTATCCTTTGAGGATGCTTGATATTAAATGTTTAGTTCTTCAAGAACTATATATATATATCTCAAACCTTCATACTCGATGTTAAATTATTCAAAAATTTATCAAGAATATCAAACATGCTAATGTGTTAACGAATAAAATTCAATAAAAAAAATTATTAAAAATATAAAAGATTAGCATGATAAAAATATAAATTCAATAGATGTTAACAAAGATCTAGTTCTTCAAGAACTCACCACAAACCTCTATCGAGAATAACAAAGGAAAATCACAATATTTTTATTTTGCAATCTTTTACGAATGCTTGATATTAAATTATTCGTTCTTCTAGAACTATATCTCAAATCATTGAAAAAATATATATATTCGTTCTTTGAGCAATCCTTCATGGATGCTTTAATATTAAAAGGAAAAATAGTTCTTCAAGAACTATATAATAAAATATCTTCATTGTTTGAACTATCCTTAAGGGATGATTCGTTGTTGAATTCTTCTGAAATTTAAAAAATAAAATAAAGAAAGATATGATAATTATAAGTTAAAGAACTTCAGTGTTAAATTCTTCTAAAATTTAACAAGAACAAACAAAAAAAAAAATATGATAATTATACAAGTCAAATAACTTTTTCAACAAAATTTATGTGCAAAACAAAAATTATATAACTATAGATATGAATGAGATTAGAACCTCCATAGTCGTGGTTATCTAAATGTTATTTTCTAAAAGAGATGTAAATGTTGATATTATAATTATATAACTAAAGAAAGAAAATGGTTCAAAAGGCTTACCACAAGAACAACCAGTCTGTGTGTTACCGAATTATGTGCCCTAGTTCTTCTTTCAAACAAAACTACATGTTCCAAATAATGAAATCTCAAATGGTCAGAGCATCGTGCTGATAACGTGTTATAAAATAAACTAAAAGCACAAGATCAAAGATGAAGAAGATGAAAGCATTTGTGGTTATTCTCTACACAAGTGTATACATTACATTGACATATAAGTCTTATTTATAGGACACAAATGTGGTAAGTTACAAGTACATGAAGAGCCATAAGACTAAGTGTCAATACCAATGAATATAGTCATTCACTCATAGGAGTTAAGAAACATAAAAAGCCTTAGGGAATATGGACATCCATACCATAATAATATTATTCATAACAATATTCTAATATTCTAATAAACACAATACAACCTGTAGCCACAGATAAATCTTCCAACCGTGCCACAGAAAAAACACACAACAACTAGAAAAAGCCCACACCAGCCTCCACCTTTACTAGATACACAATTAGTCAACGAATAATGTTATCTTGATGAGTTGAATATATAATTTACCTTTTACATTGAGTGTATACATATTAAATATCATGGCTCGTCTTTTTTTTTTTTAATATGAAAAAATGATAAAACATCTCAATTGTTCTATAAAAAGTACTAAAACCCAAGTTCTTTATATAAAGGCTTGAACTCAAAATGTTGGAGGGTTGGCTTTGATGGTGATCATGCGCAAGCCCATATCATACTACATTTGATTCGTCCTCATTTACGTGAACCTCAATGCTCACCTACACTTTAAGTTGAATGTGTCTACTTCTTACCACAACAAAACAAGCCAATTTCATTAATTAATGTAATAATATGAGCAGGGATGGATTCAGATTTTTTTATTATATTCGGGTCAAAATCAAATACTATAATTTTTTTACATAAAATATATACAAATGTATAAGTCATAAAATAAAAATTTAATTATCAATAATAAACAATTGGAGACTACAAAAACTATGTAATTTTTATATCAAAAAAATTGAAGACACCTAAATCATAAATGCTTTTTTTTAATAAAAGATGCTTATAGCATTTCATTAAAAATATTAGTGACGATACAATGGGGTACTGCTAAATAAATGTTGGGACTAGCGGATAAAGTAGCTTCACTTGTAAGAGCATGTGCCGCCACATTAGTTTGTCGCCAATTAAACTCCACCCTAGAGTTCACAAAATGAGAAGAAAGCATAGACTAATAAGCTGCAATAATCTGGCCAAAATTTTGTAACATTTGTCTGTTGAGAGTTGAACGTGTCTGTTGTCGTCTTGCAACTATCCAATTGCATATCTTGCAACTGTTGGAGCACATGAAACAACCCAAGAGCCTCACCTTTGAAGAATCCATTTTAATTTTGCTTTTGTGAAGGATTTTTGGTATCTTATAAAATATGACGTGCGTATTATGTTTGACCAATTCCACGCCAATGAAGTAATTCCAAGGGGTTTTCATTCCAAGTGTCTTCGTCATTGGCTTTGAAGGATTATCGTCCCATTTCCTTGTTGGATACTCTTTATAAACTCCTTTCAAAGGTGCTAGCAAGGAGGTTGGTTGTAGCAAAGGAAACAATAATTCTACACCCCAATCGGCGTTTCTAAAGGGGTGTAATTTGGTGGATGATGTGATAGTGGTGAATGAAATTGTGGATTTTGCGAAACAAACAAAAGGTCAAGTGTTGATTCTTAAGGTAGATTTCCAGAAGGCATATGATTTGGTAGATTGGAGTTTTTTGGAATATATGATGGGTAGAGTTGGGTTGTGTCAAAAGTGGGTGGCATGGATGAAGGCGTGTGTATGTCTATTCTTATTAATGGAACATCAATGGAGGAGAACAATATCTGATCTGTTCGGTAAGGATGGATGGTGGCAACGGTAACGGCACGGTGCTCCGGTGCGGTGGCAATGCAATCTCACGGTGGGAAGAAGGGTGCCTTCAGGCACGTTAGCACTCCGACGATCAAGTCAGTATGAGAAAGGAGAGGAGTGTGTAAGAGAGTGTGGGAAAGTGAATCATACTTGAGGGTAAAGCAATGTCACCCTTATATAGGCGCGCGTGATGATTAACCGTTAGGCGATGTACGGGGGCGCGCTCTGGTGGGGAAGGCGTACAATTGTTGCATGGTCCTTCACGCGATGCGCCCTAAGTCGGTGGACATTTTGTTCACATGTCACTACAGGATTGGCCTTATGGCCGGTCCGGAACAATATCCAAAGAGATCTTAAACAAGGAGATCCCCTAGCTCCGTTTTTGTTTATGTTGGTGGCAGAGGGTTTTAACGAGTTGATGCGAAACGTAGTTAGGCTTAATTGATTCAAGGGATTTAACTTCCATCAAGATGGTTTGTTAGTTTCTCACCTCCAATATGTGGATGATACTCTTTGTATTGGGGAGGCAATGATGGATAATCTTTGGACGTTGAAGGCATTGTTGAGAGGGTTTGAATTGGCGTCGAGTCTAAAGGATAATTTTTTTCAAAAGTTGTATGGTGAGGATAAATGTGTCTAGGGACTTTATGGCAATGGCGAGCAATTTTTTGAATTTTAGTGAAGGGAGTGTTTTGTTTCGTTACTTGGGTTTACTGGTGGTAGAAAATCCTAAGAGTCTCTCTACTTGGAACTTTTGTTAGACTAATTGACCCTGAAATCACATTCTTAAGGGAATAAATATATTAGTCTTGGTAATTGTATTGTTCTCTTAAATTTGGTGCTAAATTCTCTACCAATCTACTATTCATCTTTTTAGAAGATGTATGTGAAGGTGTGAAAGAAAGTGGTCAAAATCCAAAAGGAGTTTATTGGGGGGTGGGGGCGGAAGATTTTCATCGGGAGGATTATGAACTCGTTTTGGTGGGGTCATGGTGGGTCTAATGATAGTGGTTGTCTTAGGAGAATTTTTCTGTGCACAAAGTTCATGGTGGAATGGGTTTCAAATATTTAACGGTTTTTAACCTCGCTATGTTTTGCAAGCAAGGGTGGAAGTTAGAGATCGATCATCATTCACTCATCTCTTGGCTTTTTAAAGCTCATCATACCCATACCGCAGCTATCTGACGACAAATTTAGGACACGTCATACTCGAGTTATGTTTGGCAAAGTATTCTTCGTGCTAGGTTCATTGTGAAAACAGGATCTCGATGGTGTATTGGTATATGGGCCTCCATTCCTATTTTGGATGCACTGTGGCTTAAGGATGGTAGATGTATTAACAATAGTATTCAAGGGGAACATTTCGTTCAAAATTTCATGGTCGCAAATTTAGTGGAGTTTGGGTTAAAGAGTTGGAATTCAGCACTTGTGCAACAAATGTTTAGTGCCGATATTGCTTCGGATATTCTCAGGACTCATTTGGTTGCTCAAGTGCAGCATGACTGATTGGTTTGGAAGGTCGAGAAGGATGGGTTGTATTACATGAAGAGCGCTTACAGTCTTTGTGTGGAGAAACTTGTGAATACTTCACATATGCGTAAATCGGGTTATTGGTCGGGCATCTGGAAATTAAAGGTTCCACCAAAAATTAAGAATCTAATTTGGAGAATGTGTTGTGGTTTCATGCCTATGCAAATTAGATTGCAAGATAAAGTTGTGAAGTTCCCTATTTCTTGTCTTAGTTGTGACCACCCTTATGGAGGACCTTTCCCATGTATTTTTCTCTTGTCCTTTTGATATGCAGGTTTGGCGCTTGGCTGGTCTTTGGGAGGTCGTTTCTCATGTAGTCTATACCAACAGTTTGGCGACAGATACTATATTTTCCTTCCTTCAGAGTCTTGCTGCTTATCTGCACCATAAGATGACGACTATTATATGGAGTCTCTAGAAGCATCGCAATATCAAACTCTGGCAAAAAGAGAATGAGGTATGTGCACAGATGGTTGATCGCGCACGTAAACTAATGATCGACTAGATTGCGACAAATGTCAAAACCACTAGATCATGACAGCAACAAGACACAAGTCCTTCCATGTTCGATGCCCAACATCATCCAAATGCCCAGGCTCGTTGGCAAAAACCGCAACCGGGGAGAGTTAAATGCAACATTGGTGTTGTTTTTAACTCAAATTTGAATAAGACTGGTATTGGTATATGTGTGCAGGATAACGATGGAGCCTATGTCTTGGCCAAAACTCTAAGCATCTCGCCTATGGCCTATGTTGACGTCTTCGAATCCACCACAAAATCAACATTATCCATTTGCATATCTTGTAACCTTTTCATAATCAAAGTCCCAAAGTAAGATATAAAACCCCTTGGAAATACTTCATTGGCGTGGAATAGGTCAAGCATAATACGCACCTCATATTTTATAAGATACCAAAAATCCTTCACAAAAGTAAAATTAAAATCATCTGGACCTGGATGTTTGTTCCCATCATTATCCTTCACCACCAATTCAATCTCCTCCAAAGTGAACGACGCAGATAAAACTCCATTTGCCTCCTTCAACACCTTCTCAAAAGGCACACCACCCAATTTCGGACGGTCCCAATTTGAAGACAAAACATGATTAGTAAAGTACTCCATTATCTCTTTTATCACCTCACATGGAGATTACACCCACATATCATTCAACTTAATTGCCTTAATATCAGTTCTACTATACCTCATCTTGACGCATCTATGAAAATATTTTGTATTCGCATTACCTTCCCTCAACCACTTCGATCTTGATCGTTGAATATCCGTTGTCTTTTTTGTCTGTAAAATCCTCCATAGATCCATAAACATCTCTTTCCGCCTTTGGACCTCGAAATCATTAAGAGTATCCACCTCCCCTTTCTCATCGAGTATCTTAATCTCATCCACCAACCGAGAAATCCTATCCACCATACCACCATATTCCGCCTTATGTCAATCTTTCAAACTGATTTTTAGTCCATTCAACTTTTCTTTCAAAACTAAACTCATCCAACCACTCACATTTTGATTCCTCTAACTCTCCTCCATAATCCCACTTAAACTCATATTTTCCAACCAATAACTATTGAATTTAAGGGTCCGTTTGGTGTTCATGATAGGAAGACAGGATATGATAAAACTATCATATCCTGGTTCAATTTGTTGTTTGATGCGTCAATAAGAAATGATAACTTAAACCCATTTTTAATCCTATCATACTCACCCTTTGTTATTTTTATCCTTAGTTTTTGTTGGGTTAGAATTATCTTATAACGATTAGCACTAAAATGCTTATTTTGCCCTCTCTCTCAATTCATCGCTCATGTTATATATGCTCTCCATCCATCGACCTCTACCTCTACCTCTTCATCCATAACTCTTCAACTTCATCTCTTCTATTTGTTACTGATCTGACCCCAATTCCACCCTACAATCATTTTTCCTCAATCTGTTTAATTGTTTGTTTGTTTCTTTCTTGATTGTTTATTTTGTATTCAAGTCAAATTTGAAAAGAGATGAAATAGAGAGTTTTGGAATTTCGTATTATTTTCAACAGAGACAACAATTAGTTTGGTTAAGAGCTTGGATTGTAATTGTAAATTTTTTATAGGTTGTTGTTGGTGTATGAATTTTTTTACAGATTGAAGTTACACAAAGGGATTTTGATAGAACTTTGTAATTGAAGAAGGAAGAAGATAGTAAACAATTTTTGTAATTGAAGAAGTCATGATTTTTTTAATTGAACTTTAAGAATGAAGATTATGGCACCCCTAAAAAAAGGAAGAAGACGATTGACAATAATAGCTTTGTATCTAATTAATAATAGCTTAATTATATTTAATTATAATTAATTACAAGGTTAATTATGTCATTTAATTATGATACATATATGATATTATGTTTGTTATCATGTGTGCAACAAACATGTGATAGGATAAATGTTTATCATGTCCATATCATTTCCTATTTTTATCTAGTTTCATATCATATCCTATCTTTATCATATCATGTACACCAAACGGGCTCTAAAAGGCTTAGGACCCAATCCCAACCCTCCTCCTTTAGCACCAACAGACAATGATATGACACGTCTAAGAGAAGAATTTCAACGCCACTGCTTCCACTCCTCCAAAATGAGACTATACCAATCCTACTCATTGTGATACCATTCAGATGATACCAAGTGAAACGGCGCCTCAAAACATTCAAATCTTCCAACTCTAATTCACTTCAGATAAAATTACTCTCGAGGTCTCATAACTTAATTTCGGGTAGCGATTTTGTCCCTTATTTTTTTTCACTTCATTTTCGCCTTTTTGATCAATTTGCATACCAATTTTTAAGATTCAAATCTATGATTTTATTTTGATATGATCACTTAGTGCACAAATATATGATCATTCATTCATGTTTTCGTATGAAATTTAGATTTGATACTTGTAATTTATACGCAAATGAATTAAAAAGACAAAAATGATATGAAAAAAGAAGATAAAAGACAAAATTATTATGTAAAATTAAGTTAAAAAATGACGAATATAATTGTACTTTATAAATATTATAACGACAACACATCACATGTTTCAAGATTAAAATGATTGTTTACCACGTCTCTGTGAACTTAAGTCGTTTAATAAAGACATTATATAATATATCTAATGGTCGATGTTCTAACCCTAATCATCCGATTTATTCATCTTTAAAAAACAAATTTTCAACCGATAAATCAATTAAAAAGTTAATGATTGTTTGCCCCCGACAAAAAATATGATTGGACAAAAAAATTTAGCCACCAGGACATCACATGAATGAAAGTGGGAAAACTGCAACCTGCGGTCCTACTATTTTAAATTGGTCTCGCTGTTTTACTTGCACCAAACATCTATCTGTCGTTTCCGGATCCGTATATTAAAAGGGAAATATTAACGAGTGCTTTCGAACATTCTTTAAGACTTTAAATAGTAATTATTTTTGAAAATTTATGTAATTAATACATTGGAAATTAAAATATTTGATTTTTTTTTTTATAGAATAATTTCTTCTTTTGAAATGTTTAAAGAGTATCCAGGAATACTCGTTAACAAGACCCTTTTATCTTTGTAACAATGACATGACATACATGATACAACTACTTTTGACATTAATAATTAATTCTTCTAAAAAATACTTTATTACTGTATTTATATTTAGTTAGATTATATATAAATCCAAAACGAAAATCATTTTTATCCAAAACTGAGTAGTGACCAGGAAGATTCTTTAGTTACTTTCAATGGTTGTTGAGAATAGTAGTATTTCTTTTTTTTTAGTGATCCATTGTACAATAATGACCATTGACCTCTAATTAAGATATAAAGAAACACAATTGACCTTGCTGACGCTATTGACAGATTATTTTAACATTATGCTAAAAAAATATATTATTTTAACATTAGAGACATTACAAAATTTACTTTTTTATTTATGAATTGATCTCAGTAATATTTATAGAAAACTTAACCTTTCTCCCTTCAATATCGACTACACAAAGATCAAATGAATTTATATACATATTACAGGGACTGACTGCAAGTTTCAACATGAAAAAAGTTTACAAGGACTAAAAAAACAAGGATCGAAAGAGAAAAGTTGTATATTTGCAATTATTTTTAAAAAAAAATTACAGGTTTTTTTTGGTATAAAAAATAAAATAAAAATTACAGGTTTGATGACTAACAACAAAAAGTTGTATATTTTTATGGATAAAAAATAAATTTAAACCTATAACATAAAATAAAAAATACATTATTATTTTAATGAATCATATCTTCACAATATGATTATGAATAGTAAAAATAATTTATGATAAAAAGCTATGAGGATTTATTTGGATACATTTGTTGTGTAAATTCTTCAAAATGGAGGTCCTATGCGGGTGTAATATTATCAAGGTTTTTTCATTATGTGCAAATTTGTATATGTTAAGAAGTTTAAAATAGTAAATTTGCATTGAAACTTGTACATTTTGTATTAAATATATAACTTTTTAATAAATAATTGTTGTTTTTTAATTAAAACTTGCTATTTTTAGTTGTTTTAACATGTGTAATATTGAACATGTTAGACATATCTTATTATCAAACTTGGTCATTCATTAATCGGTAGTTTGAAGGCTGGGATCTCTTTCATCAATCAACCTATATTGATACAATTTCTTTTCTTTCTTGTTGTAGCCACTGCATGAAAAAATGTTTGCTCGCCATCATCGTGTGCACTCAGGGACGGATTCAATGCGGGGGCAATGGGATCAGCCGACCTCACTTACTTATTGTATTTTTAACTCAAAATTAGATATTTATGTAGTTTGACCATATTTATATAGTATTATTGTCTTCACATAGTTCATTTATAACACTAGAAAAAATTACAAAACTAAAAATGATCATAATGAGTGTTCTAAGAGCACTAGTTAAGAAATCAAAAGAAGTAATTTTTTATAAAAAAATTGTTGTAATTATTATATCAATAAAAATAACGCTTATTTTTAAGATAATTTTTTTTTGAAATCTTTAACCAATTCTCTTAGAGCATATCGTTAGCAAGACCATAAAACTACTATTCTATTCTAAACTATTCTTATATTTGTTGAAAAAGGCTTTGTGACTAATGTTGGTGGTTGAAAAAATAATTAATTATGGTTATATTTTTTATACTCTACTAGAAATGGAAAAATATTTTTAAAAAATCAACATTTTAGAGCAATTATTAACAACTTATATAATTTTTGCACGCCTACCCATTTATATGGTTTTATATAAATTTTTATGATATAACTTTGACCCCACTTATTAAAATTTATGGATCCATCATTGACTGCATTGCTCACGGATATGTTCAATTTCTCTAATACAAACATCATTTTTTTTTTGCGGTTATATTCTTATTGGTGTTAACCCTCTGATTTTTAGAGAAAGATAGCTCTAATAATTCACAATTGGATAAGAAGATAACTAAAGTCAGACAAATTTTTTTTTTACACATGGGTCAAACTTGATCCAGTTATTTCTTTTAAAATTATGGATGAAATATTGTATAATTGCATTTTCAAAATATGTGAAAACTTGATCCTGTTATTTCTTTTAAACTTGATCCAGCTATTTCTTTTAAACTTGATCCACCAGTTATTTCTTTTAAAGTTATTTCTTTCAAAATATGTGAAAACTATATATTTTTTTCACAAACCTCCTGTCATTATTATAAGAAAATTTTTAATTTTTTTTTGTTTTATGTATAAAAAAAGTCACAGCTTTTAATTTACCCCTCATTTAATGATTGTCTTTTTAATATTAGTGGATGAATTTAATTTTTCACGACTTTTTATAATGATATATTAATAAAAAAATTTAAAAGTTACAACAAAATAATTGCATTTGTTTTGATGTTTTTTTTTTATTTTTCTTCTTATAATAAGGACCAAATGGAGTACAGTTCAAGTTTATAATTAATTTGTGTCTATGAAAATTATTTAATCATTTTCTACTTTTTTTTTATAAATTTTCATAATATTCGCTTTTTTACACTCATTTCTTAATCTTTCTAGTCATTTTTTTATCATGTCACTAATTTGTAGATCTTTTCCTTCTTTCCAAAAAAAACCTTTACTTTACTTACTCCTATTTTGATTATGAATTTGTCATTGACCAATGACCAGGACAGTGGCAGTCAAAGTCAAGTTATCGCCTAAGTTTCCGAGAAATTCATATAGGAATACCACTCAGAAGTGGAGGAGGAACTCACGGATTATGATGTTTCATTATTCCCAAGTCCCAACTTTGCTTGATTCCTAATTTGGTTGTTAGTTACTCCGTCCCTGTAAATAAGATTTTTTTTGTCAGAATTACGAAAATTAAAAAAAGTTGATATTTGTATTAAACTTGTTTGTAATCATCGTTGTTTTTATAATTTTATTTTTTAAGAGAAAAAATTAGTTAATGTTTTCAACATGCTATTTATTGTTGATTGAAGAAAAAATATATATAATAAATAGAAGTATAGAGATAAAAAATAATTAATATAGTTGGAAATAGCAAAAATGTCTTATAAAAAGGGACAAAAAATACTCCATCTATTCCTTTTTAATTGTCACTTTTTAACTTTTTACAAAAACCAAGACAATAAATGTATTTTAGTACTTCTGATACAACAATTTATATTTTTCCTATAATAGCCTTAATTATTTAATATCATATTTCATATATTTCTCTCTATGCAAAAAATTACTAAGGGCAATATAGAAAAAACAACGTTTAATATTACATTGAACTTTGAAAGTGATAGTTAATTAGAAACAAAAAATTTCTACAAAAGTGACAATTAAAAAGAAACGAAGGAAGTATTTTCAAAAAGATCTTATAATTATGGGCAAAGGTAGTATAATCCATCGGGTCCTAGACAATTTCTCAAATGTCAATACGCAAGCTTTGAAAATATTCATTGATATAGATTGAACATTTTATACATTAAGACCATCCGCAGCGATAGTGTCCATAAATACCATCATTGGAGGAATTTTTTTTAGTACCACTATGGGTTGAAGGTCTCAACAAAGACCTCACTTTTTTTTAGTATAATGATATAAGAAATCAAAAGAAGTAATTTTTTTTATAAAAAATTGTTGTAATTATTATATTAATAAAAATAACGCTTATTTTTAAGATAATTTTTTTTTAAATCTTTAACCAATTCTCTTAGAGCATATCGTTAGCAAGACCATAAAACTACTATTCTATTCTAAACTATTCTTATATTTGTTGAAAAAGGCTTTCTGACTCACGTTGGTGGTTGAACAAATAATTAATTATGGTTATATTTTTTATACTCTACTAGAAATGGAAAATTATTTTTAAAAAATCAACATTTTAGAGCAATTATAAACAACTTATATAATTTTTGCACGCCTACCCATTTATATGGTTTTATATAAATTTTTATGATATAACTTTGACCCCACTTATTAAAATTTCTGGACTCGTCACTGTGCACTGCATTACTCACGGATACGTTCCATTTCTTTGACACAAACATCAATTTTTTGCGATTATATTCTTGTTGGTGTTAACCCTCTGCTTTTTAGTGGATGAATTTAATTTTTCACGACTTTTTATAATGATATATTAATAAAAATATTCAAAAAGTTACAACAAAATAAATGGATTTGTTTTGATGTTTTTTTATTTTTCTTCTTATAATAAGGACCAAATGAAGTACAGTTCAAGTTTATAATTAATTTGTGTCTATGGAAATTATTTAATCATTTTCAACTTTTTTATATATATTTTCATAATATTCCTTTTTTTACACTCATTTTTTTTTATCATGTCACTAATTTATAGATATTTTCCTTCTTTCCAAAAAAAAAAAACTTTACTTTACTTACTCCTATTTTGATTATGAATTTGTCATTGACCAATGACCAGGACAGTGGCAGTCAAAGTCAAGTTCTAAGCTTCTGAGAAATTCATATAGGAATACCACTCAGAAGTGGAGGAGGAACTCACGGATTATGATGTTTCATTATTCCCGTCCCAACTTTGCTTGATTCCTAATTTGGTTGTTAGTTAATCCGTCTCTATATACAAGACTCTTTTGTCCAAATCACAAGAATTAAAATTGTTTGTAATCATTGTTGTTTTTACAATTTTATTTTTTAAGAGAAAAAATTAGTTTATGTTTTCAACATGCTATTTATTGTTGATTGAAGAAAAAAATATATAATAAATAGAAGTATGTAGATAAAAAAATAATTAATGTAGTTAGAAATAGCAAAAATGTCTTATAAAAAGAGACAAAAAATATTCTCAAAAAAATCTTATAATTAGAGATGAATGTAGTATAATCCATCGGGTCCTAGACAATTTGTAAGATGTCAATACACAAGCTTTGAAAATACTCATTGATATAGATTGAACATTTTATACATTAAGACCATCCCCAATGATAGTGTCCATAAATACCATCATTGGAGGAATTTTTTTTGAGTACCACCATGGGTTGAAGGTCTCAACTAAGACCTCACTTTATTTGCGAGTCCCACATATCTTTAATATTAAAAAATAAAGTATAATGAAATAAGTTATTGATAAATGATTAGCGGATCCCGTTTAAGAAATTTGTGTGAAATGTTAAGTTGTAGGAATTGAGTATTTATTAGGTGCTACTATTAGAAAATTACAAATGAGTGATGTATACACGTGAGACTCATTTAAGTATCAAAAAATGAGTTTGTCCATTGCGGATGCTATAACATTTGTCTTAATATATTAATAAAAAAATATGATCAAAGTAAATTATGTGAATAATTTTTTTTTTTGAAAGAGTAAATGTTGGTGTAAGCCTTAGAGGCCAATAGTTTATGTTAAACTTATCATATGTATCATGACTTTTATTCTTAAATAAAATTTGACATTCTTTATTATACTTGTTGTAAGATTAATAAAATTCCTAGAATTGATGGTTAATGTGATGGAACATTAAGTGTGACTTAATCATGAGATTACATCAACAGAAAGAACAATATTCTTAAAAGTATACATAGTCAAGTTTTAATATAAATCGGAATAATAATAAAGCGTAGAGACTATTATGTAAGTAGACTGATGATCACATCTCATGGGTCATGAATATGAGATATTAAGTGTATACATAGGTATAAATATTAGGAGTAATATTTATACTGGATTGACCCACGGTGAGAATACTACATAATATGTTATTAAATTTGTCATAAGATATTCTCATAATGATAATGGTGTATACCACTCTTAGACCTGAAACCACTATGATCCCTAGATGTGGACTCAAATGTTTTATTGTCATTCAAATGTTATTTGTAACAAGATAACCATAACGTTGGTTAATGGCCATTTGATGAATCATGCTAAGGGACATGAGTGTCCTAGATAGGATTTGTCCCTCCTTCACAACAGGAGATATATCTTTAAGCCTCTTGATGAAGTATGCCTGTAAAATTGCATGGCCATGCCGAATTAAGTCAATATGAGATATTGGGCTTATTCGTTATTCAGTATATTTTGGGATCAAGAAATATAAATATTGAGATGCACAAGGGTGACACAATCTATGCCTTGTGTTTAATATATATATATATATATATATATATATGAGGACAAAGGAGTAATTGTACACATAAGCATTATCATAGAAATGGTTTCGTCAGATCACTTGACATTGTTGTTACTTGGGTAGCAGTGATGTGTTGCTAGATACCGCTCATTGTTTATAATATTAAATATAACATTTAATATTATTGCCAACGTTACAAGAACTTATATGGTCACACACAAAAGAACGGCCAAAAGGAGAAATATAAGTAAGACTTATAAAATGGGGTGCATTTAGCAAATGACGCTAATTAGTTAGAGAAGGTTGATGTGTTAATGGGCTTGCAGAAGCCCAATAGTGATTAATCGACTTACAGAGCACATGAGTATCTTCCTTTTACCAACTTTCATTATCTATACTATTGAGAAAATGATGAATTCTTTTTCGTGGGGACATGGTGGCTCTAACAACCGAGGTATTCATTGGATGTCTTGGGAGAAATTGTATATGCATAAGACACATGGAGGAATGGGGTTTAAGGATTTATCTGCTTTCAGTCTGGCAATGTTAAGTAAGCAAGGGTGGAAGTTTCAAACCGAGCCAAACTCTTTAGTCTCTCGTATTTTTAAGGCTCGATACTTTTCTACTCGTGATTATATGACTACTAACTTGGGCCACAATCCGAGTTACGTGTGGCAGAGTATTTTGAAGGCTCACTTTATTGTTCTAGGCGGTGCATATTGGTGTATTGGAACATGACACTCTATTCCCATTCTTAATGAACTGTGGTTAGTGAATGGTGATCGGATTGATGGCAACATACCGGGAGCTCATTATGTGAGTGGTTATTCCGTGAGTAGTTTGCTTAACCATTCACTGAAGACTTGGAACCAGGAAATTATTCATCAAACTTTCAGTCATGATATTGCCATGTCAATTTTATGGACTCCGTTAGTTGAGCAGGTGGTAGAAGATAAATTGATTTGGAAATCTGAGAAAAATGGGATGTATTCCTTTAAAAGTGTTTATCGTTTATGTGTTGAGAATTTGATTGACACATCCCATCTTCGGAAACCGGGATATTGGTCTGGTATTTGGCGCTTGAAAGTCCCACAAAAAATCAAGAACTTAATTTGAAGAATGTGTAAAGGCTGCTTACCTACTTGTGTTAGACTACAAGATAAAGGAGTTCATTGTCCAAAGTCTTGTGTCACTTGTGATGCACCTTTCGAAGATGTCACCCATGTATTTTTTTTATTGTTCCTTTGTTGTGCAGGTTTGGCATCGAAGTGGACTATGGAATAAAATTCATCATGTGCATCTTTGCACAACATTAGCAGCTGATACCATTTTTCCTCTTTTGCAAGACCTTTCTCGTGACAGCTCTCAAAGGTACGTTGCTCTAATTTGGAGTCTCTTGAAGCATAGAAACCTCAAACTTTGGCAAGATGTTTCAGAAACTATTGCACATGTTATTGATAGAGTTGTCCACTTGATAGAGGCTTGGAGTTTAGCCAATAATCCTCCCTCAACTATGCGTAATACTCACACAGATCAGCAACCCGTGAACATCAACAGATTGGGCTCAGCTGTTATGCCTGGTCAATCTACTGCCATGATGACTAGTGAGGATGTCCAGTCGGTGAACTCAGATGACAGTCTGATTCGTTGGCAGCAACCACATCGAGGTTGGGTAAAATGTATTGATGACTCGGCCTTCTCAGATCATTTGAACAGAACAGGAATATGTATGTGCATTTGAGATGACGAAGGTGCATTTGTGTTAGCAAAAACAATATACGTTTCTTCGATGTGCTCCGTTCCAGTGGAAGAAGCTTTGGCCTTATACCACACTATGGAATGAATAAGTGATATATCTCTTGACAATGTGGACTTTGTGTCAGACTCCAAAGTCACTACATATGCTTTTTACCAGGGTCGTGTTGATGTTACGGAGTTCGATGAGATAATAGATGCCTGTAGAAGATTGTTTACCACTTTTTTCACAAACTCTAAGGTCAAGTTTAGTCGGCGACAAGCAAATGAGATAGCTCATAACCAGGGGTGATTGCTTTCCTATGAAAGGGGTAGCTATGGCTACCCCATAATAAAAAAAATTATTGAATGAGTAGGTATATTTTTATATTAAGCCACCCTTAATAATATATATTGGGCTACCCCAAGTTTGATTTTAGGTGAAATTATTATGACTTCACTTACTTTTCAATTGAACTCCAGATGATTTGATCTTATCTTTTAGGAACCGGAGGGTGAACACCAAAAAAAATATTTTTTGATTGATTGACAAGGAAAATATGACAACAACAACAATATATCACTTCCTCACAAAAAAAAATCTATCACTATTGGTCCAAAGATATTTAACGGCACTTTATTATTGTAAAAACAAACCCTTTATTAACACTTTGCTTCTTTTTTTTATAGCTATAAAATAAATTGGTCCAAAGATATTTAACGGCACTTTATTATTGTAAAAACAAACCCTTTATTAACACTTTGCTTCTTTTTTTTATAGCTATAAAATAAATTGGTCCAAAGATATTTAACGGCACTTTATTATTTTAAAAATAAACCCTTTATTAACACTTTGCTTCTTTTTTTATAGCTAAAAAATAAATAATTAGTAAATTATAACCTCTAATAATCCGTTCTTGTTGCTTTAAGTGTATTTTATGAAGTACATTTTATATGCGTAATAGTTATTGTGAATTTTTATTGTTTATTAGTTAAATTTACTATTCGCTTTTTTTTTTGTGGCCACCTCATAAAAATAACGTTAGTTTCACCGCTACTCATAACCTTACGTAGGTTGTCACATTATCAGCTAGTTCCATTTATTATTATCATGTACCCGACTGTATTGAACAACTTATTATAAAATTAAATGTTATAAGTATCTTTCTTTAAAAAAAATTTGTTTCGATTGCATCTTTAATTTTATCGGATCATTAATTTGATTCTCATATCCCTACTTGTTATAGCATGAAGTTAATATTGTAAAAATATTGCTAGAATTTAAATGAATCAGTATACTACAAATTAAAAAGCAATAGATAAGGTCATACTTATTTTTGAGGCATTCTTTAGTGGTTGTAAGTTAATTTATAAATAAACGTATTTTGAGATAAAACTTGCTAATATACACAAATTAATGAATAAGTTTTTTTATCAATAAAAATAATTTTATTTCAATAGATACGCTAATGTTATTCAAAACGTGTCAAACGTTAAATACAAATACTACTTATTAACAAATTCAAACTTTAATTCGTTACATTGTGGAAGTCTAGCTCCTTTACATGATCCAACCCATTGATAAAAAATAGTTTATGTTAGTAATAAATCCATTCTATTTTAGCTATAATACGTGACACCTAATAAAAGCTAGTTTTTATATTAAATTATAGCATATCTCCACTTGACAGTATTATAATTAAAATAATAACATTAGATAAGGTTATAAGAATCAGATTAGAAAATGATGATACATAAAGTTAAATTACTTCTTTACATATGACACCAAATTAAAAAGAAAAACTTTGCCATGAATATAAAAATTTGTTTCATTTTAAAAAATCAAGAAAAAGAAACACGGTGTGGTCCTTAACACATTTATGTGAGAGGTGTGAAAAAGAGGAATAATTAAATAAATTTTCTTAAATAATTTTTCATTCATTGAAGGTAATTTGTTCAAGGCATTTATTTTCGTGCAGAGGAAAATCATGTGATGACACTTTTTTAAATTTTGGACGATAATCTAAATCAAACGAATTTCACATGTAAAATTTGTTTAAAATGATATTGACCTTTGATTTAAGGTAAGATTGTTGAGATAAAAAATTGCATGACATTGTCACTACACTAAATTTAAATTTTTGTTCAAGCTAAACTCATACACTAAATATTAACACCTTTCTAGAAATTCAATTCCAACTTTATTTCATCATATTGTGAAAGACTAACCATTTATATCAAATGAGTGGATTTTATCTGTGTAGTCATTGATTTGTAATGAGGGGCAACCTTGACGTAACCAGTAAAGTTGTTGTCATGTAACTAATGTCACATATTCAAGTATTAGAAATAGTCTCTTGTGTAAAAAACATGGTAAAAATACAACAATACATGAAATGGTAAGACCCCTTTCCAAACCTTATCTATGCAGAAGCTTTAATGCATTGAGTTGTCCAGCTTTATAAACTCTTTGTTTGAGAGGTAGATATGAGTATTAGAACAGACAAAAAAGTGTGAACAGCTAGAAAAATTTATTGCTTGTACCCAAAAATGAAATTAATTATTGCAGCAGCACTATGTGGGTTATCCCAATGCATATGGCGCATTATATATACTTCCATATACCATACCCTCTATAATAACCACTATCAAATTTAGTACCCTTTCTTCAATTATACCTTTCCAAATCATGGCCCAATCTCTAGTATTCAAAGTGAAGAGGTGTGCCCCTGAATTTGTAAGACCCTCAAAACCAACACCTCATGAAATAAAATTACTTTCAGACATAGATGACCAAGAAGGATTACGTTTTCAAATTCCAGTGATACAATTTTACAAATATGATCCAAATATGGCAGGGAAAGACCCTGTTGATATTATTAGAAAAGCATTAGCAAAAACACTTGTGTTTTATTATCCATTTGCAGGTAGATTGAGGGATGGTCCTGGTAGGAAACTTATGGTGGATTGTAATGGTGAAGGTGTTTTGTTCATTGAAGCTGATGCTGATGTTTGTTTGAAAGAATTTGGTGATGCTCTTCAGCCTCCTTTTCCTTGTTTGGATGAGCTTCTTTTTGATGTTCCTGGTTCTTCAGAAGTGCTTAACTCTCCATTGTTGGTGATTCAGGTATTGTATTGATCTTCTTATGTTTGGATGATAGCTGAGATTGGAAAAATCATATGGTGATTTTAGCAAAGATACTTTCTAGTTTCACAAAATCACAGTGGTTCATCTTGATTCAATTTCACCGCTCGTCCGAACATACACTTGTACTATATGAAAGATCCGTTAATTTTTCAAAAGAAATAGGAAACGTTATATTATTTATTATTTGAAAGAGTTTCAACTCAATAAATATACACAAAATTAATAGACTACATGCTTATAAAAATAATTAATTATTCAACTTATCAGAGTTTGGTTTAACGGAAGAAGTTAGACATTTCATCACATTGAAACAATGTTTGAATCCTAGGAATAAAAGTGTCTACGTTTAGTGTTTCCATCGAATAGAATCGAAGGAAACCAAAATAATAACATAAAATAATTTTGTTAGGAAACACAAAATAATTAGTTATTCACAATTATTATTATGAATATCGTTTAAAAGTTCAACTTTAATATTTACATTACCTATCATCTTATTTAATTGCATAAAAAAGTGGACATTTAATTTGAAAATATGAATATTAAATTAAACACATCTTTAATACATTATCATTTTTTTTTGGGGAAACTTACGTGTAAATTTGTAAATGGCACATATATTTTTTTTAAGAGGATAAATGACACAAGTGGAGGATGAAGAGATAGCATCAGTGAAAGTTTGCAACATGTAGTTCACAAACAAAATTTTACTGGCAAGCACAAATAATTTTTTTTGGATCAAGATTATTTTTATTGATGCTGCGTAGAATTCCTCAAAGACAACCTTGACCTCACTTGAATCATTGGTGTAGGTTAAAATCTACTCTTTATCTTCAACAAAAAAAAATTAATTCAGCTGAGGATACCACCAAATACGTATCTGATCTTAAAAGTTTGTTTTCAATAACTTTATTCGTTTTGTAGAAACAGTGGATGGGACCAAAATGTGTTGTCACAATCAATCAATTAATATTGTTTTTATGTTTGTTAATTGTTGTGTGGTCAATGTCTTATCTCATATTGTTTTTATAACAATCAAAACAAGTGTTTGGTTGTGGTCCAATTTAAATTAATATTTTTTTTTGACAAATTTAAATTAATTTATGAAAATAAAATTATTGATTCATTCACATACTTGAATTGTAACTATATGTAGGTAACACGCCTCAAGTGTGGTGGTTTCATTTTTGCTCTTCGTCTAAACCATACAATGAGCGACGCAGCAGGTTTGGTCCAATTCATGAGTGCCTTAGGTGAAATTTCTTGTGGAATGAATGAACCTTCAATCTCACCTGTATGGCATAGGGAGCTTCTAAACGCAAGGGATCCACCAAGAGTGACATGTACTCATCGTGAATACGAACAAGTTCCCGACACCAAAGGAACAATTATCCCCTTAGATGACATGGCACATCGCTCTTTTTTCTTTGGTCCAACCGAGGTAGCCACAATTCGCACTCTTCTCCCACCTCATCAACAAAAACAATCCAATTTCGAAATCCTCACTGCATGTCTTTGGCGTTGTCGTACAATCGCGTTACAACCAGACACTGACGAAGAAGTTCGCATAATCTGCATTGTCAACGCTCGTGGCAAGTTTAATCCACCATTACCAAACGGTTACTACGGTAATGCCTTTGCGTTTCCCGTCGCGGTTACAACCGCTGGGAAACTAATGGAAAATCCGTTGGGGTATGCACTAGAGTTGGTTAAAAAAGCAAAATCTGATGTAACTCAAGAATACATGCATTCAGTTGCAGATTTAATGGTTATCAAGGGTCGACCACATTTTACTGTGGTTAGAAGTTATCTTGTGTCTGATGTGACACGTGCTGGATTTGGAGAGGTTGATTTTGGTTGGGGGAAAGCTGTATATGGAGGACCAGCTAAAGGAGGAGTTGGTGCTATACCTGGTGTTGCTAGCTTTTATATACCTTTCAAAAATGCAAAAGGAGAGGAAGGCTTGGTTATACCACTTTGTTTGCCAACTCAAGCCATGGAGAGGTTCGTTAAAGAGTTAGATAGTGTGCTTAAGAACAACATTAATCAACCTACTATGGGCAGTCCAAAACCTAGTCTCATTATTTCTTCCTTGTAGACCTTAAACTAATGTTTGTTTGAATTTCCTTTGCTATGATTGGTGTGAGACTATATATAGCATGTTGTAAGAAATCATCACGATGGTCAATTTTATTTTATAGTCAAATGTTAGTAAATGCAGTTGTTATGTTAATTTTGAGTTAGAATTTAAGAACTCTATTAAATTTTGTGTATTTTACCTTATCAATCGAGCTAAATACCCGTGAAAAATATTGTTGAAGTTATATATTAGTATAATATAGTGTGCAAGTCTTTCAGAAATGAGAAACATGGCATCGTTCCATCATATACTGTCTTATCGTTTAAAATATTTTATATTTTAAAAGATTATTTTTTTTTTGAAGAGACTAAAATGAAATATATTACCAAAATAATGTGTCATCTAGCACAAGAAGTGCTTAGGAAGACAACAAAAGATCCAAGAAACAATTCAAAAAGAGTAAAACAACAAAGGGCCAACAAAGGAGAAGGAGAAAAATTAAATTACAGCAGTGAGACACATCAAAGGGTTTTGCCTCCAAACATTGTAGTGAAAATCGAATGAGACAATTTTCGATTTAAACCACCAAAACACTATAAGTTTAACCTGCTCAACGATGAATGAATAGTCTCCTCCTTATGTTGAAAAATGCGCTTGTTTCTCTCTTTCCAGATAATATAAACAACAACTAACCAAATCATCTTGAAAGCTAACCAAATGTTTTTCGAAAAATCTCCCAAGCCACAGAAGTGTTGAAGATGCAAAGATAATGTGCGAGGGGATGCCGAAAAAATCCCTAACCAGCTGCAAATCAAATACCAAATATTACCATAAAAAACACAAGAAACAAATAGGTGATCTATATCCTCATTACACCCACATCCTCCTGTGCAAAGTTGAACAGTAATGGAAAACACTTGACGTCTCCTTAAGTTGTCTTTGGTAGGAGTACGATTCTGAAGCAATCGCCAAGCAAACAACGAGACCTTTAATGGAACCTCCTTTAGCCACAAAATATGATTGAAATCGCTGTAACTAGTGTCCACCGCATCATGATCTAAAACCTCGGTCAACATCTGATAGGCACTGCTCACAGTGTATCTAGACGATGAATGATATCTCCAACTCCACCTATCCTCCTCATCCACCTATAAAGCAACAACAGATAACAAATCGACGCACTCCCTCACCAATTCCTCTTCCCAAGCAAACAACCTACGTCTCCACTTCCAAGCTTCCCCATTCACCCCCAACCTAAATGGAACATATCGGCTACTAAAACCAATTTATTCTCTGCCAGATCAAATAATCTATGGTACCTAATCGACAACAGTACTCCTTCTAAACACATATCCTTCCAAAAAAGAGTGGAAGACCCACTACCCACCACCCTAACAACGTTGTTAACCACCAACCTTCATCCAACAACCCAACACCCTCAACAACCTTATTCAACTGCTGCCACCAAACCGAACCTCCACCCCCCTTAACCGTAACCTACCTACATCCTCACCTTATCTAGCACATAAAACCCTATGCCAAAGAATCCGCCTTTCCTCTAGCACCCTCCAATACCATTTACCAAATAATGCTAAGTTAAATTCCTTCAACCTCCGAACGGCCAGCTTCTTTTTTCAAGCAAACAATATCCTATTTAATCCAATAAATTTTCCTATTTTAAAAGATTAATATTTCATTAATTTGTTATGCATTCCTTATTTTATTATATTATAAGTTCGTTTAAGATGATATACTATTCATGAAAAATTATCATCAATGTTATATTTTATAGTAAGAAAGAATGTTAAAACTATTTATAAAAAAAAAGTTAACACTATTGTGTAAACAAATTTGGTAAAGAATAATTTTATACACTAACGGTGTAATCTTTTTTTACACACGCATTCAATCAAATCACACCAAAGTGGCATTTTAATAGGTTATTTTCAAACCTAAAGTTTAATTTTTCTTAGGAGCCGGGGTCGTAGTTCCTTTGATTGGTTCTCTAAATATGTTGTTAGGATTTTACGGGATGGGTGTTCGAATTCATTTTAGGAGGATGTTTGGTTAGGGGATTTGACTTTCAAGGACAGGTTTCCCCGACTTTATAGGGTTTCTATTTGTTGGAACAAGAAGTGTCTTGGACAATCCCTCTAAGGTTTTAATGATAACAAAGTTTTGAAGAACAATTGGAATACTAACATATGTTCAAGTGTGCAGAATCAAGGAAGAATCTATCTACTATCAAGGATGAACATATGAAGAGCATCAGAAGGAACAAGAGAAGCTAAAAAGACTATGGTAGAAGATCAAAAAGAATGTCAACCAGAAGTCAACGTCCTAAGAAGACGGGTACCACACAGATTCTGGAGAGGCAACTCAACAGACTCTGTGATGATCATCAGGCTCAGAAGCAGACCGTACAGACTTGGATCACCCTCAGACATGAGTAAGTTATGAGGGACCCATAATCCACGTAGGTTTTGTCTCATTCTGTGAACTGTCACTATCAAGGTTCTGATAGGTGCAATTATTTTGTCTTCTTCTGTCTACATGCACAATCAGACAAAGGACATCAAGAACAAAGCAATGCAAAGGATAATTCTTCTTTCAGTAAAGGAAAATTCAAAGACCATCAAACGAGATTATCCATATCAGGCAAAGGACCAAAGTTCTTGATTGAAGCTTCCCAACGACTCTATTTGTGCTGGCACTATACTCCAACGTCTTTCAAATCCCTGTATATAAAACGAGCTGAAGACCACAAAGAAGAATAACAAGACTCTGTTATTAAATTGTGCCATTACTCTGCCAAATCATATAGCGCAAAACACTTAGGATTTGTATTCGAATTTATATCTTAGAAATCCTAGAGTTGTAGAGAGTTTGTTCATTTGTTCATATACACTATACATTGTTAAATCAAGTGTAGAACAAATTAGAAGTATTTAGCTTGTGTAGTTAAAGCGTATGAGTCTCATGGTGAAACCATGAGCAACTAGAAGTCTCTTAGGTGTTTCCTTAGAGCATTGGAAGTCTCTTGCCTGCGTGCTTGAGCACTTGTAAGTCTCTTGGAGTTGTCCTTGAGCAGGAAGTCTTTAGGAGGATCCTAGAGCAGGAAGTCTTAAGCAGGTGTGCTTTGTTGGAACAAAATGTATGAACAAGTCCCTTTTGAGTTTTGATAATAACAAAGTGTTAAAAAGAAAATTGGATATGCTAATACTTGTTCTAAGTGTGCAGGACCATATATTTAATTGTTGTATCTAATGGTGGTTTTGAAAGATCAAGTTAAGAGCAGAAGAAGAAATGTTGAAGCTTGTGTTGCAAGTTCTGAAGACTGTGTCTGAAGACTGCGTCTGAAGACCAGCTTCTGAAGAGTGCGTCTGATGAACAGTGCTTCTGAAGGTGCGTCTGAAGACCAGCTTCTGAAGAGTGCGTCTGATGAACAGTGCTTCTGAAGGTGCTTCTGATGACCAGCTTCTGAAGGCTGCGTCTGATGAACACTGCGTCTGAAGACCAACTTCTGAAGAAGTGCGTCTGATGAACAGTGTCTGAAAGACCAGCTTCTGAAGAACAGCTTCTGAAGAACAGTTTGGGAGTCTGAGTCTGAAGGAAACGCAGAAGTTAATAGCTGTCACTGTCAATAGTAATGTACTGTACAGTCAGAACAGCTCTATGCAACAGTTGTCTCCTTGGACGAAACATTCTCCCTGTTTTAAGGAAACAATTCAAATATTACTGCTCTGTTTTCTGAATTCGCACACCATGTCAGGAATGAATTTAATGCTGGCTGAAGCTTCTAATTGCAACGGCTCTTTTGATGAAACTGGCTCTTCTCAACAGCTCTTAATTCCTCTATAAAGGATTGAAGTTTTGAAGAAGAATTTTAAGACTCAAAAGACTGAAAACGTAATACTCTGTTTTCTGAAACGCAATTCTGCCAAATCTGAAAGTTATCAAATAACTTAGAAATTCTTACAAACTTCTTATCTTAGAATTTCTTAAGAATAAAGTCTTAAATCTGTGTTGTATTTTGTAAACACCACTGATAGTATATCAAGTGTTCAACTCAAACATATTCCTTTGTAAATCTGTTTGAATCAAAGTCTCTTATTTTGTGTTTGAGCATAGAAAGTCTCCTACTTTGTGTTTGAGCAAAGGAAGTCTCTTACTTAGTGTTTGAGCAATTGGAAGTCTCTTACTTTGTGTTTGAGCATAGGAAGTCTCTTGCTTTGTGCTTGAGCAATTGTAATCTTTGTGATTATAGTGAAAATCTCTTGTAAGTGACAAGGGGACTGGACTACTTCTGGGTTGTGGAAGGAACCAGGATAAACTGCTTGTGTCTCTCTCTCTCTCTCATTTACTTTATATCCGCTGCAAAAAAACTCTGAAAATAGTTTCAGAATCTGATCAATATCTGATTCTAAACTAACCTTAGTTTTTGAGAAAGAAAAAGCCAACACAATTCAACCCCCCCTTCTTGTGTTTTTCTCACCTTCAGTTGGTATCAGAGCTCCAGTTCTGATATTCAATCACCTAACAGTGAGTCAGTAAAGATCCTGAGAAAAACATGTCTTCTAGTGGTTCCCCTCCACCCACTCCTGGAGATCACACTTTTGTATTATATGACTATGGTACAAGTGAAAGGAAATCTCGTTCACACCATAAACCTCCTATGTTTACTGGTGATCCTGAGAAATTTTCATGGTGGAAAAGCAAAATGTATAGTCATATCATTGGAATAGATGATAGTTTATGGGACATCATTGAAGATGGTATAACTATACCAGTTGATGAAGAAGGAGTAGCTATTAACAGAAGAGGCCTTACTGATGCTGAAAGAAAGATCTACAGAAAACATCACAATGTAAGAGGTATCATTGTGGACACTCTACCCCACAGTGAGTATCTTAAGCTAAGTGATAAATCAACAGCAAAAGCCATCTTCACCTCTCTCTGCTCTAACTATGAGGGTAAAAAGAAGGTTAGAGAAGCAAAAGCAAATATTCTGGTTCAGCAGTATGAGCTGTTCAGAATGAAGGAAGATGAAAATATTGAGACTATGTTGTCAAGATTTCAGACTCTGGTTTCTGGACTTCAGATTCTAAAGAAAAGCTATACTACTGCTGATCATGTGAACAAGATCCTCAGAAGTCTGCCATCTAAATGGAGACCCAAAGCGACTGCTATTGAGGAAGCTAACGATCTAAATACTCTAAGTATTGAAGATCTTATAAGCTCTCTCAAAGTGCATGAACTGGGAATCAATGAAGATGAATCTGTTAGAGAGTCTAAGTCTATAGCACTGAAATCCAAAAGAAAGTCTGTAAAAGTTCTAAAAGCTATAGAATCTGATGAAGAATCTCCTGAGGGAAATTATGAAGAAGATTCATATGCTGAGGAACTTGCAATGCTTTCTAAAAGATTTCAGTACTTAATGAAAAGACAAAAGAAGTTCTCTAACAGGAGTAGCAACTTCAAAGGATCTGGTTCCAAGAAGGAAGATCAGAAGGGTTGCTACAACTGCAAGAAGACTGGTCATTTCATAGCTGAATGTCCTGAACTACAGAAGGACAAGTAAAAGGAGAAATCCAAGAAGACCAGCTCTAAATCAAGCAACTTCAGAAACAAGCTCAAGAAAAGTCTTATGGAAACATGGGATGATCTTGATAATGAATCTGAATCTGATAAGGATGATGAAGAGGAAGCTAACCTGGCTTTAGTAGCAACAGTATCCTCTGATACAGAGTCAGGTTCAGACTCTGAAGATGAAGATGAGGTATATTATGAACTTACTCGTTCTGAACTTATTGAAACAGTTAAAGATCTTATGAACCACCTCAGAAGCAAGTTGAGTCAATTAAAATCTTTGAAAAACAAATATAACTTGCTGTCTGATGAGAATCTTCAACTTCAGAATCACATCAATGAGATTGATGAAGAAGTTAAAGAACTCAGAGAAATGGTTCATAAGAAACCTAATGAAATTCCAAGTGAACAAGAAATTGTATTTCAGGATTTTATCTTAACTGGAATCAACAGAAGTAAGATTGATTCTATAATTTATAATATTAGCAGAAACAGAGGAGAAGGTATTGGTTTCAAAAATAATCCATTCAATCATTCAAAAGAAACAAATATACCATCCTGTTCTGGAAATATTATGAAAGGCACTAAGGTGGACTTTGTACCTGCTTCTGAGGTTTCTGAGAAACAAAATTTATCAGAAAATGAGAATGCTAAACCTGAGGTTCTGAACAACTCAGAATCCAAAACTTCTGAACCTAAGGGAAAGATGAAGGCAAAATCTAAAACTTTGCCAAAGTCTAAACCAAAAGGTTCTAAGTCTACGACTATGAGGAAAACAGACTTTAAATCTGAAAAGGTTCAAAGTCTGAAGAGTTCAGAACCTAAGACAAGGAAGTCTCAGACTCTGAAAAATTCAGACTCAAATTTTCAAAAGGCTGTGTTTGTAAAACGTTCAAGGAATACTAAACCAGTTTATACAAAACCTTTCAAACCTCAAAATGTCAGACCAAAGGTGCAAAGGAAGCCTTATCCTTTCAAGACTAACCAAAGAGGACCCATAAAGATATGGGTACCTAAATCTGAAATCATTTCTGTTGCAGATATGCTTGACAGCCAAAGAAAAGGAAAAATCTTGGTACCTGGACAGTGGCTGCTCGCGTCACATGACAGGAGAAAGGTCTATGTTCCAAACCCTGACCATGAAAGAGGGAGGAACTGTGGGATTTGGAGGAAATCAGAAAGGCAAGATCATTGGTACTGGTAAGATAGGTAATTCTTCCCTTTCCATTGATAATGTCTGGTTGGTAGATGAACTAAGACATAACCTACTTAGCATAAGTCAATTATCTGACAGTGGTTATGATGTCCTGTTTGATAAGAACACTTGCACTGTAATCAACAACAAAGATATATCTGTTGTGTTCAAAGGAAAGAGGAAGAACAATGTTTATAAAATTAATTTTTCAGAACTGGTTGATCAGAAGGTAGTTTGTCTTCTGTCAGTGAGTGATGAGAAATGGGTATGGCACAAAAGGTTGGGACATGCTAACTGGAGACTCATCTCTAAGCTTAGCAAGTTACAACTGGTCAGAGGCTTACCAAACATTGACTATCACTCAGATGCTCTTTGTGGAGCATGCAAGATAGGAAAAATTGCTAAAACTTCTTTTAAATCCAAAAACATTGTTTCTACCTCCAGACCCTTAGAACTACTTCACATTTATCTATTTGGTCCTGTTGGAACAACATCAATCAATGGGAAGAAGTATGGGTTAGTAATTGTTGATGATTACAGTAGGTGGACTTGGGTTAAATTCCTAATAACCAAAAATGAAACATATGATGTGTTCAACAAATTTTGCAAGCAAGTACAAACAGAAAATGATTTGAAAATATTTAAAAGTTAGAAGTGATCATGGTGGTGAATTTGAAAATGAACCATTTGAAACTTTTTGTGAAGAACATGGAATTCTCCATGAGTTCTCTTCTCCTAGAACTCCACAACAAAATGGAGTTGTAGAGAGAAAGAACAGATCTTTGCAAGAAATGGCCAGAACCATGATTCATGAATCTAAAATTGCAAAGTACTTCTGGGCAGAAGCTGTTAACACAACATGTTATATTCAGAACAGAATCTATATAAGACCAATTCTGAATAAAACAGCATATGAATTATTCAAAGGAAGAAAGCCAAGCATTTCTTATTTTCATCAGTTTGGATGTACATGTTACATTCTGAACAATAAAGTCTACCAAAAGAAATTTGATGCTAAGGCTCACAAGGGTATCTTTTTAGGATACTCTAAGAGATCTAAAGCATACAGAGTGTACAATTCTGAAACACATATTGTTGAAGAATCAATACACATTAGGTTTGATGACAAGAAGACTGATAATAAAATATCAGAGCTAGTTGAGAGTTTTGCAGATATACGGCTCTCAGTGGACACTTCAGAACCTGAACATATTTCTGAGTCTGAAGAAAGTTCAGAAGCTGAAAAACCTGCAGAAGCTGAAAAACTCTCAGATGCTGACACTCCTCCTGAAACAAATCAAGTTCAAGATGGTTCTGAACAAGGTCTTAATGATTATCAAGAAGCAAATCCACCCAGAAACTCATTCAAGTATAAGTCTTCACATCCTGAAGAGTTAATCATTGGAAACAAGGATAGTCCAAGAAAGACAAGATCAGCATTCTGTCAGAATGACTCTTTGATTGGATTACTGTCAATGATTGAACCTACAACAGCTGATGAAGCACTTGCAGATGATGGATGGATTGTGGCTATGCAAGAAGAACTCAATCAGTTTCAAAGAAATGATGTTTGGGATTTAGTTGCAAAACCAAATCACAAGAACAATATTGGAACAAAATGGGTGTTCAGAAACAAGATGAGTGAACAAGGAGAAGTAGTCAGAAACAAAGCTAGACTGGTTGCTCAAGGCTACAGTCAGCAGGAAGGAATAGATTACACTGAAACATTTGCTTCAGTTGCAAGATTGGAAGCAATCAGGTTACTTCTTTCCTATGCAGTTAATCATAATATCATTCTATATCAAATGGATGTTAAGAGTGCTTTTTTAAATGGAGTCATTTCTGAAGAAGTGTATGTCAAACAACCTCCTGGTTTTGAAGATTTAAAACATCCAGATTTTGTTTTTAAACTTAAGAAATCACTGTATGGTCTGAAACAAGCTCCTAGAGCTTGGTATGAGAGACTAAGTAATTTCTTACTTAAAAATGATTTTGTACGAGGACAAGTTGATAATACACTTTTCAGAAAGACACTTAAGAAAGACATCTTAATTGTTCAAATCTATGTTGATGATATTATATTTGGTTCTACTAATGTCACTCTTTGCAAGGAATTTTCTAAGTTAATGTAGGATGAATTTGAAATGAGCATGATGGGAGAATTGAAGTTCTTTCTTGGAATTCAAATCAACCAATGCAAAGATGGAGTGTGTGTTCATCAATCTAAATATACAAAGGAGCTTCTGAAGAAGTTCCAACTTGAAGATTGTAAATTGATGACAACACCAATGCATCCAACCTGCAATTTAAGCAAAGAAGACACTGGCTCAAAGGTAGATCAGAAGCTCTACAGAGGTATGATTGGTTCTCTGTTATACTTAACAGCTTCTAGACCAGATATTTTGTTTAGTGTATGCTTGTGTGCAAGATCCCAATCAGATCCTAGAGAATCTCATATGACTGCTGTCAAGAGAATCTTCAGGTATCTGAAGGGAACAACTAATCTTGTACTTTTGTATAAGATATCCTTAGATTACAAGTTGGTTGGATTCTGTGATGTGATTATGCTGGTGACAGGATTGAAAGAAAATCCACCAGTGGAAATTGTCAATTTGATATCCTGGGCCAGCAAAAGACAATCAACTATTGCATTGTCAACAGCAGAAGCAAAATACATCTCAGCTGCAAGTTGTTGCACACAACTGCTCTGGATGAAACATCAGTTAGAAGATTATCAGATTCATGAAAACAACATTCCTATTTTCTGTGATAATACTGCTGCTATCTGTTTGTCTAAAAATCTAATTCTACATTCAAGAGCCAAGCATATTGAAATTAAACATCATTTTATTAGAGATTATGTTCAGAAGGGTGTTTTGGATATTCAATTCATTGATACTGATCATCAATGGGCTGATATATTTACAAAGCCCCTCACAGAAGATAGATTTAATTTTATTAAAAAGAATCTGAACATGCATTTCATCTCTTAAAAAAATTGCTTGACTCTAAATAGAAACTGAGAATCTGAAGTTCATCAGAAGCTAAGACTTATCAAACACTCACTTTGAGAGTCTAAAGAAAGTTCAGCTTCTGAAGACATCAGAGTCTGAGTTTCAGAATCTGAATTTTTGACTTCTGATAAAACTCATTATAAGTGGACACTTTACACGTGGCCCACTAATGAGAGTGAATCTGAACAGTTGTCTAACACATGGTCAGAATCTGATAAGTTATAACTGCTGGGCAGTGATGAATTATGCTTTGTAAGTTGTACTTTGCCCCTCCTGAAGTTATCAATGAGCAGTTGTGTTTAATGTTTTTCTGTTTTCAGTTTCTGAAATGTTTTAACAAAAACACTCAAAACACAGTCACACTTTCACTTTCTCATCTTATATGTTCAGTTATCACACCCATTTAAAAACTCTCGTTTCTGTCTGAAAAAGAGTTCAGTAGTACTGAACCACATGTTCTGAACAATTGTGTCTGAAAGAGTTCAGCAGTACTGAACCATATGTTCTGAACAATTGTGTCTGAAACAGTTCAGTGGTACTGAACAAAATGCTCTGAACATTTTTATCTCACGTTCTAAACTCTCTTGTGTCTTAAAATTCTTGAATTTTCTTTTTGTTGATGACAAAAGGGGGAGTAAAAGTAACAAGTGTTTCAGGCTTTGAGCTTACAAAATATAAGTTAATTTCTGATAATTAATTAACTTAGGAGAACAACTTCTCATCTCTAAGCTTCTGATTAAATTCTGTGAGATAATTGAGTGATTTTTGACTTAAACTGAATTTAATTGACATGGATAAGACTCAGGGGGAGCTTATTAACCTCACCTTGTGAATTATCAGACTCAGGGGGAGCTTACAAATCTCAGACCCTGAAGTCAACTTGTCAATTAAATTCTGAGTATCACTCTTTATTGAATTAAATTGAATTTAATTAACCTGGATAAGACTCAGGAGAAGCTTACAAACCTCACCTTGTGAATTATCAGACTTAGGGGGAGCTTACAAACCTCAGACCCTGAAGTCAACTTGTTAATACTTGTGTTTGTCATCATCAAAAAGGGGGAGATTGTTGGAACAAAATGTATGAACAAGTCCCTTTTGAGTTTTGAAGATAACAAAGTGTTAAAAAAAAATTGGATATGCTAATACTTGTTCTAAGTGTGCAAGACCATATATTTAATTGTTGTATCTAATGGTGGTTCTGAAAGATCAAGTTAAGAGCAGAAGAAGATATGTTGAAGCTTGTGTTGCAAGTTCTGAAGACTGCGTCTGAAGACCAGCTTCTGAAGAGTGCATCTAATGAACAGTGCTTCTGAAGGTGCGTCTGAAGACCAGCTTCTGAAGAGTGCGTCTGATGAATAGTGCTTCTGAAGGTGCGTCTGATGACCAGCTTTTGAAGGCAGCGTCTGATGAACAGTGCTTCTGAACACCAACTTCTGAAGAAGTGCGTCTGATGAACAGTGTCTGAAAGACCAACTTTTGAAGAACTGCTTCTGAAGAACAGACTGGGAGTCTGAGTCTGAAGGAAACGCAGAAGTTAATAGCTGTCACTGTCAACAGTAACGTACTGTACAGTCAGAACAGCTCTATGCAGCAGTTGTCTCCTTGGACGAAACATTCTCCCTGTTTTAAGGAAACAATTCAAATATTACTGCTCTGTTTTCTGAATTCGCACACCATGTCAGGAATGAATTTAATGTTGGCTGAAGCTTCTAATTGCAACGGCTCTTTTGATGAAACTGGCTCTTCTCAACAGCTCTTAATTCCTCTATAAAGGATCGAAGTTTTGAAGAAGAAGTTTAAGACTCATAAGACTGAAAACGTAATACTCTGTTTTCTGAAACGCAATTCTGCCAAATCTGAAAGTCATCAAATAACTTAGAGATTCTTACAAACTTCTTATCTTAGAATTTCTTAAGTATAGAGTCTTAAATCTGTGTTGTATTTTGTGAACACCACTGATAGTATATCAAGTGTTCAACTCAAACATATTCCTTTGTAAATCTGTTTGAATCAAAGTCTCTTACTTTGTGTTTGAGCATAGAAAGTATCTTACTTTGTGTTTGAGCATAGGAAGTCTCATACTTATTGTTTGAGCAATTGGAAGTCTCTTACTTTGTGTTTGAGCATAGGAAGTCTCTTGCTTTGTGCTTGAGCAATTGTAATCTTTGTGATTATAGTGAAAATCTCTTGTAAGTGACAAGGGGACTGGACTACTTCAGGGTTGTGGAAGGAACCAGGATAAACTGCTTCTCTCTCTCTCTCTCTCTCTCTCTCACATTTACTTTATATCCGCTGCAAAACAACTCTAAAAATAGTTTCAGAATCTGATCAATATCTGATTCTGAACTAACCTTAGTTTTTGAGAAAGAAAAAGCCAACACAATTAAACCCCCCTTCTTGTGTTTTTCTCACCTTCATGCTTAAGCAAGGAAGTCTTTAGGAAGAGTCCTAGAGCAGGTGTACTTGAGCATAGGAAAGTCTCTTGGAGTTGTCCTTGAGCAAGTTGTAATCATGAGTGATTATAGTGAAATCCCTTGGAAGTGCAAGGGGACTGGACTACTCCTGGGTTATCGGAGGAACCAGTATAAAATTGCTTTGTGTCTGCTTTCTTTCTTTCTTTCTCTGTCTCTCTCTCTTTGTCATTATCTTTGTGTTTCTGTACTATCCGCTGCACTCAGACTCTGTATCAGAATCTGTACACAACAAATTCTGAACAACTTTTGAACACAAAGAAAAAGAACTAGAAAAAACCGACACAATTCAACCCGCCTTCTTGTGTTTTTCTCACCTTCACTATTCACAATCTCTAGAGGTAGGAGAGATGGGTAGTTGGGTTGATGGAGTGTGGTCTTGGGATTTGGTGTGGCATCATAGACTTTTTCTATGAGAACAATTCCTTGTGGTGAAGTTATTGGTGGTGTTGGATGCAAGGCCGTTGTCGGTAGGGGCGAACTCATGGTCTTGGATTTTTTTTTCTCGGATGGTATTTATTTGGTCTGGCCAGCTTACGAATCACTCTCGGAGAAGGTTTTGGGTGAGAGAGGTAGGGTGACAGAGTTGTCTCACTTGCTTGTGAGGTTTTGGAAGAGTTGGGCTCCTTCTAAAGTTCAGGTTTTTTCTTGATAGCTTTTGTTGGATAGGATCCCAACTAAAGCTAATCTTCTTAGGCGTAGGATCATCGATCAAGATGGTGCGGTTTCTACCCTCTATGCGGAATGTATTGAGCCAGTGAACCATCTTTTTTGTGACTTGTGGGGTGGCCTGTAGGGTGCGGTATTTAATTTTTAGGTGGTTAGGTTGGTCTTCGGTTTTGTATAGGGATTTTGTTTGTCTTTTTAGGGGTTCAAAGGGTTAGTTGAGAGGGAGAACATTTGGCGTGATGTTTTGTTGATTTAGCATATGGTTGTGTGGACCATATGGATAGCCTAAAATGATCTTGTGTTTTCTAATATGACTCTAGATGTGGAGGAATGTGTTTTCTGATAGAACTCTAGATGTGGAGGAATTGGTTAATAAGATAAAATTCTCTTCGTGGTTTTGATTTTTTGGGTCTCACCTTGGTTCTCCATGTTCTTGTTATGAGCCGACAATATTATTGTTTGGGGGCTTGTTTGAGTGCCTTTAAGCGGGGTTTGGAGTCAATTTCCTGGTTTCATATGTTTTATCTCTTTGGTGGAGTTGATTTGGTCCATTCTGCTATTGGTTTTCATCAATAGGTGGGAGGGTGGGAGTTTTTGGTGTTGTTGCTTTTGAGGTGGGGATAGGATTTTGGTTTTTGGGTTGTTTTTTCCTTTTTTTTATTCTATTTGGTTTTATTGGGTACCTTTGCTGCTTCATTCCTATTTATACAATCTTTTTCTTTTTCATATATATAAATATACATATTTACCATTAAAAAAAGTTATTATCTAAAGGGTTAAATATGTTATTGGTCTCTATAAATATACAAACTTTTCATTTTAGTCCCTCTGAAAATTTTCTTCGACTTTTAGTCCCTATAAAATTTTCAATCACCACTTTTGGTCCCTATTTTTAAGTTAATTCATGTGTACCATTTGCATTTTTTAACTAAATTGTATAGAATATTGTAAAAAACTAGCAAAAAAAAATTAGAATTTTTCAACAAAACATGAATTAAATATGAATTTTTAACCGCCATAAATATAAAAATTTATATTTAATTTATGTTTTGTTAAAACATTCTATTTTTTTTTAGAGATTCTTATAATATTATAAATTTTCTGCAAAATTTTATTCAAAAATGTGAATCTTACATATAAGTTTACTTAAAAGGAGGGAACAAAAGTGAAGATGAAAAACTTTTGGGACTAAAAATCGAAGAAAAAGTTTAGAAGGACTAAAATGAAAAGTTGATATATTTATAGAAAGCAAAAACATATTTAACCCATATCTAAAATATCTCCAAAAATATTTACATGGTATCATTTAGTTGGGTGAATATCTAACAAAGTTTTACCACAAAAGTGGATACAAATTAAATCAATGAAAATTGCTCTAGGCACCTAATGTTTGCTTACAAACACTTTCAACTGACGAGAATACCCCCAACGACAATTAACTACTGTTCACTGTGGATCGGTAGTTAATTGTCGTTGGAACTGATCTATATGTAAGAACAATACTTTTTTTAAGGAATCTACGAACGGTAAATATCAGCCATACAAATCTTGGTTGGCTCTGTTACGCTTTGTTGTAACAGGTTGCAATTGATTTCACATATATATGAGGAGTGTTATTTGAACAACTATTTTTATTGACAATTTATTGGACAACCTAAATATACAAAGAAATATGAGTATTGGCACAAAAATTAAAACAATAGAGAGAAAGTAAAAACATAATATAAGTATGAAAGATAAAATTGTCACAAAATGGTTGTTCAAATATCCTTTATCCACGTACACAAGTGTGTGTAATGTCGTGGAGTCACATGTTAGTACTTTGTTTACTACATCCATACAAGATAACGTTGCAGTTGCATATATTATAACATCTTTTATTGATCTGCGTCCTACTCTGGAAGGATAAGAACCCCAGCTGGTGGCTATTAAAAAAACTGGCAGATTAGTTGATTAACTACTATGAATTCTTGGTCAGGGGCATGAATTTGTATTCCACCCTTACACAAACAACATGCTAAGTGTGGTGTAACGAGTTACAACAGATTCAGCTTGGTTAACTTGTATAAAAATGTATAAACTGTTGAATTACAATGACATTTAATAGGCCACATTTCGTAACTTTGTTTTTGAAGTGATGGGTTGAAGAGAATAAGTGTTTATTATTAAATAGATAATAATATGTACATATATGACTCATTAAACCCCAAATGTTCCGTTGTAAATGGTCTTAGTTTTTAAAATAAAAGAGGTACCCATAGTCAATGTGTTGCAAAAATCTGATATCTAGTTTTTTTTTTTTTTAAGGGAAGTCTAGTTCTCTTGGTGAGTACACATACAACAAAAATATTACTAGAATGTACAAGACAAGCACCCAAACAACATGGTGAAAAATTAGTCAATATAATACAACAAAAAAAAACCCTGTCCTTTTAAATAACCTACCAGCAAATTAACATCATGATATACCTCCCATATATACCTTACCTCGATCAATATTTTTATGCCATTGCCACATTATTGCCACCCTCCTAACCACCCTCTGCATAACCGCAAACTGCAGTGCAGAGTACATATCCTATCATTCAAGGTATCCTTTCAAAAAAAATATCCTATATAGATATTATAACAATGCCTCAATTAAATTAGCACACCAAGTACCACTACTCCACTTGCAGCCATATCCTATCAAGATATATATAATAAGTTAATAACGTTTCACAATGCATAACAATCAATACACCTTTTTTTCAATAGTCTAGTGGCTAGAGTTCACATTTTAAGATAAATAAGTTGGATGTTCAGAGTTCGAACCCCGATTTGTATATTTCAATACATTGTACCTATCAACTTAGTTATGTTCACGAGAACAATACGTCTCTGTTTACCCCCTCAAAAATAAAATAGGTATATATTCACATAAAGCCGAGAAATTGTCTTAATTTTAAAAGAAAATCGCATAATAATTATAATCAACTATCCAAATATTTAAGAAAATAAGATACTAGTTAAATTATCAATCTAACATAATTTAACTAATTAACACATAACCAAAATTGATGGTTATTTTGTCAAAATAAGCTAAACTTTCTATTCTTATTCCACAAAATCCTATCTTTATATAAAAATTTCTTGCATTTTGCAACAAACAACATTTTTTTTTTCTTTTTTTCTTCCATCCTCTCCCTCTCCACCTTTTCTCTTTATCTATCACATTTTTTTTTTAAAAAAAATTATTAAAAAAGAAACTATCCCAACCGCCCTCCTCCTCTCATATTTCTTTTTCTCTAACTTCATTTTATTCTTTCCTTCATTTTGTCTTTATACTCACTTTTACTCTATTATTTTTTGTACAAACTTTTAGCCTATTTTATTTTACTCATAAATAAAATATGTGTGACAAATGTTTGTCACAAATACAATAAGAACACAAGATAACTATTTGTTATATCTAAAATAAATACGGAAAAAATATTTGTCATTGATGCCTAAAAGAATACGAGAAAAATCGTTTTCATGGTAAAAATATTGGTCATTGATACATAAAAAATGAAAAAAAAAAATTATTAGTTAGTAACAAATATTTAAAAACCTACGGGATCCATATTTATCACTGATACTTTAAAAAACAACACGGGGTAAATATTTTTAACTGATGCATAAAAAATAAGGAACAAATAATTTTTATTGATAAACATAGAAATGTTCGGAAGAAATATTTGTCATTTATACATAAAAAAAGAGTTTATTGTTGAAATAGCCCTTGTAATATATACGAAGTCTGTAAATAGACCCTGTAAAAATAAAAACATAGATTTTACCCCTGTAATTTGACATTCTTCATATTTTGATCATCCAACAGTCTAGTCACATATGAAATGTTGACGTGGTAGGGAATCTTGCCATGTGATTGGCTGCTGCTACGATGATATTCTTCGCATGTTTTTATCAAATATATTTTTTTGCCTAATTTTTTTTATAACATTAATTAGGAAACTGAAATAAAGAAAAAAAATTCTCTTTAGACATAAAGTCCAGAAAAGTGACTTAGATGTATAATTTTTTCATCATTTTTTTTGGGCTTGTTTAAGATGTTAAAATAGGGCCTCGGCATAAAATTAGAATTTTTCAACAAGGGAATGATTAATTATGAATTTTCAAAACACCAAAAACTCAAATTAAAGAATAGAAACATCGACCTAAAAATTAAATTTTGAACTAATTATTTTTCAGAGATCTCTATAAAAATACATAGAAAAGATCTGTAAAGTTTCATAGCATTCCGAAGATGTGTCGATTTATTTTCATTTTTCGACCAAAACATGCAAAACTGCAAGTTTGTTCCGAATTAGCATTTACTCATGGGTACAATTTTGTTTCCCAATTTTATAGGCATGTTTAAAACATCATAAGAACAGCCATCATAAAATTTTGGAGTTTTTAAACGAGGAAAGAATTAATTATGAATTTTTTAAGAAATTCATATTTATGGGGAACAAAAATTCAAATTAATTCATCCTTGTTTTAAACAGTCCAAAATATCATGGCGGAGGTTCTTATGGTATTATAAATATGCCTCAAAAATTAGGGAACAAAATTGACCCGTGAGTATATGTTTACTCGGAACAAAATTATAATTTTACACGTCTCGATCATAAAATAAAAATAATTCGAGCTGTTTTTAGAATGCTATGAAATTTTTTTAAATCTTTTCTATGTACGTTTAGAGAGATCTCGACAACAAATGGATTGGTTTGTGGCACAAGCTGCACACAGGACCATGCACCAAATGATCGTCTTGTGGCACAAGTTACACTTGGAACAATGCATAAAACAGTTGTCCCTAAATGACAACAGTTATTCTTCAACGATAGTGGTACATGTAAAGGTACAAGGGCCAAAAACCCTAAACCTACTCTATAAACATTGCCTCATTCACATTGGGTTAGGTACACTCACTTTTATCCAAATATATCATTTGACGACGCTTACATACTTGGTCATCAGAGCATGTGCATGTACACCTCCCTCATACGCTTAGAGAAAAAGGCCGCATATGTCGGGGAAGAAGGATGCAGCTGACTGAAGTGTCCTATTCAAAGACCATTCAACACCATCACCCAATGATCATAGGTCAAACACAATCAAAAACAACTTTATTGGTTGAATAAGGTTTACATGAAATTCCACCATAACCAGCCTGACCCTGGGCATAGGCACGAGGTACGACGACCTAGGGCCCATGCTTGTAGGGACAAAACTTTTTTTATATGAGGGTGTATATAGCTATACGTGCTTTATAAGGGGTTTGTATAGCAAATACACCAAAGGGACCCAAAAGTCAGCAATACCAAAGCTTTAACCCAACAACCTTTAAATTGTTTTTTCATCAAAAGGGCCCATACCAATGCAAAAGGGGTTCTGTATAGCAACTCAAAGCTTTAGCAAACTGAAACAGAGCACAACAGAAACTGAGAAACGAAAACTCTCCAGAAACGCAAAATCGGCAAAACGCATCAAAGGTGCCAAATTCTTCGTCTCCTATCTTGGAGATGATGTACCAAATGCATCTAACATTGAAATTGCATCATTTTGATAAGACGTCAAGTGATATCCTAGTTGAAAAGGGGCTTACTAGATAAATGAATCTTAATTTTCTCAATGACAGATAATTTAAGCATTTCTCATTTGCCAATTATTCAAGAAAATTAAGCAATGATGATGATCTGTTCGTTGAGGAGCTGATGGAGGCAACAGTGGCGGAAGGTGCTCCGTTACGGTGGCGATGAGTCTTCGCGGTGAAACGAAAGGTGTCTGCAGGTACGTTAGCACTCCGACGATCAAGTCAGTATTGGAACTGAGAAACAGTGCATGAAAAGTGTGGGTAAAGTGAATCATACCTTGGGGGTGAAGCTAACTCACCCTTATATAGGCGTGTGTGAGAATAACTGTCTCGATGATGTGCGATGTGTGATTAGGATGCGGTTAAGGGACACATATACGGAATCTGATGCACGAGGGCGTGCTATGACGCGGTGACATGCATCGACGTTGGTGTGTACCTTCAGGCGACACGCCTTGGAGTGGTGGACGTTTAGTCCACGTGTCACTGTTGGATTGACCTTCGGGCCGATCCAGAACAGATGAGATTAGTGATCAAAAATGGTTAATATCATGTCAACCACCATAACTAATGCATGTGTCATTCGTCGTTTATCAGAAGAAAAAAAATCATGATTTATTATGTAAGGGGCCCTTTTCTCATACTATATCTAAGACTCGTAAAATGTTAGGACCAGCCTGGCAATAACTTCACTTATATATTACTAATATTTTAGAACAAATTTCTAAAAAAATATATATATTTTCTTACTTTAATATAATATCAAACTTAACTTTTAAGAAAAGAAACTGAATTTTTCTAAAATAGAAAATTTGGCGAACCCATGCAAATGCACTGGTATTTGGTTAGTTATAAACATAATAACAAACTACTTCAGTTCCACATTAATCAACATATTTCAAACATGTATAAATAAAAGAGAAAATAATAATTTTACTACATTACTACCTGCCAGGTATGAAATATATTTTCTTTCAAAAAAAAAGGTATGAAATATATTCAACTAGTGTATATACTCGTGCGCACGGAAAAATTGTTTTAAAATTAAATTACAAATAAAATACTTTATTATTTGTAACACCCATAATAAGATTGCCTAGGATCTTATACGAGTATTAAAATTTCGTACTGGATACATTAATTTACAATATAAAAGTTCATACAAATATTACATCACATTGTAATATTACATCCAAAGTTAATACAATTCTCTTGTTAAATGTACATCAAGTACCACAACATATAATACAATCAAACTTTAAACAAAAAACATCAGCACGATCAGTCCGTAGCCTTCTCCTTACCCTTGTTGCGTGCTGAATGCGATCCTGCCTGTGAACCTGCACCAGAAGGAATGGGATGAGACATAATGTCTCAGTGAGCTCTACCCAACCTACTGTTTGGCGACCACAGGGAACCTAGGGTCGCCATGCCTACCTTGGCAATTTAGGGGAATCTAGAATCGCCAAGTCTTTAACCTGCCTATGACTTTAACTATAACTTTCCTGTAACTGTAAACTTTCTATGACTATAACTATAAATCATAAAACGAATAAAGTGTTTTATGTTAGCTGTTAGCGTTGAACAAGCAATTATCTGAGTTCATTTTACGGAGGGCACCCCGGGTGGAGCAACCCCGAGATACGTCTCCCTATGAACCGGTGAAACTCCTATCATATCAGGCTAACACCGGACTCCCTATGAAACGTGTGGACAACCCTCTCGGTGAAGTCCCATCCGGCGAATCCCGGAGTCTGATGAACACGCCCTATGACTGTGAAACGTGCAAGCACGCCAATATCTTTGATTAATTCTTTAACTTTGACATAAATTCAATACTATGATCATATCGTAATTCTATGACATATAACATATATTCTATGATTCCTTGACCCATCGTTCTCATGAGTCTCCTATGATTGTTGGAGGATCAACACCATAAACATATCTCTTACTATGATGGCTAAACATTCCCATGCCTATGCATTTCAAAGGAATATTTCTATAACTTTGTTCACCTCTTTAGGCTCTCTAACAATCAAACTATAAGCCTTCCCTAATGATCTAATCATGCTCTAAGGGATAGGTTCTTTAACGTTTAAAAGAGATACATAGTCCTTACACATCGCTTAATGAGTTTGGGATAGCATTGGATGGCTGAAATGGTGCAAGTAAAATGTAAAATTTTTCAGGTTCTGTCACCTTCAAAATCGTGACACGATTTTGGAATCGTGTCACGATTCCATGCCCAGAATTTGTGTTTTGCACTGCCTATAAAATCGTGACACGGTTGTAAAATCGTGACACGATTTTACCTGCAGTTGGACAGTTCAGGGCAATTTCAAAGCATAATTTTCACCATTTTTGGCACAATCAATCACACCCAAACATCATACAGCTTATGACACATTTCTAAGTCCTATAAACAACTTATAACATGTGAAATCAAGGAAAACCATCAAAGGGAAAAACTAGGGTTCTATGATTCACAAAAGGATCAAATGACTATAAAACTTAAAACTTAAGCAAGGAGGGTTCTAAAACCCACTAGGAGCTCACCTCAAACCCAAAGATTGCTTGCTAAGTCTTGAATCCAAACTCAAACTTCAAGTTCCAAAACTCTACTCAAGATCACCTCTAATTCCTTGGCTTTTCCTTCTTGTTCTTGCTCCAAAATTCCCAACAAAAGCTTGCTTGCCTCACAATTGTTTAGGAAGGAGTTTACTAGCTTAAAGGATGAAGATTTGATGATGAAGATGGTGGGGAGAAGGGGGCGAAAATGAGGGGAGAAAGGAAGGGAAAAATCTGATTTTGATGAAGAAGAAAAATGAGTAGAAACTCATAAACTTTCATATATATCCAAAAAAGCATTTTCCATTTATTTACAACTATGCCACTTCCTTATTACTACTTTGCCCTTGCTTGCAAACGAAGTTTCTAACGCTTATAACTGGTACATTTAAACGGGATATTACACTCTACCCCCCTTAAAGAAATTTCGTCCTCGAAATTTAGAAATTACCTGTAAAAAGATGCGGGTAGCTCTCCATCATCTCTGATTCCAATTCCCATGTAGCTTCACCATAGGGAGAACCTTTCCATATAACTTTGACAATTGGAATCTCTTTGTTCCTCAATGCTTTAACATCACGTTCAACAATCCGTTCCGGTTCGGGTCGAAAAGTCAAATCCGATCTTAAGTCGATAGATTCCAACTCTACTGGTTGGTGAGGATCAGGAATGAACTTCCTTAACTGTGAAACATGGAAAACATCATGCATTCCGGACATCGCCGGTGGCAGAGCCAGTTGATAAGCTGCTGGTCCGACACGTTTAAGTATCTCAAATGGCCCAATAAATCTTGGACTCAATTTCTTAGTCCTGAAAACACCTCGTAATCCTAGCTTAGGGGTAACTCTCAGGAAAACATGATCTCCCACTTCAAACTCTAGACGTCTTCGCCTCTTGTCCGCATAACTCTTCTGTCGACTTTGAGCAGTTTTAATCTTATCCTGAATGGATTTAATCTTCAAAGTGGTTTCCTGGATAATCTCAGGTCCCAAAATACTTTTATCTCCAACCTCTGACCAACAAAGCGGCGTTCTACACCTCCTGCCATATAGTGCCTCATAGGGTGCCATTCCGATGCTAGAATGGTAACTGTTATTATACGAAAATTCAATCAAAGGCAGATGATTATTCCAACTTGCTCCATCCTCTAAAATGCATGCACGTAACATATCCTCCAATGTCTGTATAGTTCTCTCTGATTGCCCATCTGTTTGAGGATGATGAGACGTACTCAACTTTAACCTTGTTCCCAAAGCTTTCTGAAAAGCCTTCCAAAAGTGAGAAGTGAAGATAGGATCTCTATCTGACACAATGCTGGTTGGAACACCATGTAGTTTCACAATTTCCGCTATGAACAATTCTGCGTACTGAGCAGCCCTGTAAGTAGTCCTAACCGGTAAAAAGTGAGCAGACTTAGTTAACCGATCGACAACTACCCAAATTGAATCATGTCCCCGTTGAGTCCGAGGTAACCCTGTCACAAAATCCATAGAGATTTCTTCCCATTTCCACTGAGGGATCTCCAAAGGTACAAGCATCCCTGCCGGTCTCTGATGTTCAATTTTCACTTGTTGACACACAATACAACGTGATACGAACTCCGCAATATCAGTCTTCATCCCTGGCCACCAATAATCCTTCTTTAAATCTTGGTACATTTTAGTGGTACCCGGATGAATACTGAAACTACTCTTGTGCGCCTCTTCCAAAATCAACCTTTTTAAACTGGTATCATTTGGAACACAAACTCTACCTTCAAACAGCAGAATACCATCCGAAGCCCTTGAAAACTCTGACTGACCAATCCTCCTCTGAAGATTCACATCTGATTCTTGAGCTTGCGCGATTCGGGACCGCAAATCACAAGTAACCTCTAATCTTTGTAACAAGACGCCATCATCCAATTCTGTAACGCTGAGATTAAGGTCTCGAAATTTCTCATACAATCCACAGGTATGCATCAGTACTTCTGCTTTAATCAATGATTTCCTGCTCAAGGCGTCAGCAACTACATTCGCCTTTCCAGGGTGATATTTTAACTCAAAATCAAAATCCTTTAAGTACTCCATCCATCTTCTCTGTCTCATGTTCAGCTCCCGTTGATCAAACAAATACTTTAAACTTTTATGGTCACTAAACAAGTCGAATTGTGCTCCATATAAATGGTGCCTCCACACTTTCAAAGCAAACACTATTGCCGCCAACTCAAGGTCATGAGTGGGGTAATTCTCCTCATGAGATTTAAGCTGTCGAGAAGCATAAGCTATCACATTACCTTCTTGCATAAGCACACTGCCTAATCCTTTAGAGGACGCATCACAATAAACCACATATCTCTTCTCAGGGTCTGGTATTGCCAATACTGGAGCCTTGGATAATTTCTTCCTCAAAGTCCGGAAACTTTTCTCACAATCTTCGTCCCAGACGAAAGGCACATCTTTCCTCGTGAGGCGTGTCAATGGCAACGCAATCTGCGAAAATCTCATAATAAATCTCCGGTAGTAACCTGCTAAACCCAGGAAACTCCGAACCTCTGTTACATTCGTTGGTCTGGCCCAATTAAGGACAGCTTCAACCTTTGATGAGTCAACTGACACTCCTCCTTTAGAAATAACATGCCCCAAAAACTGGATTTCTGATAACCAAAATTCACATTTGCTGAATTTTGCAAATAACTGATTTTCTCTGAGAATGTCCAAAACGATCCTCAGATGTTGAGCATGTTCCTGTGAGTCCTTTGAATAAATCAAGATATCATCTATGAAGATTACAACGAACTGATCCAGGTAAGGCTGAAAAATCCTATTCATGTAGTCCATAAACACAGCTGGAGCATTAGTCACTCCGAATGGCATAACCAAAAATTCATAATGTCCGTAACGTGTTCTGAACGCCGTCTTGGACACATCTGACGATTTGATACGAATCTGGTGGTATCCTGATCTGAGATCAATCTTTGAAAACACTGCAGCTCCTTTGAGTTGATCCAAAAGATCATCAATCCTCGGTAACGGGTACTTGTTCTTAATTGTTACTTTATTCAACCGACGGTAGTCAATGCACAATCTCATGCTACCATCCTTCTTCTTAACCAACAACACTGGCGCACCCCAAGGTGACACACTGGGCCTGATGAAATGTTTCTGAATCAAGTCTTCTAACTGAGACTTCAATTCCTTTAACTCTGATGGTGACATTCTATAAGGCGCCACTGATACTGGTTCTGATCCTGGGATGAGATCAATAGAAAACTCAACTTCCCGTTCAGGGGGTAAATTACTTATCTCTGAAGGAAACACATCCAAATAGTCACTGACAACAGGAATGTCACTGGGACTCAGTTCTGATTCTGAAGTCACAGTAACCATCACATAAAAACCATTATCCTGGGCACACATAAGCTGAGTAAGCTGATGAGTGCGATTGATTAACTCTGATAAAGCCACACCTTCAGTCGTATCATCCGTGGGCATAAAGATACACTTCTCCGCACATCCAATATAAACATGATTAGCAGATAGCCAATCCATTCCTAGAATCACATCAAGTTGTATCATAGGAAGACACACCAAGTCTATATAGTATGTCTTGCTAGATACAGTGATCGGGCAATTTTCACATATAAAGTTAGCTACAACTCCGCCCTCAGTAGCGGTAGATACCGTCATAGGAGGTATCAATGGTGACATAGACAATTGTAATGCTTCTACACACTTGTAAGAAATAAAGGAACATGTTGCACCACAATCAAATAACACTTTAACTGGAGTTTGGCCTAAGTAACACATACCGGCAATTAAATCTTCATTTGCCAAAGCCTTCTGGCCATCAAGGGAGTACACTCTACCCTTACTTGTTGTAGTACCTTCAGCTCCACTTTTACCTCTTCTTTCTGGACAATTTGCTAAAAAGTGCCCCGGCTGTCTACACCCGAAACACACACCTGTTTGCTTCATGCATTCACCGTGATGCATTTTTCCACAATATTTACAAGCAGCACTCGCCTGATGTGGAAACGACTGCTTACCCCTCTTAGGAGAACCCTTAGGCTTGTTCTCTTGATATCTATCTGGAAACTTTCCTTTTCTCTTTTCATATGCTGCAGCTTTCTCTTTCGCGGTCTTAGCAAAACCCGCTTCTGCCACCAAACTATCATGAACCATCTCGTCATAGCTAGTATTCCTCTGTAGACTCACGGCTGTATCAATCTCGCCTCTCAACCCACGTCTATACTGATTCATCTTCCAATTTTCATTTGCGGCATACTCGTTGTGAGAGGAGTAATACGACAATTCTTCAAACTTCTTTGTAAATTCGGTGACTGACATGCCACCTTGTTTCAACTCCAGGAATTCTTGTTCTTTCTTTACCTTATAAGACATCGGGATATACTTCTCTATCATAGCTTCCTTGAAGTTATCCCAGTTAACCTCAACATCGTTTGCTATCATTCGGCGTTGAGCGGACTCCCACCAATCTTCCGCTGCGCCTCTGAACTGGTTAGTGGCCAACAATACTTTACTTTCCTCAGGGCAATCCACCATCCGGAACACTTTCTCTATCTGTTTCAGCCATCTCTTGGCCTCTGGAGGTTCACCTTCCCCATTGAACTCAGGAGGGTGATTTCTGTTAAACTCCCGGTAGGATGGATTCGCCACTGCTGGTGGTGGTGTCTGCTGCTGAGCACCTTGTCCATGGTGCATCATCCCCATCCATTCTTGTTGAGCCTGAGCCTGTTGTTGGGCTTGCTGCTGCATCATGAGCATCATCTGCTGATGCTGTAACGCAGCCTGAGCTTGCTGCTCTTGGTATTGTTGCTGCAACGCCTGCTGCTGTTGCATCATTTGAGCCCAAAATTGCATATTAGGGTCTCCTCCGGCTTCCTCAGCATTAGCCTGATTTGATCTAGGCCTGCCAGGACCTCTTCTCCTCCCAGACATATTATCCTAACTGTCATACACAAGTCAAAGTGATCAGTTTCAACAAGATATAACATTTAGAATAATGTCCCGGATCCAAGAGATCCACAACTTGAATTGTATTTTAATGACCCATGGCACAGTCTGAATCGACCTGCTCTGATACCAAATTGTAACACCCATAATAAGATTGCCTAGGATCTTATACGAGTATTAAAATTTCGTACTGGATACATTAATTTACAATATAAAAGTTCATACAAATATTACATCACATTGTAATATTACATCCAAAGTTAATACAATTCTCTTGTTAAATGTACATCAAGTACCACAACATATAATACAATCAAACTTTAAACAAAAAACATCAGCACGATCAGTCCGTAGCCTTCTCCTTACCCTTGTTGCGTGCTGAATGCGATCCTGCCTGTGAACCTGCACCAGAAGGAATGGGATGAGACATAATGTCTCAGTGAGCTCTACCCAACCTACTGTTTGGCGACCACAGGGAACCTAGGGTCGCCATGCCTACCTTGGCAATTTAGGGGAATCTAGAATCGCCAAGTCTTTAACCTGCCTATGACTTTAACTATAACTTTCCTGTAACTGTAAACTTTCTATGACTATAACTATAAATCATAAAACGAATAAAGTGTTTTATGTTAGCTGTTAGCGTTGAACAAGCAATTATCTGAGTTCATTTTACGGAGGGCACCCCGGGTGGAGCAACCCCGAGATACGTCTCCCTATGAACCGGTGAAACTCCTATCATATCAGGCTAACACCGGACTCCCTATGAAACGTGTGGACAACCCTCTCGGTGAAGTCCCATCCGGCGAATCCCGGAGTCTGATGAACACGCCCTATGACTGTGAAACGTGCAAGCACGCCAATATCTTTGATTAATTCTTTAACTTTGACATAAATTCAATACTATGATCATATCGTAATTCTATGACATATAACATATATTCTATGATTCCTTGACCCATCGTTCTCATGAGTCTCCTATGATTGTTGGAGGATCAACACCATAAACATATCTCTTACTATGATGGCTAAACATTCCCATGCCTATGCATTTCAAAGGAATATTTCTATAACTTTGTTCACCTCTTTAGGCTCTCTAACAATCAAACTATAAGCCTTCCCTAATGATCTAATCATGCTCTAAGGGATAGGTTCTTTAACGTTTAAAAGAGATACATAGTCCTTACACATCGCTTAATGAGTTTGGGATAGCATTGGATGGCTGAAATGGTGCAAGTAAAATGTAAAATTTTTCAGGTTCTGTCACCTTCAAAATCGTGACACGATTTTGGAATCGTGTCACGATTCCATGCCCAGAATTTGTGTTTTGCGCTGCCTATAAAATCGTGACACGGTTGTAAAATCGTGACACGATTTTACCTGCAGTTGGACAGTTCAGGGCAATTTCAAAGCATAATTTTCACCATTTTTGGCACAATCAATCACACCCAAACATCATACAGCTTATGACACATTTCTAAGTCCTATAAACAACTTATAACATGTGAAATCAAGGAAAACCATCAAAGGGAAAAACTAGGGTTCTATGATTCACAAAAGGATCAAATGACTATAAAACTTAAAACTTAAGCAAGGAGGGTTCTAAAACCCACTAGGAGCTCACCTCAAACCCAAAGATTGCTTGCTAAGTCTTGAATCCAAACTCAAACTTCAAGTTCCAAAACTCTACTCAAGATCACCTCTAATTCCTTGGCTTTTCCTTCTTGTTCTTGCTCCAAAATTCCCAACAAAAGCTTGCTTGCCTCACAATTGTTTAGGAAGGAGTTTACTAGCTTAAAGGATGAAGATTTGATGATGAAGATGGTGGGGAGAAGGGGGCGAAAATGAGGGGAGAAAGGAAGGGAAAAATCTGATTTTGATGAAGAAGAAAAATGAGTAGAAACTCATAAACTTTCATATATATCCAAAAAAGCATTTTCCATTTATTTACAACTATGCCACTTCCTTATTACTACTTTGCCCTTGCTTGCAAACGAAGTTTCTAACGCTTATAACTGGTACATTTAAACGGGATATTACATTATTCACATATCATTGTTTTAGATTTTACTGTCAATTTTTTCATGGAAACTTTAAACATGAAACATCAGCACATAAAAATGAGATGAATTTTAAATTTCATGCTATATCTAAAATAAGTTTAGTGTGAGAGAAGGATATTCGGGTGACAAAGAAGACCTTTGGTCAAAGACTAATAAAAATATTTGCATTAAAATACTGGTCTTAGATTCTCTTAAGTAAAATATCCATCCTCTTGCAAGATTTTTTTTCTCGTTCTATAATCATCCACACCAACTTAAACCATTAAAACCTTTGAACTGGGGTTGACATTATTTCATAGTCTAAGAAAATAATTTGAGCAAAGAATAATTTCGACTCTTGTCAAAAAAAAGTTAGCTGCTTAAGCTAAGTTTAGGGTAAAAATCATTGATATTTAAGATACAAAAACTGATATATAATTGTTCCCCATAAGAGTTCTCATTACCACAACCAAACTCACCAAGTTCTATAACCAAGAGGGCAATGTGTTACGACATTCACATCTTACAATTCCAATAAAAAAAGTCGAACATATTTAGAAATCAGTGATCCACCATTACATATTTTTAAATCATATTGAAGCTGTCGAAACTATGTATATATACTAGTTTTTCATAGGAAAAACGGGTCACAAATCATTATCAAAAATTCTATACACTCGAAGTACCAGCGTCTAGAGAAAAGAGTAAACAGAATGTATGTAACATAATCTTGTGAACCACTTTTTACATTCAATGCAATGCAATTTACATTTCTTTAAGTTTTGTTTTCTTTAAAACTTTAAGCCTTTCTTTCCGTCTATTTTAACAACTTTTAAACAATCAATTGTTGGTTTATGTCGAAACTAGACAATTATCTTGATGCAAAAACGGTTTTCTTCATCTTTGTGTAAGCAAACTCATTAAAGATGTTGAATGTTCATGCTTTTCTGGAAATAATAATGCACAACATGTTCTAGGATTTCTAGTTTGATCCTACTTGTAATAAACAAAACTAGACTCGTCGTTTACCAAAAACACAGGTAAACAAATTGGCACGCCCAGTGGGACCCTGTTTGTGCATTTTCGGAAGAAATTTCCATAAATTTATATTTTTTCCTGGTTGTTCTTGTGAAAAAATGTTTATGGAAAATTTCAAATCATTCTGATAAGTTTTTCTGGAAAATCTTATTTGTGTATGCATTTAAGAAGTGGTAAAGCCCTTAAAGAAATGGTTCGTCCCGGTACTTTTGCATCATCTCCCCAGATGAATGCAAAATCTTCACAAGCACAATCTGCCCAGACGTCTATTCCTACAATGGATGCCAATGTTTCAACTGCTATGGGAGCAACTGCTCCTATACCAGATGGATATGGGGGAAACTGCCCCTATAACTGTGTCATCCACTGCTGCATTGACAAAATATGACTATGTGGCTTCAGTGCCACCATCAATAACTTTCCCTTTGACCCCTAGAGATCCAAATTATCAAGTGAAAACTTCGTTGGATAATAAATTTCTTTCTATTCAACAATTCACGATGTCTATGGTCACAATGGATTTTCCATATGACATGCCAATAACAATGATGGCTGGCCTGCACACAAGTGCGTCCACATATGCAGATAATGCCACTATGTTGACGCCTTATAATTCACAATTGCCTTCTAGTTCAAGCATTCCTGGTTGAAATGCTCTCCCATCTTTGACGAATAATTCCTTACTTTCTTTAAGACAACAGATGGATGACAGTAATCATGAGATTTGGGAACAGGTTGTTGCCCTTGATTTCCCTCATTGTATGGCCTAGTTTTCACCAATTTGTAAAGGCATGAGATTTTGGATTTGGGGAATTTGTTGATCCCTTGTTTGGGTAGGGGCAAACAAATCTTCTATTCTCCCCATTTGTGTGGCCAACAACTAGTAACTTTGGTTTGTATTTTGAATCATAGGATTGAACATTGTTCCATTGTTGTGTAGTTCGACCAGTCGAACTAGTGGCCCAACTAGAGGATGATGAAAATCCTCCAGTAATTTTAGTAAATAGAAATCAGGATGCTGATGTCGTAGTCAGAAATGTCCAACAAAATAATTTGGCAGGACATAATAACATAGCAAATTTGGTCGAAACCATTCTTGTTCAAAATGGCCTTAACATAGGCCTGCATAGGCCTAATTTTGTTTCGGCCCTGTCAGAGTACGTTCTTCAGACTGAATTTCCTAGGGGATGGAAGATTCCTAAGTTCACAAAATTTGTTGGTGACACCAGTGAATACACGGTGGAACATATTGCTCGTTATCTGACTGAGGCAGGGAACCTTGCAAATAATGAAAATTTAAGAATGAAATACTTCCTCAATTCTTTAACAAAGAATGCTTTCACATGGTTTACTACTCTTTCCCCACATTCAATCCATAATTGGAATCAATTAGAAAGAGTATTCCATGAACAATTTTACATGGGCCAATCTAAAATAAGTTTGAAAGAATTGGCTAGTGTTAGGCGTAATCTGCCAGAATCTATTGATGATTATCTCAATAGATTTAGACTATTGAAGGCTAGGTGTTTCACCCAAGTGCCTGAACATGAGTTAGTCGAAATGGCTGCTGGGGGTCTTGACTATTCCATTAGGAAAAAGTTAGATACTCAATATTTAAGAGATATGGCCCAGTTAGCTGATAGAGCTTGACAGGTCGAAAGACTGAAGGCTGAGAAAGCCAGAACTCATAAATATCATAAAAAAGAAAAGGTCGCATATGTCGAAAGGAAGGACAGTGACCAAGAGTTCGACATAGCTTATGAGGATGTCGAAGAAAATGAGGTTAATGTTACAGAATCGAAACGTGGGCCTCCTTACACTTGTAAATTGTTGAGGCCATCTGATGGGAAAAATCCTGCAGAACCAAAAAATGACAAATATATTCCCAAAATGAATACATTTGATATAACGAAATGTGACAAAATATTTGACCTCTTAGTTGCTGATGGACTAGTTATAATACCTAAGGATTTGAAAACTCCTCCATTAGAGCAACATAAAAAGAGAGGTTTTTGTAAGTTTCACAATTATTTGGGACATAAAACCTCACATTGCGTTCTTTTCAGGGATCTTGTTCAGAAAGCTTTGAATGAAGGAAGGTTAAAATTCGGAGAAAAAGCTAAGACTCGGATGCATGTAGATGTTGATCCCATGAAAGTTGTCGATGCAATGTACACAGAACCAACAGGTTGTATGGTGGTAGATGCCATAGTCGAAGCTGTGGAAAACCTGTCTGTCGAAGGCAATGCTGATATTGGTGAATATCAGATGGTGGGGGCTATTGAGGGCCCCAAAAGCCATGTTGAGACTATTTCTGACTCTCAATATGTTAAGATAATGAAGGTTGTTTTCCTTATGACCGAAGAAGAACTGATAGATTTCCTTAACCGCTGCAGACTAAAAAATTCAGAGGTCGCACTCTGCCCCAGATGCAGCGTAGTCTTTGATAAGAAGGCCACCAAAGGCCTTGAAAACTTCAAGCCCCAATCTAAGAAAAGGGAAACATGGTCTGCTGACCACAAGCCTAAATTTTCTTTTGATAGGAATTTTATCCCATTCGCAAATTCCTCTTCGACCACCACTCACTTTTTCAGAGATGGTCGACCAAAAACCTTTTTGCCAAAGGCAAAAGCTTCTGTTGGGAAATGGATTCATCCAACCCAACAGATTTCTCCAGTTGGGAAAACCAAAATGGAGAAAGGAAACACTAGTTCTGCTGTCACTAAGATTTTTGATGGGTCTAAGAAGTATGTTTACAGTAATAATTACAAAGGGAAAAATCCAATGATAAGGACCCAGTGGTGAAGGTACCAACTCCACAAGAAGGCTGCTGTAAAGGCCTTTGCTGATGTCAAAACTAATGAAGGTGATATCAAGGGCAAGAAAGTAGTCGAAGTGGCTAAAAAGCCAGCCAAAGAGAGGTTGTTCCCTGCATTACCTCCAATAAAGGAAATGACTACTGATGATGATAAGGATTTGGATTCAGATTTTATGGATTCAGAGCCTGACTTTGATGAAGGTGAGAAAAACACACAAGAAGGGGGGGTTGAATTGTGTGTGGGAAGTTTTTCCTTTCTCAAAAATTATGTTAAGTTCAGAATCAGGTTCTGAACTTTTATCAAAGAGTTTATGCAGCGGATTCAAATGTAAAGAGAGAGGGAAAGAAAGACACAAGATATTTTTATACTAGTTCCTTCCACAAGTTGGAAGTAGTCTAGTCCCCTTGTTACTAACAAGAGATTTGAACTATAATCAATTTGATTACAATTGCTCAGAACACAAAGTAATGAGACTTCAATGCTCAAACACCTAGTAAGAGACTTCTAATGCTCAAGACACTAAGTCAAGAGACTTCCAATGCTCAAAACACAAAGTAATGAGACTTCCCTGCTCAGAACACAAAGTAATGAGACTCTAATTGCTCAGAACACTAAGTAATGAGACTTCTGGTTTGCTCAGTATACAGACTGAGACTTTGAGGTTTCAAACAGATTTTACAAATACAGTTTGAGTTGAACACTTGATCAAATATCAGAGGTGTTCACTTAATACAACACAGGTATAAGACTCTAACCTTAAGAAATTCTAAGATACAAAGATTGAAAGAATTTCTAAGAGTTTTAGTGAAATACGAATTTTGGACAGCAAAACAGAGCACACTTTCAGTCAGTTGGTTTCAAGAGTCTTAGCAATTTCCTTCTTCAAATCTTCTTCCTTATATAGAGGAGAATAGAGCTGTTGAGGATTGCCCAGAAAATTAGCAAAGAGTTGTTGCAATTGGAAGCTAGGATAGCTGAAAATGTGTGCTGAAACTGAGCAGAAAACAGAGCAGCACGCAATATTTGAATTTGCTTTCCTTAAAAGATGGGGAATGTTTTGGCCAAGGAGACAACTGTTCCATTGGAGTTGTTCTGACACTGCAGGCATTAAATGTTGATGGTAACAGTTGCTTTTATATCCACGTCAGACTTCAGAAGCTTCTTCAGGAACACAGTACTTCAGAAGCTCTCTTCAGAAGCAGGGCTTCAGACGCACACTTCAGAAGCATTGTTCATCAAACACTCACTTCAGAAGCATTGTTCATCAGATGCTCCCTTCAGAAGTTGACTTTTGTTGACCTTCAGACTCAGCCTTCAGACGTTGACTTCTGTTGACCTTCAGACTCAGCCTTCAGACGTTGACCAACGTTGACCTTCAGACTCAGCCTTCAGACGCTGCCTTCAGACGCACCCTTCAGACTTTGCCTTCAGACGCAGTCTTCAGACTCTGCCTTCTGACCCAGTTTCGCTTCAGACTTGCAACCAAGCTTCTATGTTTTCCTTCTTGCTCTTAGCTTGTTCTTCCATAACCAATATTAATTAACCAACATTAAGAACGTGGTTCTGCACAACTTAGAAAAAAGCATTAGCAATACCAATTTTCTTTTTAACACTTTGTTATCATCAAAACCTTAAAGAGAGTTGTTGATACATTTTTGTTCCAACAATCTCCCCCTATCCAAAAGAGAGTTGTTCATACATTTTGTTCCAACAATTGATGTTATATGTAATGTCGTTTCAATGCTCCCTGCAAAGTATGATGTCTTTTCTGAAGTCGAAGAATCTGATGAAGATTTCGACCCAGAGCCTAATGCTAACAAGCTAGTGTGCTATTATATTACAAATTATGGCTGTGTGGATAAACATAAAGTCATGTTTGAAAAACCAGATGGTTCATTGAAAAGCTATTTGAAGCCCTTGTTTATACAAGAAAGAATGAATGAACTAGGCATCAACAAAGTTCTTGTTGATGGTGGAGTTGCAGTAAATATGATGCCCCAATCCTTACTGAGGAAGATTGGGAAGTTCGACACAGACTTAAACCCCACAATATAATTCTCACTAATTATGAAGAAAAAGTTGAATGTTCGCTTGGTGCTCTCCAAGTTAACTTAACGGTTGGAACCATAACAAGGCCTACAATTTTCATGGTGGTGCCCACCAAGGCGAATTTTAATGTACTCTTAAGTAGAGAATGGATACATGGAATTGGGGATGTGCCCTCTTCTATGCAACAAAGAATCTCCATCTGGATAAATGATGATTTGGTGGAGAACATCGATAAGAATTTGGCAAATATAGTGTCATGTCGTGCAGCTGAATCTGGTTTTATCGACCAGGACAATGTTTGCTCTGTCAGGCTATATCCTACCCATGGATTCATGTGGGAAAGGGAGTACCCAGAGAATGAATCTTTGGAGGAAGGAGTGATCCGTCCAACTGGGTGGGACATTGATAATAATTATTATGTCTGAACAAGAAGTTTGGGCAAAGATTATGGCCTATATGGCTGGAAATAAAATAAAAAAGGCTTTAGAAAGCCGAAATGCAACAAAAAATGGTTGTGGGAACCATAGATAAAATGTTTGCCGAAAACATTGATGTAAAAATGGTTGAGAGTCAGAGGCTTGATTGCATATATGACAAAGAGCCTTTGGGTTTTGAAAAAGACCCTTCTCTTTCGGCCAAAAAAATCCAAGAGGAAGTTGACTTGGGAGATGTATCAATCAAAAGACCAACTTATATCAATTCTAAAATTGATCCAGATTTGAAGGTTCAGACAGTTGAACTCTTGAAGGAGTTCAAAGATTATTTTGCTTGGGATTACAATGAAATGCCTAGATTAAGCAGGGAAATGGTGGAATTGAAATTGCCAATTCGACCAGATAAGAAGTCAGTAAAGCAACTTCCAAGAAGGTTTGCACCTCAAATTATGTCGAAAATCAAAGAGGAAATTGAAAGACTCCTCAAAAGCAAGTTCATTAGAACTGTAAGGTATGTCGAATGGTTATCAAATATTGTTCCTGTTATTAAGAAAAATGGGACTCTTCAAGTCTGTATATATTTTAGGGATTTAAATAATGCTACACCAAAGGATGAATATCCTATGCCAGTAGCAGAAATGTTAGTTGATTCAGCAGCAGGATTTGAATATTTAAGTATGCTTGACGGTTACTATGGCTATAATCAAATCTTTATTGCTGAAGAAGATGTGTCGAAAACAGCATTTCGTTACCCAAGGGCCTTAGGTACTTACGAATGGGTAGTGATGCCTTTTGGCCTAAAAATTGCTGGTGCTATATACCAAAGAGCAATGAATTCAATGTTTCATGATTTTATTGAAAATTTATGCAAGTTTACATTGATGATATTGTTGTAAAATCTTCGTCGAAAGATGAAAATTTAAATCATCTTCGACAATCATTTGAAAGAATGAGAAAATATGGATTGAAAATGAATCCACTAAAATGTGCCTTCTGTGTATGTGCAGGTGACTTCTTGAGATTTGTCGTACATAAAAAAGTCATTGAAATCAATCAGAATAAAACTAAGGCTATCCTGGAAACTAAGCCTCCTTCGACCAAGAAAGAGCTTCAATCTTTATTGGGGAAAATTAACTTTCTAAGAAGATTTATCTCAACCTTAAGTGGCAAAACACAAGCTTTTTCGCCATTACTTCGACTGAAGAAAGAGGATAGTTTTCACTGGGGGCAGGAGCATCAAAAGGTTTTCGACACAATCAAAGATTATCTGACAAAGCCTCCAATTTTGTTGCCTCCAATTAGGAATAAGAACATGAAATTGTATATTTCAGCATCTGATTCAACCATAAGGAGTATGTTAGCCTAGGAGGATGATAATGGTGTCGAAAGAGCCATATATTATCTTAGTCGAGTTTTAAATGATGCTGAAACTAGGTATAGTCCCATTGAAAAATTGTGTTTATGTATGTATTTTTCATGTACTAAACTTAACCAATATATAAAGCCTATTGATGTTTATGTTTATTCGTAGTTTGATGTTATTAAACATATGTTGTCTAAACCAATTCTACACAGTCGAATTGGAAAATAGGCTTTAGCACTCTCTGAATATTCACTAACTTATCAGCCTTTAAAAGCAATTAAAGGTCAATTGTTGTTGATTTTATAGTAGATCATTCTTTGGTCGAAGTAACACAAAGTTATGTGAATAAAAAGCCTTGGACTTTATATTTTGATGGTTCTAACCATAAAAATGGTACTGTAGTTGGTATATTGATAATTTCTCCTTTAATATAAGATAAATGGTCATTGCTCCAATAATGAGGCTGAATATGAAGCCTTGATAACATGATTGCAAATGTTATTGGAACTAGGGGCAAAAGATATCGAAATAAAAGGAGATTCAGAATTGGTGGTGAAACAATTAACAAAAGAGTACAAATGTATCAATGAAAATTTAATCATGTATTTTGTTTCTGCTAATTCATTGTTAAAACATTTCGACTCCATTAGCATCCAACATGTGCTTCGAATTGAAAATCAAGAGGCCAATGACCTGGCATAGGTTGCTTCAGGTTACAAAGTTCCGAAATGTCAACTCCAAGAATTGATTGAAATCAAAGATAAATTGATTTTGACAGATTTTTCTTTGACACAATTGTCAATGCCAAAAATTGGGGGAGGGTGGGGAAATGGTGAAGATGGTTCAATTTCTAAAAACTTAGAAAATTTTGAAATTTTTGCCAATGACAATCTGACGAACATTGACTGGCAAAAGCCAATTGTCGAATATCTTGAGAATCCATCAGGAATAGTTTGTCGAAAGATTGAGTATAGAGCTTTAAGTTATGTAATCATTGGAAATGAATTATTCAAAAAGACTCTAGAAGGAGAGGCACAAGTGAAGGATATATTGCTGCAAAAATACTTGGTAACCGTCAGGGAAATGATCAACGGGTTTTACTCTGTAGAAATCATTCACATCCCCAGAGAGCAAAACACCAGGGCGGATGTCCTATCCAAACTAGCTAGCACACGGTCAACAAGAGTAAATCATTTTTTCGTACAATAAACGCTTGAGAAGCCTAGCTACGAGACAAATGTAAAAATTGTGCTGGCAGTAAGTGAAGCTGCCCAGACAATGTGGACGACGCCCATCAAAGCATACATCAAGGAAGTAAAACTCCCGACGAACCTCGTTGATGCTTGTTGCGGTGATTTTCGGAGATCAAGCTATTGATTAGCGTTGACTCACTAATTTTATTTCACGACTGAACTTTTAATTTTTCAAAAGAAAAGTGGAAAAAAGCTCTAAATTACCACATTTTTTAAAGATTTAGGATTCGGGGGTTAGTTACGTTTAAGGAAGGTGTTAGCACCCTAAACGTTCGTAGTACTCTACGAGAACCTCTTGATTTTATTTATTTATTTTGGTTATAACTTGCTTACATATTTTTTTTTAAAAGAAAAGAAGAAATTAGAGTAGTGAGGAAAAATGTTTTTTTTTTTATTTTTATTTTTTATGACCTTTTCAAAACTAATAAAAAATACAAAAACAAATCAATCGGCATTTTTACCCCGAACTACGAGGTTTTAATCCCTCACGGGTACGTAGGCAAAGGACCCTGTCCTTCCAAATCATAAAAAATAAAAAAAAAACATTTTTCCTCACTACTCTAATTTCTTCTTTTCTTTTAAAAAAAAATATGTAAGCAAGTTATAGCCAAAATAAATAAATAAAATCAAGAGGTTCTCGTAGAGTACTACGAACGTTTAGGGTGCTAACACCTTCCTTAAACGTAACTAACCCCCGAACCCTAAATCTTTAAAAAATGTGGTAATTTAGAACTTTTTCCACTTTTCTTTTAAAAAATTAAAAGTTCAGTCGTGAAATAAAATTAGTGAGTCAACGCTAATCAATAGCTTGATCTCCGAAAATCACCGCGACAGAAATGGCGATTTCACTGGGGATGACACTTGGGGAAAAATAGTTACAAATTGTTCATGATTGATTGATATGAAGAGAAAGACTCAGGGTGTTTAATGCAACCATGTATTGAATGATGTTGTTTGTATGTTGTATATGCATGAATGTATGTGTGAATGTATGTATGACAATACGACTTGTATAACTGTATGGAGAATTGACTTGTGTGATAGTATGACTGATGGACTTGATGAGACAAGCCTGGATAGGTAGGATGGAAAGTGGACCGACGGCGCAGTACAAACACTCAGCAATCTTCAATGGGGATGATGCCACTGGGGACATATCAAAAATATTGACGGGGGTAGAGCCCGATATATGCAACAACTGATGAGGAGTAAACACTTCCTGGGGAGAACGTTCTAATCCAAAAAATTGGTAGAAGAACTGGTGCTCTGTGGTCATGTTTATCTTTTGTTTTTTTTAATCCCTAACTTTTGTCTGGACTGCCTTTTCGGGTTTTCAGTCCTCGAGGAATACGTTCTTTTGTATGCCCTTAATTTTTGTCTGGACCGCCTTTTCAGGTTTTCAGTCCACCGGGACGCTCATTTTTGGACTCCCGGTAATACCACTAATTTTATTTCACGACTGAACTTTTAATTTTTCAAAAGAAAAGTGGAAAAAGTTCTAAATTACCACATTTTTTAAAGATTTAAGGTTCGGGGGTTAGTTACGTTTAAGGAAAGTGTTAGCACCCTAAACGTTCGTAGTACTCTACGAGAACCTCTTGATTTTATTTATTTATTTTTGCTATAACTTGCTTACATATTTTTTTTAAAAGAAAAGAAGCAATTAGAGTAGTGAGGAAAAATGTTTTTTTTTTATTTTTATTTTTTATGATTTGGAAGGACAAGGTCCTTTGCCTACGTACCCGTGAGGGATCAAAACCTCGTAGTTCGGGGTAAAAATGCCGATTGATTTGTTTTTGTGTTTTTTAGTTTTTGAAAAGGTTTTAAAGATAAAAATAAAGTCAAGTGGCAAAAATGAGATTGGTTTGTATTTTTTATTTTTAGAAAATGATTTAAATATTATTAAAATGGATTAATGATTTTTTAGGAAAATAAAAGAAGAATAAGGGGCACTTGATTGAAAATCAAGGTTTGTTTAAGAAAAGATTTTTTGTGAATTGCATGTTTTTGTTTTTTTAATAATTAACTAAAACTAAAAAAACATAACCAAAAAGCTAAACGCGAGGAATTTCCCTGGTGACGTTGGATCACCACGAAATCCTTTTGAAATTAAACTAACCTAATATTTTTGCTTTTTTTTGTTTCTGACATAAAGCAGAATAAATAAATGTGAATATCGGTGCATATTTTCATTTATATTTACATCATTCCTAAATACATTCTAATAACATAAAAAAAATGACAACATAATAAATAAAAATAAAATTGCAAATGCATTAAAGTAAATATGCTAAAAATAAATAAAGAAATAAAGATGCATGAAATGCAAGACAATAAATAAATATGTTGCATAATATAAATAAAGAAAATAAAAAATGCATGAAATGCAAGACAAAAAATAAATATGTTGCATAAAAATAAATAAAGAAAAATAAGAATGTATGAGGTGCTGAAATATAAAAGCATTAAAGTAAATAAAGTAAATAAATGCATAATAATAAACTAAAAAGAACTAAAAAAGAACTACAAGATTAATAAAATAAAATAAAAAAATAGAGAAAATGAAAAATGATAAAAATAGTAAGATAAAATGTATGAGGAAATAAATAATGGATGAGAAATGAAATAAAAAAAGAAATGCAAGAAAAAAGAAATAAAACAAAGAAATAAAAAAATAGGAACAAGGTGGGTGCAGCAGCAGGTAAAGGGGTGCAAAGAGCAAAGCAGTAGAGAGGAGGAAAGAAACAGAATGGGCCGCGTGGGCCTAGGCTTATAAGAGAAAATTTTCAAATTTTTTTACTTCATTTCTTCCTTTCCTTCTCTCTCTTCACCTCTTCCTTCTCCCTTCTCTCTAAAACTTCCGGTGGCCGGAAAAGAATTCCGGCGCGGCGGCCGGCCGGCCTAGGTGGCAGCGCCACCGCTTCGGAGTTCAAAACTCCGCCGATTTAAAAAGAAACACCGTTTTTAGATATCCTTTTTCTCCCTCTTTCAAAATATCCACTCAAAAAAACCCAAAAACTTTTCAAAACCTCAAGAGCTAAGTTTTTTTATTCGAATGTTGGTTTTGTTGGTTTCGAATGTGATGTTTGGTTTTGTTGGTTTCGAATGTTGGATTTGTTGGTTTCGAATGTGATGTTTGTGGTTCAGTTGAGTTCTTTGTGGTGGTTGGTCGTGGGTTTTGTGGTGGTTGGCCGCGGCTTTGGTGGTTTTGGGGGTGGCCGAATTGTTGTTGATTTTGGAGGGTGGCCGAATTGTTGGTGGTTGGTCGTGAGTTTTGTTGTTGATTTTGAAATAACAATAAAAACATTTAAAAGAATAAAAATAAAAATAATAATAAAAACAAAAAGATGGACCAGAACGAAACCAAAAAAAATGAGGTATTTTAAAATACCTCTCTCAACATCCCGAACAGCTGACGTTTACCTTTATTTCTTGTCGTCAATGGCAGTTCGGCAACATCCCGAACAGCTGACATTTACCTTTGTTTCTTGTCGTCAGTGGCAGTTCGGCAACATCCCAAACAGTTGAAAGTTACCTTTGTTTCTTGTCGTCAGTGGCAGTTCAGGCACATCCCGAACAGCTGACATATACCTTTATTTCATGTCGTCAGTGGCAGTTCGGCAACATCCCGAACAGCTGACATCTACCTTTGTTTCTTGTCGTCAGTGGCAGTTCGGCAACATCCCGAACAGCTGACATTTACCTTTGTTTCTTGTCGTCAGTGGCAGTTCAGGCAACATCCCAAACAGTTGACATTTACCTTTGTTTCTTGTCGTCAGTGGCAGTTAGGCAACATACCCAACAGCTGACATTTACATTTTACCTTCTTTAAACTACCCTCACAACGGTAGTAGGTAAAATATTTTGTCGGTCTTCATTAAGCTATCCATACAACGATAGTAGACCATGTCTTTTCCCTTCTATTACCTTTTTTAAGCTATCAATACACGATAGTAGGTAATACATGTCATCTGTCTTCTTTAAGCTATCATATTTGTTGATAGTAGACAGTGTCTCCTTCTTTTACCTTTTTTAAGCTATTAATACACGATAGTAGGTAATACATGTCATATGTCTTCTTTAAGCTATCATCTTTGTTGATAGTAGACAGTGTTTCCTTCTTTTACCTTTTTTAAGCTATCATTTACACGATAGTAGGTAACATCTGTCTTTGTCTTTGTTAGGCTATCATTCTGAATCAATGCGATAATAGACATTTCATTCCCCAGTGAAATTGTATTATCCCCCGAGTGGAGTCGGATCCCTTTTCTTTAACGAACTCGGGTATCCTTTTGTTTTGTTTTATCCCCAGTCAGGTCATCTTCGCCGTCTTGCATTTGCATTTGCATCACGAGCATTTCACATTTTTTTAGGTCCAAATTGGTGTACTCTGTATTTAAGTCCCTTCGACATGCCGAATCAAAGATTTTAGCTTCAAATCTCCGGACGAAGAGACTTAAATATGGGCATTTGTCATACCCCAATTTTTGACCTAAAATTTCTTTTTTTACTCGTCTTTTTGGTTCGGAATTTTTCGTTGTCTCAGACGAAATTTCGGCAGAGAGGTATTTTAAAATACCTCATTTTAAAAATATTTTATTTTATTTTCAATCAATTTCAAAAGGTCTGTATTTTTCACTCATTTTCTAAAATCAACCATCAATCATATGTAGACTGAACATCAATAAACCCGTTGAACACTGTAACCCTATGCTCTCTCTCGACTTTGAGTTCCCTGTTTACGAAGCTGAAGAAGAGGAGGATGAAGGGATTCCCGAAAAGATCTATCGGTTATTAGTGTATGAAAGGATTAACTTGGGTTCCGAAGAACTGCCAATACAATATTCCTGGTCGAATCCCAGATGAACGGTGCCATTGAATCTGCATAAAAAAACAAAACAGAAAATACAACAAGAAAAGGAAAAAACAAAAAACAAAAAAACAAAAAAAAAAAAGAAAAATACATCAAGAAGATAGTGCAGAAGATGGTAGCCACTTACAGGACTGGCATGTTACCGTACACTTTGAATGGGTACCGTACCTCAGTGCGTACTTCAACAGGGGCAACTCCTTTCTCTTTAGTTTACGGCATGGAAGCAATGCTCCCTGTGGAAGTCGAGATCCCGTCAATGAGAGTTCTGATGGAAGCCAAGTTGTCTCAGGCTGAATGGTGTCAAAGTAGGTATGATCAGCTGAACTTGATTGAGGAAAAACGCATGACTGCCTTGTGTCATGGACAACTATATCAAAGGAGGATGAAACAAGTCGTTGACAAGAAGGTTCGTCCCCATGAATTTCGAGAAGGAGACCTGGTGCTCAAAAAGATTTTATCCTTTCAACCGGATTCCAGGGGCAAATGGACTTCTAACTATGAAGGTCCATATGTCGTCAAGAGAGCGTTCTTCGGTGGTGCAATGACTCTTACGACTATGGATGGTGATGAGCTTCCCCATCCTGTGAACGCCGATGCAGTCAAGAAATACTTTGTCTAAAAATAAAAGAACAGCTCGGTAAGTCGAAAACCTGAAAGGACGGCTTAGGCAAAAATGAGCGTCTCGGTGGACTGAAAACCCGAAAGGGCGGTCCAGGCAAAAATTAGAGACATAAAACAGAAAAATAATCATCCTGACAGGTCGAAAACCCGAAAGGGCGATCTGTGCAAAAATTAAGGATCAAAAGACAAAGTAACTGCATCAGGTTGGCCATGACTCACTTAGGGCACATTAGCTGTCAAAGAGACTCTGAATCTGAAGCATCCAAACAGTGGAATTCAAAGTTGTTAGGGAGAATAACGGTTATTGTGTTCAATGTACCTTCCCCTTATATTTACCATTTTCCAAACTTTGTGAGATCCGTGGAGCCACGCCATCGGCGGGCCACCACTCTGTTAAATGAATTTGAGCATGTGCCTTTTATTTGGAATTCCCATTTATTCGGTTTATAAAATTTCTTCTATTTTTGATGGTAGTACTTGAAGTAAAATATTTTTCAAAAATTATAAATCTTTTTATATTTTTGGAAAGCATAAACAACAAACACATTCTCTCTGAACTCATGAATAAGTGAAGTGTGCGTCAATATCCGTCCCAAGAACGGGTAGACTCTGCAGGTTAAACATGGTCAATTGCTTAAAAAAAAGAAAGAAAAGAAAAAGCTCGGTAAGTCGAAAACCTGAAGAGGCGGCTTAAGCAAAAATGAGCGTCGCGGTGGATCGAAAACCCGAAAGGGCGATCTAGGCAAAAATTAGGGGCATACAAAATAACACATTCCCGGTGGATCGAAAACCCGAAAGGGCGGTTCAGACAAAAGTTAGGGATTCAAAAAGAAGAAAAAACAAAAAGCATGACCACAGAAACACCAGTTCTTCTACCAGGTTTTTGGGTTAGCACGATTTCCCCAAGAAGTGTTTATTCCTCATCAGTTGTTACGACTTTACCCCCTTAATGTTTTGATATGTCCCCAATGGCATCATTCCCAATGAAGATTGCAGAGTGTTTGTAATGCGACGTCGGTCCACTATCCATCTTACCTGTCCAGTCTTGTGTCATCAAGTTCATCGGTCATACAATCATACAAGTCAATCCTCCATACAGTCATACCAGTCGTATAGTCATACATACATTCATGCATATACACATTCATGCATATACACATTCATGCATATACAACATACAAACAATATCATTCAATACATGGTTGCATTAACCACCCTGAGTCTTGCTCTTCATATCAATCAATCATGAACAATTTGTAACTCTTTTTCCCCAAGTATCATCCCCAGTGTGTCTGGTCCAGAGATGTCACCCTCTTTCTGCCAGGTGGCAGTTCTTTAATGAACAGCTTGTGCGGTCTTTTCGCCAAGTGGCAGTTCTTTAATGAACAGCTTGTGCATGTCTTTTATCTTGTCTTTATGCCAAGTGGCAGTTCTTTAATAAACAACTTGTGCGGTCTTTTCGCCAAGTGGCAGTTCTTTAATGAACAGCTTGTGCATGTCTTTTATCTTGTCTTTATGTCAAGTGGCAGTTCTTTAATGAACAGCTTGTGCGGTCTTTTCGCCAAGTGGTAGTCCTTTAACGAACAACTTGTGCATGTGTACCTTTTGTTTGGTCGTCAGTGGCAGTTCGTCAACATCCCGAACAGCTGACGTTTACCTTTATTTCTTGTCGTTAGTGGCAGTTCGGCAACATCTCGAACAACTGACATTTACCTTTGTTTCTTGTCGTCAGTGGCAGTTCAGGCAACATCCCAAACAGCTGACATATACCTTTATTTCATGTCGTCAATGGCAGTTCGGCAACATCCCGAACAGCTGACATTTACCTTTGTTTCTTGTCGTCAGTGGCAGTTCAGGCAACATCCCGAACAGTTGACATTTACCTTTGTTTCTTGTCGTCAGTGGCAGTTCGGCAACATCCCGAACAGCTGACATTTACATTTTACCTTCTTTAAGCTACCCTCACAACGGTAGTAGGTAAAGTACTTTGTCGGTCTTCATTAAGCTATCCATACAACGATAGTAGACCATGTTTTTTCCCTTCTATTACCTTTTTTAAGCTATCAATACATGATAGTAGGTAATACATGTCATCTGTCTTCTTTAAGCTATCATCTTTGTTGATAGTAGACAGTGTCTCCTTCTATTACCTTTTTTAAGCTACCAATACACGATAGTAGGTAATACATGTCATCTGTCTTCTTTAAGCTATCATCTTTGTTGATAGTAGACAGTGTCTCCTTCTTTTACCTTTTTTAAGCTATCATTTACATGATATTAGGTAACATCGGTCTTTGTCTTTGTTAGGCTATCGTTCTGAATCAATGTGATAATAGACATTTCATTCCCCAGTGAAACTGTATTATCGCCCCAGTGGTGTCGGATCCCTTTTCTTTAACGAACTCGGGTATCCTTTTGTTTTGTTTTATCCCCAGTTAGGTCATCTTCGCCGTCTTGCATTTGCATTTGCATCATGAGCATTTCACATTTTTTTTTAGGTCCAATTTGGTGTACTCTGTATTTAATTCCCTTCGACCCGCCGAATCAAAGATTTTATCTTCAAATCTCCGGACTGAAGGTGAGAAAAACACACACACAAGAAGGGGGGGTTGAATTGTGTGACTCTAAAAACTTGTTCTTTTCTTTTTCAAAGACTTAAAACAAGTTCAGAACCAGGTTCTGAACTGTTATCAGAATGTATGCAGCGGATTAAACAAGTAAAAGAGATAAGGGAAGAGAGGCACACAGAAATTATACAGGTTCCTTCTCAATGTGAGAAGTAGTCCTGTCCCCTTGTATCCAACAAGAGAGTTTCACTATAATCTGAAGATTACACAATGCTCAACCACTAAGGAAGAGACTCCCAGTTGCTCAATCACAAAGAAAGAGGCTTCTATGCTCAACCACCAAGGAAGAGGCTTCCAATGCTCAAGTCACTAAGACAAGAGACTTCCCAATGCTCAAGTCACTAAGACAAGAGACTTCTGACTCAGACCACAAAGGAATGAGGTTACAATTGCTTAGTATACAGACTAAGACTTGAGGGACCAAACTGGTTTACAAGTAAAGAAGTTTGGGATGAACACTTGATCAAATATCAGAGGTGTTCTCTTAATACAACACAGGTTACACTACAAGAAAACCGCAATTTAGCGTCGGCCAAAAACCCACTCTAATAGGGCTAAAACCGACGCTAACACAGATTTAGCGTCGGATTAGCGTCGGGGTCGGGGGCAGGCTAAAAAATTCGAAGTTACTGGGTAAAGTCGGCTATTTGCCCTCCGAGGCTAACATAGCGTCGGTTAATCCGACTCTAAAACCGACTCTTCGCAAAAGCCGACGCTATTAAATTCAAAATAAAAAAGTCAATAAATAATTTAGAGTTTGCCAGACCGACGCTAATTATAAAATTTAGAGTCGGCTACAATAACGCTAAAGTCAACTTCGAAACCAGTCAACTAAATCTTTTAGAGTCGGCCAGCCCACTCTACAGTCAAACAAGTCAACTAAATATTAGAGTCGGTTAGGCCGACGCTAAAGTCAGCTTTAAAGAAAAAAAATTAATTTTTAGTCAGTATTACGATTATTGTGATACTACAAAATAGTCTAAAACTACAAAATAGGTACCTGCAGTTTATGAAAAGTTCAAATTCAGTGCCTCAATAACATCTTTGAATCGATGAAAATAAATTATTTTTTTTCTGAATGAGTGAAAATTAAATATTTGCCATATTCACCATACATAGATGGTCAAGATATAACATTATATAATTGTCACATTATCACATACATGGATGGTTAGGATTTAAATTTGTTTAAATGGTCACATGACTACTTTTTGAAGTCGCCTCATTTTGTTTTAATGGTCATGATTTACTCCTCTCGCATAAAAAAGTTCTCACTTGTGTGCAAGTAAAAATAAAAACAAAGTTTTCAAAAATGTTATTACATTAACATAGAAGTGTTTGTTTTTCCCTTAAAGCTTATTAATGGAATGATTGATCACTAATGGATTAAATTAACACCAAAAAGAAAGTAAGTAACAAATGTTGAAGGATGAAGAGTAATATGGCCATATGCACTGAACTACGGCAACGGAAATTCCCCTCGCATTAAGAAATTAATAAAACAGAAGTTATACCTCCTTCCTATGAAAAATGCCAGCAGCAAGTGCAGCTGATGCATTGGTTTTAGTAAACACATCGGAGAAGTGATCAGGAACGCCTGCACCACTACTTGCAATCACAGGGATACTAACGGCATCTGAGATCAACTTAATTAAATCTACACGAATCGTTTTCCTTGACCTGAAATATTGATAACAGCAATAGACATACACAAATTAGAAAGAATGTCAAGTTTAGAGTCAAGTTAGAGGCATATGTCTTATTTTACTCTTCCTTAATCGGGAAGACTGACTCGGTCATTTAGATAAGAAATCAGCGCAAATAGCCATTTTTATTTATTTAAATTCGTTGATGATGATGATGGTATTCAAAACAATTAAACATTTCCAAACAATGAAATTTAACAGCTAATGAAACCTCATCAAAACAGTAAAATCAGGTAAAAGATAGAGTGAGACTGACCATCACAATCGATGCAATTTAATAGTATTTCACCAGCACCAAGTTCTTCAACAGCTCTTGCCAGTTCAAAAGCATCAATTGGCCGACCTTCTCGCCCCCCATTAACCTTACAATAGACAAAAGAAGTATTGTGAGATAAGAATTTCAGGAAGCAAGTAGTCAAATGAATTTATTTTCATTATATTCCTTTGACGAAATTCTAAGAGACCCATGAATTACAATCTCGCGATGATCCACTGAACAAAGGTGGGAGTTTCAATTCTTGTTAGGCAATAATATTTCAAAATGAGGTCTACCACATCTAAACCAATTTACCATATATATTTTCAATGGTGTTACTTTCACATTTTTTCATGCTAGATTACTACCATTTTATATCATTTACATTTTACATTTCTAATGACAAGTTTTGTAGTTTTGATTCTTGTTATCTCTAAAGTACTAAAACTGTTACTTAGTCATGAAACCTTTATTTTTTACATCGGACATCCTTAATATTTTTATTCCGTAGAAAACTACTACTTCTAAATTATATATCCCTTGTTGTGTCTGGTCAAGTTTTGTATGACAGGAAGAATCAATTATAAGTTGTCCCTCTAGCAATGTCTATTTGTAACAGTGCAATGTTTAAATGAAAGAAAAACAAGACTAAGAGATCTAGCTTAGTGAATATGTTCAAAAAAGTTAGTGAAGAGATAATAAACTTACTGTACACTGATAGCAGGCATATTCTTCTCCATTTAGACCTGAAACCAACACAAAATTGTCTTTGAGTATTCATTTTCATGAAACATCATCTTCTCAGTTTTTCATCTTAAAGTGCTCTCACAAGGAAAAGCAGGCAAATAACAATAGAAGAGAATAGAATACATCCATAGGACATCCTACTTCAAACAAGTACTAGGCATAATTCTTCAGGACCAAACCTAAAGATGCCAGATCTTCCTACTTGCAATTGACCTATGTATCTCATTAATCATTAAGGTATGATTCAACCAATTTAGATAACTTATACATAAAAATATTAAAATCAGGAAGAAATGGAAAAAACTTCACCTGGACTTGAAACCTTTATGGTCTGGAATTGCACATCATTTGGATTGTTTATGTAAACCCTACGAGGATCGATACTAACAACCACTGCCTGCAAATTGAAAATAAATTGCTATATAGTCAATTCATCCATACATCAAGTATCAAATGGAACAAAAACACACAGAGTAGTTGGCATGACATATGATCAGCTTCAGTAACATATACTGATATACATTAATTTCAATGAACAAGGTAATAATGAAAAGGGGAGGGGAGGATAACGGTACATGCATGTTCAGGGAGTTTCATCAAGTACTTGTATTTACATGGATAAGGGGGAAAAATATAGAAGTAAACATGACCATTGGCTGTTAGCTTACCTGATTCCCATAAACTCTTGATATCTGCTCTAAGCTGGTCTTCCCTGTTTTTACCTAAATATGACAGTCATTGCAACATCAGAGATAGTACGATTTTTAGAGGATATCATTAGAAACAAGCAATAGGTTGAATTCCATACTCCAGTTCTTAAATATTCTTCGGCAGCATAAACTGCATCACTTCCATACTCTTTGTTCATCAAACTAAACGATATGGTGTGGTACAAGTTGCTCACATTGGTTCAAGCAAGGACTTGACAATGCATGACTCACCAACATGCACATTAACATAATAAGCACCACCAATTATGTTCTTCACCAACAATTGCATTATCAAATACTTACATCCATACAATCAACCAATCATTATCAATTCATTTTTATTCTATCATATCATCATGAACATAAAACAAAATGCAAGTTATCTGGTCATTAAATCACTTTTCAACAAAGTTCGTCTATTTACACCACTTTCTACATTTCCAAGTATTTCAACAAAACAAGATAAACTTGATCAAACACCTCAACCAAGCACATACACTACTCACATATGATCACAGTAGCTTATGCATATAGGTATCATAGGCCGATTCCAATTAATTCCGACATTTCACAAAGTTCGTCTATTTTCTCAAAAATCGTCTTTTTCCAAATAGTTCACCGAAACGAGACATTCATGCTCAAACACATCAACAAAGCGTTTTCATATATTATATAACATCACAATACCTCATACATAACAACATCATAGCTCAATTCCAATTAATTCCGACATTTCACAAAGTTCGTCTATTTTCTCAAAAATCGTCTTTTTCCAAATAGTTCACCGAAACGAGACGCTCATGCTCAAACACATCAACAAAGCATTTTCATATATTACATAACATCACAGTAGCTCATACATATCAACACCATAACTCAATTCCAATTAATTCCGACATTTCACAAAGTTCATCTATTTTCTCAAAAATCGTCTTTTTCCAAATAGTTCACCGAAACGAGATGTTCATGCTCAAACACATCAACAAAGCGTTTTCATATATTATATAACATCACAATACCTCATAAATATCAACAGCATAGCTCAATTCCAATTAATTCCGACATTTCACAAAGTTCGTCTATTTTCTCAAAAATCGTCTTTTTCCAAATAGTTCACCGAAACGAGACGCTCATGCTCAAACACATCAACAAAGCATTTTCATATATTACATAACATCACAGTAGCTCATACATATCAACATCATAGCTCATCCAATTAATTCTGAGATTTCACAAAGTTCGTCTATTTTCTCAAAAATCGTCTTTTTTTCCAAATAATTCACCAACATTTAAAGTCAATCCAATTGATGTTCCAGCAAGTTTAGAAGGCGAAACAGTAGTTAAACACATCAAAAGAAACACTTAGGGATGTCCAGAATAGCCCCCAACCACCCGGAACGCCAAAAATCATCGTCATGTTCATTTTTCACCAAAACCCACAATTTTCACATTTTTTTTATATTTAAACTTCATAAACAACCACACCAATTCAAACCCCATCAACACACAATCATACATAACATTGATGAAGTGAAATCAAACATGTTTCAACAACAATCATACATCAATTCATGATTTGCACCCTACTAATCCACAATCATCAAAACAACTTATCAATAACAACAGCTTTGAAGTTTAAGCATATAACTCAACAATTTCATGAAGTTTATCATACCCACAAATTCACATGTATTAGGAGCACGAAATTCATCATCAAAGATCATCAAAAGTCACAATTAACATAAAAGCACTTAAACCCATAATTGAAAGTAGAGATTATGACTTAATTAATGAAAGGAACCATCCACCTTTACCATCAAAAATACAATATTATTCTTATAGAATGGATCGTAGAGAACAGACAATTAAGAGGATATTAGTAGGCAGAGAACACAAATCGATGGACAGACATTATGAAGTTCATTACAAAAGACTATAAAAGCCCATACTGGTAAAGATATGCACACAGGAATTTCATTACGCTACAATATCATGGCAGCACCTTGTTGTTAAATAAAGTTGTATAGCCACAAATGATATTTGCTTTAATTCAAGTTTTGATTGATATAAAACACAATTATTCATCAATAAGCTTGTATAACTAGTGTCATTTATTAACATCAAGAACACGAACAAGAAAGCAATAAGCAGAAGCAGAAATCGAAAAGCTATAAGCATAAGCAGAACAATTAGAAGCTATAAGAAAAAGCTATAAGCGGATTATATAAAGGAAAAGGAACGAATAAGAAAAACACAAAAGGAATAAGGAAACACACCACCTCAAATTGATGACAGATCAATGCAACTCCTCCTACTTGATCTCCCTTCAAATCCTTTGCAACATGGTGCATGATGAAATGTTTGGTTTTTGTGAAAATTTTGGTTGGGAAAAGTTGTTTTGATGGTGGGTTTTAAGGTTTAGGATGAATTTTTGTGTTTGAGTTAGGATTTGTGAAGATTTTTGGAGGTTTTGGTTTAGGGATTTGGTTTATACGAAATTTGGGATTTTTATTGGTAGTAGGTGATTTGTGATTTTGAAGGTTGGAATGTGCTTAATAGGTTGTGGGTTATTGATTTGGGTTGTGTTTGATGAGGTTTGGTGAAGTTTTGATGAAGATTGATTGATTTTGGAAGTTTTAGGAGGTTAGGTTTTTAGAGAAGATGAAGATGAAAAGTTTGAATGGTGTATGATGAGGGAAAGGGTAAGGGACCCGTGTTTTAATTTGGCTGATCCAATCTGTTAGCGTCGGCTAAGCCGACTCTATATCTATTTCTAATTTTATTATATTAAATTTTTATCAATTAAAATAATAGAGTCGGACAGACCGACTCTAAATATAGTCTAAAATGTCATACGTGGGTCCCCTAACCTTTAGCCTCGGCTAGGCCGACTCTAAATCTTTTGAAAAATAAAGGAACTAGAAATTGAAGTAGAGTGGGTTAGGCCGACTCTAGTCAGACGCTAGTAGCGTCGGTGTCGGCGGCCGACGCTAAAATTCGACGCTAAAACGCTGTTTTCTTGTAGTGTTAAGACTCTTAACCTTAAGAAATTCTAAGTAACAAAGACTATGAGAATTTCTAAGAGTTTTGAACTTTGACAGTTTTTACACAGAAAACAGAGCAAGGTTTCAGCAATACGTTTCAAAGAGTCTTAGTCTTTTTCTTCTTCAAATCTTCCTCCTTTTATAGATGAAAATAGAGCTGTTGAAGATTTGCTGGAATTCAAGAATTTAGCCGTTGCAATTGAACTAGGTTACTGCAAATGTGTGCTGCACTTTATCTGTCAGAACAGGGCAGGTGCCATTTTTGAATTGGCCCACCTTAAAAACTGGAGAATGTTTGGGTCAGGGAGACAACTGTTCCATTGAGTTGTTCTGACACATCCAGGCATTAAATGCGCACAGTACTGGTCAAAATCCATGCCATATCAGCTTCAGAAGCTTCTCAGTGAACATTGATCAGAAGCTGCTTCAGTTGTACGGATCAGAAGCTGGCTTCAGGAGTTGACTGTTGCGTTGACTTCATCAGAGGCACCCAGACTTCAGAAGCTGCACTTCAGGAGCACCACTTCAGGAGTACTTCAGAGGCTTCATTTCAGGAGCACTTCTTCAGGACCTCTTCAGAAGCTCTTACTTCAGGAGCACTTCTTCAGAAGCATTTCTTAAGGACCAGTTTTCTTCTAGCCTTGCAACCTTGCTTCATGGCTTTCCTTCTTGCTCTTTAGCTTGTTCTTCATAACCATTATCAATCAATACTTATTAAGCATGTGGTTCTGAAACACTTGAACAAAGCATTAGCAAATAACCAATTTTCTCTTTAATACTTTGTTATCATCAAAACCATAAAGAGAGATATTTACACATAAGTGTTTCAACAATCTCCCTTTTATTTGTAAGAGACTTGTTAAACACATTTTGTTCCAACAATCTCCCCCTTTTTGATGATGACAAACATAAGTATTAAAACAGAAAATTGTTGTTAACTTAATTAACGAGTTAACTACAGGGTGTGAGGTTTGTAAGCTCCCCCTGAGTCTGATCCAAGTTAATTAAGTTCAGTTAAAAACACAGATGTGAAAATTTCAGAATTGTTATTAAGTTCAATTAACAATCTGACTTCAGGAGAGGTTTGTAAGCTCCCCCTAGGTCTGACAATCCTCAAGGTTAGGTTTGTAAGCTCCTCTTGATTTTTATCCATGTTAATTAAGCTTAACTTAAGACAATATGGTGAAATTTACACTCAGAATTCAAAATGACTTGTTGACTTCAGGTTCTGAGGTTTGTAAGCTCTCCCCCTAAGTCTGATAATCCACAGGATGAGTTTTGTAAGCTCCCTGAGTCTTATCCAAGTTATTTTAAATTCTATTTACTCACTAAGAGTAATGTATCTCACAGAAATATATCAGAGCCAGAAATTCACTTCAGTTCTCATAAGTTAAATATAGTCAGAATTGTATCAGAGCTTAACTGATCAGTATCAGAGCTAGCTTAACAATTGTATCAGAGCTTAACCCTAACAAATTGTATCAGAGCTTTAATAGGCTTATCAATAAGCTTATCTTCTGACAATTTTAACATTTTAACTTATTTTTGAGCTCAGGTGCTTTAATACTTATTTTACTTTCTCCCCCTTTTGTCATCAACAAAAAGTACTACTTTCTCCCTTTAAGACAGAAAAATTTCTCCCCCTTTGTCAAGAGAGTTTGAAAATATCTGTTTCAGAGTAGAAAAGGATTTGAAAAGAGTGTGAAAGCAGGTATCAAAGCAGTTCAATGTCCCCTTTGTAAAATAGTTGTAAGAGAGTTCTGACACCCAGTTTTGAAAACATTTCAAAAAGAATACAGAACTGGGGGGGTTGAACCAACCAAGATTGTGAGATATTTGTGCAATCATAGTGATAATCAATCAGCAGGGATAATCATCAAAGCCTACTTGATTTTCAATGAGTATATGACTTGCAAGAAAAATAGAATGCTGTTCAGAAGCAGACAAAGGTTTAGAGCTTCTGATCAGGTCATTCTGTGTTCAGACATGACTTGTTCAGTATAAATTGGTTCAGTATCAGAGCAAAACAACTCAAGAAGGTATCAGAGCAAATCTTTCAAGAAAGTATCAGAGCAATTTTGGGCTATTTTAAAAAACAAGAGCTAGATACCAATGAGGATGTTGTCTCAGAGTCTGATACCAAAAGGCAGTGTTAAGACTGCTGAACTGATATCAGAACCTGATACCAAATGAAGGTTTATCTCAGAGTCTGATACCAGCTTAAAAGGTTTTAATTCAGAATCTGATACCAAATAAAGAACATGTCTAAAGACTGAACATAGTCTGATACACTGGGCTTTTAAAATGTGTCTGTGCTAAACAGTTTAAAAATAGACTGATTTCACATGAAAATTGTTTGTCAAGCAATTTTACCAATGAATATCAGAGTAGAAAATCACAATTTTTTACTTGATGACTTTGGGAGGATTAGAGTATAAACTTTCAAAGCTTTAATCATCATTGCCCATAACTATACTTATCAGATTCTGACCAACATTAGATTTTTATCAGATTCACAGGTCAGAAAATCCAGGTTCTGATCCTTCAGACTCTGAAGTTTTTCAGGCTTAACTTTAGTCAAACTCTCAGAATATGAGTGTTTGATAAGTCTTAGCTTATGATAAACTCAGAATCAAGGAATACATTCAGATTCAAGCACATTTTTCATGAGACAAAATGCATGTTCAGATTCTTTTTAATAAAATTGAATCTTTCTTCTGTTAGGGGTTTTGTGAATATGTCAGCCCATTGATGATCAGTATCAATGAATTGAATATCCAAAACACATTTCTGAACATAATCTCTTATAAAATGATGTTTTATTTCTATGTGCTTGGCTCTAGAATGCAGAATTGGATTTTTAGACAGACATATAGCAGCAGTATTATCACAATAAATTGGGATATTATCTGCATGAATCTGATAATCCTCTAATTGATGTTTCATCCAGAGCAGTTGTGTGCTACAACTTGCAGCTGAGATGTATTCTGCTTCTGTTGTTGACAAAGCAATGGTTGCTTGTCTCTTGCTGGCCCAGGATATCAGATTCTCACCAAGAAACTGACAGTTTCCACTGGTGGATTTTCTTTCAATCCTGTCTCCAGCATAGTCAGCATCACAGAATCCAACTAGCTTATAATTTAGAGATTTCTTATACAGAAGTCCCAAATTAGTTGTACCTTTCAGATACCTGAAGATTCTCTTGACAGCAGTCATATGAGATTCTCTAGGATCTGATTGGAACCTAGCACACAGACATACACTAAATAAAATATCTGGCCTAGAAGCAGTTAAGTATAGGAGAGAACCTATCATACCTCTGTACAGCTTCTGATCTACTTTGGTGCCATTGTCCTCTTTGCTTAATGTGTAGGTGGGATGCATTGGTGTTGTCATTAGCTTGCAATCATCCAACTGGAACTTCTTCAGAAGCTCCTTGGTGTATTTTGACTGATGAACATAAACACCCTCTTTGCATTGGTTGATTTGAATTCCCAAGAAGAATTTCAGCTCACCCATCATGCTCATTTCAAATTCATCCTTCATTAACTTAGAAAATTCCTTGCAAAGGGAGGCATTAGTAGAACCAAATATGATATCATCAACATAGATTTGTACAATTAAGATTTCTTTCTTAACAGTTTTTCTAAAGAGTGTATTGTCAACTTGACCTCTTACAAAACCATTTTTAATTAAGAAGTTGCTTAGCCTTTCATACCAAGCTCTAGGAGCTTGTTTCAGACCATACAAAGACTTCTTCAGTTTAAAAACATGATTTGGATATTTAACATCTTCAAAACCAGGAGGTTGTTTGACATATACTTCTTCAGAAATCACACCATTTAAGAAAGCACTCTTAACATCCATTTGATACAAGATGATACCATGATTAATAGCATAAGAAAGAAGTAACCTGATTGCTTCCAGTCTTGCAACTGGAGCAAATGTCTCAGTGTAGTCTATTCCTTCTTGCTGGCTGTACCCTTGAGCTACTAATCTAGCCTTGTTTCTGATCACTTCTCCTTGTTCATTGAGCTTGTTCCTGAACACCCATTTTGTTCCAATGATGTTCTTCTGATTAGGTCTTGCCACAAGATCCCATACATCATTCCTTTGGAACTGGTTCAGCTCTTCTTGCATTGCTACAATCCAACCATCATCAGCAAGTGCTTCATCAGCAGTTGTAGGCTCAATCATGGATAACAGGCCAAGCATGGACTCATTCTGAGTGAATGCAGATCTTGTCTTCCTTGGACTGTTCTTGTTTCCAATGATCAACTCCTCAGGATGTGAAGACTTGTACTTGAAGGAGGTTCTGGGTGGATTGGCTTCTGAGGAACCATCAGGGATTTGTTCAGAACCATGCTGGTCTTGATTAGCATCAGGAGTAGTGTCATTGCTGGAGAGTTTCTCAGAGTCTTCATTGTTTTCAGCTTCTGAACCTTCATCAGAACCTGAACTGGGTTCAGCTTCTGAAGGCTCTTCTGAGATTCTGACATCTGCAAAACTCTCAACCAGCTCTGGTATTTCACTACCAGGCTTCTTATCATCAAACCTAATGTGTATAGCTTCTTCAACAACATGTGTTTCAGAATTATACACCCTGTATGCCTTAGATCTCTCTGAGTATCCTAGAAAGGTACCCTTTTGAGCCTTGGCATCAAATTTCTTTAGGTAGACTTTATTGTTTAGTATGTAACATGTACAACCAAACTGATGAAAATAAGAAATACTTGGTTTTCTTCCTTTAAATAATTCATATGATGTTTTATTCAGAATGGGTCTGATGTAAATCCTGTTCTGAATATAACATGTTGTGTTTACAGCTTCTGCCCAAAAGTACTTAGCAATTTTTGACTCATGGATCATGGTTCAGGCCATCTCTTGTAAAGACCTGTTCTTTCTCTCTACAACTCCATTTTGTTGTGGAGTTCTAGGAGATGAGAACTCATGGAAAATTCCATGGTCTTCACAAAAGTTTTCAAAAGGTTCATTTTCAAATTCACCACCATGATCACTTCTGATTTTCAAAATTTTCAAATCAGTTTCTGTTTGTACTTGTTTGCAGAATTTGAAAAACACATCATATGTTTCATTTTTGGTTCTGAGGAATTTAACCCAAGTCCACCTATTATAATCATCAACAATAACAAGTCCATACTTCTTCCCATTGATTGAAGCTGTTCCAACAGGACCAGACAAATCAATGTGAAGGAGTTCTAGAGGTTTAGAGGTGGAAACAATGTTCTTTGGTTTAAAAGAAGTTTTAGAAAACTTTCCAATTTGGCATGCACTCCACAGTGCATCTGAGTGATAGTCAATGCTGGGTAGGCCTCTGACCAGCTGTAACTTTCTAAGCTTAGAGATGAGTCTCCAGTTAGCATGTCCCAGCCTTTTGTGCCACACCCATTTCTCATCACTCACAGACAAAAGGCAAACCACCTTCTGCTGAACCAAATCAGAAAAATTTATTTTATACACATTGTTTTTCCTACAGCCTCTGAACACTACAGACTTATTTTCATTGTTGATTACAGTGCAAGTGTTCTTATTAAACAGGACTTCATAATTACTATCACATAATTGACTTATGCTAAGTAAATTATGTCTAAGTCCATCTACCAGCCAAACATTATCAATGTACAGGGAAGAATTACCTATCTTACCAGTACCAATGATCTTTCCTTTCTGACTTCCTCCAAATCCCACAGTTCCTCCCTCTTTCAGAGTTAGGGTTTGGAACATAGACTTGTCCCCTGTCATATGATGCGAGCATCCACTGTCCAGGTACCAGGACCTTTCCTTTTCTTTGGATGACAAGCATATCTGCAATTGAAATAATCTCAGACTTAGGTACCCAGATTTTCATGGGTCCTTTGGGGTTAGTCCTGAAAGGTTTTGGCTTCTTGTGTCTGAAGTTGTGATATTCAGACTTGTTTTGATACTTTGGATATGAATCCTTGTATCTTGAATAAGTCTGAGTTTCAGAACCTGAGTGTTTCAGAACCTGAGTTCTTAAAGGTTTGGACTCAGAGTTCTTCAGAACCTGAGACTTGAAGGTCTTTGGTTCTGATTTGTTCAGAGTCTGACCTTTTGAGTACTTTGGTTCTGATCTCTTCAGAATTCTAACTTTGTTCACTTCAGGCACAAGGTAAGCTTCAGTTTTGCCTTTCTTAAAACAGTTTGAAGCAGAAAACTGATTAGTTTGCTTTGGCTTGCTTTGCCTAACATTCTGAGATTGAAAATGTTTTATATTGATTTGTTCAACAGATTTTGAAGTTTTAATAAACCCAGTCTTAGAAAAATTTGAATCAGATTTATTCAGATTCTGAGACTTACTAGTTCCAGGTTCTGAACACTTCAGATTCTGAACAGGTACAGGTTCAGAGTCTGATTTCCTCCTACTCTTAGGCTTGGGACCTTTTGGCTTAGATTTAGGCAAGGTTTTACCATTTGCCTTCATCTTTTCCTTAGGTTCAGAAGCTTCAGAGTCTAAGTTGTTCAGAACTTCTGACTTAGTCTCAGATTCTGATATTTTCAGTTTCTCAGAATTTTCAGAAGCAGACACAAAGCATATACCATTGCCTTTTAAAATATTTTCAGAACATGAAGGTGAGTTTAAATCATTTGAAGATTTGAATAAATCATAGCCAATGCCTTCACCTTTGTTTCTGATCATATTATACATCATAGAGGAAATTTTTGTTCTATTGAATCCAGTTAACATGAAATCCTGAAGAGCTATTTCTTGTTCATTAGGAACCCCTTCAGATTTCTTATGAGCCTCTTTTCTGAGTTCCTCAACTTCCTCATCATATTCAAAAATTTGATTCTGAAGTTTAAGGTTTTCCTCAGACAGCAAGTTTGTTTGATTTTTCAAAGTCTTAATTTCTTTTAACTTGCTTTTAAGATGACTCATAAGATCATTAACTGTTTCAATTAAATCAGATCTAGAGAGTTCAGAATATACCTCATCTTCTTCATCAGAATCTGAACATGATTCTGCATCAGAAGATGCAATTGCCATCAGGGCCAGGTTTGCTTCTTCCTCATCAGATTCTGACTCATTGTCCAGATCATCCCATGTAGCCATGAGACTCTTCTTAAGCTTATTTCTGAAATTGCTGGACTTTGAGCTGGACTTCTTTGCTTTTTCCTTTGATTTTTCCTTCTGAAGATCAGGACAATCAGCAATGAAGTGGCCAGGCTTTTTACAGTTGTAGCAGCTTTCCTTCTGGATATCCCTCTTTGAACCAGAACTAGATCCTCTGAAGTTACTGCTTCTGTTAGAGAATTTTTTCTTTCTATTCATCAGATACTGAAGTCTTTTAGAAATCATTGCAAGCTCATCAGCATCTGAATCTTCATCAGAATTTCCCTCAGGAAATTCTTCTTCAGATTCAATAGCTTTCAAAGCTTTAGCAGGTTTTCTTTTAGACTTCAGAGCCAATGTTTTTGGTTCTCTAACAGGCTCATCCTCATTGAGTCCCAGTTCATGCACTTTGAGTGAGCTTATAAGATCTTCAATACTTAAATTATTTAGATCCTTAGCTTCCTCAATGGCAGTCACTTTAGGTCTCCATTTGGATGGCAGACTTCTGAGGATTTTATTTACATGGTCTGCTGTGGTATAACTCTTCTTCAGAATCTGAAGTCCAGAAACCAGAGTCTGAAATCTTGAGAACATAGTCTCAATATTTTCATCCTCTTTCATTCTGAACAGTTCATATTGCTGAACAAGTATGTTTGCCTTAGCTTCTCTAACTTTCTGATTACCTTCATAGTTAGAGCAGAGGGATGTGAATATGGCCTTTGCAGTGGACTTGTCACTCAGCTTCTGATACTCAGTGTGAGGCAATGAGTCCACAATGATACCTCTGACATGATGATGCTTCCTATAGATCTTTCTTTCTGCATCACTCAGAGATCTTCTGTTGACAGCAACACCTTCTTCATCAACTGGAATGGTGATTCCATCTTCTATGATGTCCCATAGTGAATCATCAACTCCAATAATATGACTGTACATTTTGCTCTTCCACCAAGAGAATTTTTCTGGGTCACCAGTAAACATAGGAGGTTTATTGTGTGACCTAGACTTCTTTTCTTCAGTACTATAGTCATATTGGACATTTCTTTGATTTCTGGGAGATGGTGGATTTCTGGGAGAGGGTGGAGGTGAATCACTAGTTGAGGCCATGTTTTTCTCAGGATCCTACTGACACACTGTTAAGTGTTAATATCAGAACCGGAGCTCTGATACCAACTGAAGGTGAGAAAAACACACACACAAGAAGGGGGGGTTGAATTGTGTGACTCTAAAAACTTGTTCTTTTCTTTTTCAAAGACTTAAAACAAGTTTAGAACCAGGTTCTGAACTGTTATCAGAATGTATGCAGCGGATTAAACAAGTAAAAGAGATAAGGGAAGAGAGGCACACAGAAATTATACAGGTTCCTTCTCAATGTGACAAGTAGTCCTGTCCCCTTGTATCCAACAAGAGAGTTTCACTATAATCTGAAGATTACACAATGCTCAACCACTAAGGAAGAGACTTCCAGTTGCTCAATCACAAAGAAAGAGGCTTCTATGCTCAACCACCAAGGAAGAGGCTTCCAATGCTCAAGTCACTAAGACAAGAGACTTCCCAATGCTCAAGTCACTAAGACAAGAGACTTCTGACTCAGACCACAAAGGAATGAGGTTACAATTGCTTAGTATACAGACTAAGACTTGAGGGACCAAACTGGTTTACAAGTAAAGAAGTTTGGGATGAACACTTGATCAAATATCAGAGGTGTTCTCTTAATACAACACATGTTAAGACTCTTAACCTTAAGAAATTCTAAGTAACAAAGACTATGAGAATTTCTAAGAGTTTTGAACCTTGACAGTTTTTACACAGAAAACAGAGCAAGGTTTCAGCAATACGTTTCAAAGAGTCTTAGTCTTTTTCTTCTTCAAATCTTCCTCCTTTTATAGATGAAAATAGAGCTGTTGAAGATTTGCTGGAATTCAGGAATTTAGCCGTTGCAATTGAACTAGGTTACTGCAAATGTGTGCTGCACTTTATCTGTCAGAACAGGGCAGGTGCCATTTTTGAATTGGCCCACCTTAAAAACTGGAGAATGTTTGGGTCAGGGAGACAACTGTTCCATTGAGTTGTTCTGACACATCCAGGCATTAAATGCGCACAGTACTGGTCAAAATCCATGCCATATCAGCTTCAGAAGCTTCTCAGTGAACATTGATCAGAAGCTGCTTCAGTTGTACGGATCAGAAGCTGGCTTCAGGAGTTGACTGTTGCGTTGACTTCATCAGAGGCACCCAGACTTCAGAAGCTGCACTTCAGGAGCACCACTTCAGGAGTACTTCAGAGGCTTCATTTCAGGAGTACTTCTTCAGGACCTCTTCAGAAGCTCTTACTTCAGGAGCACTTCTTCAGAAGCATTTCTTAAGGACCAGTTTTCTTCTAGCCTTGCAACCTTGCTTCATGGCTTTCCTTCTTGCTCTTTAGCTTGTTCTTCATAACCATTATCAATCAATACTTATTAAGCATGTGGTTCTGAAACACTTGAACAAAGCATTAGCAAATAACCAATTTTCTCTTTAATACTTTGTTATCATCAAAACCATAAAGAGAGATACGTTTACACATAAGTGTTTCAACAATCTCCCCTTTATTTGTAAGAGACTTGTTAAACACATTTTGTTCCAACACGGACGAAGAGACTTAAATAGGGGCATCTGTCATACCCCAATCTTTGACCTAAAATTTCTTTTTTTACTCGTCTTTTTGGTTCGGAATTTTTCGTTGTCTCAGACGAAATTTCGGCAGAGAGGTATTTTAAAATACCTCATTTTTTTTTGGTTTCATTCTGGTCCGTCTTTTTGCTTTTATTATTATTTTGATTTTTATTTTTATTCTTTTAAATGTTTTTATTGTTATTTCATTTAGCACTTTTATTAGTTTTAGTTACCTTTTTTAATTTTTATAGTTGACCTTTTGTAAAGGAGACTTTGCTCAGACTTAATTTGTTTTTAATTTGTCATTTAAATTGTCATTCATTGATTATTATGGTCAGTAATGACAAATTAGTGTATTTAACTTTGAGTTTACCAGCAGATAAAAGGGGAAGAGATCAGTAGCCAAAAACAACAATCAGAATTCAATCAGAGTCAGAACAAAAAACCTAACCAAAGCTCCCATCAGAAACAAAAAATCCAAAAATTCCATCAAAAAACAGAAAGGCCAATTTCTATCAGAACTGCATCACAAAACAAAACAACTGAATCCCAAACTATCAAACCATACCCACCCACGCAAACGGCCACCAAACCACCATACCCACAACCTCACAAAACCCACACCACAATCAACCACCACACGTACGACCTCTTTCACCTACACAACCAAGCACACAGACTCAAAACCGAAAAAACAACCACAAATCCGAACCTCACACAAACACGAAATCACAAAACCAAAAACACTACAAACAACAACAACAACAACTCGACAACCCTCCAAAATCAACAACAATTCGGCCACCCCCAAAACCACCAAGGCCGCGGCCAACCACCACAAAACCCACGACCAACCACCACAAAGAACTCAACCAAACCACAAACATCACATCCGAAACCAACAAATCCAAGCCGAATCCGAACGAAAAACACGAAAAAAGGGTATTTTTTCGAATCAAAAAACTTAGATCTTGAGGTTTTGAAAAGTTTTTGGGTTTTTTTGAGTGGATATTTAGAAAGAGGGAGAAAAATGATATCTAAAAACGGTGTTTCTTTTTAAATCGGTGGAGTTTTGAACTCTGAAGCGGTGGCGCCGCCACCTAGGCCGGCCAGCCGCCGCACCGGAATTCTTTTCCGGCCACCCGGAGTTTTAGAGAGAAGGGAGAGGGAAGAGGTGAAGAGAGAGAAGGAAAGGAAGAAATGAAGTAAAAAAATCTGAATATTTTCTCTTATAAGCCTAGGCCCACGCGGCCCATTTTGTTTCTTTTCTCCTCTCTGCTGCTTTGCTCTTTGCATCCCTTTACCTGCTGCTGCACCCACCCTTTTCCTATTTTTTTTATTTCTTTGTTTTATTTCTTTTTTCTTGCATTTCTTTTTTTATTTCATTTCTCGTCCATTATTTATTTCCTCATGCATTTTATCTTACTATTTTTATCATTTTTTTATTTTATTTTATTAATATTATAGTTCTTTTTTAGTTCTTTTTAGTTTATTATTATGCATTTATTTACTTTATTTACTTTAATGCTTTTTGTTGAGTCTTTTGGTATTGGCTGCATGTTTTGGCAAAACCAAAGTGTTGATTGGAAGCATCTCCACATTTATAACAAGTCTTCAGTTGCAAGAAATTTCATTTGAAGATGTTCAGAAGCTCAAAGTGACATCAGAAGCTGAATGCCTCATCAGAAGCACTGTAGCTGTTCAGAAGCTGAATTCAGGTTCTGATGGATGTGTTGACTTTTGTTGACTTCATCAGAAGCTGATGTTTTTCAAGTTATCTTTATGCGAATCTTAGCAACATTTGACAAGGATTTGTTCCAGAATTATTGCTTCTAGATTGCTGTTGGATTGGAGAAGATTTAATGAAGATTTGATTTTAAAATATGAAGATCGTATTATTTTTGCAGAATCTTTAAAAGATACATTCCTGTTTTATTTGTTACCTTATTGGAACAATCTTATTCCAGTAACAAATCAATTCAGAAGATTTGGAGCATAATTAAGAGGCTTGCTGAAGATTATAAAAGGAGGAGCTTGGCTATTGAAGTCTTACGATTTAGAGAGTTAGAAAATCAGAAAATTGAGTCTGTGTTTTAACTTAGAGTTTATTGTGCACCACTCATATGTTTTGAGTTGGTTTAGAGTTTTATAGTGTTGTGATTCATTCTAAGCCTTTAGGTACGAATGAAGTCTTTATGTTTTTGAAGTTTTTCTGAAAAACAGAGTGTCTTTGATTAAGGGTTTCAGTAACTGGGTTTAGTTACTTGAATAGGAAGATAGTGGAGTCTATTACTCAGAGTTGGGTAGAAGTCTTACTAGGTGGAGGTTAATTGCTTGGGATAAGAACTGGGAGTCAGTGTCTGAGTCTTAAGGATTAAATCCAATAGTGGATTTCCTTCCTGGATTGGTATCCCCCAGAGTAGGAGGTGTTTACTCCGAACTGGGTTAACAAACCTTGTGTGTTTTTAGCTTTCCTGCACATTTATTTTTTTGCCTGTTAATTGCTTTTATAATTGTGCTAAGTTCTGATCAGAACCTGCTAAGTTTTAATCAGAACCTGAACCTGTTAAGTATCTCATTGCCTGGCCAGAATTTCAATTGGCATCAGAGCAGGCACCCTGCCTGTATTTTGGGTGAGATCCAGAGGGATTAATTTCTGGTAAGCATGGATAGAGAAGGAGGCTATGTCAATAGACCACCCCTATTAGATGGCACAAACTATGAGTATTGGAAGTCTAGGATGTGTGCCTTCTTAAAATCTATTGACAGCAGGACTTGGAAAGCTGTGATTAAAGGCTGGGATCATCCTGTGTATACAGACAAAGATGGTAACAAGACTGAGGTTCTGAAGCCTGAGGAGGAATGGACCAAAGCTGAAGATGATCTGTCACTGGGAAATTCAAAAGCTTTGAATGCTATCTTTAATGGTGTTGATCAGAACATGTTCAGACTTATCAAACAATGCACTGTTGCAAAGGAGGCTTGGGAAATCTTAAAGACAACTCATGAAGGAACTTCTAAGGTGAAGATGTCCAGATTACAGTTGCTGACCACCAAGTTTGAGAACCTGAAGATGAAGGAGGATGAATCCATTCAGGATTTTTACATGAATGTGCTGGATATGGCCAATTCCTTTGACTCTCTTGGTGAAAAGATGTCTGATGAGAAGATAGTCAGAAAAATCCTCAGGTCCCTGCCCAGAAGGTTTGATATGAAGGTCACTGCTATTGAGGAGGCACATGATATTTCTGCTATGAAGGTTGAGGAGCTAATTGGGTCATTGCTCAACTTTGAAACTGCCTTTTGTAAACAGACTGAGAAGAAAGGAAAAGGTGTAGCTTTTAGTGTAAATTCTGAAGCTGATGATCAACAAGAGTCTGAAGAGGATGACTTATCAGAAGCTCTAGTGTTACTGGGAAAACAATTCAACAAGATTCTGAAGAATGTTAACAGAAAAGCCAAAGCCAAAGGTCAAAATTTCAGATTCAATAACAAAAAGCAACAAACTGATGAGAAGAAGACCAAGTCTGAGGAGAAAAGTAACCAAGCTAAAGGTGTGCAGTGCTATGAGTGTGAAGGGTATGGACACATCAAGTCTGAATGTCCCACTTTTCTTAAGAAGCAGAAGAAAAGCCTAGCTGTTGCATGGTCTGATGATGGTTCTGAAGATGATGATGTTAGTGAATCTGATATGTGTGATACTGGTCTGGTTGTAAGGTCAGGAGCTATCTTGAAGAAGGAACCTGTTTTAGAGTCTGAGACCTTTTCAGAGTCTGACTCAGAGTCTGAAGCCTCATATGTGTCTGAAGCTGCTAAAACCTCATATGATGAACTAGCTGATAACTACAAGAAGCTGTATACCAGAAGTGCTGAGGTTTGCAAACAAGTGTTGGATCAGAAGGAGACTATTCTACAACTGGAGGCTGAAAAAGGTGAACTGTTAGTACAGAATTCAGATTTAAAAGAAGAAGTGAACCAACTGAACTCCCAACTTGATCAAATGAAGAAGCAAGTGAAGATGTTGAATTCTGCTACTGATAAGTTGGAGGACATTTTGGGGAATCAGCAACAAGGAAAAACTGGTTTAGGTTTTGTTGATCAGACTCAGATTCCTAAACAGATGAGTTTTGTTCCTGCTACTCAAACTCATGACTCTATGGTTGGAACATCAAAGAGGAGACCTCAGAAACAAGCCCAGATGCAAGCTCAGAAGAAACCTCAGATGCAAGGTCAGAAACATGTTCAGATGCTACCTCAGAAGCAACCCCAGAAATTGTTCAGAAACAGAAGGAGGAGGAATCATCCATGGGTCTGTCATCATTGTGGAAAGAGAGGGCATATCAAACCATTCTGCTTTAAATTGTATGGTTACCCTGAACACTTTCAATTTAGAAGAGTGCAACCAGCTGCACCCAGACACAGTGTTCAGAAGGTGTGGAAGCCTAAAGTTCAGAATGTAGGCCTTATAGCTCATACCTCTTTAAGAGCCACTTCAAAAGAAGACTGGTATTTTGATAGTGGGTGTTCAAGGCACATGACTGGTGTGAAGAAACTACTGAGCAATATCAGATCATACTCCAGAAGTTATGTGACATTTGGAGATGGTGTAAAAGGTCAGATTCTGGGTATTGGAGATTTGATCAGAGAAGGTTTGCCCAGACTTAATGATGTGCTACTGGTGGAAGGATTAACCTCTAATCTGATCAGTATCAGCCAACTTTGTGATCAAGAATTGAAGGTTAATTTCAACAAGCAAGAATGCATTGTTACTGATCAGGAAGATAAGATTCAGATGAGAGGCTGCAGGTCCAAAGACAATTGTTATTTGTGGGTTTCTGAAGAAGAAAGAAGTCTGACTTCTTGTCTTATGAGCTCAGAAGAGGAAGTCAAGCTCTGGCACCAGAAACTGGGACATCTGCATCTGAAAGGCATGAAGAAAATCCTAAGTACTGAAGCTATCAGAGGTGTGCCTAATCTGAAGATCAATGAGGACAGTGTTTGTGGTGATTGTCAGATAGGTAAACAAACAAGAAAGTCTCATCCCAGATTAGTTCACCAGGTAACTACCAAAGTACTAGAACTTGTTCATATGGATTTAATGGGGCCTATGCAAGTTGAGAGTATTGGAGGCAAGAGGTATGCATTTGTAATGGTAGATGACTACTCAAGATACACATGGATCAACTTTGTTAGAGAGAAGTCTGATACTTTTGAAGTGTTTAAAGACTTATGTACTCAATTACAAAGAGAGAAGGACTGTGGTATTGTCAGAATCAGAAGTGATCATGGCAAGGAATTTGAAAACAAGAGTTTTTCAGAATTCTGTGCTTCTGAAGGAATAAAACATGAATTCTCTGCACCTATCACACCTCAGCAAAATGGTGTAGTTGAGAGGAAGAACAGGACTTTAGCAGAATGTGCAAGGGTTATGCTGCATGCTAAGAAGCTGCCATATATGTTTTGGGCTGAAGCCATGAACACTGCATGTTATATCCATAATAGAGTCACTCTGAAGAAGGGAACAACTTGTACCTTATATGAACTATGGAAAGGAAGGAAGCCTACAGTCAAATACTTTCATGTTTTTGGGAGCAGATGCTACATCTTGGCTGATAGAGAAAATAGAAGAAAGCTGGATCCTAAGTCTGATGAAGGCATATTCCTGGGTTATTCAGTAAACAGCAGAGCTTACAGGGTGTTTAATTCCAGAACCAAGGTTGTGATGGAGTCCATTAATGTTGTGATTGATGACCTGACTGCTGAGAAAGAAAGAGATGGTTCTGAAGTAGTTCCAGAGTCTGAAGCCTCAGAAGAACAAACTTCAGAAGCAGAAAAGCATCCAGAGGCTGAAGATGCAGAAGTTCATCCAGAACATGATCCTACCAATAAAGGGCCATCAATTAGAGTTCAGAAGGATCATCCTAAGGAGCTGATCATTGGGAGTTTGGATCAAGGGGTCAGAACCAGGAGATCAGAACCAGCTGCTACTGATTCATGTTTTGTGTCAAAGGTTGAGCCTAAAAATGTGAAAGAAGCCCTGACTGATGAATTTTGGATTGAAGCAATGCAAGATGAGTTGAATCAATTCAAAAGGAGTGAAGTGTGGGATCTTGTTCCAAGACCAGAAGGACTGAATGTGATTGGCACTAAGTGGATATTCAAGAATAAAACAGATGAAAGTGGTACTGTAGTCAGAAACAAGGCAAGGTTGGTTGCTCAAGGCTATACTCAAGTTGAGGGACTTGATTTTGATGAGACCTTTGCACCTGTGGCAAGACTAGAGTCCATAAGACTACTGTTGGGTGTATCCTGCATTCTCAAGTTTAAGCTATTCCAGATGGATGTAAAGAGTGCATTTCTGAATGGGTATCTGCAAGAAGAAGTGTATGTTGAACAACCTAAGGGTTTTGTGGATCCAAAGTTTCCAGAACATGTGTACAAGTTAAAGAAGGCTTTATATGGATTGAAACAAGCACCAAGAGCATGGTATGACAGACTGACTCAGTTTCTTGTGGCTCAAGGTTACAGAAAAGGAGGTTCTGATAAGACTTTGTTTGTGAAAGATGAAGATGGGAATCTGATGATAGCTCAGATTTATGTGGATGATATAGTGTTTGGAGGGATGTCTCAGAAGATGGTCAAATTGTTTGTTCAGCAGATGCAGTCAGAATTTGAAATGAGCCTAGTTGGTGAGCTGACATACTTTCTTGGGTTACAAGTCAAACAAATGGAAGATACAATCTTCATTTCTCAAAGTAAGTATGCCAAGAACATAGTGAAGAAGTTTGGAATGGAATCAGCTGCTCATAAGAGGACACCAGCTGCTACCCACCTGAAGTTAACTAAGGATGAAGATGGAGTTTCAGTAGATCAAAGTCAGTACAGAAGCATGATAGGGAGCTTATTGTATTTAACTGCAAGCAGACCTGATATCACTTATGCTGTTGGAGTATGTGCAAGATATCAAGCTGATCCTAAGATGAGTCATCTGACACAAGTGAAGAGGATTCTGAAATATGTGAATAGCACAAGTGACTATGGAATCATGTATTCTCATAGTTCAAGTTCTGAACTGATGGGATATTGTGATGCTGACTGGGCTGGAAGTGCTGATGACAGGAAGAGCACCTCAGGAGGTTGTTTCTTTTTGGGAAATAACTTAATTTCATGGTTTAGCAAGAAGCAAAACTGTGTGTCATTGTCAACTGCTGAGGCTGAGTATATTGCTGCTGGAAGTAGTTGCTCACAATTGGTGTGGATGAAGCAGATGCTAGAGGAGTACAACATTGAACAAAGAACTATGACCTTATTTTGTGACAATTTGAGTGCAATCAACATCTCTAAGAATCCAATACAGCACAGCAGAACTAAACACATAGACATCAGGCATCATTTTATCAGAAACCTTGTGGAGGACAAGATTATTCAGCTGGAACATGTAGCTACTGAAGAACAAGTTGCAGACATTTTTACAAAGGCCTTGGATGCTAAGCAATTTGAAAACTTAAGGAGCAGGTTAGGTGTGTGCTTATTTGAAGATTTATAGCAATTAAAGCAAACTGGATGTGAGGAAGATAGAGTACCTGCCGGCTTTGTTAGTGCGAAGTGTGATGCTGTCTCTGATACTAAGTCTGAAGTTCAAACTGGGACAGTAGTTGAAGTTGGTTGTGCAGTTTTTCTTCTCTATATGAAGGGTATGATTTGTCAGAATTTTATGGCTAAAAAGGGGGAGAAAACCTTATGCAGTGTGTTGGCTCTGTTGGCTCTGATACCAAGAGTTAGAAGAAATATGATCAAGGGGGAATATGTGTCTCAGGGGGAGTACAAGGTTGTTTTGATCCTGAGTGTTTTTGTGATCCTGAAGTGTGCTTCTGATATGCTCTGATACCTTGTTTCTCTGTAGTTCAGTAGTAAGGGGGAGTTTGTGTGAGAAGCTGAGTTGCAGGGGGAGTTTTGTGGAGATTCAGAGTATGTGTGATGACCAGGAGTTGATCAGCAGTTCTGATACCTTGGAGTAACTCTGATGTGTTTAAGTATGTTTGTGTGCTTCAGGAGATCAGAAGCTGAAGCTGTTTGTTTGTTTAACATAGCTGAATCCGCTGCCTAAACTGATTGCTATGATGTATCTTTGTGGAGTTCTTCTTTGCTAAGTTGATTAAGGGAGATTGAAGAACTTGGATGGTTTTAGCCAAAAATTTGCCAAAGGGGGAGATTGTTGAGTCTTTTGGTATTGGCTGCATGTTTTGGCAAAACCAAAGTGTTGATTGGAAGCATCTCCACATTTATAACAAGTCTTCAGTTGCAAGAAATTTCATTTGAAGATGTTCAGAAGCTCAAAGTGACATCAGAAGCTGAATGCCTCATCAGAAGCACTGTAGCTGTTCAGAAGCTGAATTCAGGTTCTGATGGATGTGTTGACTTTTGTTGACTTCATCAGAAGCTGATGTTTTTCAAGTTATCTTTATGCGAATCTTAGCAACATTTGACAAGGATTTGTTCCAGAATTATTGCTTCTAGATTGCTGTTGGATTGGAGAAGATTTAATGAAGATTTGATTTTAAAATATGAAGATCGTATTATTTTTGCAGAATCTTTAAAAGATACATTCCTGTTTTATTTGTTACCTTATTGGAACAATCTTATTCCAGTAACAAATCAATTCAGAAGATTTGGAGCATAATTAAGAGGCTTGCTGAAGATTATAAAAGGAGGAGCTTGGCTATTGAAGTCTTACGATTTAGAGAGTTAGAAAATCAGAAAATTGAGTCTGTGTTTTAACTTAGAGTTTATTGTGCACCACTCATATGTTTTGAGTTGGTTTAGAGTTTTATAGTGTTGTGATTCATTCTAAGCCTTTAGGTACGAATGAAGTCTTTATGTTTTTGAAGTTTTTCTGAAAAACAGAGTGTCTTTGATTAAGGGTTTCAGTAACTGGGTTTAGTTACTTGAATAGGAAGATAGTGGAGTCTATTACTCAGAGTTGGGTAGAAGTCTTACTAGGTGGAGGTTAATTGCTTGGGATAAGAACTGGGAGTCAGTGTCTGAGTCTTAAGGATTAAATCCAATAGTGGATTTCCTTCCTGGATTGGTATCCCCCAGAGTAGGAGGTGTTTACTCCGAACTGGGTTAACAAACCTTGTGTGTTTTTAGCTTTCCTGCACATTTATTTTTTTGCCTGTTAATTGCTTTTATAATTGTGCTAAGTTCTGATCAGAACCTGCTAAGTTTTAATCAGAACCTGAACCTGTTAAGTATCTCATTGCCTGGCCAGAATTTCACTTTTATATTTCAGCACCTCATACTTTTTTATTTTTCTTTATTTATTTTTATGCAACATATTTATTTTTTTGTCTTGCATTTCATGCATTTTTTATTTTCTTTATTTATTTTATGCAACATATTTATTTATTGTCTTGCATTTCATGCATCTTTATTTCTTTATTTACTTTTAGCATATTTACTTTAATGCATTTGCAATTTTATTTTTATTTATTATGTTGTCATTTTTTTATGTTATTAGAATGTATTTAGGAATGATGTAAATATAAATGAAAATATGTACCGACACTCACATTTATTTATTCCGCTTTATGTCAGAAACAAAAAAAGCAAAAATATTAGGTTAGTTTAATTTCAAAAGGATTTCGTGGTGATCCAACGTCACCACGGAAATTCCTCGCGTTTAGCTTTTTGGTTATGTTTTTTTAGTTTTAGTTAATTATTAAAAAAACAAAAACATGCAAATAAGTCAAAATTCACAAAAAATCTTTTCTTAAACAAACCTTGATTTTCAATCAAGTGCCCCTTTTTCTTCTTTTATTTTCTTAAAAAATCATTAATCCATTTTAATAATATTTAAATTGTTTTCTAAAAATAAAAAATACAAACTAATCTCATTTTTGCCACTTGACTTTATTTTTACCTTTAAAACCTTTTCAAAAACTAAAAAACACAAAAACAAATCAATCGGCATTTTTACCCCGAACTACGAGGTTTTGATCCCTCACGGGTACGTAGGAAAAGGACCTTGTCCTTCCAAATCATTAAAAATAAAAATAAAAATAAACATTTTTCCTCACTACTCTAATTTCTTCTTTTCTTTTAAAAAAAATATGTAAGCAAGTTATAGCCAAAATAAATAAATAAAATCAAGAGGTTCTCGTAGAGTACTACGAACGTTTAGGGTGCTATCACCTTCCTTAAACGTAACTAACCCGCGAACCCTAAATCTTTAAAAAATGTGGTAATTTAGAACTTTTTCCCACTTTTCTTTTGAAAAATTAAAAGTTCAGTCGTGAAATAAAATTAGTGAGTCAACGCTAATCAATAGCTTGATCTCCGAAAATCACCGCGACAGAAATGACGACTTCACTGGGGAATTCCCTAAGAGGGTTGAGCCTAACTTGAATTTATTTAATTATTTTGTGCTATAAGTTGCTTAAAACAAATATAAGAATGTAAATACATGTCTATGTTTTTCTTTTCTTTTCCGTGAGTGGTGAGATAAATCCTACACCCGGACTTGAGGGAAATCATAAGATAGGATGGTGGTATAATCAAAGTGTCTTTCCGAGAGTAAATTTCGGATGTGGCACATGTGATAACCCCACTCAACGGAGGAATCATAGAAATATTATTATGTCGGCATGAGTAGTCGTGTCCGGCATTATTATTTTCAAGTGACCTATGAAGTTGAGGACCTTTAGTTACATTTACCCATCTTGGCCTTTTAGGACGTAGTGCGGTGGCTAACCAAGAGTAATCTTGAATTAGTTGATACGCGATACTACACTCAAACGAGACTTTCTTACAAGTATTGTTGGACCGGGAGTCAATCTCGCAACCCGATGATATTTGGAAGGGGTTGAGGACTTTGGGAACTTGGTAGAACCGGTGATACATGTACATATGAAACCATAGTCCTTACCAAATGGCGTGTTTACCCTTGACTCCAACATTATGGACTTAACCTCACCATGTTTTCTCCGTTCTTTAGCATAATCATGCATACATGCATTCATTCATAAACATTTTTTCATCCAATTATCGAAGGACTTAAACAAGTTTTTTTTTGGGAACATCATAGAGGAGCACTAGGAAGTACACCTTCAAGAGCCCTGATTTGTTGAATTTAAGGAAGCTAGGAGTTTTTAGATTTTTTTTTAAATCTAGCTTCCACTAAAGGACTTTTGAATGGGCCCCTTGGCTTGGTTTCTAAAAAAGAACTATTTTGTAATGTCTTAATGCTCAAATGAAATGTTCAAACCATGATGTTTACAATTACTTCAACAAAGTCCTTCGATAACAAATCTTTTTTTTTTGCATAAGCATACATCATGCATCATATTGCATTCATAGTTTCCAAATCGAGTCTCATCCTTTGTTTCATCACAAAAGGTCAATCTGCCGCAGTCAAAGAAAGTGGCTCGGCGCTTTCATTACAAACAGACTCGCACCTACAACACTCGTGGAAACAGAAGAGAAAATGGATGTGGTCGTGCAAACACATAGGAGGGTTTGCCGCAATTGGGTCGCTGTTGACATTCCCTCAGTTATGCATGGGTCCACGTAATGTGTTTTTGTTGTCTTGTCTTTTCAAAAAAAATCCTTTCGTTTGGCCCGAGATGAAAGTGAAATCATGTAGGGCTCTACTTTTGTCTTCAAGTTACCACTATCAATGAAAAATTGTCATTTCTTTCGCGAATTTTATTTTTATTCCTTGCTTTTTCTGGAAAATGGTAACACAAAAAACCCAAAAAAATATTTTATTTTATTTTCAATCAATTTCAAAAGGTCTGCATTTTTCACTCATTTTCTAAAATGAATCATCAATCATATGTATACTGAACATCAATAAGCCCGTTGAACATTGTAACCCTATGCTCTCTCCCGACTTTGAGTTCCGTGTTTACGAAGCTGAAGAAGAGGAGGATGGAGGGATTCTCAAAAAGATCTCTCGGTTATTAGTGTATGAAAGGATTAACTTGGGTTCCGAAGAACTGTCATATACAATATTCCTGGTCGAATCCCAGATGAATGGTGCCATTGAAGCTGTAAAAAAAAGAGAAAAATACATCAAGAAGATAGTGCAGAAAATGGTGGTCACCTACAAAGATTGGCACGAGATGCTCCCTTTCGTTTTGCATGAGTATCGAACATTGGTGCGCACATCAGCAGGGGCACCCCCTTCTCTTACAGTTATACCAAAAGAGGATGAAACAATCTTTTGACGAGAAATTTCGTCCCCGTGAATTTCAAGAAGAAGACCTTGTGCTCAAAAAGATTTTATCCTTTCAACCGGACTCCAGGAGCAAATGGACGCCTAACTATGAAGGCCCATATGTCGTCAAGAGAGCTTTTTCTGGTGGTGCAATGACTCTTGCAACTATGGATGGTGATGAGTGTCCCCGTCCTATCAACGCCGCAATCAAGAAATACTTTGTCAAAAAATAAAAGAACAGTTCGGTAAGTCGAAAACCCGAAAGGGCGGCTTGGGAAAAAATGAGTGTCTCGGTGGACTGAAAACCCGAAAGGGCGGTCCAGGCAAAAATTAGAGACTTAAAATAGAAAAATAATCATCCTGATCGGTCGAAAACCCGAAAGAGCGATCTGTGCAAAAATTAAGGATCAAAAGACAAAGTAACTGCATCAGGTTGGCCACGACTCACTTGGGGCACATTAGCTGTCGAAGAGACTCTGAATCTGAAGCATCCAAACAGTAGGAATTCAAAGTGGTTAGGGAGAATAACGGTTATTGTGTTCAATGTACCTTCCCCTTATATTTACCATTTTCCAAACTTTGTGAGATCCGTGGAGCCACGCCATTGGCGGGCCACCACTCTGTTAAATAAATTTGAGCCCGTGCCTTTTATTTTGAACTCCCGGTTCTTCTGTTTATAAAATTTCTTCTATTTTTGATGGTAATACTTGAAGCAAACTTTTTTCAAAAAATCGTAAATCTTTTTTATATTTTTGGAAAGCATAGACAACAAACACATTCTCTCTGAACTCATGAATAAGTGAAGTGTGCGTCAGCATCCGTCCCAAGAACGGGTAGACTATGCAGGTTAAACATGGTCAATTGCTTAAAAAAAAGAAAAAGAAAAAGCTCGGTAAGTCGAAAACCTAAAAAGGTGGCTTAAGCAAAAATGAGTGTCCCGGTGGACTGAAAACCTGAAAAGGCGGTCCAGGCAAAAATTAGGGGCATACAAAAGAACATATTCCCGGTGGACTGAAAACCCGAAAAGGCAGTCCAGGCAAAAGTTATGGATTAAAAAAAAAAACATGACCACAGAGCACCAGTTCTTCTACCAATTTTTCGGATTAGCACGTTCTCCCCAGGAAGTGTTTACTCCCCATCAGTTGTTGCATATATCGGGCTCTACCCCGTCAATATTTTTGATATGTCCCCAGTGGCATCATCCCCATTGAAGATTGCTGAGTGTTTGTCGGTCCACTTTCCATCCTACCAGTCCAGTCTTGTCTCATCAAGTCCATCAGTCATACCATCACACAAGTCAATCCTCCATACAGTCATACAAGTCGTATTGTCATACATACATTCACACATACATTCATGCATATACACACTCATGCATATACAACATACAAACAACATCACTCAATACATGGTTGCATTAACCACCTTGAGTCTTGCTCTTCATATCAATCAATCATGAACAATTTGTAACTCTTTTTCCCCAAGTGTCATCCCCAGTGTGTCTGGTCCAGAGATGTCACCCTCTTTATGCCAGGTGGCAGTTCTTTAATGAACAGCTTGTGCGGTCTTTTCGCCAAGTGGCAGTTCTTTAATGAACAACTTGTGCATGTCTTTTATCTTGTCTTTATGCCAAGTGGAAGTTCTTTAATGAACAACTTGTGCGGTCTTTTCGCCAAGTGGCAGTTCTTTAATGAACAGCTTGTGCATGTCTTTTATCTTGTCTTTATGACAAGTGGCAGTTCTTTAATGAACAGCTTGTGCGGTCTTTTCGCCAAGTGGCAGTCCTTTAACGAACAACTTGTGCACCTTTTATCCTGCCTTTATGCCAAGTGGCAGTTCTTTAACGAACAGCTTATGCATTCTTTTATCTCATCTTGTCGCCAAGTGGCAGTTCTTTAACGAACAGCTTGTGCATCTTCATGCCAAGTGGCGGTTCTTTAATGAACAGCTTGTGCGGTCTTTTCGCCAAGTGGCAGTTCTATAATGAACAGCTTGTGAATGTCTTTTATCTTGTCTTTATGCCAAGTGGCAGTTCTTTAACGAACAGCTTATGCATTCTTTTATCTCATCTTGTCGCCAAGTGGCAGTTTTTTAACGAACAGTTTGTGCATCTTCATGCCAAGTGGCGGTTCTTTAATGAACAGCTTGTGCGGTCTTTTCGCCAAGTGGCAGTTCTTTAATGAACAGCTTGTGAATGTCTTTTATCTTGTCTTAATGCCAAGTGGCAGTTATTTAACGAACAGCTTGTGCATCTTTATGCCAAGTGGCAGTTCTTTAACGAACAGCTTATGCACCTTTTATCCTGTCTTTATGCCAAGTGACAGTCCTTTAACGAGCAACTTGTTCATGTCTACCTTTTGTTTGGTCGTCAGTGGTAGTTCGGAAACATCCCAAGCAGTTGACGTTTACCTTTATTTCTTGTCGTCAGTGGCAGTTCGGCAACATCCCGAACAGCTGACATTTACCTTTGTTTCTTGTCGTCAGTGGCAGTTCGGCAAAATCTCGAACAGCTGACATTTACCTTTGTTTCTTGTCGTCAGTGGCAATTCGGCAACATCCCGAACAGCTGACATTTATCTTTGTTTCTTATTGTCAATGGAAGTTCGACAACATCCCAAACAGCTGACGTTTACCTTTTGTTTGGTCGTCAGTGGCAGTTCGGCAACATCCCAAACAGTTGTCGTTTACCTTTGATTCTTGTCGTCAGTGGCAGTTCGGCAACATCCTGAACAGCTGACATTTACCTTTGTTTCTTGTCGTCAGTGACAGTTCGGCAACATCCCGAACAGCCGACGTTTACCTTTATTTCTTGTCGTCAGTGGCAGTTCGACAACATCTCGAGCAGCTGACATTTACCTTTTGTTTGGTCGTCAGTGGCAGTTCGGCAACATCCCGAACAGCTGACATTTATCTTTGTTTCTTGTCGTCAGTGAAAGTTCGGCAACATCCCGAACAGCTGACATTTACCTTTGTTTCTTGTCGTCAGTGGCAGTTCGGCAACATCCCGAACAGCTGACATTTACCTTTGTTTCTCGTCGTCAGTGGCAATTCGGCAACATCCCGAACAGCTGACATTTACATTTTACCTTCTTTAAGCTACCCTCACAACGGTAGTAGGTAAAATACTTTGTTGGTCTTCATTAAGCTATCCATACAACGATAGTAGACCATGTTTTTCCCTTCTATTACTTTTTTTAAGCTACCAATACACGATAGTAGGTAATACATGTCATCTGTCTTCTTTAAGCTATCATCTTTGTTGATAGTAGACAGTGTCTCCTTCTATTACCTTTTTTAAGCTATCAATACACGATAGTAGGTAATACATGTCACCTGTCTTCTTTAAGCTATCATCTTTGTTGATAGTAGACAGTGTCTCCTTCTTTTAACTTATTTAAGCTATCATTTACACGATAGTAGGTAACATCGGTCTTTGTCTTTGTTAGGTTATCGTTCTGTATTAATGCGATAGTTGATCCCTTCCCCAGTGAAACTATGTTTTCCCCTAGTTGAGTCGGATCCCTTTCTTTAACAAACTCGGATATCCTTTTGTTTTGTTTTATCCCCAGTCAGGTCATCTTCGCTGTCTTGCATTCACATTTGCATCACGATCATTTTACAATGTCTTAGGTCTAAAATTGGCGTACTCTGTATTTAAGTCCCTTCGATCCGTCGAAGCGAAGATTTTTTCTTCAAATCTCCGGACGAAGAGACTTAAATAGGGGCATCTGTCATACCCCAATTTTTGACCTAAAATTCTTTTTTCACTCGTCTTTTTGGTTCGAAATTTTTCGTCGTTTCAGACAAAATTTCGACAGAAAGGTATTTTAAAATACCTCATTTTTTGTTCCAAAGGCGACAATTTTTTTTATTTCCTTTTTTATTTATTATTTCCTTATATTTTTATCTTTATTATTTTCTTTTATTTTATTGTTATTTTCGGATTTTTTTATGTATACAGATTTTTTTTCTTTATTTCTTTTTTTTTCTCAAAGAAGGTTGACATTGACTCATTGATTGTTTGACTGATGAATTAAATGCCAATGATTTCTTGCCTTGCATAGCTTGTTTGACTGATCAGATTTATGGGCCATCAATGGTTTTCAAATGAATTAACCAAGGATTGCAGGATTAAAAGGGAGCCAATTGCATCAGGAACCGAAAAAAAAAAACACACGGCCAACATCCAAATTTCATCAGAGAAAACAAAATTCCATCAGCAACCAAAAACACACAATCAGTCATCAGTATCTGAAACAGTCCAAAACCAACAGACCACAAAACCACCCCAACTCAAATCCAACCAACAAACCACCACACGTACAGCCTCTTTCACCCACACAACCAAGCACACAGACTCAAAACCGAAAAAACAACCACAAATCCGAACCTCACACAAACACGAAATCACAAAATCAAAAACACTACAAACAACAACAACAACAACAACTCGACCACCCTCCAAAATCAAGAGAGGTATTTTAAAATACATCATTTTTGGTTCCAAAGGCGACAATTTTTTTTATTATTATTTTTTATTTCCTTTTTTATTTATTATTTCCTTTTATTTTTATCTTTATTATTTTCTTTTATTTTATTGTTATTTTCGGATTTTTTTATGTATACACATTTTTTTATTTATTTCTTTTTTTTTTGCTCAAAGAAGGATGACATTGACTCATTGATTGTTTGACTGATGAATTAAGTGTCAATGATTTCTTGCCTTGCATAGCTTGTTTGACTGATCAGATTTATGGGCCATCAATGGTTTTCAAATGCATTAACCATTGATGGCCCATAAATCTGATCAGTCAAACAAGCTATGCAAGGCAAGAAATCATTGACACTTAACTCATCAGTCAAACAATCAATGAGTAATGTCAACCTTCTTTGAGAAAAAAAAAAGAAATAAATAAAAAAACTGTGTATACATAAAAAAATCCGAAAATAACAATAAAATAAAAGAAAATAAAAAAGATAAAAATAAAAGGAAATAATAAATAAAAAAGGAAATAAAAAAATAATAATAAAAATTGTCGCCTTTAGAACCAAAAATGAGGTATTTTAAAATACCTCTCTGCCGAAATTTTGTCTGAAACGTCGAAAAATTTCGAACCAAAAAGACGAGTGAAAAAAGAATTTTAGGTCAAAAATTGGGGTATGACAATGCTAAAGCGGTCAAGAGAAGAGCTTGTAAGCACACCATCATTGACGGAAGATTGTTCAAAAGATGGTTCTCTACTCCTTCTGAAGTGCCTCAACCCTAGTGAGGCCGCCTCTGCATTGGCTGAAGTCCACGATGGCATCGTTGGCCAACATCTTGGGGGACGCTCTCTGGGAAGGAAAGTTGTTAGAGTTGGTTACTTCTGGCCCATGATGAAAAGCGATGCCATGGAATACGTGAAGAAATGTGACAAATGCCAAAGGCATGAAGACGTCTTCAACGCTCCCTCCTCAGAACTCAGCGCCCTCACTACACCTTGGCACTTTGCAAGATGGGGGATGGATCTCTTAGGACCTTACAAGAAGGGGGTCGGCCAAGTCAAATTCATGATCGTTGTCGTAGACTACTTCACCAAGTGGATCGAAGAAGAGGCGCTCGCCCAGATAACGGCGGCACACATTATCAAGTTCTTTAAAAGGAACATCTTATCCAGATTAGGCATACCTGAGTCTGTGGTAACTGACAACGGCACCCAGTTTGCCGATAAAAAGGCAATGGCGCTCTTAGAAGAGCTAAACATCAAGCAACATTTCACTTTACTGGAACATCCCCAGACGAGCAGACAAGCAGAGTCCGCCAACAGAGTCTTCTTGAGGGGGCTCAAAAGAATATTGGAAGAAGCAAAGGGAAGTTGGCCAGAAGAACTCCCACATGTCTTGTTGGCGTACCGAACCACGCTGCATTCTACCACCGGAGAAACGCCTTTCCGGCTCACTTACGGAACCGAGGCAGTGATACTGGTCGTGGTGAAAGAATTGAGATGGAGGACAACACACCCGCTCAACCAGGTTGCCAATACCGAAGCAATGTTTGAAGAACTAGATTTCATTGACGAGTCAAGGAATTTCGTCGCCTTAACCGAAGCCGCCGTCAAGCAGGGCACAACAACTAGGTACAATCAGAAAGTGAGACCGAGAAGGGAAATTGTCTGTAAACTAGGAGGGACTGTACAGAGTCAGCTCGAGCATTGGAATAGGCGCCTACACCTTGGAGACTCTAGACGGCGCCCCAATCCCAAGGACATGGAACGCAGACAAGCTCAAGCGCTACTATAGCTAAGCATCAATAGTTTTTGATTAAAACTTTCCATTTGTATTTCAGTTTTAAATGTCCACATATAGGACCCATTGTAAATCTGTTTTCGTGATATTAATAAAACGAGTGTTTTCTCTCAAAAAGAGATATGTTTGATAAAATTCTTTGGTTGGCAGGATCGAAAATCCCAAACCTGCAGGAAAAGCGTCCTCAAAGGCAAACGGTTGTCATGGCCCTTGCTTTTAAGCAGAATAACGACCGAAACAACCGCCAAAGACTAAACGGTTGGCATGGCTTCTGCTTTTAAGAGGAATGAAAGCCTAAACAACAGTGACAGACCCGCCTGAGGGCTAGCCACCCTTCAGGTAGAGTGTCTCGCCCCCTAAATGCCCTCTAAAGAGGGGACTAAACCTTGGCCGGTCATGTTCCTCTGGCACAAAGAAAACGCGAACGCAACATGAAATAAAATGCAAATGCGGCGTCAGAGGGACAAGTAAAGACAGTAGATAAAGCAAAAAGGCCTCTTTTCATTAAAACGTTAAAATCGTTACAAGAGGGGCCGCTGCAGCGGAGTCTACATATACAAATAAAGGCAAAAACAAACGAGCACGCTTGCTCCAACAAGTCAACCTTGATCATCGCAGGACGAGCGATATGTCTGACTGTAAACAGGCATAATTGTTCACATTAAGAGCAAACTAAATGATTCTGGATCTTGAAGCGACTTTCGCCGAATCTTTAGAGGCTCCGGGACTTATCTTCCTTGATGGTCACGCGCGAATGCAATTTTGGCAGGAAAAACGCAATTGAACTTGCATCAAATCAGCAGCCTCGGCCATAAACCCCTATTCTTCCTTAATATTGGCAAGTTTCTTGGCCAACCTAGTTTTCTCAGCACCAACATGTATCTCCCCATCAGACACACATGGCCAAGCCCTTGCAATGAGAAGCTTGGCAAAAGACATTTTCGTCTCAAAGCATTGAGTATCACCATCAAGGTTGGGAATTGCAGAGTGGTTCCCCAAAGTTATCAAAGGAAAGCCAGGACAAACTCCAAAACGACGACAACATCCACCAGAATTATTACTCTAATAACCACCAGGGAGTTGAGGGTCACTTGATGACGAATTCGTTGGATGCCCAGAATTCACAGAACAAACACCCATCTTTTCCTTTGACCTAAAAAGAACAAAGGGAATGATGCGAAAAGGAAAATGAGACAAGGGAAAAACAAATAGCAAAGGATTCAGGGAAAGTTCAGAGGAAGAAGAGGAAATCCATCAAACATATCGAAAGGTTTTTAAGTATGAAGAGAGAAAGAAGAAGTTTCCCTCCTTAAATAGGCTCTGAACCATCCGAATCAACGGTCTAGATGAGGAGAAACTAGAAAGTCGCGATCCAACGACTGCAAAACAGCCTCGAACAACAAAGCGTACTCACGTAGCATGCGCGTGAGGCACTTCCCCAACGCGCGTGTGACACACGAAGCTGACATGCAGAAAGCAAATTGAACAGCCATCGCATCTGAAACGTTTCAGTTCAAGGCACTTCATATTTCTTTGCTATCACGATTTTCACACAATCACGCAATCATTGCATCATTAATCGTTGGATCAAAATCAACAGTTCAAATTTTCTTTCTTAAAAATAAAACATTATACTTGAAATCTTGACAATTTGGTCACGATCTAATGTTCAACGATATACTCAAATTATGGTTTTGTTGGCCGAAGATATAAAAACCTAAGCAATGGAAATCAGATTAACTGCAGTTACTAATTTCTTGCATTCACACAGTCAAGGCATAAGTGATTGTTTGATCTTGATCGGATGATTCAGAGAAAACATATTTAGTTATTATTTTATAATTCCTAAAATATCAAGCTTTAATGTGAACCGTCCGATCTTGATCGAATGTTCACGGAAGTATGACTGCGTGACTGCGTCATCTTATTGACCGCAGCCATCATGATCCTATGCAATGTTAAACCAAACTTCATTTATTTCTATATATTTATGTTACCAACTATCTTACTTCACCTTTTCAAATATGTAAATTACATCTTCAACTCATCAAGATAATATTTAAATTACATCATAATGACCCGTTAATGTATAATCCAACAAAATTATCATGAATCTTTTTAGTTTTTATTTAACATTGCAACTTCATTATTGTCAACGGGCGTTTAAATATAGTTCTGCGCATAATGAAACATTTTTTCCAGTACGTCATTCAATGATTATGTAAACAAGTTTAATTTACAATAGAAATTGACTAAGAAAGAAAGTTTAATTTGCGAACGACAACCCTCGTGGTTGTTGGAACGTTTGGGTGGTTCCGACGACCCTCTTGGTGGGAAAAACGTATGGGACGCCGGAAAAGGTAGCCGAGGCCTTGTGGGAGAGGAAGAGGAAGAAGCTTGTTGGAATGCAGTGGAAGAATAATGAACGCGTAAAAGGAGTGTGTGAGTTTGGCACATGTTTAAGTTGTGTTTTAATCTTAACCCTTTGTTTTTAATCTGATGACTCACATTCATTCTCGTCATTCTCACATATACATACCGTTCTCATATGATATGTCTTATATATTCAAACAAACCTTTTTTAAGGACTACAGAGAAGAGTTAATGACACCAGATTTTGGATCACCCTTAGCAGGCATGCACATAAGCACGCTATCTAACTCTTTAACCAACCTCTCCATGACTTGAGCTGGCAAGAAAAACGGTATAACCAAACCTTCCTCTCCTCTCCTTTAGCATTTTTGAAAGGTATATGAAATACATTTTGACCAGGAATAGCAACATCACCTCCTTTAGCTATTCCTCCATAAAGAGCTTTCCCCCAACCAAAATCAATATCTCTAAATCCAGCACGTGTAATATCAGACACTAAATACAATCTCGTAGTAGTTAAAGGAGAACGACCCTTGATAGACATAAAATCTGACACAGAATGCATATACTCTTTGTTGACATTAGCTTTTGCTTTCTTAACTAAATTCAGTGCATACGCTAATGGATTTTCAATAAGTTTTCCTGCAGTTGTAACAGCAACGGGAAACGCTAAAGCGTTACCATAGTAACCATTTGGAAGTTGTTGGTTAACAGATTTGCTACGTGCATCGACTATGCAGATTATGCGAACTTCTTTGTCAGAATCTAGTTGTAAGGCTATTGTACGACAACGCCAAAAGTATGCGGCTATGATTTCAAAATTGGAGTGTTGTTGTAGTTGGTGAAGTGGAAGGAGAGAGCGAATTGCAGCTACCTCAGTGGGACCAATGAAGAAAGTGCGGTGAACCATGTCGTCTAAGGGAAACATGGTTCCTTTGTTGTCAGGTTCTGGTTCGTATTCACGATGAGTGCATGTCACTCTTGGTGGATCCCTTGCGTTAAGAAGCTCTCTACACCACACCGGCAAGATTGAAGGTTCACTCATACCACGAGATATTTCTCCTATGGAACTGAACAATTGAACCATACCTGATGCATCACTCATTGTATGGTTTATACGGAAAGCAAAAATGAAACCAGGCGTGTTAACTGCGCGTGGTAACAATTCAAGTATATCATATATGAATGAACTAACTAATGATTAAAAATTTATCAAGATTAATTGATATTAGGTGACATGCAATTTTTTAAACATAATGTTACTTTTTAAGCATTCCTAATAAAGAAATTATTCTTTAAAAAAGTTAAAGACTTCAATTTTCAATACAATAAATACACAAACTTTCATTAAATCTTACTATTTTTGGTGCTTAAAAAGTGTCTTGAGGGCACTCGTTAAAATTTCCCTTCAATATATCTAAAAAAATTATTATGTGGTCAGACATGTGTGTAAAAAATAGCAATGATGGTGCATACAATTGAATTAAAAGCTATTTTAATAAACTTTTTCATAGATTACAAACTAATTAAAATACAACCATAATTAAATACTTATGCTTGTTTATAAATATAAGAGATAAATATGTTTCTAGTCTTTATGAAAATTAAAATTCTCATGTTTAGACCCTATAAAAAATTTCTGTCTTTCTATCTCCCCAATATTTTTTTGTCAGCAATTTTAACGTTTGCTATTAAATTAACTCATCTATATCCATATATTTTATAATCAACTTTTGAAGACATGTTTAGAACTTATAAATATTTCCCGACAAAAATTTAATTTTTTTTAACAAGGGATGTTTTAAATATGGAAAACTTAAGCTCCAAAAAACCCAAGATATCAAATATTTATGCTTCATTCTTAGTCCATAATACCATTTTATATTTATATTAATGTCAAATCTAGGACTATTTTATGTTTATTATGTGTCTAAGTTATGTCAATTTATTATGTCCAGTCATGTATGCCCATATTATCTTTAAGAAATATCAACGACATACCAAAATTATGTCTATTGGGGACAAAAAATGAAAGGACAATTTTTTAGAATTATAGAAACATCTCATTTTATTTTTTTAGGGACTGAGATCGAAATTTCCTATATTTTTAGATACAAAAAACTTATTTAACCCTTAAAAACATAATATCCTTAATTATTGTAATTAGTAAATGAAATGAAAATTAATAAAATGACATAAAAATGGCTACTCTAAATCACTATTGCCAATTTTACACCAATTAATAAAATTCGTGGGGGGGTCTATCAAAATTCATTGACTTTCTTAATAAAGAGACCAAAAAGCTGATTTAAAAAAAAGGGAACTAAAGTTCAAAAATATATGAGTATGGAGAGCAACAGTGGATTTAAATTTTTTTATTAGTATAAACTATATTTTCGACTAAAATTAATTAATAATGGTCCATCTTTAGACCCTTTTTGGGAGGTCATTATTAGACAACTCCCCATAAAAATATCTATTTATTAAGAAACAGTGTGGATAGATTTCATTCTAGTGAGAATTCAGATTACTGTTGTCGCAATTTTTATACATTCACGCAGTTAATGCATCGATAATGTTGAATTGAAATTAAAGGGTTCAGATATAAATGCAATTTTTTCAAAAATATTGATTTTGAAAATGGATTGATCTTGACCTAAACGTCATCGATGCATTAACTCCGTTAGAGACATTGTTTATGGACATTGCATAATATATGTATGGACCGTGTTTGAACCCTAGACAGTTCACTTACTCGCCATAATATATGAATTGCTAACTACTACATTACTTACCAAAAGAATAATATATATGTATATATATATATAAGCATAATATGTATAAAAACTATATATATGCAAACCAAAAAAAAGTTTGGAAATAGAGATAGATAGAGATGAATGAGGTGTTAAGGGAATGTTAATTAGGGGACTTGTAAATGTATCTAGTAATTTGAAAAATGACTTATATTTATGGACAAATTTTTAGTCAAATAGGTGATTATATATACGGACGGAGGAAGTAGAATGTACATTACATTCCCCTCTTTCATTTTAACCATTGTTGTTTGACTATTTGTGTTATTCATTAATCTACTTTGACTATTTTGTTTTATCAATATATAAAGACAAATGTAAATATTTAAGATGTTGTTCAATTTGTCTCAATTAATTTTTTAAAATATCAACTTTCTATACTAAATAATTGAATATATTAACAATAAAAGTTATGCATTATCATATCTAAAGGGGTCAATATCGATACTTAAAAAAGATCAAAGGGAGTATAGGACAAGCACAACCCAACAACTAGGTGCAAAACATAAACTAAGATCACAAAGCCAGAAACTGCCCATAAACATAACTTGAAAAGTAAGATCACAAAATTAAGATGAGTTTCCCATCCAATTTTACTATTATCACCCTCCTAACCACCCTACGCATACCTGCAAACTGCAGATCGTACATATCAACACAAGATATAACTATGACATTAGCACAACAACAAGTACTGCTATCAGCCATATTTCCATCCAATATTTCACGAGTAACAATATTTCTTCTCATTCACAATGCCTCACCAATAGGTCTCCGTTCACTCAAAGTTGACAAATTGTATTAATTTTAAATAGAAATTAGCATAACAATAATAATAATAATAATAATATAATAGTCATTTAATAACAAACTACTCCTTCGATCTAACATTAATCAATATATTTAATCATTTTGCCCAAACCAACAAAACTGTATAAATGCAAGATAGAATAATAATTTTACTACATTATTTATCAAGTACATTAATGTATTTATCATTAGTGTAAAAATAAAGTGAAATATATTTAATTTGGATGGGTACATAGGGTTCGATTTTAAGGGGACTGAACACTTTTTTTTATCTTGTTTGCATTAGAAACTGGTCATGTGAATACACAAAACAGGGTATTAATGATACTGCAGTGGCCTAATGTGAATGAATATGGTCTAGTCTCCTTTGCAATCCTAAGGATGTTGTCTGCTGTAATCTTAACCACATCTATCTCTTCTTCAGCCAGAATTGCCTGCACACCTACTGCTCGAACCAAGAAAAACCCAGATATGTTCCCACAGCTTTCCAAAGTAGACACTAAAAATGCTGCCCATGCCTTAGGGATAGGCTTCATATCCTTCATGCTGAACGTTTTTGGTAAATACATGATGATGGAACATCATATGATATTTTAGGTTATGTTTGTAGTTATTTTCTTTGCATTTAAAGGCAAATAAGAGGTCATTTAGAGGAGTTGTCACTGATTTGGGGAGCATTTTGCATTGTTTTCATTCGAGTCGTCGTAATTCAGTTTTATCCTAAATCATGCAACTTCATAAATGTTGAGTCTTTTTAGTGAGAAATCATGTAAATCGGAAAAACAATACATCATCAAGGATCGTGGATATGAAGATTGAAGATCAATGGTTCTTAGAAGGTCTTTGAAAACAATACAAGTTGAAAAAAATTCATTTCAAATTCCATGGCATTTTAAGACGGAAGAACGCTCGAAAAAGGTAAAAAAAAAACCTGCAAAATTCACACAGGAGCTACTGGCTCATGCGCCCCTACGCATGAGGCAGCCCTGGATACTGCCTCATGCGCCCATGCGCCTTGTGCATACCTTGCAGGTAGAAAGTGTTGTTTGCTTGTTTTTTCAAGCTGGATTGGTGAAAAAACCCAGTTTTCTTCTCTTAACCCATAAGTAATGATACACTATAAAGAGAGACCATTGCACACACTTTTATTCATCCAAAAAGCTATTGGTACACCTTGATCAAAAAAAGAAAGCTACCAGTATAAGGCAAGGGTCAAGCATCAGAGCTTCAAGGCAGAGGATCTCCATCTTCCTCTTGTTCTCTCTAGGGTATGTTTTTCTATTGTTTTGTGAAAATGTTGGTTGTCATGTGCAACTAAACCTCTTTGATTAGGGTTCTAAGATGAACCACTTCTCATTTGTTGGATTTAATTAATAAAGTTTTTTTATTCAGTTTATGATTCAAGTGTCTGATTTAATTTGTATATGTCTGTTTCTATATCAAATCATAGATGGAGAACATTAGGATCAACAACCCTAATTCCGTCCGAACCAGACAGTAGTAAATTGCTTATTTTCTAAATTAAATTCTTTTGATCGAATCTAAGTATGAATTTAGGGTTTTGACCCATCATAAGGGAACGCCGCAATTGTAACTGGTTGAATTGCGGCGATATTAAAATAAAACTTCCATTGCTCTATCACGGGGTCTTAATTCTACTTTCTTAAATCGAAAGACATGTCATAAACTAATAATCAACTGAGTTAATTACATCAAAGAAGGAAGGGGTGATTCAAGGATTCCCTAATCGTCATTATGCTTCTGAATCATAACAATCTACACTACTAAAAAAAAAATTGTGAGGGAAATTTATTGAGGGAAAACATGAAATCCCTCTCTAATTCCGTCACTAAATTTTGCGACAAGGAATTTGTGAGGGATTTTACTTTTTTCCGTCACTAACTTCCCTCCCTAATTTTTCTTTTCCTAGTAGTGCTAATCTCACATTGGACATGATAACTAAAAACCTGCAAACCACTTCATCACTTTTATTTCTTTTATTTCTAATAAATTCCGCTAATTACCAAGTTGAACGAAAATCCCCGTGGATACAATAAATTAATTACTACTTTATTACTTGCTACGATTTGGTGCACTTGCCAATTTTCTCATCAAGTTTTTAGCGTCATTGTTGGGGATTGTTGATACTTCGACAAGGTAGTAGGTATAATTTATTTTGTTAATAATTAGGTTAAGTTAGGTAAGTTTTTCTTTTCAGATTTTATTTTGTCTTTAGTTATTTTTTATTTTTTATTTTTTTTTACGATTAGTTAAATTTTTGGTATTTAGTTTTATGTTAGATACTATAAATTAGGGTTAGTTCCTATTTTTTAAGTTAGGTTTATCTTTTAGAATTATATTAGTTTCAAATCTTTTTAGATTAGGTTAGTTTTTATTTTCCTTGTTTCTAGGTTAGATTAGATTTAGTTTGTTTTTAAAATTTAGTTTGTTTTTTTATATACCCAAACCAAATATATATATATATATATATATATATATATATATATATATATTATTTCTTATTTTCTTTTGTGTTATTTAGTCTAATTCTTTATCACAAGCTCTTCTTAAATCCCTTGCGAGGATTTTATGCATGGTGGAGATACATGTACATTGCTATTCGACTCCGACGTCGATAAAACTGAGAGAGATATTCAAGAAGCAAGAGAAGCAGCAGCTATCCCACTTCTAGATCTAGGTGATTTCTCATCTGACGAAGAGATGGGAGACATGGAACGCACAACACTAACAGAATACGGGAGATTCGACAACATTGATGAAGTTGTCCAAGGGTTCCAACCAGTGAACCCAGTCCTCTCTGTTATCAAAAATGCAGTTCTCGGCTCTCTAAGGGAGAACCAATTCTCATGTAAGGAATCTGAAGACTATAATGTTCATCTAACACACTTTTTAGAATCAAGCAGCACCAACCTATCTAAAATTTCGAAGTCCAAAAAAAACTCTGCTTGTTTGTCTACTCTTTAAGCGGACGAGCCAAAGGATTGGCTCAATTCACTTCCGAGTGGCACCATAGCTACTTGGGATGATTTGAAGAAGGCATTCCTCCGTCGCTTTTTCCCAACATTAAAATACATAGAGAAGATGAAGGAAATTTCTGGTTTTCAATAAGAAGATGGAGAAAATCTCTACGATGCATGGGAGAGATACAAGTCACTACTGGGGCACAAGTTTTCAGAAATGGAGATTGTGTTGACTTTCACATCGTCTTAAGCCAACAACCCGCATGCTCTTAGATGCATCAGTCAAAGGTACAATGAAGAACAAAACTGCAGCAGAAATCCGAGAGCTAATTGATAACATGTCCTTGAACGAGTATCGCCCTCAAAGCAAGAATAGGGGTGTTGTTAAGAAGCAAGGAGTTCTAATTTGGAAACACATGATGCCTTACTAGCAAGCAATAAAATTCTTAGCGATAGAATCAAAGAACTAGCTAAGAGGTTGAAAGAGCAAGAAGTAGCAAAATTGTCAATCAACAGTGTAAGTTGTGACTTTTATGTGCAAGCTCATGAAAGTGGTGCATGCCTTCCAGCAAATTTGGGGTTATCTGAGGAGCAAGTGAATTACATGGGTGCTTTTACTAGGCAACAAAGTAATCCTTACTCCAACAATTTCAATTTCTGCTGGCCACACCGTCTAAAATTTTCATGGGGGGGAAACAACAATTTCCAACCACAATAAGCAACCAACCAACAACAACCAAAGAAAAATATTGAAGAAGTCCTAACCAAATATATGAAAACTACTCAGAGTCACATTGATTCTCTCGCAAAAAAATCATGAGGAATCTCAAAGAAACATCGAGGCTTCAATTAAGAACTTAGAGACACAAATTGGGTAGATTTCTACACAACTCGCTTACATTGAAGAAGCAAGAAAAGGGATGTGCAAGATGGTTGTGAATGGGAAGCATGGTCAAGAAAGAATGAAAAAGACAATTGACAATAAAAAAGTGCAGAAAGAAGGCAAATCAATTCCCTTGGTCTCGCAAGATAAGGAGAAAGTTGGAAATAATGGGAAAATACAAGTACTCTTGAAGTTGATGAAGAATATGAATGTTATTCTTTCTTTTGTTGCTGCTCTTGAACGTAATCATATCCACACTAGGTTTATGGACAAATTTCTCTCTAAACAACATGAACTTTGAAATATTGAAGAAGCACGAGCCATGGTAAGCTACACCTTAGCTCCCAAGAAAAATAAGGAGTCGGGTGGTGGAAAAAGAGTCGAGAGTAAAGGAAAGAGTAAATAGGTGACTTCAAGTAAAGCTGATAAGGTTTCTGTGATGACGTCTGAGAAAGGAAAAATACCTAGAATGGAAGTAAAGTCCATGCAAGGAAAAAGAACCTTTCAAGGAAAAACCAAAAGAGAAAGAAGATGAAAAACCAGGGGCAAAAAGAAAAGGAGAGTGCTAAAATATCAGAAACAGTTATTCAGAAGGTATACAACATAACCATGAAGAATGCAAAAGTCTCAATAAGGGAGTTGCAACCAATGATGATCAAGAAAAGGAAAATTTTCAAGAGATATTCAAAGCCTTATAAAGGTTTAAGTTCAAGATGCCCATTAGAGAGATTTTCAAAGAAAGCCCCTATTGCATCTGTTTTCTTCAAGAAATCCTGAAACTTGAGGAAAAACCATCAGATGAAGAGTTTATTTCTCTAACAAAAAATTGTTGTGTTGTTTTTGAAATGCAGGTTCAAAAAAAAGGAGATCCAGGATGTTTTAATGTACATGTCAAGGTAGGAGACGTCTATGTGGGTGAAGCCTTATATGATCTAGGGGCTGCCAGCAACCTCGTGCCATTTGCAACTTTCAAGAAAATTGGAGGATTGAAGCTAAGGTAATGCTTCATGAATATTGGTCTTGTAGATGGTACATCAACAGAGCCTCTAGGCATGGTTAGAGACATGATGATAAACATTGGAGGATTTGAATTTGAGATCAATGTTATTGTCGCAAAGGACAACAAAGATCAAGACTGCCCACTGATTCTAGGAAGATCATTCATGGCAATTGCTAAATCTTTGGCCGACTTGGTGCTAAAGGAAGTGTTCATAAGGTCCAATGGTTACTATCAATGTTACAAGGTAACTCTTTCATCTGAAGCATACGACAAGGCTATGGAATTTGCTGACAACTAGGAAGCGTTAAAGGCAAATATAGAGAGCTCGTCTGATGAGTCTGAACCTGAAGTGGAGTACTCATTAGAAGAAGAATGGACAGCTGAAGAAGATGAGGAAGATGAGGAATAAGAAGACATGGAGTCTGAAGGTTTGGAGTTCCCAAGCTCAACTTAGACAAATCCAAAAAGCTCGAGACGCTAAACACGCGCTGAATGGGAGGAAACCCATAAATTTATTTTTCAGTCATTTAATTTTCAGTAATTTATTTTAGATAGCCACTCCATCTAATAATTTCTTTACTTTTATTGTTTGCTAAGTTGCGACTAAGCTCGTTGTTTTTACATGAACTGCATAACCTTTCCTTTTTCCAAAAAATTTTAAAAAATTGTTTTAGTCTTGGAGAATTATTCCAACACTAACAACAAAGGGCTATCTTACTTCGGAAGTTTAAGAGCACGATAACTATTGGGTCTTGTTGCAGAAGATACTCAGAAATATTCACTATTTCAATTCTGTATAGCATAACCGATGAGATTTTGAGTCAAATATATATTCTACTTTCTACTATAATCCTTTCATATGTGTGTGTTCCATGTGGGTTGTTAGTTTCGCTCGAAATTTCGATCGTTCTCTACAGACTATCGGTTATATTATCATACACATGAGACACTTGTTTTGGTACCTTGGGCCTTTTTCAAGCCGCCCTGAATTTTTATTGTTATATCCTTTGTGAAACCACTTTGAGCCTTCATCCATCATTTTTTTTTTCTTTTTTAGTTATGTGGCTTGAATCATGTCACAAGCTTTGAACCCTATAATGATATATATGTTTGATTTCTTTGGAGTTAAATAGATTGGTGAAATACTTGTCATGGTTTGAAATTAAGTTTGGGGTTGCTCTTTAGAATTAACAACATCTTAAGTTTGGGGTGGGTTACTAGTAGAACTTCGTTATGAAAAGAAAAAAATGAAAAAGAAAAATGTAGATAAAACATCAAAATGATGGTCTACACACACAAAAAAAAAACAAGAGCCAACAAAAGTTTGGTCTCTTCAAAGAATAAGTAGTTCTACTAGGGATAAAAGCTAGTACCTCATAAACATTGATTGTGACATTGTGAATCAAAGCTACAAGTTGGACGGAAGTATTTCAAATAGGGAATCCTTAGGAACTAACTCCAAAATGTTTGTTAACTTACTTTCCCAGATATATCTCACCTTAACTTAAGCCATGTTATAACCTTGAAAAGACCTCTATATGTGTGTGTGGTAGTATGAACCTTGAATGGCCATTTAGAATTGCTTCAATCTCATAGCAAGGTACAATCACTTGACAACTGGAGTGTGACAAATGTCGTGACCAGCCCCATAAATATTGAGTTATAAAAGGGAGACACAATCTATGTTTTGTGCTCAATATAGATATAAGGGTAAAAGGGTAATTATACACATGAACGTTATCACGAAAAAGGTTTCGTCATATCACTTGACATTCTCGTCACTTGGGTGACAACGACGTATTGCTAAATATTTATCGTTGTTCATAATATGATTAATATTATTAACAATGTGACGGGAACCTAAAGAGTCACACACATTGGACATATAGATGAGAGAAAATAAATAAATAAGTCTGACTTATTTATAATTAACGGACTTATTCGTAATTAAGTTAATGAATATGATTTATTAATTAAATTATTAAACGCAGTACATCGTAATGTACGGTGCGTATTAAGTGGAAGGTAGTACACCATAGGCTATGATGCGCACACGTGCATCTACCCGTCCACACGTGAGTCTATAAGTTGAGCTTAAACACTTGATTAAATACAGCCTACCATTTGAGAAAGTGAGAATGATAGCCCCTCTGAACCAAATTCACCGAATTTGCATCAATTCTGAAATGTCAAATTCATTAGACGTGCCTCGTTCGCCCAGCGAATATGCCCTGTTTTTCAAAAATCAGTTTTGATTCACAATACAATTTTTTATTCTTTTAAATTACGTAACCCTGGAGATTCACTGTTTACTCAAATAATATCCCTTGTTTTAGGATATAGATGAGCATTTATTTGGCAATGTTGGTTTTATTTACACTTGGGAGATTGGGTAAGGTTTGTACTAAATTGAAAAATCAAGTAACGTTGGTGATTTTCATAACTATCTTGACAACAAAAGAAAATAAAAGAAAAAGATGAAAAGCAAAAAATGGAAAAAGAGAGTTAGAAAGAAAAAAAATAAATAATAATAGAATTTAAATAAAGGGGAATAGTAAATGTTTTCAATTAGATTGGTATATACATATAATGTAAATATCGTGCACATAGTTTGTAAAATTGTAAATAGGTGATAAATACTCCCCTGCTCCAGGGCCTTATGAAAAATTTCCTAGAAAAACACAAATTGCATCCCTAATTTTAGATTCTTCATATTTTACTATCGCCTTACTAAAAAAATATTTGGGTGAAGTCTAAAAATAGTCTTTGTAAAAGGTTAAAATGTCAGAAAATTGCCCCTATAAATGGTTAAAACTTATGAAAATAGCTCTTGTAAAGGGTTAAAATATGAAGAATCCCAAATTAGAGAAATCTGTATTTTTTATTTTACAAAGACCATTTTCAAACCTTGTGAGTTATTTGAGGTACTAACCCAAAATAAAAAATAAAAATTGGAATGTGTTTATGGTACCAGTGATTTGGTGAGTCTGAAAACTATGGTTGTATAGGTGTGTGTGGGGTGGGGGGAGGGAGAGAGAAAGAGTTCTATTTTTTATTTTACAATTTTTATGAATAACGATGTGTCATATGTTTAGTGTTTTGTTTAAAAAAGACTTGTTAAGTGAATTGTCATTGACCATCCAAGAACTTCCCATCTGATATGAAGAATAACATTAATATTTTAAATAAAGGAAAATATTTGATTTGTTACAAGTATTTGTGTACTTCATGTAGGCACACACGCACATTTGAGAAAATGTTGAAACATAAGAAAGAAAATTAAATAATGTATATTTAAAAATAATTAATTGAGATATATTTTTATAATGGTGTGTCTGAATGATATATCTAAATATTTGTAATAATGTAAGACTTTTTCATAAATAAATGTCACTAACAATTAGTAAAGTCATCTAATGAGAATTTTAGATCATTTAAAAAAAGATAAGGTTAAAAGAAAATGGGTATACATTTCCATGAAAAATAAAAGAGTGAAGGTTCATTTTAATCTCTCATAATTTTCTGACGGCCCAATTTAATTACTAACAAAAATAAAATGCAAATTAATCTCTAACATTTCTATATTTGAAACAAATTAATCCTTCTAATATAATAAAAGTAATGTATATTTTATTTTTTATTTTTTTTGGTCAAGAGACATCCCTCTTCTTCCGAATAAAAAATAGATATCCACAAATTTATATTATGTTATTTTTTTAGGGGAATTTATATTATGTTTAAAAAAAATTAAAAAAAATAAATAAATAAAGGATGAGGATAGGAAAGAAGCACGTCAACAAGAATCACATGGAAAGGGTTAAAAGCAAAACACTGTCCCAAAAAAATCATAGCAACCAATGAAATGAAGAACCTCAGATCATGGATTGTCCACGTTGTACCTAATCCATCCTTTTCATAAGAAAATCCACGTCACTCATGTCCTTGTTTATTTTCTTCTCTGTCCATACAACAACAAAAAAAGGAATCAAAAGATTCATTCACTTTCCTTTCCTCACCTCAAATCCTCCACTTTGCTGTTCATATTCAAAACCAATAGAAAATTAAATCCCTAAGACTTCTAGACCATAATTTAATTTGTTTTATTCATTTAATCACATATTTTTGTACAGAATTCAATCACAATAAATCTAACTGAAAAATAAATTAATAAAATAAAAAATTAATAAACACAAAAATAAAAAACCTATTAAACCAATCACGATTTCGTTCAGACCGACAATTCAACTTCAATCCATTCAAGATTCAACTAGTAATGACTTAGTCATCAACGCTGCAAATTCGAAAACATGAATATTTCGATAACTTTAATTTTGTCACTTTTGTTGTCACTTTTTCGTTTTATATTATTAAAGTGGATGTTATGATTTTATTAATAGATTCATCATTTTCTATTTTAACGGCATGAATTTTGTATTGTTTTGATGTAATTTACCGAGTTGAATTAGTTACGGATTCGAATGAATAGATATTTTATTTTGAATAGAAAAGAATAGGTTTAAACGGACTTTTGGCCCTCTAACTTTGCATTAGTTGCGATTTTGGTCCCCTATTAAAAAAAACACATTTCAGCCCCCTAAGTTTCCCCCTTTTGCAACTTTCAATTTTAATCATTCAAAATCAACCACTTAAGACAGTAGAAGATCAAGAAATCAGTTCCAAAACATATTATTTGCGTTATAAATCTGAAACTTGTTCAATCAAACACCCCACTTGTTTTTAATTTCTTGAATGGTTAATTTTGAATGATCAAAAAGTTGCAACAGAAGGGATACTTAAGGGGTTGGAATGTGGTTTTTTTTAATAAGGGGTCAAAATCGCAACTAGTGTAAAGTTAGGGGGCCAAAAGTGTGTTTAAGCCAAAAGAATACTAACATCCTAACATTTGTCTATCAAAAAAAAAATCAATCAAGTCGTAGATTCTCAACAAAATATTAACATACTAACATTTGTTCGACCGGTTCAACCTATCGGTTTGGTGTGATTTTTAGCTAATAATTAAAAAATCTTAGTCAAAATCTAAAAAAAAAAATCTAAAAAAATCCATGCTTATATACTTAACCATTATTGAATGACAAAAACTCAATAGTTTCATATTTTTTATCCAAAAAAAATCAGTGATGGAAGCAACATCAACTTGCTTCTTCTGTGGTAGAATCCCATCAAAATCCAAACTAGCTTCATCTTCATCATTTGGATCATTTTGTTTATTAACACGCAACAATGTTACTACGATCATGTGCAAAACTTCATTGAAAACACATAACCGTGTAGTCCAAAACATCACAAACAGCAATGAAACAAAGGTTCCAAGCACCACAAAAAGAAGAAGAAGGAGAAGAAAAAATGATGCAGCAATAGAAATTCAACTACCCTTTGAGAATATGAACAAGAATGTTCACCTGCATGAGAATATAGGTGACCCTATTGGATGGAAAGATGTTGGAAAGAGTGTGGTGAGTTGGATACGTGAGAGTATGAAATCTATGGCTTTTGAGATTGCTTCTGCTGAGTTACTTGAAGATTTGGAGTTTTCTGAAATGAAACAAAGAATGGGACCTGGTCTTACGTTTGTTATTCAAGCACAACCTTATTTGAATGCTGTTCCTATGCCACTTGGTCTTGAAGTTACTTGTTTGAAAGTTTGTACTCATTATCCTACTCTCTTTGATCATTTTCAAAGAGAGTTGCGTGATGTTCTTCAAGATATGCAGAGTAAAGGTTTGGTTGAAGATTGGCGTCAAACTCAGTCTTGGAAATTGCTTAAGGAACTTGCCAATTCAGGTTTTTTTTTTTTTCTTTCTCTTTGAGCCTATTTGGATTAGCTTATTCGAGTTTATCTGTTGCCATAATCACTTGTAAGATTGTTTAGGAGAGCTTATAGAACGATAGGAACAGCTTATGACATGTCTATAAATTGTTTTCAACTTATATGATAAGCTCTACAATTTGACTTTATTTTATCTTTTGTTACAGAAATAGTTTGTACATAAACACTTGTATGATAAACGCTTATTTGTTTATCTAAACATGGCCTTTGTCATGACATAAACACGTTTTATTTTTCAAAATATCTGACTTGCTTTGACATACTACTAGTACATGTACTAAAACAAATAAAGGTTAAGGACTAAGGATGTGTTTGGAAGAGCTTATTTAGAGTTTATTTGGACTTATTTTATAAGTTCTTGTGTAATTGTTTGAAAGATGTTACGAAGTAGTTTTTGATATTTATATAAGGGTTTTCAAGGTTATGAACTTATTAGTAAGCAACTTGAAATACTTAAAGAAACAGTTTATACGAGGGGTATTAACCTATCCGTTTGCCCTCTTCAATCGCATTGAAATTCAAGTTCTATTTTACTTTGAAAACAGATTCTGTTTATGAGCAGTTTGGCATTAGCTTTTATATGATAAGTGCTTAATTAAACTGTTGAAATGTTTTCTAATGTGACCAACAAAAATATAAGATGTGTATAGAAAATTATTTATGATACTAGTAATTCTATTGCTTTGACAACGCGATAAGATTGAGAATGGTTCAATTGCAGCTCAGCACAGGGCAATTGCAAGGAATGTAACACAGCCAAAGAGTGTCCAAGGAGTTTTAGGAATGGATAGAGAAAGAGTCAAAGTGATACAGCAAAGGATTGATGAATTCACCCAAAACATGTCAGAACTTCTCAATATTGAAAGGGATGTTGAATTGGAGTTTACTCAGGAGGAATTAGATGCTGTTCCTAAACATGATGATGCTTCCGATCCGTCGAAACCGATTGAGTTCTTGGTTAGCCATAGCCAGCCTCAGCAAGAACTATGTGACACCATTTGTAATTTAAATGCCATCAGTACCTCCACAGGTATTCTCTCCTTTTTTTTTATCCCCTTTCCCTTTCAATTATTCAGGCAAATGCTTTATGTGTACATCAAGGTCTAATACTGACTTGTTTGTTCATGCAATTTAGTTTCTCTTTAATTATGTGTATGTGCAACTTGAAGTTTAATTAATGACATGTTCAACATGCTTGTGAGTTCTATGATACAATGTATTTGTCAGGCTATATGATGTTCTGTTGTGTCCTTTCCACATACTCCTATACGTAAACCATCATTTTTTTTTATGACTTAATTACACTTTTGGTCCCTTAAATATTTTTCAGGTTTCATATTGGTCCCCTAGTTAATAAAAGTAACGTTTTGGTCCCTTAAATCCTTCTCTGTTAGTCACTTTGGTCTCTTCCGTTAGTTTGAAAACTAGAAACAGGAAAAAGGAACAAACCCTAAACCAGAAAGAAGGATTTAAGGGACCAAAGTGACTAACAGAAAAGGATTTAAGGGACCAAACTTTTATTAATCAGGGGACCGATATGAAACCTGAAAAATATTTAAGGGACCAAAAGTTTAATTAAGTCTAACATTTTTCAACACAAACTAACGGAAGAGACCAAAGTGACTAACAGATAAGGATTTAAGGGACCAAAACGTTACTTTTATTAATTAGGAGACCAATATGAAACCTGAAAAATATTTAAGGTACCAAAAATGTAATTAAGTCATTTTTTTATTTATTTTAGCAAGAGTTGCGGGACATAGAAGGTTTCATACTTTAGTCAAAATGTGTCAAATACTGTAGGAGGAGCAGAACTTATCACCTTAAAGGCAGCTTTAGATCAATGATGTAAAATATCGCCTGGTATAGCTCTATTTAGTGCAAATTGTTGTCAAAAAAACAGCTATAGCATTGCGTTTTCTGTGATCTGTGGTTGACAATAAACAATGCTTTAGATACCGACAAATATGACAGTAGGTCTAAGTTCCTCCCTCGTCCTTTAGAGGACTTGTTTTCTCTTCCATATTTCTAATTCAATGAAAAGATTAATTTATTTATGATAAGAGTCTTTTTTATTTTTTATTACAACAACCGAAGATTTTGTGGACTTGGTGGAGTCAGCTATATATGGACCAAAGGATGTCTTAATGTAAATGAACCTTTACTCATCTAGGTGTGTTTGTAATGATTAGTACAAATGGGATCCAATGGATATCTATGTTCTAATAATACTTGTGTAAAAAAATAAGCTATAGATCAAACATCTATTCAATGATGCATGAATATTTTTTTAGCTTAACTAATGTGATGCATGCATAATTTGCTTTTCTTACCAATTGTGTGTAACTTAAAAAGCCTCTATGATCATTTATGAACTTTTTAAACAGGATTGGGAGGAATGCATCTGGTGTTATTCAAGATTGAAGGAAACCACCGATTGCCACCTACCACTCTTTCACCCGGAGAAATGGTTTGTGTGAGAACATGTGACAGCAAGGGTGCAGTTACAACTTCTTGCGTGCAAGGAGTTGTGGAAAATCTTGGTGACGATGGCTATAGTATTACCGTTGCTTTAGAGTCACGCCATGGTGATCCTACGTTCTCTAAACTGTTTGGAAAGAATGTACGCATTGATCGTATTCAAGGATTGGCTGATACACTTACCTATGAGGTACTGATTTCTATCATGTGATTTTTTTGCATACAGCCATAATATTTTGTTGCTGTAATAAATATTTGTGAAAGAATGTCACAAATTTTATTTAAGTAGAAATTAAGATGTTTTCTCTAGTCAAATGAGGGAATATAATTCCATTTTTGTTCTTTTATTTTGACTCATATGTCAAAGTGATTGAGTTTGAACCCTGGTTGGAACCATCTTTGATCATGCTTTACTTACCTTCTGATTGAACTCCGGATACCAGGGCCCCTTTCCCCTGAGAACTGGAGGGCTAAGACAAAAAATAATATGCCGAAGTAATTTTATTAAACTGTAATCAATGACACATACAGGGCATGGTTCGATTGACAAATCTTTGTTATAAAAAAAGAGAGAATAAAACCAAGGACTCACAAATTCCTTATCATATTATGTTCTTAATTTTATTTATTAATCGTCATTTAGGTATTCCCTCGCCGCTTCTGTTCATCATTATTGTTCATATTTGCAAAACTATCAATATAACTTTACGTATTTGATATAAAATTAGTTTTCCTATATGAGCTAATTATTTTTCTTTCATATTTCATTCATTCTTGCTCGTATACACAATGTATTGCAGTTCAAATAAGATTCTTCTTTCTTATTTTGTTCATTTTTACCATATACAAAACAATTACAGTTCAAATATGATTCATGTTCATATATATAATATGTACTAAAGAAGATTCGTTTGATGTGTTTCCAGCGCAACTGTGAAGCCCTAATGCTGCTTCAGAAGAATGGTTTACAAAAGAAAAATCCATCAATTTCTGTTGTTGCAACTCTATTCGGCGAAGGGGAAGATGCGGCATGGCTTGAGAAGAATAGTTTGGTAGATTGGGAAGAAGAAAAAACAAATGGAGCATTAGGAAGTGAATCCTTTGATAAATCTCAGCAGAGAGCAATTGCGTTAGGTTTGAATAAGAAAAGGCCACTATTGGTTATCCAAGGACCTCCCGGTACAGGCAAGACCGGTTTACTCAAGCAAATAATAGCATCCGCCGTGGAACAAGGTGAAAGGGTTCTTGTCACGGCACCTACCAATGCAGCTGTTGATAATATGGTTGAAAAGCTTTCAAATGTTGGAATAAATATTGTTCGAGTTGGAAATCCTGCTCGTATATCAAAAACAGTAGCATCAAAGTCCTTAGGAGAAATCGTAAATGCGAAGCTTGCAAGTTTTCGTGAAGAGTGTGAGAGGAAGAAATCTGATCTGAGGAAAGATCTAAGACATTGTTTGAAGGATGATTCATTAGCTGCAGGCATACGCCAACTTCTGAAACAGTTGGGAAAGTCGCTAAAGAAAAAGGAAAAGCAGACTATAAATGAAGTTCTATCTAGTGCTCAGGTTGTGCTTGCCACCAATACCGGAGCAGCCGATCCCATGATTCGAAAGCTAAATGCTTTTGACTTGGTTGTCATAGATGAAGCTGGACAGGCAATTGAACCGTCTTGCTGGATTCCTATATTGCAGGCAAAACGCTGCATTCTTGCTGGTGATCAATGCCAACTAGCTCCTGTGATATTTTCTAGAAAGGCATTAGAAGGTGGTTTAGGAATATCGCTACTCGAGAGAGCTGCAACTCTGCATGAAGGGATTCTCACCACTAGGTTAACAACACAATACCGTATGAATGATGCCATTGCAAGTTGGGCTTCGAAGGAGATGTATGGAGGATTGTTGAAGTCCTCTAAGACTGTCTTTTCTCATCTTCTTGTAGACTCTCCTTTTGTTAAGGTATTAAACTCCTAATTGATATCTCCATTCTCTTTGTGAAGTGAAAGCTGCTATTTACATCTTGGGCCTTGTTTGGATAAGCAGCTTAATTAAGCACTTATCATATATGTGCTAAGTTATTTCTATAACAAAAGATAAAATAAAGTCAAATTGTTTTCATAAGCTATCTATGAGGGCTTGGGGAAATAAACTGAAAAACAGCTTATGAACATGTTATAAGTTATTTTGACAAGTTCTCCCAAACAGTCTCACAAGTGCTTATACTAGTAAATAAGCTCAAATAAACCAATCCAAATAGGTCCTTGTTTTAACTAGAGGAGTTTAGAGATGTAACTCAAAATGGTTTGAGTTATTTGAGAAAGTTATATGAAAACAATTTTCTAAGACAATGTTATATGTGTCCATATACTACATGTACTTTTTGTATTACTTATTTTTATTACATGAATGGAAAGTCTGACCTTGATGTTGTTGCAGCCTACATGGATAACACAGTGCCCTCTACTACTGCTTGACACTCGAATGCCGTACGGAAGTCTATCAATTGGTTGTGAAGAGCATCTAGATCAGGCTGGAACAGGCTCATTGTATAATGAAGGAGAAGCTGATATAGTTTTGCAGCATGTATTTTCCTTAATTTATGCTGGTAATTACGTCTGACTCTGTTGATTATAATTGATATTCCCTTCATCATTTTTTTCCTTTTATTCTTTGATCCAAGAAAAAGAGATTATTGCATTCCATTTGATATTGTTGTGGTTTTGGTATGCAAGTAATTGTCTTTCAAAGTTTCAAAATCTTGTGACAAAACCTATTTGTCATTTGTGTTTGCTGACATAAGAATTTTCTTGTCAATTTGAACCTGAAATTCAGGTGTTAGCCCAAATGCCATTGTAGTTCAGTCCCCATATGTTGCTCAAGTTCAACTTTTGAGGGACATGCTTGACGGGGTTCCTGAAGCTGCCGGTACTGAAGTTTCCACAATTGATAGTTTTCAAGGTCGGGAAGCTGATGCTGTAATTTTATCAATGGTATGATCTGAATCCAACGCTACAACCATGGTTTCAACAAATTCCTTACTTGGTGAAAAAAAAAATGGAAAAGAGACGATACATAATTCCCTATACTTGGTTTTCTTTGTTTCATAAAAGTGTGCTGCTGGTATTTCTCTCAAGTAAAAATATTTATCAGCTTTTGGTCTTGCTCATGAACTAACAATCGACTTGTTTTCCCGTCTTTTTCAAAAAATATAATAAAATAGGTACGATCGAACACATTAGGAGCTGTTGGATTCCTTGGCGATAGCAGAAGAATCAATGTTGCCATCACAAGAGCGCGCAAACATTTAGCTGTAGTCTGTGACAGCTCAACTATATGCCACAACACGTTCCTAGCAAGACTTATGCGCCATATTCGACACTTTGGTAGGGTGAAGCATGTAGAACCAGATAGTTTTGGAGGAGGGTTTGGACTTGGGATGAATCCAATATTACCTTCTATGGATTAGTGTTTTATTTGTAACAGTGGCATGAAACAAATTTAGAAATGCCAATAAGCAATTGTTTGAGGGGATTTTTTTTTTTTTTGGGAGGGGGGTATTCATAAACTGGTTTTATACTTGGTCAATACTTGTATAGCAATTTATAAAGTCAAAATTTGTGTATCAAGAAATACTCATGCATGAAAATTATGGAAGAAAACTTCCACAATAATTGTAACATGAGACAATGTATATTTTCCATCATTCTATATGAATTGAACCATAGATGCAAGTGTTATGCATGATATTATGGGGTAAATATTGTTTCATGGACCTGAATTCATGACACCGGTTGTAGATAAATGCAGTGATTAAAGGCAATATTCTATTCCTGCAATACAACGCTTTCATGTTCATTACAATGTGATTTAGAAGGAAAGCATTGACATGCATATTTGGAAACAAGACAAGTTAATGCTCCAAATATACGCTAATTTCTTGCTTAACGATTGAATGAAGCTATAAATGTTTAGCTATGTTTGAAACATACAAGAATAATATATGAAGCAACAATGTAAAAAGATACATGAGTTGTAGTAGTACTAGATTATTGTACGGTCAGAGAGGTGGATGCCTAGTGAGTCCTATTTGGTTCAAAATAAAATTGAATTCAATCGATTTGATACACATGTATCATGATTCAATGGAAAATTTAATTCAAACAATTTGAATTGTTGTACGTATCTATTTTGGACATGAATGTTTCATGAATCTCGAATCATTCAAATGAATCTCTATTATAATTTTAATCATACAACTTAAAGCAATGGTCAACATTAGACTTAAGATAATCATATCACGGCCACCCATAAGTAAATGGTAAAGTTTTTTCTTTCTTTGAAATGTAAATGGTAAATTTGGCCAGCTTACTTCCTAAAAAAATATTTTCAGGCATTATTACTGACGGCTACAAATTCACCATATGTTGATTTTTCCTTTCTATCACATGTAGAGATTGAGTTACAATGGCATTCTAAAAAATGATGAAAATGACATTTTAGTATTTTCAAAAATTATTCATTTGAAATTCACAATGAGAAGAATTAAACAAACACACTATTTCTGTCATTTATTTTAGAAATCAAAACAAAATGAAGTAAATGGGACCTAGAAAGTATAAACAAACCGCAGAACATTGCTGCATAATGTTTGACAAATTAATAAATTGCCAGGTGTGTTGTTTGGCAAATTAATGAATTTAGCAACTCCCATAAAGTGAATTGGAATACTGATGTCTTGCATGTGAACACAGTGCAATGGCAGTTTAAGATTAGAAAAATTCACTGCAAGACAACAGCAGTACAAAACATATTAAGAGTACGATCACTTCTAGTTCATTGTACGCAATGTTCTCATTATCTATTATCATTTCCCGGCAGCTGCTTCAGCAGGAGTTTTGGTTGTCATCTGATCAACTGCATGAACTGCACTCTGAAGCTCCTCCCATATGGCTTTATAGACCATCCTTTGCCTATTCACGGCTGATTGTCCCTCAAAGGCTGTCGATACAACATCAATGCTGCAAAAAAAAAACCACAAATTAGAGCTATCAATCAAGCTATAAAGTGTGGTGTGCCAAACACAACTATCAATGTAAAACACATGGAACAGTGCCTCAAGAATAACTTTTATCAATGAGGATATCAAATGTGTTCAAAAAATTTCAATTTTCAGTTGGGATTTAAATTTTTATTTTGTGCTACTCGATCTCATCCTCAAACTTTGAAGAAGAATCGCATATGTAGCTGAATGGTGAGGAATAAACAGCCGCAGATGCGCCAACCTTATTGTCATGTATGGAACAAACACATTAAGCTAACTGTTATTTCATGACAGGATACACCGAGCTTATTATCTAGTTGGTTATTTTATACCAAACATTAAGTCTCATACAACATGTCTTATTGTCAACTGTGCAGCAAAACTTCCCCAAAAAATTTAATGGAACTTTTCTATCACAAAAATATTAAAAAAATAAATAAAATAATTCAAGAAACCTTTCATCCCATCCCACCATGCTTTAAATGTTATATAACTACAGATGTTTCAATGGCCGAGACTTATGATGAGATTATGAAATTGCCTTTAATTTGGTGCAAAACAAAGGTCTTTCAAAAAGGGTTTCCTTAAAAATTATGCAAATGGATTGACATAGTTGCCATTTGTTCTATCACGCCGCAATGCCACTATTCCTTGTACATTACATCACACTTGTGACTTCAGGTAGTCAAGACCACCTTTCAAGCTTAGATATGGAAATCAAGTCGTTTGTGAGTACGGCTTAGAGGGTCAATAAGAACCCTCTTTTGCCCCTATTATTATTAGATCAATACATACTTGTTTTGGGAAGAAAGATGAGATCTTGTCTAGTTGTGCCTCTTTTATGAGAGAGAACTGTCAAAACCTTATTCAGGCAAAATGTACTTGCAAGAAGCAAAACCTATTAATACGACGTTGGTCCTAAATTCTTTTTCCAGATAGTGTGATTTGAATCCACTCTTAATTTTTCTACATAAGCATGTTATTGTGATTTTCTTGTTGGTCGAAAAGTGGTGTTTTGGTTAACTTACGCACGACATTTCCAAAGGCGATTTTTACATTGGCCAATTATTCCAGAGTAATTACTTTTTCCAAAAAAAAAAAAGTGCTTTTGCTTTTACTTCCCACACGGGGTGCCAATATATGTTCATTTCAACGCTAGAAATGGTATGTCTGCAGAGGAGATTTTCCATCAATCATCATGTGCTAACTACCATCAACAAAACAAGCAGCTGAATGCGAAAACTGCCTGTTAGAAACCAACTGATATAGAATAATGAAAAAGGGAAAATCCCTTTGATTACAGAATAATATCATAGAACTTCGAGGGTCTGCACCTCCCTAATGCCAAAATAGCCCCTTCCGAATCAAATCCTCAGATGATCCTCAATCTTCCCATCTCTCCCCTATTTATTCTTAAAACATAACCACCCACTATTTACTTAGGCATCGTTTGGCCTGACTTTTTTACGGTCCAAAAGCTACTTTAAAACAAAGTTAAAATTAAGGGCTTTAAGAAAGAAGTTAAAGTTGTTTGGTTACTTTATTATTTTTTTAGTTTTAAAGCTATTTTTAAGTTAAAAGTTGTTTGACAAAATATTGTACAAATATATAATAAATAAAAAATTGTTAAAATATTTTTTGAAGGGAAAAAATGTTTAAAATATTTTTTTAGTAAGTACTTAATAGATATTGTGTTTGGCATACCTTCTCCTTAAAATTGTAGAGAAGTAGAAAAAAAATCAGGCCAAATGATACCTTAATTAATTATTAATTATAATATAATAATAAACCATAACTGCATAATTAACTACTATAATTATAATAAAACTGACACAATTAATTCTAATAAGATATCTAACAATACTCCCCCCCTAAAGATTCACCTTGTCCTCAAGGTGAAGGATATCATAAGTGTCCACCTGGGTCCCATAACTTGAAGTAGAGTGACAAAGCACTGCCGACCACTAGAAAAACAGCTGTGTCCTCAAGGATGAAATAAGAGAATTGGTTTGAGTACATTTTGTCATTCCTAACTACTAGAGTAGCCTTGACACAAGTAGCTTGCAAGTCACCCAAGCAACTGGACATGAACAATTTCAGCAAGACAACTGTTGCTACAGCACAAAGTAAGGCAACAACTAGGACAATGGCGAGGAGACATTGAATTCCCGATAAATAAATTCCCAAAAAACTCTCATTGTGCTGTAGTGTTCGAAAACCGAGTCATTTCCCCCCGGATCCCATTGATGGGAGCCAGACATGCCAATTTCAAATGATCGAGTCATCCACACAGTTCCACTCCCATTGTAATTGGTTTGCAGCCTACAACTAGTGTATTTCACATGCCAAGGGCCAAATACATCATCAATCAAAGCCATCACCACCATTGAAAAGATCTCTATATGAAGAGTAGATGGCAGTGATAATTCCCCTTCCGCTTCCATGTTACTTCTGCTCATAAAAAGAATTATGTGTGTCTTCAAAAATATAGATAAAACCACTTTGTTGTACTTAGTAACTCCTTCATCTTCCACTAGGATAATCCTATCAGCAATCAGATATGGGCTGCTCCAATGATCTTGAGATGGAATTCCTGTTTGGTGTAATTGAAAACTAGTGTGCTTGAGAATATTTGTACCTATGTTATCCTTTAAGAGCCCCTTCATCAATAGCATATTTATGACTGAAGGATGAATCACCAATGCTTGTTTCAAAAGGTTTGATGCAAAAACCTCTAAATTACAACCATAGGGTTGTATACGTTTAATGTTAGTTTTGGAATTTGGTGACTCTACATTGCTCCACCTTTTAATTTCTCTAACCACATACTAGAATTGTTTTGGACCTGATCCACTAGGTTTACTGTTAGACCAAACATACGGCATGACCATTTTGTTCCTCTGTCTTTCTCCTTCTGATTCGTATCACCTATAGCCACCCCCTTTTTCATAACCCAATGGCTATCATTAAATTGAACTGAACCTAGTAACTCTATTCCAGTCAACATTTCTAATTCCTTCCAAACCAAACAAAAATTAACTTGGGTTTGATCCATTAGATTAAAAGAGATACCAACCTTAACAATTGACCATTTTACCCTTACTGCACCATCAACTGACCATTTTATCCTTTTGACCTCATGATCCTTCCCAACTGAAGCGACACTAAAATGTAACCGTTCCGTTGCAGGTGTGTTGCTCGTCGTCAGTAGCGGTTGAGTCACTGCAAGTAGATTGATGCCCGGCGGTTCCGGCCATAGCAGCGGCAGTGGTATGTGCTGAGTATTCATCGTTGGCTCTTTCCCTTCCTCCTTGGATCGGGTCTTGTCTCTTGTTGCATCTGAAGACGACCAATCTGGTGGTTTGGGTGGCTGTTTTCTCTGTCGGAGAGCCGTCGCAGGTTGACCAGAATCTAGCAACTCTGGCAGTGGTGGTTGTGATGAAGGCGGATCTGGTGGCTCCGGTGGAGGGTGTGGATCGGTAACAATCCTTCTCTCCTTCTCACTTCTTTGTGTCTCAGTTGCTGCATAGATGATCGTCTCAAACACTACCACCGATTCATTGTGACCTTCAGATTTTAGTACTATCCATTTTGCGAATGGTGTCACATGAAATTCCTGATGTGACCGCTCCGGTGGTGGTTCGATGCCGCTCAAACTAAGCAGCGATCCAGAGTTTGTTTCCTTCCCAACCTCCTTTGACTCTTCATAGTTCTCTGCGCTCTCATTCATAACGTATTCATGGCTTTCTTGCTCCTCACCTTCTGCAGCCTCAAGCATATCCCATAGGTCTGGGATGAATTTCTGAATAAAACCTCTTTCAAACATCTTCCACGTCGCATTCTGATTGCCACTCTTTCAATAAGACCACCAATTGGAAGCTTCTCCTCTCAAAGCAAACAGAGTAACCCAGTCGAACTTCATTTTCTCTGTGATCCAAATATTGGCTTCAAAGTACCGATTTAACTGGATCAACCACCCGTAGGCATCTTCCTTTCCGTCAAAGATAGGAATCAGTCTCTCCGACATCACTGGCTCTCACTCGACTATCAAGAATAAATGTGATTTTTTTTATTTATTTTTTTGGGATCAGAACTGCTCTGATACCAGTTGATAGAAACCAACTGATATAGAATAATGAAATAGGGAAAATCCCTTTGATTACAGAATAATATCGCAGAACTTTGAGGGTCTGCACCTCCCTAATGCCAAAATGGCCCCTTCCCAATCAAATCCTCAGATGATCCTCAATCTTCCCATCTCTCCCCTATTTATTCTTAAAACATAACCACCCACTAGTTACTTAATTAATTATTAATTATAATATAATAATAAACCATAACTGCATAATTAACTACTATAATTATAATAAAACTGACACAATTAATTCTAATAAGATATCTAATACTGCCATCTATATAAGACAGCTTGCTCCATGCTCCTTGATCAAAATATTTCACTTAGTTTTTTTGTGGAAGTACTGTTCCTGCTGACTATTAATTAATTTTGATTTATCAATTTATCGTATAGTTGTATTTAAGTTTAAGCTTGATCCATGGTGACCCTACTTGAAATGCACATGGCACAGCCAAACAGGGAATTTTGGGGTTTGTCATGAGAGCATATCTCCAAACTAATTTTGACTCTGGGTAAGGAGGGAATATCGCCTGCTCTTCAAGGACTTTGCTATATGAATATTGCATTTATGGATTTTATAGTTCTCTGTGCATTATCTGTTTTAAGGGAGGTAATATTTTTTATGGAGAAATTAGATAGATTTTTTAGTTTATTTTACAATAGCCTCATATCACTTTGCTGTCGTTCAGTTTCTCTGATTGGAGGACAATTCATCCACCAACCAATGCTTGTTTTCTCTTTTTTCTCTTACAAGGTTTATTCTTTAAGTGATAGGATATTTTCATCAAAGTATCAAACTCTAGGTACAAATCTAAAAGTATACAACGAGGTTAATTATACTTTGAATGTCACAACTAGTGTTTTGCCGTGTTATAGAAATTAGAAAAACATAAAAGTTTCACCTTCAGTCATCCATGGAAATTGGCCCTGAAAATAACCAGTACAGTAACATTTTCTAGAATGTACTTTTAATAAATCCAACCATTGAATCATATTATATTATCTTGACAATCATGCATACAAAACTTTAGACATTCATAGGAAATATAATGTAATTTAACAGTAGATATTTCAAATTTACTAAGGTTGTAACTATCATAATTCGGAATATACATGGAATCTCAAACAGTTTTTGAATTATATGAAATTTTGTAGATTTATCTACTTATATTGAACTTTCAATTCAACCATTTAACTATCAAAATCAACAGATCCCAACTTTCTTTGTGCATGTATATACAATGGGAACCACAAAGTTAGTTAACGAAAAACCGAAATTCACTTCAATGGTTAAAAATATGCTTACCTAACGTGCCGTCCATCACCATAAGCATCCTTTACAGAGACTGCTTCTGCATTGAGTTGTTCCTTTATCTTTTGGCGCAAGTCGCAAATTGACATTGAAAGAATAAGAATGAAATTAGACCCCAAAAAATAGATAACAATTAAGTTCTGTGCTACCGTGAGTAAGTACGAGAAATAGTAAATCACAATATTTTTTGAGATAATCCAAAATCACCCCTTCAATACATTTTTTGAGTTCCTCCAAATTAGGGGGTCAAACTTACAATTCAAAAAAAACAAATTAAGAGACAATTCATCGAGCATGTACGGGGCAATGAAATGAAACAAAGAATACCTTTTGCCGCATGGACTGAATGAGAGGCAAATCAATAGAACCGGCATCGTTAACATTAGCGCGTGAAGTAAACTTGCGAATAGAAGTAACAGTGGTGAACAATAATATGTCATCATGTTTAGGAGTATCGCGAAAGAGAGAAGTGGATCTGAGGAACGAGATATGATTAGGAGAAGTGGTTCGAACGAGGGAATTGTGGTAAGGTCGAACCAAAACTGGAAGAGCTCTGCGTAGTAAAGTGGTGTTTGATGACAATGACAAAACTTGTGCCCGCATTTTTATTTGCTTTGATTTGTTTTGAGATGCTTTCTTTCTTCCCTGTTACTGGAACAAGATTATTGATAGGGTACCCAGTCCACAACAACACCACCACATATTTTATGTTTTATTCATTTTCAAATAAACTCACATTTTTTATTTTTGAGTTAAATAATATTTAACCCTCTGCTATTCGGATGAGATTTGGTTTAGCCCCTGTAAAAAAAAATAAGTTGTAGATTCCTCTTTGTCATTTGAAGATTCTTTCATTTTAAACCGTCGTGCATTTAAATTGTGCAAATTTCATGAAGTGTCACGATGACTTAGCTTTTTTAATTCATTTTTATTTAATTTTATTCCAGCTGGCATTTTTTATTTAACACTTAATTTCAATAATTAAAAATATTAAACAATTAAATTAAAACACTAACTAAAACTATAAAAAAAAAATCATCTTTTAGGATCATCTTTACGGAACAAAGACGTAGGAAAATTGAACCAAAACAGATACAAAATTCCTTCTTCTTCGATTTCCTCTAAAAAAAAAATTCATTTCCCAAAAAAAAGTAAATCCTTTCCTTTAACACAAAAAATTCTTTCCTCTAAAATTCTTGCCACTGAATTTATGGATTTTGAATTTCTTTATTTTTTGTCAATTGACTTTGTGGTTATTGAGAAATAAAAAATTGGTAATTCAATTTCTGGATATTGGATTTCCTTCGAGTTTAGTTTCCAGCTTCCGGTTCAAAATGAATGAGTAGATCTAAGGCTCTGTTTGGATTGATGAAAAAGAACGGAGCGGAGTGGAATGAAATATAATGGAATGAAGTGGAATGGAGCGGAGTGGTACGGAAATTTCATTCCATTGTTTGGATAGTTTATGATGTGACGAAATAATGTTCCATTCCATTGTTTGGATAATGGACGGAACAAAACAAATTAAAAAATTTTAATTCCATTTTTACCTTTATATAAAAAACAAGATTATATAGAAACAAAACATATTATCTTATATTAAAATAATATATATTGTATTCAATAAAAAAAATCTATATCTGCGTAATTAGTAATACACTTATAATAAAATAGTAATATTTTTTCTTACCGTAATAAAATAGTAGAAGTTGTAACCAAAAAATAAAAAATAGTAGTAGTTGAAGATAAGAAAGCTAAATAGTCATTATTTTATCAAAGACAAAGTCATCTCAGCAAAATGAAATGTGTAGAGACACCAAACCTGAAACTAATCATGTTCATTTTAGATTGAAGCCAAAACATGTTGGTGAATGGAACACGCTAAATGGACTCCGGAGTGTAGAGTTTCTGACGTGTTGTTATTTATACGTAGTGCTTATGACTTTTTCTTCTTTATTTCTTCAATAACAGACTACTGTAATATTGATTTGATTCCCTGAAACTATATCATACTATTATTCAAACAATCTATGGTTGATAATACAAACATCATCCAGATTTATAATCAGTTTATGCGTGTAGGGCATGGGTTTCTTTGTGTGTGCTGTTGCACAGCAGCATGAAGCAATTTCACGTCATGGATTTGAGAATAGAAGGATAAAAGGGTAATATTTTAATTGTTAAGTTCCATTCCATTGCATACACCCCAAATTGGGGGGGAAAGAAAAATTGAAGGATTGGATGGAATGGAATGGAATGGTTCCATTGTGTTCCATTCCCTTCCATTCATTTTTTGCAAATCCAAACAATGGAATCTAATAACTTACCACTCCATTCCATCACATACCACCAATCCAAACATAGCCTAAAAGAGGAGGAAAGCGGAGTGAATGTTGTAATAAAAGGAGAACATTGATTTACCGTGGGTTGCGTTTTTAAAATCTAGTCCAATAACTTCAGTTTTTTTAATATCAAAGAATGAGGGACCGTTGTTTTAGAGATTGGAAAAGAGATGATAAGAGTATAGATGATTATAAACTTTTTTGAATTGTTGTTGTTGTTTTTACTGTTGTTTGGATTTGATAAAGAGTTTGATGTTGATGATGATTTTTTTTTTATTTTCTTGGTTGAATGAATTGGATGAAGAAGATGAAGAGTTTAATGATGAATGTAAAGAGATTGATGATGAAGATGATGAAGATGAAGAATTTGATTTTTATTTTGTTTAAGGTGTTTTTTTAAAATTTGATTTTAATATGAAATTGTTTTTCAAAATAATTGTTAAGTAATAAAAAAAGCAGCTGGAAAAAATAAATAAAAAATCCAAGTCAACGGCCATGTCATCAATTATACAAAGTCAGATACAAGTCACCACGCCACATCATCATTTTTGCACAGTCAACTGTCTTCATGGTGCAAAATGAAAGAATATTTAAATGACAAGGGGGAATCTACAATTTTTATTTTTACAGGGGGTTAAACCAAAACTCGCCCAAATGGTAAGGGGGTAAACATCATTTAACCCTTTATTTTTTCACTTAAACGTATGTCTTTATTTCTAGTGGGGGTAATGATAAAGGAGAATTCTTTTTCTCACCCTAATAACTTTTTTTCACGTTTTCTGATATTTAATTTTTATTCTCATTGGATTATATAATTTGAATTCAAAAATCACAATTTAGATTATACAATCTAATTATCAAAAAATATATATATTCAATCTAAAACATTTTTATACATAAGGTTTGGTTGCATTTTTTATATCACTTGTTTTTTTAGGTATTGTACTGTTTTGGATTATATAATCTGAAATAATATAGAGTGTGCTAAGATCTGAATTTTTTTAAAATAAAAAATTCTTTATTTTTGTTGATTTGTATGTGATTGGACATTTTTAGATATGGGTCAACTCCTTTATCGTGTTAGAGGCAACTGATCTACAATGACAACATCTACTAGACGAAAGAGGTTAAAGTAGGCCCAGGGGGAGGGTCGGGTGAGAAGGGGCAGGGGCATCATGAATGATGGATTGCAACCGCCTAGGTGGTGCCTTGGCCCCAGCTTGAGGAGGAGGCACCAAAGCATCAGAAGTATGAGGATGATGCAGAGGAGCACGACGAACCTCGAGATGTTGACGATGATGATGATTTTTCAGATGATGGTGAGGATTTACCCGCTCTGGATTCATATCATGGTCGTCCATCAAACTTGTTTGTTGTGAGCCCATATAAGCATCACATGGCCAGACTCGTCTGGAAGAGAGATGTAAGACACTCACGTAGTCCCATTAATATATATTTGCTATTTTTGTACTAAATTTTACATATGCATTAACTTTCTACTATGTTTTATTATTAATTTAAAATGATATTATTATTTTTTATTGTAGTTTCGTCCCAGTTTAATGTGTGTGAATATCAAGAAGTTGAAGAGGCTGCATATGAATAATGAGTAGAGGTTCAATGAGTTGTGGTTTAAAGAGGACATCATATACAGTGGTTAGGGTTGGGAATATGCCAGGTGGGCGGGGCTTTATAAGGCATGAGTCTGACCTACTGTAAAAAGTGTAGGCCCCAGCCTGGCCTTTGGCCTGTAATAGGTCAATTATCAAAGCCTAGGCCTGGCCTTTTTAAAGGTCTATCAAGCTCAAAAGTCTATTTAAAAGTCTACTTTATATTAAGGTTTAAACTCACATCATAGGTAACTTTTATTAAGTTCTAGAGACGATCTTCGTCAAATAAACGACAAGAATGTTGTATACGTGAAATTTCACCGAAAATAATAGTTCAAATGATTATAGTTAAAGGAGTTGAGAGGATAAAAGGTACTGAGAGGATAAGATGGATTGCAGATTTCTACGCAATGCAACTATCTTCTAAAATTTACTAGTATTAATTTTTTTTTGCTAATATAAAGCATTTCCTTTAAATATAACGTAAAATTTCATTTTTACTGAAAATATTAGTTACATAGAGGTATTGAAAATATTAATATTAGTTATATATATAGGGGGCATATCAAGTGAGAATAATGTTTGTATGTGAGAATGATGAGAAGAAATTACAGTCATTAGATTTAAAAACAGGGGATAAGATTGAAACACAATTAAGTGAGTCATGTGACAAAAACTCCTTCTTTCACGCCGTCAGTATCTTTCCATCCTTTTTCCAACCCTGCTTTAAAGTTTCTTCTTCCCCTCATCCTCCACCATCTCTTCCAGCGAACCACCTCTTCTTCCCATGCAAGGGGACGACTCACCGGAACAACCATCCCCAGTTCCGGCACCACCACCACTTCACACCTAAATGAATTTATTTATCTAAATATATTGGATCTAGAAAATTTAAAATTAGAATCCTGTAATTTAGGAAAAATTAAAATTAGAATCCTGAAATTCAAAGAAGAAAAAAATAGAACCCCTAAATAATTTTTTTGATTTAAATATATTCCAAAATCAATTACAAGTCTGATTTTCCCTTCAGTATGCTATCCAATTTCTTAATTGTTGCTAAGTAACATGGCATGTGGGACGATGATGGTTTTTGTGATAGAAGTGATTGGGAAGACTACGGTTGTGGCTCGTGGCATCACTACCAGTGGCGGCTAGATGAGCAAAGAAAGGAAGGGTTGTGGAGACAAGCACCTGACATGTTTAATTTGAAAACGACGGCGACCCATGTTCACGAATAAGATAACGGTGAATGAAAATACGAAAGGCTAGGAGAAAAACACAGAGAGATGGCTGGAACGTGAGAGATGGCAGGAATCTCCATTGTTGATAACCGAAATAACCTTTGAGAGATATGAGAATGCAAAGGGTTGAGGAGAGATAACGGTGAAGGGAAGAAGAAAGATTCAAGTGGGAAGAATTGGCACATGACATTAAGTTGTGTTTTAATCTTAACCCCTGTTTTTAAATCTAATGGCTGCAATTTATTCTCACTATTCTCACATACAAATGTCATTCTCATGTGATATGCCACACACACACACACACACACACACACACACACACACACACACACACACACATATATATATATATATATAAGTTTTACTGCCTCTCTTGGGTCTTATTTTAAGGTTTTAAAGGATTTAATTTTCCTACTTGCAATTTATCTTTCTTAAACCCAGTACAAGATGTCTTTAGGTGTCGGTCTATTGAGTGGTCCACGTAGTAAGACCCAAGAGAGGCAGTAAAACGGTTGGTCAGCTCAGTTTAGGAGTCTACCTAGAAACAACTTATAAGGGGGGAGAGAGAGTTAGAGAGTGATTAAGAAAACTAAAATTCAGTAAAACTTTATAATTTGTTTCGTAGATTAAGTTATCATGTCTCTGTTTAGCCGAACTCTTAGCAGATTAGGTTGTAGTTCGAGAAGTAGTTTAAGGAATCCACCTTTAATTACTTTACCTACTAGTGAACAACAATCAATTATAGATCAAGATAATTATCAAAATAATGAATTAGAAATACAAGAATTAGAAAATAGATTAACAAACTGGTTTATGCCAGAAATTAATTACAATAGAGTTTATCAGATGGGTACATTTGATTATAAAAGTAAAAAGATTATTAAAACTACCGAGATGGCTAAATCTATTAGTAGCAAGATGGAAACCATTAATATTCTAGATAGTAAATTACTAGAAGAACATTATAACGAAGGACATAGATATATACATCTAGGATTAATACAAGTTGCTATTAAACCATTACATAGATTAGGACTTAATACTCCTATATTATTAATCTTAAGAGATAAAAGAGTTGCTAAATTCAAAGATTCTATTATAGCTATTATTGAATCAAATCTTAATGATGGTCCTGTTTATTTTAATTGTCATCCTAACTTCTCCTTGAGTTTAGGTGATGAAAATACAAAAAATTCATTACTTGTCCATGTGCAAGGACTTGAAGATACCTTCAACCAAGGTGTGGCAAATTTAGATGTCATTAGTAGAATGACTTACAAAGTTTCCACAGTAAATTATAATTTTAAATCTTTAAGATCTACTCCAAGAAATGAAAGATGTATTATTGAAGCTAATCTTAAGAAAGTAGACGTTACAACTCCTAAAATTCTTAAAACATCTGAAATATTAGAAAGATTACCACATGAGTGGATATTAAAGGATATAGTTCCACCTCAAAAGATAGAAGCTAGAACTATTAGACATATTATCCAAGATACAGATGGAACTATTTCTATCTCTATGAATAGAAGTCAATCTTTGAGATTTGACAGATTAAGTAGTTTAGGATCAACCTCTGATGCTAGATCTTCAGTTGATATACCCTATAGATCAAACTTATCAGGTGTGGATTTTACTCCACCAATACCTAGACCAATATACAGTGAAAGATCTTCCAGATCTCCTTCACCAACTGAATCACAAATGTTAAGAACCCTTACGTTAGAAGAACCTTTCTTTATAGATAAAGATTGGATTAACGAAGATTTCTATGCTAGTTACAATACCAGTAAAAGAGAATGGTATTTCAAAACCTTTTCTAAAACAGAAACTGCCTATTACCGACGGGAATTTTATGATTATTTAACTCATTATGAAGTTAATATTTTATTCTTTGCATGGTTTGAACCCTACTGTGAAGAAAATAATATTACGAATCCTTTTATTGCTGAAAAGACTATAGAAATTAATGTTAGATTAAATACTCAGTGGAAAACTACTAAAGGAGCAACTATAGAATCAGTACACCCTCCTTTAGAAGCCTTCAAGTTTACACCTCCCAAAGAGGAAACAATTATTGAAGCAGCACCCTTTAAAGCTGTAAACAAAAATTTAGATAAAAATAGTGATAAATATGATGTAAATAGATTACACACCCAACTAAATTATACAAATCAAACCTTACATATTATGGCACAACAACTTGATAGGATTGAACTATCAACTCCTCAAAATACTCAAATTAGAGAAAAAGAAAACTATAAAATAAACCCTACTAAACCCATATATAATTTAGATACTCCTTCTACTGAAAAGTTAAAAGAAGATAAATTAGGAAATAATCCTACTGATAAAATAGAAGAATTAGTTAAAAAACTTAATGGTTTTAGTATAGGACAACCGTCCAAAATTAATACTCTTTCTTTTGAAGAAGAATACGAAGATATTATAAATTTTGGTAACATCATTAATCGATTAGGAAAATTACCTAGAGCGAGTACTAGAAACTATTACCCTAGACCTTCATTTGCGGATGTGCAATATGAAGAAAGAGGTACTCAGATAGGAGACGCTTTTACTGGAGACGCAATATATGAGTGGAATATAGATGGCTGTGCTGAACAGCAAATATTAGATACAGTTCAAGCCATGACTATGGCTGCTACGGCTCATAAAATGAAAGGTAATAGTGATAGACAAGCTAAAGATATGTTAGTCACCGGATTTTCTGGTACATTAAAAGGATGGTGGGATAATATTTGTAATGAAGAAGAAAAGAGTACAATAAATTCAGCTTTAAAAATGGAGACTAATGAACCAATTTGTACTATCACATTACTATACCATATTACTAAGTTCTATGTTGGAGAACCCCTTAAGTTCCAACAAAGAGCAGGAGAACAATTAGCAAATCTTTATTGTCCAACCATGTCAGATTATAGATGGTATAAAGATATGTTTCTCTCAAAATTATGTCTTAGGCAGGATGGTTATGCTACCTATTGGAAAGAAAGATTTCTTAGTGGATTACCTAGATTATTCGCTGAAAAAGTTAAAACTAATATTAGAAGCGCTTTTAATGGCGACATTCCTTATAATAATTTAACTATAGGAGAATTATCAAATTATGTCATAGAAACGGGTCTACAAGTCTGTACAGATTACAAACTACAAAATAAATTTAAAAATGAAAAATTAAATAATAGGCGCGAATTAGGTTCGTTCTGCGAACAATATGGTGGTGTTCCCTTGAGAGCTCCCAGTAACCCTAAAAATAGAAAAAAGAATGTTAGTAAAGGAAGAAAGAATCATAAAACCTATAAGAAGCCTTATAAAGAAAACCAAGATTTTTATAAGCAACCCTATAAGAAAAAACCTTATAAAAATAAGAGAAAATCTTATAATAATAAAAATAAAAAAGATGTTAAATGTTTTAAGTGTGGTCGTAATGGTCATTACGCTAATAAATGTAAAGTTAAAGAAAAGATTAATCAATTACAAAATTTAGATTTATCTAAAGAATTAAAGGACACTTTAATTTTAACTTTAGAAAATATTATGTTAAATACAGAAAGTGAAGAAAGTTCTTCTGCGGAAGAATCATCATATCAAGAGATTAATCATATTAGTAATTCAGAAGAATCTTCAGATTACGATGAAGAATGTTTAGGATTAGATTTTTGTAACTGCAATAAATGTAGCAAACATATTAATGTATTAAAGAGAGCCTTGACTAATAGTCAAGCAGATACTTTAATTACTATTCTTAATAATATGGAAGAATCTGAAAGCAAGAATGCTTTCATGGAACATTTAAAAACTATTATAGAAGATAATGATCTTCTTAAAAACCCTGTTAAGGCTGTTGAATTTAAAGATGTTATGGAAATGTTCAATAAAAATAAGATTAAACCTGTATCAGTTAATGATTTACAAGAAGAAGTTAAAATTTTGAAAAAAGAAGTTCAAAGTTTAAAAACCCGAGAAGATGAATTAGAATTAAAATTATTAGAATTAGAAGGCCATATGATAGTACAAAATCAACGATTAGATAAACAGTTTGATAAAGGAAAGGAAGTACAATACAAAAATTTAGAAGTTGGAGAAGCTAGTGAAACGATAGAAGATGATAAAAAATACTTTAATAGTATAGAAAGAATTATTTCTCATAAATGGTTTAGTAGAATAGATCTGGTTCTTCCAGATAGAACTTATGAAATGATAGCACTAATAGATTCTGGTGCAGATTTAAACTGCATAAGAGAAGGATTGATCCCTACCCAATATTATGAAAAAACTACTGAATCATTAAGAGGTGCTAATGGCGCAAGATTACAAGTTAACTTTAAGTTATCTTCTGCAAAGATTTGCAAGGATAAAGTCTGTTATAATACTTCGTTTTTATTAGTTAAAAATATTAATGAAGATATAATTTTAGGAACTCCTTTCTTGGCATTACTTTATCCTATAACTGTTAATGAAGAATCTATTACTACTCACGCGTTAGGTCATACTATAAAGTTTAATTTTTTAGATCCTCCTAAAGTTCGAGATCTAAATAATCTTAGAGATAGGAAGATATCTTATATTAATCTCATTAATAATAAAAAGAAGCAAATTAATTTTTTAAATAAAGAAGTACGGTTTAAAAGAATAGAAGAACAATTATCGTCTGCTAATGTTATTAAGAAAATTAATGAAATAAAAATCAAGTTTATTAACAATCTTTGTTCAGAACAGCCTAATGCTTTCTGGAAAAGAAAAACTCATGTTATATCTTTACCTTACGAACCTACTTTTAATGAAATAAATATACCTACTAAAGCAAGGCCTATTCAAATGAATAAGCAGCATTTAGATTATTGTAAAAAGGAAATTAATGAATATTTAGAAAAAGGATTAATTAGACCGAGCAAGTCTCCTTGGAGTTGCTCAGCTTTTTATGTTGTTAACGCCGCAGAATTAGAAAGAGGAAGTCCTAGATTAGTCATTAACTATACACCTTTAAATCAGGCATTACAATGGATTAGGTACCCAATACCTAATAAAAAAGATTTGATAAATAGATTACATAATAAAGCTGTATACTCTAAATTTGACCTTAAATCAGGTTATTATCAAATACAATTAGAAGAGAAAGATAAGTATAAAACTGCATTTGTAGTACCCTTTGGGCATTACGAATGGAATGTATTACCATTAGGTCTGAAGAATGTTCCTTCAGAGTTCCAAAATATTATGAATTCAATATTTAACGATTATTCAAACTTTACTATAGTTTATCTAGATGATATATTAGTATTTTCAGATTCCATTAATCAGCATATTCAACATTTAAATCAATTCTATGAATTAATTAAAAATAATGGATTAGTATTATCTGAAAGAAAGATGAACTTATTTCAATCTAAAATTAGATTTTTGGGTTTTGATATTAGTCAAGGGATGTATACCCCAATTAGCAGGTCTTTAGAATTTGTTAGTAAATTCCCAGATGAGATTAAAGATAAAACCCAATTACAAAGATTTTTAGGTTGTCTAAATTATGTGTCAGACTTTATACCAAACTTAAGAATTATTTGTGCTCCATTATTTAGAAGACTTAGAAAGAATCCTCCTGTATGGGATGAGTCTATGACCCTTAGTGTTAAAGAATTAAAACAATTAGTCAAAAAACTACCTTGCTTAGGAATTCCAGATCCTCAAGCAAACCTTATAGTAGAAACAGACGCGTCAGACATCGGTTTTGGTGGCATATTAAAACAAGTCTTACCGGGAACGGAAAAGGAACAAGTAGTCAGATTTTATTCTGGTACTTGGTCTCCGGCTCAATTAAATTATAGTACTATTAAAAAAGAGATTTTAGCTATTGTCTTATGTATTACCAAATTTCAAGACGATTTGTTTTCTAAACATTTTGTTTTAAAAACAGATTGTAAAGCTGCTAAAGGTGTTTTACAAAAAGATGTTAAAAACTTAGTTTCTAAACATATTTTTGCCAGATGGCAGTCTTTATTATCTTGTTTTGATTTTGAAATAGAACATATTGAAGGAATTAAAAACTCATTACCAGATTTTTTAACTAGAGAATTTTTACAGGGCAAGAATGGACCCTAGAGATAATTATGGACCTCCATTACCTCCTAAACAGGAGAATACAGAAAAAGCTTTAGCATTAAGTTCACCATCTTATCTTACAAAAATTACCTCCCCAAAACCTACACAAAATAAATTTACCCTATTATCTCCTTCAGATATTACCAAAGGAATTACCTCATCATCATCCTCCATTAAATCATCAAAATTAGCCTATTATACTCCTCCCTCTACAGCAAGGAGTACTTTTGTTACCAAAGGATTATTTGAACCAATTATTCCTTTAGAGACGGCTTACTGTCCAAAAAATACCTCTCTATTACAGAAAGTTAGAAAAATCCTTCCTGAAGGATTTATGTTTGTACCTAAAAGCTTATTAAAAACTAGAAAATTCTATGAGTTTATATTAGTTGATACTGGATCTATCGTGCTGACCCATCAGTATGATGCAGCAGATAAATCTAGAATTACTTTTTCAAAATTTAAAATTGTTAAAGTGTTATCAGCAACAGATTGGACATTACCTCCATCTATGGAGAAATCTTTTACCAGGAGATTTACTCCTCAAAGTTACAATTATTTTGACTACATGGATGCTTGGAATTACTTTTTAGCTATTGAACCTTTTAACCATACTTGGTTTATTTGGTTCGCCAAGGATATATCATTAAAGTTCCCATATTGGTTTATTAAATGGTTTGTGTTAATTGGACCAACATTAGAGATCTTTCCAGATTATGCAAAAGAAACCTTTACAAAATTCTACAACATTACGGATTGCCCTACGCATCTAGCTATTCTAGCTTTTTGTGCAGCATTCAGTGTTAATTGGATTACCTCTTGGACCTTTGCTACAAATACTATTTGGGATAATTATTCAGCCACGGAATTAATTAAAAGATACTCTGTTAAGTGGTGGATTAAGTTTAATCCCGAATTACTTAGTGAATCTAAATTAAATGCCTGGGTACAAGCCAATCCAGGAAGATGCAAGAAAGCTGGAAATAATTCAGATTCAGAATTCTTATCCAGCAGATCAAAGATATTAGCCTCATTATCAGCAATTACTGACCCCAAAGAATTTATAAACCGATTACAAGAAGTTTCTTCCTCCATGTCTGATGCCGGAAGCACTTCAGGAAATGAAAATGAAGACGACTGTTATGGGGTTGACTTAGAAGACTATTAAAGTGTGAAGACATTATTGATCTAGATACTGAATTATTGTTACTTTGAATTATGTAATTTACATTATTGGCCACTTGTCGGCCATGTCACTTTTATTTTCAGTGGCATCTACTTTTGCTGCCACCTTCTTTGTTTTATTATAGCTTTTACTATTTTCTTTTCAGTGGCACTTTGTTTTGTCTGCCACTTGTGTCGACCACTTGTAAATAGTTTTAAGTGTTTTGAATTTTATTTTGAAGTCCGGGTCTTCAATCCATCTTTATAAGGGATTGAAATTTAGTTTGTTAGGCATTCGAATCTTAAGTCTCTTTCCTCTGAACAGTTTGAAGCCCTTGTGTAAAAACATTGTAAGTTTTTGTGAAATAAATTTGTCTTTAATCAAATCATGTCTTTAAATACTACTTATGTTTTTATATATTATAATTTTGATTATTTATTAGTATGTTCTACCTGTAAGAAACATATGATTTTTCAAATTACTCCACCTTTGAAAGAACTTACTATTTTTACTTGTTCTGCAGTTTATGAAATTACTCTGAAACCCGCTCCTATGTTAGATTTAGATTTTGAATTACTCACACTAAATATTCCTGATATTCTAGTTCCGATCCACCCAGAGTCTGGTGTATATATATATATATATATATATATATATATATATATATATATATATATATATATATATATATATATATATATATATATATATATATATATATAAGGCAGCTTGTTAGGCTTGATATGCTTATTTATATGCCCAAGCCTAACCTATTTAAGTAAATACTAAATAGGTTTTTTAAAAGCCTAAGCTTGGATCTTTTACTAAAAAGGCTAGCCCAGGCTGGGTCTTAAATAGGTGAGGTCATAGGCCCCTGTCGAACGGTCTGACTTATCCTCATCCTTAACAGTGGTCTTTATTGGCTTACAAGTGTTAGTTATGGTCTTTATTTGCCATAGGCCATTGGCTTACCCTGCAACCGCACTTAACCAGTTAACAACAACCGTAATGTTATATATATATAAAAAAGGCTGTTTGTTAGGCTTGATAGGCTTATTATGCCCAAGCCTAACCTATTTAAGTAAATAGGCTTTTTAAAAGCCCAAGCCTGGATCTTTTACTAAAAAGGCTAGGCCTGGTTGGGCCTTAAATAGGTCAGGTCATAGGCCCCTGTCGGACGGTCTGACTTATTCTCATCCTTAACAGTGGTCTTTATTGGCTTACAAGTGTCAGTTATGGTCTTTATTTGCCATAGGCCATTGGCTTACCTTGCAACCACACTCAACCAGTTAACAACAACCATAATGTAAGGGTCGGTTGAACACAAGCTAAGATGCACATATTCCAAACAATGGATTATTTACATATGAACCAGCAACCAAACGTACAAAGCATATGTCAAGTTGTCAAAAGGTTTGTCTGTCAGATCATGTTTGCACAAAGCACGAGCTACCACAGACTTGATACAAGCCATCACCCATTAGCTAATTAATTGGGGCAACTATTCTGGTATGGGCCAAAGCTCATTTCTCTTGTGGATCGGTCACTCCCATCAATTGACACGTGGGCGAACCATAATATTAACTCACCTTAAAGTCCCTGAATCAGGGTCACGTGACATGATATGGACTGTTCAATCCAGATCCAATGTTAGGTTGCTGTAATCTGCTCAGAGGTGTCCTTAGAGGACAACGATGACACCTCATCATATGATGTTTTTAGCTAGGTTTTGGAGTATGTTTCTACGCATTTAAAGACAATACTAAAGTTTTAAAGTGAGTTGCTCATGGTTTTTGGAATGTTTTGTTATATTTTAATTTTAGACGTTGTTATTAAATTTTTTTTCCCTAACGAGATAACTTTACAGGTGTTTTGAGTCTTTTTATTCATAAAGAAATTAAAACATTTATCCAAAATAAAAAGAAGAAAAAACATGTACACTCTATAATTTTCTTAAACCATTCAACACTTCACTCTCTATATCTCTCTCTCTCTCTCTCTCTCTCTCTCTCTCATTCTTTAAAAAATCAAATATTTCAATTTTTATTACAATAAATACACAAATTTTCATTAAAAAAAATGATCATTTAAGGTCTTTAAAGAATGTCATGAAAGCATTCATTAGCATTTCTCGTACATTTTATCAAGTACTCCTTTCGTTTCAAAATACACACACCGTTTTTTTCGCAATGTGCATTATTCTCATGATTTACTTTGACCATATTTTTCCACTAATATATAATACAAATGTCATCATGTAAGATGTTGTTTGATAAATATTTTAAATATATATATATATATATATATATATAATTTTTTATTATAGATAATTAAAGATATTAACAATCAAATTTGCATGTTGACATATGTAAAATAATTGACTATAAGATATATTTTAAAACGGAATATAAAGTGAATCGTACATCTTCTCACCTACCCTGCAAACGAAAGGTGTGCAAGCACTGTGTTATTATCTTCGTTGTTTTCCAATTTCACCAATATCCTAAATTTTAAAGGGGTTAACATTATTATATATTATTATTATTATTATTATATTTTTTTGACTAGAACATTGTTATAAATTTTATCATTAAGAAACTTATAAATTTCACTGAATATTATAAACTCACATTTTCTTTTTTCTTAATAGAGGTCATATAAAATTATAGTTTATATTGAAAAAAAGTAAGAGAAATGTAAATTATGTATATTACTAACACATGTCAGGTGGCTTTTTCTTAAAAAAAAAAACAATGAATTTACAAGGACCACAATCAACAATGTGCAAATACACGATCACCAACTTCTGTCTACTTAAGCCACCAACCATTGCATGCAAGTAATTGGCCCAGCACTAAGGCCTACCAACCCAAAGCCACCAACCAAGGCAATGACTAACATTATTTGGGATATATTTCATACTATATATTTCGAACCCTAAGTATATGATGCTCTTGAAAAATTTGTCTATCTTTTATTTTCAAAAGAATAGAAAACTGCTATAAATAAAAAAAAAAACTTACAGGTTTATTAAATAGAATTTTGAGGAAAATACACTTCCCCTTCCCTTAAAGATACAAGTATTACACACCCTTCCCCTCTTGTTACAAATAAGTTTTATGTTCATTGTATTTTTAGAATGTATAACCTTTCTTAATTGATGCCAATTTTATATTCTCTCAATATTTGCTGTTTCGTCAACTTCAACCGCAAGTGATAACTTCTTTTAATAGTGTTTAATTATAAAGTCGTTATATGTTGTAAGAGTTGTTGGATAGGATCGATGTCACTATTAGACGTAGTAGGGAAAAACCCTATATTGATTTGAGAGTAAAATCGCTGCTTTTGTAGGCTGTCATTGTACATATTTGCATGATACAAAAATGATCCTCATCGAAATATTGACTTTCACGCTCAACCCTTGTATCACTTGAATGTGCTTCTGAAGAATAATCCTTCTAGTAATATATAATGCAAACTCCTTTACTGCATTAAAGAAAGTCTAGTTGAAGTGATAATCAGATGCAAGTTCAAATAAACAATGTAGTGTACCCGATGAGCTCCTAGTATCATAAACTCATTTATTGGATGATGTTGCTTCTTTGGTACCAAACATACTCTATGTCTTACTTAGAACTTAATCGCACTAGACAAATTAATGCTCTTCGTGATAGACACACTTTGTGTTATATTTAAGGCTTAAATAAGTAATTGATCCTTCTAAATATACGAATATTTGATTTTAGTCTCCTTAAAATATTCTTTAGGTTGTTGGTCCCTCCAAAATTTTCTATCCATGAAATTAGTCCATACTTTTTGGTCAACTCATGTCTAACCTTCATATTTTTTAATAAAGTTTTCCATAAATGGATGGAATATTATGATAATCTCTCCCAAAAAAATTGGAATTTTTTAATAAAACATGAATTAACTATGAATTTTTATGTTTTTGGTGCTAAAAAATTCATATTAAATTCATGTTTTGTTAAAAAATTCTATTATTTTTTTGAAAATATCGTCATAATTTTCTACCCATATCTGGAAAATTTCATTAAATAATATGAAGGTTAGACATGAGTTGACTAAAAAGTATGGACTAATTTCATTGATGGAAAATTTTGAAGGGACCAAAAGCCTAAGAAATATTTTAGGTGGACTAAAATCAAATGTTGGTATATTTAGGAGGACCATTTACTTATTTAACCCTATATTTAATTTCATCAAACAGTAAGCATCAAACGATCATTGCTCTTAACATCAAATGATAGACACACTTTGAGTTTTACTTAACATCAACAAACAATAAACACAAATGATCGTAGCTATTTCTTTTTTGACTATGCTTGATATAATGTTAATATATGCAAGATAACTTATTCTCTTTTATTGTTATCATCGAGATAACAAAAATAAGAATTATATATGGATCAACTTGATTCTGACATATAGTACTAGTGTGAAACTCATTTTGAAGTTTTTTTTGTCATATTAGATTAATGTGATGATTATGGCGTGATTAAAGTAAAAAAAATGAATTAGTGATATTTATATATAAGACACACCTAAAAGCAAAAGTGATAGGTTAAGGGTGCTCTTATAAAACAGTAAAAGAAGAGGTAGCAATCCCCCGAAAGAAAGGAAAATTGATGTTCACACTTAACATAGTGCTAAGAAATACCAGGAAATGACCAAAGTAATCTCATTAGTAGTTAACTACCGCCGGATACTTTTCAGCGGCAGTTAGCTGCCGTAGCCTTTTTGTGCTTATATTTTTCAAAATTTCATATTTTTTCATCTTAATGTGATGCAAAATCAATAAATGAGTGAACAAAAACGATAAAATGATATGTGATTAAAGTGAAAAAACTAAAAACAACAAAAAAAAAGTAATTAGATTTGGCACATAACTTATTTATGGATTTTTTTTTTAGTTTTTAAGAGGAGTAGTGATGTTGGAGAAGGTTGTCATAACATTGTATGTTTGAACACCTTCTCCAACATCACCACACATCTTATAAAATGCTTACGCCTCTATATTCAAAATAAAAAATAATAATGAAATAAGAAGTAGGAAGTGTTTAGGTTGATGGTTTTTTTTTGTTTAGTTTTTAAGAGAAGTGGTGATGAAAGGGAAGGAATTCGAATCATTGTTCGAACACCTTCGCTCCCATCACCACACATCTTATAAATTGTAGATGCGTTGAGTATGGATTGTGAAAACAACACTGTATATATATAGAACTTTCTGTGGGTTTTGGACCACAAAAAGTGTAGGTGGAACCCCATCCACACAAAAATATATTGCATCGGCAGCTAATTGCCGTAAATTTCCTTCTCATCGGCAGTTAGCTGCCACCGGTTTCTTCCCATCGGCAGATAGCTGCCGTTGCGTCCTGAAGCCTCTGCAATGCAAAACATGTTGTTACAACCTGTTTATATGAGTTATAAACACTGTGTTTCAATATCATATCATAAGTTAACCAAAATATCAATGTTACCAACAATTGAAGCTAGGGGTGTTCGCAGTGCAGTTTGATTCGGTTTTGAGGCTAAAAGCCATCCGAACCGTAAGATAAAAAAACATGCGGTTTGGTTTGGTTCGATTGACTTCTAAAATAAAATTCAAACCAAACCAAACCAATGCGGTTTGGGTTGGATCGGTTTGTGCGGTTTTTATCGAGTCAATACATTTTTTTGTTTTCAACATTAAAATCAAGTTAAATAGCTAAAACACGACAAATTTCCAGCAATATTCCCAACAACATAAACCAAATTAAAATCGTGTGCAAAAAATAATCTTATTATGTAAGAAATGCAAATACTAAGATTTTATCATTCTCTAAAAGTTCAAGTAACACATAAACATATTTTTGAAATAAAAAGTTAAGAAGAAACTTAACAAGAGAAAAAATATGTCATTTTATAAAAGTTTCCATTGAGTTTCTATGAATATTGGTCTAGGTGACATATGTTTAATTAGTGTTTTTCGTATGTTGCGGTTTGGTTTGGTTTACTTCGGTTGATAAAACAAAAACCGAAAACCAAACCAAACCATGTGGTTGAGTAAGAAAACGATCCGAATACATCCGAACCAAATGCGGTTTTTTACGGTTTCGGTTTGGATTGGTTCGGTTTGTGGTTTTTCTATTGGATTGGTTCGGTTTTTGTTGGATATTTGGTTGTTGGCTTCATGTTTGCTAAAATCAAATAGACAAGCAATTTGTGCTTCAGAAGCTGGAAATGTTCATCAGAAGCTGAACTAGTTCTTCAGAAGCTGACCCTACACTTCAGAAGCTGAACAGTACTTCAGACGCACTGTTCAGAAGCTGACCTTCAGACGCACTGTTCAGACGCTGACTTTCGTTGACCTTCAGACGCACTGTTCAGACGCTGACTTTCGTTGACCTTCAGAAGCTGCATTTCAGAAGCACGTTTTCTGCGTTCTTTCTTGTGTCTTGGAGCTGTTTTATTTTCTCACATTATCTTTTGAAGATTTAATTGAAGAATTCTCCAAGCTGATGTTTCTAGAAGAAAGATTAATTTCGCAAGATATTTTCTGAAGATTGGATTCAATTATTTGTGAATATATTTTCAAAGAAATCTTTGGAAAATATATTGCTTCCATTTGCTTTTAAAGAATTCTGGGAATATATCTTTGAAGAAGATTTGATTCAAGAATTTTGTTGCTGCTGAAGCTATAAATAGAGGACGCTGCTATTGAAGAAATTGATTCAAAACAGAAGAGAGAGTCATACTTAGTGTTTTGAGTCTGTGAGCTTTATGCTTTGTTTTGTACACCACTCAAGTGTTTAGAGTTGGTTGTTGTTTTATTGAGTTGTAATCACTTAAAGCTTTTAAGCAAAAGTGACGTACTGAGTTTTTAGGAGAGTGTCTCCATCTTTGATTGTTTAAGAGTCTGATAATCACTGGGGCAGTGATTACTTGAGTAGGAAGTAAGTGGGATCTTATATCTAGGAGTTCCTAGGTAGAAATACCATGGGTAGTGATTAAGTGATAAGGGGCTGTGTCATAGGACTTCGAATTGATACTATTTTAGTGGATTTCCTTCCTGGCTTGGTAGCCTCCAGATGTAGGTGAAGTTGAACCGAACTGAGTTAACAAATCAACTGTGTTCCTTTACTTTCTGTCTTTTATATTTCTGCTTCTGAACTGTTGTTTGCATACTCTGTTTTACGGTTCAGAACCAGGTCCTGCCAGGAATTTCAGTTTTGAACACCCCTAATTGAAGCCAAATAAACATAAATCACCATACTACGTTAAAATTGTACCAACATCAGTTAAAGTTAAAATACGATAATATGTCATCGTTATACAAAAACAAACAAATGTCATGAAAATACGAAAACTAAAAGCAATTCCTAAACATCAACTACTCCTATTCCTGCTCCTGGTCCTGATGTTGCCTCCTCGGCCTCCTACGCCTCCTGATCAATATCGGTGCCATCCTGCCCCTAATATCACGCAAGGCCTAATACAACTGCTCAGTGCTCATCCCCTCCTGACCCAAATATTCATCAACCTGGCTAACAGCGCCACTAACCATCTCAATGGTATCAAGTGAGCCTCTCTCCTCATGTTGTTGCTGCTGGTGTGCAATGATCTGCTCCTCATTTACTGGCCTCAGAGGAGATCCCTCAATAGGTGGCAAAATTTTTGGGTGAGACACCCGTTCGTACCATACCATATATCCCCCCTCGTACCACCATGACACATCCACCTACCCCACTGATCCTCAGAAATGGTGTGAACACGAAAGTCGAGAAAAGTCTGTACAACCTGAGCATCTCGTATAACAAGCACAGATGTTGGAGCTCTTGGGATGTCATGCACGTACCTATACTGCCTTTTAACCCGCTCAGGCAAGTTACGATAGACCTTGTCACGACCGCACATGATCCAACCTGAATACCAGCATATCTCCTCAAACTTCTGGATCTCCCTATGCCTTTCGTACGTCATCCAGCATGCAACATCCATCTCCAAACGATCAACCGCCAAATGGTAAGGCTTCGCCTCTCAATGTGTTTGTTGCTTTTATCACCAAACAACATACATCCAAGCAGATATAAGAGGAAACACCTCACACAAGCAAGTCTACGCCTCTCCCTCTCCCTCTCCTCTCTCTCTCCTCCCTCGTTTGTGGACGCTCTAATCTGGTAGCAACAGTCAGGTGCTCCTCACAAAGGTCCTTCAACGACTTATAACTAATGTAAGCACCATATTCATCCCTGCAATTTTTCACAGCTACCTCCTATGTAACTCCTAAGTATGCCACCATCAACGCCACTCCATCAACCTGAGACACTTTCTTTCCATGACTCAGCATCCGCCCTTCAATAGGAACATGCAGCAGACACGCCGCATCATCTAAAGTGATGCTCATCTCCCTTATAGGCATGTGAAAACTGCTGGTCTCGGTATGTCACTTCTCGCTAAGAGCCATAAGCAAAGCATGATTCACAGTAGGGTACACCGTGAACGACAAATCATGCAGACCACTCGCCCTTACCGAATTCCAAAACAATACTTGATTCATTGTTGGACGTTGAAGATCTCCCACCTTAGCCCCATGATTTATGCATTTAACTTTACGGGACTTACATATATGAAATAATAAAAAACACCACATAAATCAAAAACATAAAAACAATGTAAACACTTATAAAAATTAATTAAAACATAAATACTTAGCTTAAAAAAATCTATTATATATATATTTCACGTATAAAAAATGACGCGAACAATAATTGAAGACAAATAAAACTTAACAGACAACGACATGTGTTGATATAATTTTTTTTTAAGTTTCGCATATAAAATTTTTAAAATATATATATATATATATATATATATATATATATACTTCATATATAAAAAATGACGCGAACAATAATTGAAGAAATAAAATAAATAGACAACGTCATGTGTTCATATCATTTTTTAAGTTTCGCAAATAAAAATTAAAAAAAAAATAGCACTTACATTATTTGCATTATACCACAACGACAATGCAACATGAGAAGCAAATGAGGACAACACAGATAAATCATGAGGCCCTCTAGGAAAGGGAGGCACATCAGGTAACTGATGTGGAGCTGCCTCAGCTGCAAGGTCATCCTCATCTGGCTCAGCCACCTCCTCTTGCTCCTGATGCTGAACCTCGCCACCCTCAACCACATCATCAAACTGCTGGGCTTCATAACCACCATCTGTGACATCGTGTAGTTGATCTTGATAATTCAGGTACTGGGTCAGGTCATCCATCTGCGATTGTGTCGGCTGAGAACTTCCTTCACCCACAATGGGATCGGGCCTCCGACCTCTTCCCCTCTTAGGCACAAGAGGTTTTGCAGCCGTCCTCTTCCGTCGGACGCTTCTAGTCATCGTCTGTTTACCAACTCTGGTCCTATTTGGGTTCTGCTCAAACATATCTACACAAAAACAAAACCAAAAATCATGGTCATTTAGGTATTTTAGACAACAATCTAGCACCATAAATAACTTAATTTTTAAACACCATTCAAAACAACATTCCCATCAACATTCCCAACACAATCTAACAACATAAACTAACTAAAAAAATCTAAACAATTCTCATTTAGGCATTTTATCAAACACTTTGAGTGCAAATTATGAAACAACTCATCATTGTGTTAATTGAACTTCTACACATTCACATTGAACTTAAACATAATCTAAACTACATTTACAACAACAACATTCATCTATAATATCATAAACTAACCAAAAATCCAATTTCTACATAAACCCTAACCACATGCAATCTACCAAAATTGACAAAAATAAATCTACACAATCTAACATTATCATTAAAAATGATTAATACTACTTACTTGTGGTTTGTGGAGATTATTTGCTTCATTTTCGTCAAAATGAAATTGGAGAGGATTGGAGGAAATTTGGAAATTTGAATGGTTTTTGATAACTGATGCAATTCTGTTTTTGCTGTTCTGTTTAACTTATGAACGCAGTGACAGTTAACTGCCGATAGAACCGACGATAGTTAACTGCCAATGGAAAAACGGTAGTTAACTGCCGATGAAGCAATCCGGCAGCAGTTAACTAATGACGAGGTTAAAATGGTTTTTTCCTGGTGTTTCTTAGCATTGTGTTATGTGTGAACAACAATTTTCAAAAGAAAGAGGCAGCAACATTTTTCTTTTTGGAGAAAGCAACATTCACTCTATACTTTCTTTTTAATGCAAATTTTTATATCGAATACAATTCATGTAGATATCGTTACTTTGAAAGATAAACCCACATTTTTTTGGATAGAAACAAACCCACATAAAATAGTGATATTCACATAAATTTTGTTCATTAAAGTATAGTTGAAAATAGATAATTAGAGCGAGTATTTTACATGCCAGTCAAATTTTCAATCTAATAAATAAATAGTTTAAGAACAAAACATAAATTTTCTATGTAGGACAATTCAAGCGTTGTTCATCCAAACCCAGTCTCAATTAAAACCATGAAAATGATTTCTCCAACCATTGAAAATATTGGCCTCAACCCTCAAATATGAAACGATCGTCTTGCAAGAAACAAAAATGCTTATTAACATTAGCGAAAAGATGGACACTCACTTGTACGTATTTTTTCTCTTTTTATTGCGCTAACATTTGACAATTATAAACGGTATTTTTTTTAAGCAATTTTGATTTTGATTAAAACTAATATACATAAATGTTTGTTGCTTTGAAGTTATAACAAACCAAAATAGCCATAATTATATATTTCAATGACATCAACAATACAACAAAAAATTATAATCTAAATTCTTTTTTTTAATGACACCAACAACAATCTTTATTATAGAAAAAATTGTTTAAGGGTATAATTGAGATAATGAAAAAGTAGATAAATATACTCATATAATTTGTTACACTTTTTAAATGATAAGAGAAAAAAATTGGACATATATATACTCATATCGTGTTTGTTACACTTTTATTTTAATGTTTGAATTTACTCTTATCTATTTGTTATATGTGCTATTTGTATTGAAAGTTGAGGGTACTTTTGCAAAGAGAAAATGTCAGCTTAAAAGAGACAAAACATGTTATTTTCTTTATATATAGTTTGGAACTAGATTCAGCAATTATCTCGTTGAACTTAGTTCATGAATCAAATGAATTGAACTTAAGTTATATATAATTCACTCGTTTGGTTCAAGAGTTTACTCGTTGTGAACTTTTGTTGGGTTGTCTATGTTACATGTACCAGTTTTCGCGTGTTTTTTTAGATTTGTTTTGGGTTTTTTTTTGTAACTTATGTTTTTATTTTTCTATATTTATTTGCATATTTATGCATTTACGAACTTTGTATTTGTGTATGTCCTTTAATCACTTTATGCATGTGATAGCATAATTTTCATTTAACCTTTTTTTAAAAAAATAATAATTAAAAGGTCAACGATATAAAAAAATTGACTTTTTTTACCAAAAAAAAATACTTTTGAGTTATGTGATTCGGGAAAACTAACCTTGCTAGTCGAATTGAGATGTTCATGAATTTTAAACATGGTGAACTCAAGCTAAATGAAAGACTGGTTTCGTATTTGAGTCAAGTTTCGAGCTCAAACGAGTTTGAATTGTCTCGACTTATTTCCGGCTATAGATTACATGTAAGACACACCTAAAAACTTTACTAAATGCAGTAGGTTAGGGTGCTCTTATATACAATACATAAATGATAAACAAACACGTATTTTTGAAATACGACACCAATGACATTTTTGTAATTTTCATTAAAGTGCAACGGCAAAATCGAGTTTTCAACTGAATAATTCCCTCTTTCTACGTCGGTCTCCCTCTTCTCTCTTCTATCTCTCTTCCCTAACTTTGGCGATGGTTAGGTCTGAGAAGAAGGAAGAGACGATTGTGACTGAGGTAGAAAAGATGGTGGTCACAGAAGGAGGGTGTGATTGTGGGGGATGGCGTAGGAGTCGCAGAAGACGACGACAACTACAGGAGGCGACAAGGAAGGAGGGAGAGACGAGCTCGCTGTTTGTTGTGGTGGTGGAGGTCAGATCTGAGAAGGAGGAGACGGTGGAGAGCAGAGGTCAGATCTTAGAGAAAGAGAGAGCGGATGTTGCGGCGGCGATGAGAGGGAAGAGATGGTGATGAGACATGGTTAGAGAGAGAGGGTTGCTGAAAAGGGAAAAGAGGTAAAGAGAGAGGAAAAAAAAAAGGAAAAATACCGTATTTCTATACGGTGTCGGTATTGTCTATTTTTTTTGTGTTTGGTTATGAGTGCACATATACCATATAAGATGTAGCAAACATTCACTCTATACTTTCTTTTTAATGCTAATTCTTCTATTGAATAAAATTTATGTAGATCCCTTTAAAAAAATTATGTAGATACAATTCAAAAAAATAATAATGTATATACTATTACTTCGAAAAATAAACCCACATAGTGAGATTCACATAAATTTTATATATAAAAGAATGATAGTTTTGTTATTGACAAAAAAAATATATAGGAAAATTAATTCACAAACACACATTTTCTAAAAAGTAGGACAATCCAAGTGTTGGTTGTTCATACAAACCCCGTCCCAATTAAAACAATGAATGAAAATGATTTCTCCAACCATTTCTTTCATTTATTTATAAGGAAAGTATTGGCCTCAACCCTCAAACATGAAACAATCGTCGTGCAAGAAAAACGTACTCCACTCCTTTCTCAAAACAAAATATTGTCGGTCGGGTGTCATAATATTACACAACAAAAATACCTCAAAAAAATTGTTAACAAATGCTGTGAGTGGTTGTTAATAATTAAATATATAAAATCATATTGAAAAGTCTCCGTGAGCTTAGTTTAGTTGATAAGAACAATGCATAATATATGCAGGTGTCAGAGTTCGAACTCCATACACACCAATTATTCACCTTAAGACACTAACCTATTAGACAAAAAAATATATTAAAACATTTTTTTTGACAAAAAAATTATATTAAAACTTGTGTAGTCGACCTCATAGAAATATATAAAAAAAACTATTTTCAATATAATTTTTTTGTTTCTTTAACAAGTGTCTTAAAAGTACTAGATAACATGACCCTAAAATATTACTCCATCTCTTCTTAATTATAATTTCTCGATCTCAAACAAAAGATAAAATTAGAAGAAAAGAATGTTACACTAACACATAATATTTTTTTTATATAAGTTTAAAATAAAGTTTTTTTTACGGTACCCAATATTTTTCATATTGTTGTGAATTGTTCATAATCTTTTATTCTTAAAAGTTATTAGGTCTAGCAACACATAAACCTAATTTTTTTTACCTCTAATTGTAATGCATTAAATGCTAAAGATTGCAACTCTAAAAATCTTCCCTCCACTCTAATTTTAAATTTGAATTTTGTTGCACATTTATTGTTATTTATTTAGTCAACCATGTAATGTTAATCTTTGAAAGTTACATAACCTTTGTATTTTCCTATGTGTACTAATGACATTCAAACCGTTTATGGAAGTTACATAACAAAATAATTAATTAGCATTGAAAATAGACATGCACATTAAATATCATTATTAGTGATGAATGCCTATGAGGAACACGAAAGGAATGAGTTTAATGGACAATTGACTTATTTCAAGTACTATATATACACACACTGAGAATTGTTTTGCCATAACAACAAAGATATCACCCTTCACATAAGAGGTAGCCATGATGAACAGTCAATCTGCCATAAATGTTACAAAATTCCCCATTCACTGCCATAAAGGTCTTTTTTTCTCAAACGATGCTATCTTTATCTGCATTTTCGTTTTCATGAGCTGAGGTTTTGCTGTCTGTATCTGATGTCTTTCTTATGATTTTGGCTTTTACAGATGTGGCTTTATGGGAATATGAACCAACAGATCCAACTTATATTCATATCTTGATGCTTAAATGGCGTATCTATCACGTAGAGTACCATCCAAAAGAGATATGTTTGATAGCATGACCTGATTTTGTAAAAGCCAATATTTGTCATATTTGTTGTCCTTTGTTCAAATTGATGTTATGTAGCATTTGTAAAAGAAAAAATGTTATAAATCAACCATTCATATTAAGATTGTAAGCCAGACACATTTTGATATGTATTATTAACTTTGTACTCTATTTAATTAGTTTTTATTCAGTTTTTAAAGCTGCAATTTGACCACGTTTTTTAGTTCAAACTTTAATAATTGTGATGCAATTTGTCCACATTTACTATTTTCATGATTTATATTGCTATAAATTGGGTTTACTCTAAATTAGGTAATAGTTCTACTTATTTTTATTTTTTGTTATCAAATGCAAGCAAATCATTTTAATAAATTATGTTTTTAAATACATGACAAAGTTGGTACAATTCATATGTTGTTGAAGGACATATTAAGGCACATTTTATCGCGATATTGTAGATCTAATAAGGGTTTGTCTAACATGTGCAACATTGCACATGTTAAAACAACTAAAAGTAACAAAAAAAATTAAAAAAATATATTTTTTTAATAAAAAATTATATATTTAATATAAAATGTACAAATTTAAATACAAACTTTCTATTTTAAACTTCTTAATATGTGTAAATTTACACATGATAGAAAAAATCATACAATAATCACGTTTGTGTTTATCGATAGACACATACATGACACATGTCAAAGATAACTTATTGATCATTATAACAGTCGATATGACCCGTACGTCGCACAGGTCGAAAGTCTAGGTCAGTTTCAAAGAAGACAGTTTCCTTTGGCTGTATCATTTGCAATGACTATTAACAAGAGTCAAGGCTAGACACTTAAAAATGTGGGCATATACCTTCCAACGCCTGTATTTTCATATAGGCAATTGTATGTTGCTGTATCAAGGGTGACTTCAAGAGAAGGGTTGGAGATATTAATCACATACGAAGATGGTGAAGATACTGATTTTACCTCTAACATCGTCTATGATGAAGTATTTCGTAATGTTTAATGTAAAACATATCATGTAGGTGATGATCAAACCACACTTACTATCTGTGTCATTTTAGTATTTCATATAATATTATCTTTCCGTGTTGTACTTTAAAAAAAACCATTGCATTCGATTTTTATCGATTGTATTCCAGCTCATAAGAGTCATGCGGCGCACGGGTCATCAATCTAGTTTAATGGAGTTTAACTACTTTCTTAATTTTTGTAAAAAAAAAACTACTTTCTTAATTGATAATGTAAATCTATACCCATATATAAATGAGAGATATGATTTTGTGGTGACCTTTTCACTTTTAATTATACTCTTAAACAAATTTATCTATATAAGAAAGCTATATTGTTGGTATCATTGGAAAATATAAGATTTTATATTAAATTTTCTATATTTTTTGTGTCATTGAAAAAGATAAGCATGTTTTTTTATGAACTAAGAGTGATGAAAACACCATGGAGAAGCTTAGACATCACGACTAGGTCGGCACCCCCAAGAAACCCCCATCCTCCGCCACTAACTCATATAAATATTTTTACAAAAATGGAAAATTTGTACAAGAGAGGGGGAGACCAAACCAAAACCCTCTGAAAACAACATAAAAGCAAAAAGATGAAAAGCAAACAAAATTAGGAGAAACGAAAATAAGCATGGTTTGTTACAATTGAAAGTCACAAACATTTATATTTATAATTTTAGTTAAAATCAATATTTCATAAAAAAATACTATTAATAATATACACGTATTAGCGAAGTAAATAAAAAGCGGACAAACAAACACAAAAAAGATAAAATAGCTTAAATAAATGATAAAAATGAAAAACAAATCAGCCCAAATGGGTATATCCCCTTTATATATTGTTATAGAATTAAACTAATTATTTACAACTTTATCTTTATTTATATGATTCCCAAAACAAAAATCTTTATTTATTTAATCAAACAACTAACTATTTTTTTAAATATCTATACTTACTATAAAATTGATATCAAGCTTTTGGTTGGTATAATGTATATATTTCCTCAAATTTTAATCTTTATGGAATTTTTCCAAAATTTTATTATTCTTTGCACAATTAAATAACTCATTATTTTCAAATAATCTAATAAAATTTTGTGACTTAAATTATTTTTGCCTAGAAAAATCAAGCATTTGTGGTCGCATGTACCCTTATAAGTTATGAATGACAGTGGATAGTGATATCGAGTGCTAAAAAATGGTGGCATGGTGTTGAGCAGTAATCCATTGAAATGTAAAGTAGAGGGTCCATGCAAACACTCACACGCTTAAGTCATCGAAGGAGAACTCGATTGGCAGCATCATTAACTTTTATGTTTGTCTGAGGATGCTCGACTGACGTAAGTTGTTGTTTGAACTTCAATACCTCAAGGAACTCATGAAACTTGTTGTCGATGAACCATGTCTCATTGTCTGTGACCACAACAATAGGGATATTGAATTTGTCTAGGATGTTTCTCTTGAAGAAACAAATGATGTTCTTGGTAGTTATCTTGACAAGTGCTTCTACCTCGATTCACTTGGTGAAGTAATCTACAACCACCACGAGCTACTTGAGTTGTCATGGTGCCAAGGGGAATGTTCCCAGGGAGGTAAGCGTGTTGAGCTCCATTGGTGGAGCTAAGAGCATGTTTTTGTGGCGCAGTTATTTGTCACATTTCGTCATGTAGCTTTTCGAGTCTTGCTGCATGGCGAGCCAATAATACCCCGCTTCGATCACTTTCTTTTACTAAGGTTATTCCTCCTAAGTGTTATTTGTTGATGCCTTCATGTGTTTCTCAGTTGACGTATTCAACCTCTCTTGTGTAGAGAAGTTTGAGGAGGGAGATTGTTAATGCTCTTCAACACAAGGTGTCTACTACGATGGAGCGTGAACAAGTTCTCATATGTTTTTTTTTTTTTTTTTATGATTCTTTAAGATTTGATGAAAGACACACACAGAGCGTGAGTTGGGTACTAATGCACATGTACCCCCACTCACTTTTGTTAATAATTACCCGTACTCTTACCCATATCCGGAATGCCTTTATTATTTTTTGGTTAAAAAGCATAATGGTGAGAATTACACTCTTTGCATGAAAAATTGAACAATCTCGAGTTCGAACTCATGCCCCAGAGTTCTACTTACCATTTTGTCGTGCATGTTTACCATATACCCATCATGGACACTTTTCGCAAGTCATATTGTCATTCCTATGCATGGACTAAGATAATTTTCTTTGGTTAAGAATCAGGTATCATCTGCACGCAATTGTCGAGACTAATCATTCAAATCGAATGAGACTGCAATAGATGACAAAATTATTCCTTAAATTTTTTTAACACCGCTTGTTTCAAACTCATAATCTTTGATTAAATTGAAAAAGATCTACACTAAAAAAAAGTTTATAATTTATAATAATGAGACAAAAATGTAAATATGATGACAACATATGTGACATGAAAAATTTGAAAATAAGGATTAAATTATTAAATAGTATAGTTAGCCGGTAAGGCAGTGCCACCAACCACCAATACTCAGTCACACAGATCTATCTATAAATAACCAGCAAATACTTCCTCTCATTCCGCGCTCTGCCCTCTCCTTCCTCGGTAACCATAAGGTGCGATTCATTTCAACACCTCTTTCTCTCCCTCTCCTTCATTATTCACTCTAATCCAATTATCATTCTCGTTAATCCTTATTAATCCCTGCATTTACCATTAATTTACTCTTCATATACCTCATCTACAACACTATCAATTTTCTGCTTAATTTACTTTATCCGTTTTTCTTCTTAGATCTGTAAATTACCATTTCAGAAACTTATATATAATTTTGCTAATCAAATTACTTAGTGAATTGTAAGATCTAGCTGATCTAATCATTACTTTATCAATTAATTAATTATCGATTGTTTTGATTTTGGTTTTAATTTTGTCGGTTCCTTGCTTCAGGAGAATTAGTTAATTAAGTTAATAAAGAGAAAAAAATGAAGGTGATAGAGAAAATTCGATCAGCTGCGGCGGATCCAAACAGAGTAGTATTTTCATTCGAGTTTTTTCCTCCGAAAACCGAAGATGGAGTGGACAATCTATTCGAAAGAATGGACCGAATGGTTGCACACAATCCGTCGTTTTGCGATATTACATGGGGAGCTGGAGGAACAACTGCTGATCTGACATTAGAGATCGCGAATAAGATGCAGAATATTATTTGTGTTGAGACTATGATGCATCTTACTTGTACTAATATGCCGGTGGATAAGATTGATCATGCTCTTGAGACGATTAAGAGTAATGGGATTCAGAATGTGCTTGCGCTTAGAGGTGATCCGCCTCATGGGCAGGAGAAGTTTGTTCAGACCGAAGGGGGGTTTGCTTGTGCGCGTGATTTGGTATGATTGTTTTTAACTCTTGAGCAATTCTTGTTCGTAGCACTAGTGTGAATCAATCATGATTTTGAGATATATATTGAAATGATATTAGCATTGGTTTTTTTTTGTCTTTTGCTCTTTTATGTTATTGTTTTAGTGTGATATTAGATCCATGTAGCCGACCCCACTAAGTGGGATAAGACTTGGTTGTTGTTGTTTAGAAACATGGTTGAGATATGAAAAGATTTTTTTTTTATCTGAATTGATTTTGCCTCCAAACCTTGATTTGATTTGATGAGATAAGTAAAAGTAGCTTTTTTTATTTGGTTGAAAAATTTGTACCAAGTTTAATGGTAAAGTTGTTTTTAGAAGAAAAAAGATCCAAATATAAATGACTTCACTTCAAACTCAGTTTTAATTAAATCAAGTTTATAAAATAAAGTTCATTCAGAATTAGATGGTTTGTGAAACACTCACCCAAATATGCAATTAATGTGTCTTGAAGTTTGGATTGATTGTGCCTTTAGGCTTTAGGCGATGTGCTGAGAATCATTCCTAGTTATAACATTCTCTTTCATTTAAAGTTTTAATTTTTTTTTTTTTGAATAATTTGTGTATCAGTTGCTATTATAACATTTCTATTTTTGCCAAGGGTGGTTGGTATGCTCCATTTTACCTCTACACCTCTCAACAAGTTTATAATTCTTTGGCCTCATTTATTTTTTGGAGAATAGCCTTGAGTTTGGTAAATTGATTTTTGTTCAAGCTATTTTCTCAGAAAATATTTTCATTAAATCCTTCATTAGAAAAATCTCTTCAGCTGTAAACAGACCTACTTTCAATATAATTTTGCCTGATAAATCATGTCAGATGATTTCTGAAAAGGAGATGCTATTTTTTCCTCTTACTCCATAGATTCTTAACGCATTGGGGATATTTTCAAATTTTTACTGCATCCAACATAGAAAAATAATCAAAAACTTTGAAATAAAAGAAATACACCATTTACAAACCATACTTTCAAATATATAGGCAGCAATTGCCAATAAGTTATGGAACATTGCATTCCTTTCTTACTGATGATAAAACCTAAAGCTTAGTGTCTTAAAATTTGACATACTTATCTGGTCTTGAGTCTTGATTTTGTGGATGCTGATGCTTTTGTAGGTTCAACATATCAGAAGCAAATATGGTGACTACTTTGGCATTACGATTGCTGGTTATCCAGGTTTGTTGCTTATGTTATAATTTGTTCAACTTTATTTTCACTTTCTTCTTCGTGCTTTCCTGCTTCTCTTCTCACCATCATTTGCTCTCATTAATATTGTCTTTCTCTTCAGAGGCACATCCGGATGTTATAGGAGCTGATGGGTTGGCTTCGGCGGAAGGTTATCAAAGTGATCTTGCTTACTTGAAGAGCAAGGTCAGAATGCACCCTTTTTATTGATCAAAAGTTATATATTTTTTTAGCAGTTCTAGAATAGAATTTTTGGGAATTGTTTAAATCTGTGACTAGCATGCCTAAACATGTTAGAAACGAAAAAGATAAATCAGAAAAGTTGCATTTATTTATGAATAAAAGTTGCTAGTTTCTTCCTTTTTAAAAAGAAAATGAAAATGCAAAACTAAAGAGGCAGGGGTGAGCTGCAGCCAAGGGAATTTTTGTTCATCTTTCTGTCTTATTTTTGGCATCCTTTTCTGAGCTTATGTTCCTTTTATAGGTTGATGCTGGAGCAGATTTGATTGTCACCCAGTTATTTTATGACACTGATATATTCCTCAAGTTTGTGAATGATTGTCGCCAAATTGGGATAACTTGTCCTATTGTGCCTGGAATTATGCCCATTAACAATTACAAGGGCTTTATCCGCATGACTGGTTTTTGTAAAACAAAGGTAAGCAAAAAAATATTATATAGATCTTCCAGCATTAAGTTTTCTAAATATTCTCTAATCTCAGGGATCATGGGTGCCCCAAAGAAGGCATGAAAAGTCACATAATAGCTAAAAATTTGTTATATGTTTTCTTTTTACTCATGTATTTTGTTAGTCAATGTAATGGATTGTAATTACTAATTGTAATATATTGTTTCATTTTTAACACATCTAGATACCTGCTGAGATAATGGCTGCTTTAGAGCCTATCAAGGACAATGAAGAAGCTGTCAAGGCTTATGGAATACACCTGGGAACTGAAATGTGCAAAAAGATTATGGCTCATGGAATTAAGACATTGCATCTTTACACACTAAACATGGAGAAATCTGCATTGGCGATACTTATGGTTTTCTTCTATTTCATGCAACTTCGAGCTTGTGATATGCATATTGTCAATTTTTCATTAACCAACTATTCCTGAAGATTGAACTGTTTGTTTAAAGCACAAGACTGGTTTTATATCTAAAATGCCCCTTTAAAGCACAAGACTGTTTGCAAGAGCCCTTTGGGCTCGAGGTGTCGTAATGCACACATACACTTGCCTTGTGCAGAAAGGCAATTGGAATAATAGATGCAACAAGGACCAAACTCTATCCCACTTAGTTATAGAGATTCTAACCTGGTGTTACATCCCAAAAGCTTGAGCTGATGGGTGTGAAAGCATGTGAATAACTGTATATCAAACATTTTTTTCATATTACTTTGGCTAGTCTTTACTTAAGTTGATGTTGATTTTATTGCTTGCAGAGCCTTGGCTTAATCGAAGAATCCAAAATTTCTAGATCCTTACCTTGGAGACCCCCAACAAATGTTTTCCGTGTTAAAGAAGATGTTCGCCCAATCTTTTGGTATACCACTGTTGCAGTTATTGTTTTGTTACCCAGTATAAGAGGTATGTTTGCATTTGTTTGAAGTATTTCTCACATTTCTATCCAACAATTGTAGGGCAAATCGCCCAAAAAGCTACATATCAAGGACCATAGGATGGGAACAATACCCACATGGGCGTTGGAGTGATTCCGGTAACCCGTCATATGGCGCATTAACTGATTATCAGGTGCAGATGGCACCTCGTGATTTTAATATGTTGATGTTGCACATTTATTTTCTTTCACTGTTGATATAAATTTCTTTACAATGTGCAGTTCATGCGACCACGTGCAAAGGACAAGAAGCTTATTGAAGAATGGGCAGTTCCCTTGAAAAGCGTTGAAGATATTTATGAGGTAGAATTACTGTAGATGGAATGTTGCTATGTAGCATTCTTACCAACAGTTCAAGATCAACTAAATTTTGTTTCACTGTAACATATCAGAGATTCAGATTGTTTTGCCTGGGAAAGTTGAGAACCAATCCTTGGTCAGAACTTGATGGTCTTCAGCCAGAGACAAAGATCATAAATGAGCACCTGGAGAAGATTAACACAAAAGGCTTCCTCACCATCAATAGCCAGCCCGCAGTCAATGGGGAAAAGTCAGATTCTCCTATTGTAGGTGGGTGGAAAAATGTTCTATGTCCATGCATGATTTTTTCTGAATAAAATTATGACAATTCCTGATGATAATGTCTAGTGAAATATTGAGGGTATTGATGTCATCCGTATTATTGAATTCGGTAACATGAGCTAGACTAACTTTTTTTTTTGTTTTGACATATTTACTAGGCTGGGGTGGACCTGGTGGTTATGTTTACCAGAAGGCGTACTTAGAGTTCTTCTGCTCCAAGGAAAAGCTGGATGCACTTGTTGAGAAATCCAAGGATAGACCATTCCTAACTTATATGGCTGTTAATAAAGAAGGGATCTGGAAATCTAACGTAGGCCAAACCGATGTCAATGCTGTGACATGGGGGGTCTTCCCAGCTAAGGAAATAATACAACCAACCATTGTAGATCCCGTCAGCTTTAATGTGTGGAAGGATGAGGCTTTTGAAATTTGGTCAAGAGGATGGGCGAGCTTATACCCTGAGGCTGATGCATCCAGGAAATTGGTTGAAGAGGTTAGTTTTTAGACCAACAAATCCTTTAAAGCTTGAACATAACTTTCTTAGAAATAATATAGGATCTGTTTGATTCCTAGAGGGCCGACCGATTCACTTCATAAAATCTGTTTTTCAGTTTTTTTAAAAATGAAAATATGAAAAACGTGTTTTGTCAACTTGTTTTTGTAAAACTGTTTCTTATTTTATTGGTTTTAAAACAAAAAAGTCAAACCATATGATACTTGTTTTAAAAAAACTAAAACAACCAATTTTTTTAAAATTCAACCGTACACTGAATTGGCTAGACCTTTGAGTCATGGTTCAACTTCTTTAAACTGTTCGAACTGTGATGAAACCATGATCCAACTGTTCAACTAACTGAACCATAGAGAGTTCTTGTTTCGATTTTTGAAACATTGAATCAAACAACCCCATAAATTTCATGTAAGCATTGTATTTGTTTTTGGCTGTAGAGGCTTCAGAGTTTTGATAATTCTTTGTAATCATGTCGCAGGTGGGCAGCAGCTACTTCTTGGTCAGCTTGGTCGACAATGATTACGTCAATGGTGATCTTTTTGGTGTGTTGGCTGATTTCTGACCCCGAGCTTCTTAATATATTAGTCCTTTAAACGAAGCCAGTTCTGTTGCTCGTCAAGTTTTTCCTTTCTTTTCTTTTTTCCCCTTGAACGTGATTATTCATATTATATAGATGATTTATCTTGGAGTGTCAAATTAATTGTTTGGAATATATGGCAAACATCTTAAATTGAGTAATCTGTAATTTCATAAATCACATGTATTTTGACTTGAAAACAAAGTCGCGTATTCCTTTGAATTTAATGGTTGTATGAGATTGAATTTTTATTTATAAATATATATGTGAGTGGAAGTAGAAGTAGAAAATTGAAGTCTTATGTTTTGCAAGCAGAGTCTCTTTTTTCTTTATTTTTTTCTCTATTTCTTCCCTCTATTAATGAGATGTTTGAAATAGTTTATCAAGAACTTATTGTTGATTTATCACTTGATACAACTATTAGTTGCAACTTACGATGATATGTTTATTAATTGATTTTGAGGTCATAAAACGTCTGCACGATTACTTTTTACTTTTTTCCATCAAACTCTGTTAAAAAAATGTGTATTTGATCATTTAATTCTAGAGGGGCAGGTCCATAGAGTGCTTATTGACACTTCTGCACGTTTTCTTCGTCTTCTTCTTTCTAAATTCAAACCTAATTTGACAAATAAAGATTTTATTAACAGTTTAAATCAACTAATTAATTAATTTTGTTACAAACAAAAATTGGATACTACACATGAAACCTAGTTTTTAATGGAGTTGCCACCCAAACCTTTAACGGCCACGAGGGCACTTTTTAATGGAGTTGGATAAAAAAAGGGTAATGGTGCTAATATATCAGGACGTAATGGACAAATTTATTATTTATTTTTTTGAAATGACTAACTTGATACAAATATTTAACTTAAAAGATCATAAAATGTATTTGACATTTATTTTAATAAATTAAATTGTCGACAATACCTTATAAATAAGTACTGAATTCTTGACCAAAAGAAATAAGTAAGTGCTGAATTTTACTTCATTGTTAGTTTGTCTAAGATTAAAACAAAAGTGAATATCACGATGAAATAATTTAGAGATTTTATATAAGTTCTTAATTTTAGTTTGTTGGAATCTATTCTAGCATGTGTGATCAAGACAAGAAAAGTGATATGCGCAAAAGAGCTTCCATTAAAACAAATTTAAAAATTGGATTTGTAGGGTGTGCCAAACCAATGCTATAGTGCAACGCATTGGCGACACACAAGAGGACTAGTAGCAAGCTACTGAAGTGACCTCTCCCCCTCGAAAAAGTAATTTAATATCGTGTGAACCATTGATCCACATATCAGATATTAAACTGATAAGAACAGATACTACACTTGATCTTAGCCAAAAGGCCGAGAAAGGTATGAGTTGAAAGATGGAACAGCTTCTGCTTTTATATCAGACATCTTCTCAGTTGCTTTCTTGACTGTTCGATGTGGGACTATTTCTCATTGTACGCATGTGTCGCCAACTATGAGCAATTTCCAAGCAGAGCATACGCCAACATAAAGCCCACTAAAGCATTTCACCAATTCATCCATTAGAATAATTAATATGCAGATTAAATCCTACAGAACAGTGCAGAAAACTTGAAGCAAATGCTGTTTAATCTCAATATTCATTCAACATGAACATCATAGATTAGTATAGGCACCATTTGATCATTTAAGCTTCAACCATTTTTGGAAGAAAAAAAAATTGAGGGTGTAACATCCTCAAATTTTAAAATATTGATAGTTTTCTACCTTGAACATATAATTATTGAGTTATGTTTGAAGTTGTGAAATCTTTGAAATAAAATGCTACTGTGATTTTGAATGAATTTCCATGTGATGATATTCTTTGATTTTGAATGTTCGATTTGACTGTTACGATGGAATACCGTTTGCTGCAACGAAGAGAGAATGTAGTCTATGGACTAAATTGTTCATAGTATTTTGAAGTGGATACCGTTTACTGCAACAAATAGATAATGCAGCCTATGACTTATGTGTTCATAGTCAATAAAATTAATATGATTACCGTTTGCTGCAAGAAGAGATAACATGGTCTACATGCTCAATGTTTGTAGTTTCATAGTTAACCATATGTAAGAAATCAGTATGACCGTTCGCCACAACTAAGAGATAATGTGGTCTATATGCACATAATGGGATGAGATAAATGGTATGAGATATGACGAGCTTATTGCTATTATTGTTTTCAATTGTAGATGTGTTTGTAGAACTTCATGACTAATGATTGGATCATGCTAAGGATTTACAGAAAAGGGTTATCTTAATGTTGTAAATAATTTATAAGCATAAATGAGTAATTTTTAAGAATGAGATATTTAATTTAAAATTCGTGAAATTCTTGCTTTTGGTCCTAATCCACTTAGTTTATTATGCTCTCACCGAGTCCTTGTGATTCACGCCTTTCTTTTTTTTTTAGTTGAGAAATGGACGAATTAATTTTTATACTTTATTGATAACTGACATTCCAAATTGATATGAAAATAGATGAGACACTTCTAAATTTGAATAGCTTTGTATCTTAGAAAGGTATATGTGTTATGGTGTAGTAGGCTTGCCAGACTAAATATTTGATGAGTTAGTATTTTCTTGTGCGCCGATCATGACCTGAGCTTGGGTCCTGACAGAGGGCATGTCAAGGGCATATTCGAAAACAGAATAATGCTTTTTACCCATTCAAAAAACATAGAGTAGCACAAAATATAAACACTTTAAGTGAAAGCTTCAACGTTAATACAACGTTTGCTCAAAAAAAGAGTTAATACAACGTGATCATTGTATTTTAAATTCATTTGGCCTAAAAATTCTTTAACACATGTTTTTGCTGCAGGTTAAGAAATTCATTTCATGTGTATATTTAGTGGTTGTCTCCCCCAACAGAGATAGAAATTCTGCTAAAAGGTCCAAATAAAAATTGTTGTTCAACTTAATTTAGTTGAATCATTGCATCTACATTTTAGATTTAAACTGAATCAACTAATAGTATAGGATTATTTATAGTTCATAGCATAAATAAAGAAGAAACATAAAGAGTGAAAGAAACTCAAGATCTAAATACTAGAAGAGAATCGACGCTTTCCCAGTGATCAATATTTTATAATAAGTCATTGCACTTGCACCAGCTCTAAAACAATCAATGGTAATGGTAGTGGTCATCAATGCATAGGTAAAAGTAAAACTAAAGTTGAAAATTAATGGTAGAACAGCAACCAGTTTCTGAAGAGAAAAGAAATTATAATAGTCGCAAACAATACTTGGTAATGAAGTTCGGCTAAGTGTGCCTACGTCTTTATGCACTTGTCACTTGTCAGTGCCTCGAGCCATACCCAACAACAACTAAGATGCTTCGAACTTGGAATGGAGAGGAGCGTCACTAAATGATTTCTCTTTTTCTCACAATTCTGATATTTGTTGGTTCTCTTATGTGTACAAGTTCGAACTACCATCATCTATCTGTTCTGTGTCTATCAAAGTGACTTGAAGATTAATGTTTGATCCACATTGATTTGTTGTTAATTAATGTCTTTTATTTTAATATTATAATGTAAATTATAAATAGGCTCTAAATAATGCATAGTTTGCATATTAGAGTAGAGACATATGATGATATCAACATGCAATTTGAGGTTTCAATGTGAAAGGGAAAACGCGGATATAAAGTAAATGAGAGAGAGAGAGAGAGACACAGGCAATTTATCCTGGTTCCTTCCACAACCCGAAAGTAGTCCAGTCCCCTTGTTACTAACAAGAGATTTTCACTATAATCACAAAAATTACAATTGCTCAAGCACAAAACAAGAGACTTCCTATGCTCAAACACAAAGTAAGAGACTTCCTTGCTCAAACACAAAGTAAGAGACTTCCTATGCTCAAACACAAAGTAAGAGACTTCTTTGCTCAAACACTAAGTAAGAGACTTTGAATCAAACAAATTTACAAAAGAATATGTTTGAGTTGAACACTTGATATACTATCAGTGGTGTTCACAAAATACAACACAGATTAATACTCTTTCGAGTTTGGCAGAGTTGCGTTTCCAGAAAACAGAGTATGTTTTTCAGAGTCTTCAACAAGTTCTTCAAATCTTCAGATCTTTATAGAGGAAGAAAGAGCTGTTGAGAAGAGCCAGATTCATCAAAAGAGTCGTTGCAATAGAAGCTATATCCAACATTAATTCCTTCCTGACATTGTGTGCGAAACAGAGGAACAGAGGAATGGAATTTTGAATTGTTTCCTTAAAACAGGGAGAATGTTTCGTCCAAGGAGACAACTGTTGCAAAGAGCAGTTCTGACTGTACAGTACGTTACTGTTGACAGTGACAGTTGTTGACTTCTACGTTTCCTTAAAACTCAGACTTCAGAAGCTGGTCTTCAGATACTGTTCATCAGACGCACTTCTTCAGAAGCTGGTCTTCAGACGCACTGTTCATCAGACGCACTTCTTCAGAAGCAGACTTCAGACGCACTGTTCATCAGACGCTGTCTTCAAAAGCTGGTCATCAGACGCTGTCTTCAGACGCATTGTTCATCAGACGCTGTCTTTAGACGCTGGTCTTTCAGACGCACCTTCAGACGCTGGTCTTTCAGACTTGCAACACAAGCTTCAATCTTTTGCTCTTAACTTGATCTTTCAGAACCACCATTAGATACAACAATTAATTATATGGTCCTGCACACTTAGAACAAGCATTAACATATCCAATTTTCTTTTTAACACTTTGTTATCATCAAAACTTAAAAGAGACTTGTTCATACATTTTGTTCCAACAAGATTATATCTAAAGTCTCGAATAATATCACTAAGATCGGACACCTCTAGACTTTTACTGTGGACACCTCTACGCTTTGAATCCAATTCAAAATCCACCTTCTCAGGCTGCAATTTGTTAATACATTTGATTGTCATTAGCTAGAGCAAAACTTCCTTGAGATTGATGTTGATGGATGAATGATGTGTTTGGGTTATAAACGATTTCACAAATCAAAGGTTAAAGAGGAACAATAAATGAATCTTTGATAGCTCAAGGATGAAGATGGAGAAAGGAAAGTGGGGATTTTATAGAGGGTTCAAATTGAGATTGAAGAGAACGGAGAATGATTCAATCCAAGATAATCAACAAAATTGGATTCCCCTACTTTTGCATACGTGAGATACAAGGCCGCATACATGAAAATATGATTCCACACTGATATTTTCGACGACAACACGCTGATTGTGTGTACGTGAAATCTTTTCTCGTGTGTACGACCACAAAAAGTGCTTGTGTTCAAAGAGTTTTCATTAAAACAAATCTAATGACAAAAAGTCTTCAAAAAGATAAAGTTGGTCCATGGACCCTAATATTTTTGCTTTTCAAAAGTAATTATTTATAAAAAAAAAACTTTTTCAAATAAAACTCTTTTTTTGGTACTATCAAATAACTGTTTCAAAATTTTCCAAAATTTCATTAGCAGCTAATGAAACGAACACATGCTAGCTATGCTAAGCTTGCTACTAATCCACAAGATAGCAACCAAAATATACTAAAAAAATTAATAACTTAATTGGTGGGGTGTGCCAAGCCAATGCTATAGTGCAACACATTGGCGACATACGAGAGGACTAGTAGCAAGCTACTGAAGTGACCTCTCCCCCTCAAAAAAGTAATTTAATATCGTGTGAACCATTGGTCCACATATCAGATATTAAACTGATAAGAACAGATACTACACTTGATCTTAGCCAAAAGGCCGAGAAAGGTATGAGTTAGAGAGATGTGCTCACCACTGCTTTTATATCTGACATGTTCTCAGTTGCTTTCTTGACTGGTCGATGTGGGACTATTTCCCATTGTAGGCATGTGTTACTACGAGGCCAACAAAGAGCAATTACCAAGCAGAGTATATGCCAACATAGAGCCCACTAAATCATTTCAATAATTCATCCAATAGATCATTAATATGCAGATTAAAATATTGCCGATTAAACAATAATATGATGATTAATTCCTTCAAAACAGTCCAGAAAACTTTAAGCAAATGTTTTTTTTAAACCCAGTATCCGGTCTAAGGACCGTCTAATCCGAGGAGTTTAATCCCATCGTCCACTTGCAGAGGCCTCATTTATAGTTTAATCTATGGACATCATAGATCATCCAATATGAACATTATATATCAGTATACACACCATTTGATCATTCAAGCTTCAACCATTTGATCAGTATGAATTCCATAAACAAATGTCATAGTAGAACAATTAAGGAAGTACCTCCTTTAATAAACTGATATCATATCAAAGTGACTTGAAGATTAATGTTTGATATCATATGAACAAGCTCTAAATAATGCATAGTTTGCATATTAGAGTAGAGACATATGCACATAGAATTTGAGGTTTCAAAACGAAAGGGAAAACTATGTGCTGGAGTTACAAGCACAATTAAGCTAATCAACATTACTCTCACTTTAACACAATTTCATTAATTTAATGAAACCGTGTTCACAAGCTAATTGATCTTGTACATACTATTCATTTCACCAAGATAGGGTTATTTCAAAAACAGTAAAAAATGAAAAGATGCATGAATGCCTAACTTTCAGAAATCTGATGTTTATGTAAATCTTAAGATAAACCAAACTAGTTATTAATGTAAAAAAAATACAATAAATTTTAGATGTAAATCCACAAGAAAAAAAGCTAATAGTAGTAGCTTGCGTTATTCAACAGGACTATTGTTATAGTAATACATAGCATAAGAAAAACTAGCTTAAAATATATGAAAATATATCAGTAGTCACTAAAGAATGAACAAGAAGTCCAATCAGCCCTCAATAGTCAATATCATGTGACACATTTTTCTGCAAATCAAACAATATTTGATAAATATTAAACAAAGAATGGTAGTACTGAGAAGAAAGTGGTAAACAAGTCCTCTAATAACTTTATTTCCTGATTTATACAATCACAGAAGAAAAATGGCTTTCTTGAACAAAGTCAAAAAGCAAGTTTTGAGAAATTAGTCACCTACATATTTGATTGCTAAACCAAAGAACTAGTGCTAGTTGCAAAGACCTTGGTTCTTCCCTAATGGACAGGAAAATTTAATGAACATGTGAGCTTTACGAAAGATAGCTTATAGCATTTGATTAATTAGAATATCGCGAATACTTGTACGAATATAATTGAAAATGCAGAAACCAGCTAAAAATAAGGCCGCCCTTGCTAAATAAAGAAACATAAGGAATGAAAGAAACTCACAATCCTTTCATGGTTCTGTAATCTCAGTACAACTCGCGTCCAACTTTATTTGTTCAGTAACTTTCATTAGGCCAGCTTAAGCATCTTGAAGTTCTTGTTCTCAGTAATAACACCTCTACCAGACCTTTCAAGTATTCATATATGGCTTTGGTTTCAAATATGATAACTACACATAGAGATCAGCCTTGTATCGGTTCCCAGGCAGAGACAACACATTGATAAAGAAGGATTGACCTTCCATGTAATAAGCTGTTTGGAGCAAAATTTCGTCCTGCGATTTCCAGGCTATCTGCTATAAGCACATTTTGAGCTTATCGAGAAACCATATGTCTAGATTGAAATCAAAAGACATGGGAAGCATATAATTGTTAGAATCCCTTGAAATTGAAAGTGAGCATACCTTTCCAAATCATGAACTTGGAGGCATGCTTATTTTCAATTTCTTGACCACTTGTAAGATCTTATCAATGCAACGTTATTAGTCATAAAGGTGAAGACTTGTAACTACTATAAAACTAAATACACAACACTGAAGTTGCAACTTATTTATAGCATCATCTTAACAATCAAGTAATTGCTGTTAGCAACCAATCAATCAAATATTTCATTTCATATAACCCAATGCCTCTTCACAAAGCCAAGCCAATATGAACCATGTGCCATATAGGGATTATTTGGCAGGAAAGGATTATGCTAATGAAATGGACACAATACCAACGTACCAGATATGAACCAGAATAAAATTTAAACTTGAATTGGTGGGGTGTGCCAAGCAAATGCTATAGTGCAACTCATTGGCGACACACGAGAGGACTAGTAGCAAGCTACTAAAGTGACCTCTCCCCCTCAAAAAAGTAATTTAATATCGTGTGAACCATTGGTCCACATATCAGATATTAAACTGATAAGAACAGATACTACACTTGATCTTAGCCAAAAGGCCGAGAAAGGTATGAGTTGAAAGATTGGCTTGGTGCTGCTTATATATCAGACATCTTCTCAGTTGCTTTCTTGACTGTTCGATGTGGGACTATTTCTCATTGTACGCATGTGTTGCCAACAAAGAGCAATTACCAAGCAGAGGATATGCCAACATAGAAAGTATTTCACCAATTCATCCATTAGAACTCTCATCAGCTAGAAACAATCAATTGTAAAAGTGTAAAGATTGTACACATTTTATAAGCATGCATCAAAGACACATGCAAGTCAAAACATACTAACCTAAATCTGCAATGTGCATGATTCAGTGTATTGGAGGATTTGTAGCCATCCTCTTTTTCATATCTGTCTACTATTGGGAAGCAATAGAGGTGAAATTATGCCGAAGTGGCCAATAATTGGTATGCTACCGATCTTTTTGTGTCCACTGTCCAATTTCCACGATCTTGCAACCTTGGTTTTGATGCGCCAGTATTCCTGAGGCAAATCCATAAGTTTGATCCAAACTTGCGCGTGCGTCTGTTGTTGAGTATAATAATTTAAATCCTTCATCTATTGAGTGAGATGAAGCACACCTGGTTTGAGGTTAACAGTGCCCGAAGCCCACACTGTAGGCATATTTTCATAGTTTGCAAATTGAAATTCAAAAAAACCTCTAACAAGTGAAATCATCCACCATTTGCTGACATGTTCCACAACATAGTTAGCTTCCGAGTCAGGTCTCCTTTGTTCATCACAAGACAGCCATGTAGGTTTCTTTACAGTCAGCTATGGCTTTCTCATATTCCTATTGATCTTCTATTCATTCCCTCACTTTTAGTAACTGCCCATTTTGAAATGAGGAGTGGTTGTTGCACGTTCCAATATTTTTGTGATGGACAAAAGTTATATATAGTAGTGCAATTTGTTTGTTTTGGTTTCATAAGTCAAAAAAACTTACATCATCAAAGTGAGATTGTGAAAGGTTTAGAAAAGCCTCAACAACGCCAAGTGATTAACAATGGACGGTTGTAGGTATGTGCTTTAATCCATATTTCCTTTCATTGGCTTGATAGAATTTAGTTTTAGATTTTTCAGAAATTCTAACAAATAATTGATTGATTAACAGTCAACCACCCACTTAAATTAATGTCATGCACCTAACAGTCTCCATGGATAATAATTTTTTCATGCACTAAAGGCTAGAAAATCCTCTACCTTTGTTACATGCATCATCGACACATGAAATTGGAAACATACTTCCCTAAATCTATGATGTCCATAATTCAGTGTTTTGGAGGATTTGTAGCCTTCCTATTCCTTCTATACATCAACAATTGGAGACGTAAAATACCAAATTGGCCAATAATTGGTATGCTTCCTACATTGTGTCACCTGTCCAATAATTTCCATGATAATACAACCAAAGTTTTGAAGCGCCATGGAGGAATGTTTCGATTTGAAGGACTCTGGTTCACAAACACAGGCTTTATCGCTACCAGTAATCCGATGAATGTTCACTACATCACAAGTAAGAATTTTTGCAACTATGGGAAAGGATCCAACTTCCAAGAAATTTTTGAAGTTCTTGAAGGTAGTCTTTTAAATTCTGATTCCCATGAATGGAAACAGGAGAGGATAATGTTTCATTTAATTCTCAAAAAGAAAAGCTTCAAGAACTTCTTCCAATAAACCATTCAGAAGAAGTTGGAGAATTTCTTACTACCATTTCTTAATCATGTATCAGAAGTAGGTGCTCAGGTGGATTTGCAAGATGTCTTGAATAGGTTCACTTTTGACAGCATCTGCACCATTGTAATTGGGTTTGATCCAAATTGTTTTCCAAACAAGTTTAGTGAGCTTAGAGAAATTGCTTATCTAAAATCTCTCCCTGTGATGGAGGAAGTGATATTGTACAGGCACTTTATTCCATGTTGTTTATGGAAGCTGCAAAAATGGCTCAATATCGGTCAAGAGAAGAAATTCAAGGTAGCCCACGAAAATCTCGACCGATTCTTGTAAAACTTATGAGTACATATTCCAAACGTGAAGAGCAAAGCAAGTTCAGCAGCGGTTAAGAAATGGACGAATGTTATTTTGACTTGGTAAAATCACTGAAGAAAGAAGGATATGGAAATGGGAAAATTAGTGAGAAGTATCTTAGAGACACTGCACTCTCTCTTTTGTTAGCAGGAAATGGCATAGTTAGTTCGAGTCTCAGTTGGTTTTTCGGGCTTGTTTCAACTCATCATGTGGTAGAAGCAAAGATTATTCAAGATAACAATGATAATTGGCTAACACAAAAAGAAAATTGGATTACTTCGAGGGAAGAGGATCTTGATAAGCTAGTCTACCTCCATGGAGCAATATGTGAAGCTCTAAGGCTTTATCCTCCTATACCTTTTCAGCATATTTGTGCAATGAAGTCTGATATTCTACCTAGTGGAGATCATGTTAGTCAAAATACAAAGTTAAAATACTCTTTGTAAGCTATGGGAAGGATGAAACAGATATGGGGACACCATTTTATGGAATTTATGCCTGAGAGATGGCTATCAGAGAGCGGAACGATTATACATGTACCATGTTACAAGTTCATAGCTTTCAATACAGGTCCTAGAAGTTGTTTGGGGAAAGATATTAGCTTCTGTCAAATGAAGATGGTTGCAGCTGCTTTGCTTAGGAAGTTTCGGATACAGGCAGTGGAAGGTCATCACGTAACCCCGAGGCTATCTATTATTCTTCGCATGAAACAAGGCTTGAAGGTTAAGGTCACCAAAAGGTGCATTTGATAGAAGCATTTGATATGTGTATTCTTTCCTTTAGCCTATTTGTAGCTGTGATTACTTTACTGCTCTATATATCTTCATTAAATATAGTTATATATTAATTGTCCATTTAACACAGTGATGGATATCCTTAATATTTGAAATATTGATGTAATTTTTCTGTAATGTTTTTGTGACCTATAGTCATATGATGGGCGTGCCAATTTTAATTCATAGTTTCATGTGTTGGTTAGTATCTAATTAATTGTGTTATGTAGCACAAAGGATGCGTCTTCTGAATATTTATGAAGTTCTTAAACTTCGATGTATTCATTATGCTTCATGACTTCTTGTTCTGTAAATGATGGACTGCTAAGTTTAAAACTTAATTTGTCTGTTTTTCTGAAGTGAAACACCAAATGGTATTATATATCAGTCATATCTTTTTCACATAGAATACATATATATGAAAAAAGTTTCACATTAATGTTCAGTCATATCTTTTTTTTTAACGGACTTTCAATCATATTGCAATGTGTTGGCATGTTCAAATTTCATTTCCAATAATATCTATAAAAGTTTGTTTACCTTAATGATGTGCCGCCTAAATACTTGTTGCCTTCGTGATCCAGTCACGAGTAAATTTTCGGGACAAATATCATTTTCCAATTTTATTTTTCTCTGGGAACACACCATAGCTAATAGCCATAATCCTCTGATAATATAAAGTACGAGTTAAGGGGAAATTTCTCTCTCAACAAATGCAACTCTATTCTCATCCACCTAACAGTCACTCAAACCAATTTTGTCAAGGAAATTTATTTGCAATTCTTATTAAGGACTAATTGAACAGAATTTGTGGGAGAGCTGAATATAGATTAGGTACAATTTCAGAGCATTACTATGGCATGTGACTGTGGCAGGAAGATTAAGAAGATAGTGTTCACACCTTTTTAAGGCAACATATTTAAGCACAAGTTGTAACTACTGCATAGTACAAGTCGATTTTATAAAAACAAACAAATTTTCATAATTTTTTTTGTTTTGTTTTCTTTTAACTCAACAGTCATGAACCATCTGTATTAAACTTAACATAATAATTCATTCCTACCTTCAACTACCTACTTAAATGTCATGCACTTAACTGAATCTAATTGCTATTTTAAGATTGAATCTAAAAGAATGTCATACACCTAACAGTCTCCACACTGAGGAGAATAAAGCAAGTCAATTAAGTTTGCATTTAAAGGTGTGAAATGGTTAATTATCATAATGCACTAAAGACTATATAAGTGTAAATCATGTACACAATTTATAAGCATGCATCAAAGACACATGCAATTTGAAAACACATACTTTAGTAAATCTACAATGTCCATAATTCAGTGTATTGGAGGATTTGTAGCCATCCTAATCTTCCTATACATCTACTGTTGGAGACCCAATAGAGATGAATTTGTACCAATTAATTGGCCAATAATTGGTATGCTACCGGGGCTTTTGCGCCACTTGTCTAATTTCCATGATCATACAACCTTAATTTTGAAACATCACGAAGGAACGTTTCGATTTGAAGGAGCCTGGTTCACAAACACAAGCTTTATCGGTACCAGTGATCCAATGAATGTTAATCACATCGCGAGCAAGAATTTTGGCAATTACGGAAGGGGGTCCAACTTCCAAGATATTTTTGATTTTTTTGGAGGTGGTATTTTAAATTCTAATTCCCACGTATGGAAATCCCAGCGAACAATGTTTAATTCATTTCTCAAAAGGAAAACCTTCAAGAATTTCTTCCAACAAACTATGATGAAAAAGCTAGAGAACTGCCTACTACCATTTCTCAATGATGTATCTGAAATAGGTGCTCAGGTGGACCTGGAGGATGCCTTGAGTAGGTTCACTTTTGACAGCATCTGCACTATTGCATTTGGATTTGATCCAAATTGCCTTCCAAACAAGTTTAATGAGCTAAGAGAAATTGCTTATCAAAAATCTCTTCCTGTGATAGATGAGGTGATAATCTACCGGCACTTCATTCCAAGTTGTTTATGGAAGCTGCAAAAATGGCTCCATGTTGGTCAAGAAAAGAAGTTAAGGGAAGCCGAAGAATATCTTGACCGTTTCTTGTATGAAAGTATAACATTTTCCAAACAAGAGCAAAGCAAGTGCAGCAGCAGTGAAGAAATGGATGATTTTGTAAAAGCATTGATGAAGGAAGGATCTGGAAAGGGGGAAATGGATGAGAAGTATCTTAGAGACAATGTACTCTCTCTCTTTTTAGCAGGAAATGGCCCAGTTAGTTCAGGTCTCAGTTGGTTTTTCTGGCTTGTTTCAACTCATCCTATTGTAGAAGCCAAAATTATTCAAGAAATCAAAGATAACTGGCCCACAAAAGAGGAGAATCAAACTTCTTTGAGAGATGAGGATCTTGATAAGCTAGTGTATCTCCATGGAGCTATATGTGAAGCCTTGAGGCTATATCCTCCTGTACCTTTTGAGCATATCTGTGCAATCAAATCCGATACACTACCTAGTGGAGAGTGTGTTAGTCCAAATACAAGGTTACTGTACTCTTTGTACGCTATGGGAAGGATGGAACAAATATGGGGAGAAGACTGCATGGAATTTAAGCCTGAGAGATGGGTTTCAGAGAGAGGAAACACTATACATGTACCATCTTACAAGTTCATAGCTTTCAATACAGGTCCTAGAAGTTGTATGGGTAAGGATATTAGCTTCATTCAAATGAAGATGGTCGCAGCTTCTCTGTTACCGAAGTTTCACATACAGGTGGTGGAAGGTCACCCTGTAACCCCGAAGCTTTCTTTTGTTCTTCACATGAAACACGGCTTGAAGGTTAAAGTCACTAAAAGATGCATTTGACTGAAGTCTCTCTGAGAGATCGGTGATATATGTTTTCTCCTATAACCTATTAGTCATTGTTTTTCTTTGTCAAGCATTGTTATGGTCTGGTTATGTTATTCTCTATTTTAGAAATTATATGTCAATGTAATAAACTGCTTTAAGTTGAACTGTTTTTATATTTTGAAGTTATTGGAGATGACCTCTCCAAGCAACAATATTAATACATAATTTATTATAAAAACTTGTTTCTGCAAATGATTAATGTATTCGGTAATTGCTATATTGCGTGAAAGCCTTGCACATGAATTTCACGAACTCTTTTTATTTATTTCCTCAGAAACATTTTAAATCTTCTTGTTACAGCTTCGCATATTTAAGATCATGTACCCTGTGTCTCTCTCGCACGCATAGGGGTGAAGATGACGAGCCTAGACTAATCGAAAGCGATAAGGTTCAATTTCAGAGAGCATTACTATGTCATATGACTGACAAAAAGATTAAGAAGATAGTGTTCACACCTTTTTGAGGCAAAATATTTAAGCACAAATTGTAACTACTGCATAGTACAAGTGGGTTTTATGAAAACAAACAAATTTTCATTATTTTTGTAGTTTGTTCTATTTTTAACCCAGCAGTATTTGTGCTAATGTAGCCACCCATAACCATAATTACTAGACCATCAATGATCAAACCCTGTATCTTTTGTATCATAAAAGGCAATTTCATCTACCCTTCAACCATCTCTACTAAACTAAGCATAAAAATTTATTGTTACTTTCAACCACACTGGGAGGAGAAAGCAAGTCAATTAAGATTGCATTTGAGGTTTCAAAGTGAAAGGGAAAACTATGTGCTGGAGTCAGATTTTCGTATGTTCTTGGTGTACTTACATTGTGTCTATTAAGCTAATCAAAGCGAATTCACAAGCTAAATGATCTTTTTCTGGCGATAAAAAGCATATCGAATTTCATTAATTAGAATATCGCGAATACACGTAGGATCAATGAAAATGTGAAAGGCCGCCCTTGCTAACACATGAGCAACCCCATTGACTTGTCTCCTAATAAACTCAACCTTAGTTTTTACAACGAACAAGATTATCTCTACAGTCTCGGATAATATCACTTAGATCAGACACCCCTAGACTTTTACTGTGGAATTTATCAACCACGCACTTTGAATCCAATTCAACTCAAGTCCAATTCGGAAATCCCTTTGATTTCCATTAGAAGCCCGATTGATTCTCCAATATCCGCGTCAAAAACTAGTAGCATGAAGAAAACTTCCTTCATCATCATCTTGAATACATATGTCAGTACCAACCTTGTTGTGAAGCTCCAAAAAGGCTGCATCCACATTGCATTTGTAGCGTCCTAGATGAGGTTTTATCCACGAAGCAGTCCTTGGACGCCTTACTGTTTAAGTGCTAGACCAATTAGTGAGTAGAGTAGCAGCATGTGCACTCACAGTAGCAGATGCCTTACTTCATTATACCAAATTTTGTTGTTCCTTTATTTCCAGATTAAAATTCTGCTCCAGTCCGAGAGTGTGAAGTATGCTGTTGAATGAAATTCCAAAGACCAGCTCTATGCCAACAAAGCTCACTGTTATGACATTGAAAAAACACATGTTCAATATCTTTGATACCATTTTCGCATAAGGCACAGTTCGGAAGGTAAACTAGCTGTCAATGTACAAAAATACAATAAAGTTTAGACATAAATCAACAAGGAAAACAAAGCTAATGGTAATCGCTTGCCTGATTCAACTGGACTATTGCTATACTAATACATAACGTAAGAAAAACTAGCTTAAAATATATGATCATATATCAGTAGTCACTAAAGAATGAACTAGCTTGCCTTATTCACTGTGAGTTGCTTCTTTGTTCTCCAAGAAGTCAGTATTCATATATGTCTTCGGTTTCAAAATGACAACTACACACAGAGAGTCTTGTCATGGTTTTCCAAAGGTGATAGGTATAAGGACATAGACAACCTGACAATGTGGTAAGAATGATTGACCTTTCATGTAATAAGCTGTTTGCTATAAGCACATTTTGATCTTATCGAGAAACCATATGTCTATCTAGATAGAAACCATAAAGACATGGGAAGCATAAAATTGTTAGAATCCCTTGAAATTGAAAGTGAGCATACCTTTCCAAATCATGAACTTGGAGGCATGCTTATTTTCAATTTCTTGACCACTTGTAAGATCTGATCCATGTAACGTTATTAGTCATAAAGGTGAAGACTTATAACTACTATACAAATAAATACACAACACTGAAGTTGCAACTTATTTATAGCATACCATATGAATCAAATAAATTTAAGCATCATCTTAACAAGCAAGTAATTGCTATTAGCAACCAATCAAGCAAATATTTCATGGGTTGTTAACGAGTGCCCCCAGAGCACTCTTTAAGCATTCTAAATTAAGTAATTATTCTTTAAAAATGTTAAAGTTTTCAATTTCCAATGTATTGATTACACAAGCTATTTAAGGTCCTTAACTAGTGCTCCGGGGGAACTAATTAACATTTCCCATATTTCATTGCATATTAACCCAATGCCTCTTCACAGAGCCAAGCCAATACGAACCATGTGCCATATAGGGATTATTTGGCAGGAAAGGATTATGCTAATGAAGTGGACACAATACCCATGTACCAGAATAAAATTTAAACTTCAACTGGTGGGGTGTGCCAAGCCAATGCTACAGTGCAACGCATTGGCGACAGACAAGAGGACTAGTAGCAAGCTACTAAAGTTGCCTCTCTCCCTCAAAAAAGTAATTTAATATCGTGTGAACCATTGGTCCACATATCAGATATTAAACTGTTAAGAACAGATACTACACTTGATCTTAGCCAAAAGGCCGAGAAAGGTATGAGTTGAAAGATGGAACAGCTTCTGCTTTTATATCAGACATCTTCTCAGTTGCTTTCTTGACTACTCGATGTGGGACTACTTCTAATTGTACGCATGTGTTGCCAACAAAGAGCAATTACCAAGCAGAGGATATGCTAACATAGAGCCCACTAAAGTTAATGAATGGTAATGGTAGTGGTCATTAATGCATAAGTAAAACTAAACCTAATGAATTAAAGATTAATGTTAGAACAACAACCAGTTTAGAAAGAGAAAAGAAACAATAATAATCGCAAACAATAGACAAATGAGGTCTAGTAAAGAAGTTCAGCCAAGTGTCATACCCAACAACTAAGATCCGATATCACTGAGTGATTTTTCTTTTTCTCACAATTCCGATATCTGTTGGTTCTCTTTCTGATCTGTACACGTTCCAGCTATCTTCATTTATCTGCTTTGTGTCTATCAAATTGACCTGAAGGTTAATGTTTAATTCGCATTAATATTATATATACAAGACAATTTTTAATTAATGTCTTTTTATTTTAATATGATAATGTAAATTATGAACAGGCTCTAAATAATGCATAGTTTGCATATTAGAGTTGACACATATGATGATATGAACATGGAATTTGAGGTTTCAAAGTGAAAGGAAAAACTATGCGCAAGAGTCAGAGATATTTGTATGTGCTTAGTGTACATACACTGCGCCCATTTAGCTAATCAACATTAGTCCCCACTTTAACACAATTTCATTAATTTAATCAAACCGCATTCATAAGCAAAATGATCTTCCTTTTTTTATAATAAATAGCATATAGCATTTGATTAATTAGAATATCGCGAATACACGTAGGAATATCATTGAAAATGCGGAAACTAGCTAAAAATAAGGCCGCCTTTGCTAACACATAATGTCATTGACTTGTCTCCTAATAAGCTCAATCTTAGATTTTACAACGGACAAGATTATATCTTCGGGTTCGGATAACATCACTAAGATCCGACACCTCTAGACTCTTACTGTGGAATTGTTGGTTTTTGGATTTCCAAGTTGTTGTATTTGGATTTCCAAATTCTATTTTGAAAGGGACTATCTACCGAAGTTGTTACTAGGTTGAGTCACGACCAGGTCGCTCTCTTTAAGACGTTTCGCGGCACTGCCCAAAATTGTGCAAGGCAGACTATCAACCACGCCGCCTCAAGGATAAAACAAGCCCAGCTACAACTGTGCGGTTAACTACTGCACTGTAGAAAACCGTTTGAGATTTACACCTCCAATATGGTACTAAGACCACTCTTTAATACTGAAACCACTTTCGAATATGGTACTGTGACCACTCTATTATGGTGCTAAGACCACTCAAATATGGTGTTATCACCATTCTAACCTTTGAGCTCTCCAAGATATCAATATGGTACTAAGACCACTCAAATACGGTAATACCACCGTTCTTTTTAACTTCTCCAAAAATAGAAAAATATAGAAAGAATATTTATATATACCGTTAAGATCATTCTTAATTCCGACGGGACATTATTATTTCAAAATAGACTATGATCTTAAAAGTACTCTTTATTCCGAAGGGACATATATTATCGAAGGGACTATGTTCTTAAGACCTTTCTTAATTCCGAAGAGACATTATACCGAATAGGGACTAAGGTCTTAAGAACACTCTTATATCCGAAGGGACAGAAAAAGGAGATAAGGAGAAGAATAGCTCGTTAACACAAGCTGGAGGGAGAAGAGAGAAAGAGTTCTCGACAACTCAATAGAACTCTTTGGTGTGATTTTTGAACTGAGAGGAGTCCTCTATTTATATAGAGATTTTGTAACTGTTTTAGCTAAAATTGCGGTAGCAGTTACTCTAATGGATAAGATCAAAATGAAACTTAATCACTAATCAGTTCAACAACATTTGTGGATAAGATAAAAAAGAAACAAATCCACAAAAGTGGAGGAAGCAAACTCATTGGATATGAATGAAGGAAAGATAGGAAACTCAGTTGAATTCTTATTCTTATACAACCAACATAAGCTAAAATTATGGAAAGTGATATTCATGAATAAAAATAATAATTACTATTATTTTTATCATTATCAAGTATTTAAAATTAAATATCTCAATTTAAACACTACTAATGTGTGTGTTTTAATTTATGTGGGACCCCCACTCTATTTTTTTTCAATTCACATCACACTAGCTCAAAGTCTTATTACTTGGTGTTTAATCTTTCAATTTCCTTCCATCTTCACACCAATGTTCCAACAATCCCCCACTTGAATTTAAAAAATGGTTTCAATAGTAACGCCAAAACGTTTCTATAAGGTTGCTAATAAACAAAGGTGTCGCCTACAACTTGAACCTTTGCATAGCGAATACTATTCCGATTCAACAAGAGTTGCTTACAGCATTGAACTCTATCTCAGACATAGAGTACGCACACAAACCTTTTCCTAAGGTGTATTCTAAAAGCCCGTGCATTTATGGCCTTGCACGTTTATCCCAATTTTAACGAACGCTCTAGGTATTCTGCCTCAAAATCCCATAGGAACCGGCCTAAGTTCCACATTCGTATAGGTGAGTCTATCAAGAGTACTCCTGTAGCTATGTACTCCACTCAACATAGAGTATAGATCTCATTAAGAGTTTCTATTATCTCATCCTTCTGTCGCTGCAGGATTCATGCTTTCTTAATTTTCTCATAGCATGTTCTATCACTCATGACTTGTTATTACCCATTGAACCTATTTCTTGGGATCTCCAGTCATTTAGGTCGGGTTACCATCACTTGTGATCTTTAGGCATTAGTCTCATCCTATTGGATATGTTTAGGACTTTCTTTCTAGTTATTCCTTTCGTCAAAGGATCAACTAAGTCTTCATCAGTACGTACATGATCTACTTTAACCGTTCCTATTGAGAGTAGCTAGCTCTCTAATTGTTATGTGTACGTGCCTTAATGATTGTCTCTTACTATTGTAGTAACGATTCTCAATTTTGTAATAGCTGCAGTACTATCACAATAAATTAACACTCCTGGCAACGGTTTTACCCACTAGGGGATCTCAACTAGCAAGCATTTTCTCAACTTGCTTCTTCACTAGTTTTCTCTAGTGTTCTCATCCCAGATCATTCCATAGTGGATTGAGTCAATATCATATGTTTCAACAAACAACTCCTCCAATGATGCTTAATGTGCAGTCATTGGTCGCTTAAGACTCATCTGAGGGATGTTCTATTTTGTATCTTGTACCATTCAAGTACGATAAGATACTCCTCATAATGTAATCCTAGAGTCATAGTCTTCTTAAGGCACCTTATGACTCTTTCAATAGCATGTTAATGCTTCTCACTTGGTCTACTAGTAAACTTGCACAAGAGTTCCACGACATAGGCAATGTCGGGTCTAATACATTCAGTGACATATCTAAGGATTGCCAATGATGCTCGCATATTCTATTTTTCTAACACCACCTCAAGTGTTCTTGAAGAGTTTTACACTTGGATCATAAGGTGTGCTTGCAAGTTTACAGTCAAATAATTACATTTTTTAAGATCTTCTCAACATTGTGAGATTAATTAAAAAAATTCTCTTTTTTTGATCTAGTAATCTTGACACCAAGAATTACTTCAACTTTGTCTAGGTCTTTCTTATCAATGTTGTTGATAAACAATGATTTCACATAAATTATAGCATGAATCTTTGAACCAAATATGAGCAAGTCGTCTACATAGAGACATATGATCGTGCAAATGTTATTTTCATATTTGTAGTGAATACATTTGTCACTTTCATTCACTTTATACTCATTCGATATCTTTAGGTTGTCAAATTTTCCATGCCATTTCTTAGGAGGTTATTTTTAGACCATGCAAAGATTTTTCTAACTTTCTGACCTTGTTTTCTTGTCCTGAATCACAAAACCTTCTGGTTGTTCCATATAGAATTCTTCTTCTAGTTCACCATTTAATGAGGCAACTTTCACATCCATTTGGTGTACTATCAATTTATGAACTGCGGCTAAAGGGACTAGCACCCTTATGGATATGATTCGATTGACTGGTGACTAAGTGTTGAAGAAATCTATATATTTTTTTCTCTTTGCCTAAAACATTTTTCTACAAGGTGAGCCTTGTATTTAGCAACCGAACCATCAAGTTTTAGTTTCTTTTTTCAAAATCTAAATACAACCGATTAGTTTGCATCCAGGAGGCAAGTCAACTAAGAGTCATGTTTCGTCAGACTCTAGAGAATCCATTTCATCGTTTACTGTTTTTTTTTTCAAAAGTTAGCATCCAATGAAGACAAAGCTTCTTGAAGGCCAGATGGATCCTCTTCCAATATACAAACCATATAACTAGGTTTATACTCTTTAGCAATTATAGCTTTCTTACCTCTTTGAGGTTCTATAACATCTCGTACAATGTTTTCATAACTGTTTATGATTACTGGAATGTGATCAGATGCAGTGCCCCCACTAGCTCTCAATTTAAAAGGAGAAATTACTTTGCCCCCACTAATGGCATGCTTTCATTAGCGCCCCCACTAGTGCCCCCACTATTCTCTATTTAAAGGGGTATTTATTTACATAGAAATCAGTATCGTTTAATTCTATGTTCACTTTAGCATTTAGGTCATAAAACTTATATGCTTCGCTATTTATAGCATACCCAATGAATACACATTCAAAGGCTCTACTAGTGAGTTCAACTTTCTTGGGGTCCAGAATCCAAATATAGTCCAGACAATCCCAAGCTCAAAAATAAGACAAGTTGGGTTGTCTTTTCTTCAAAACTTCTTAATTAGAAATTCTGTTCTTAGACTTTGGTACTCTATTCAACATAAATTTCAATTTTTGTTATAAAAATTGAACGTATCAAGCGTATCAATTTTATTTTTCAAAATTTACAGTCATCAATAAATATGATAAAATATATTTTTATCATTTCTAGTTTATGTGTCATCAAGTTCGCACATTTCATAATTTATTAAGTTTAAAGGTTCAAATTCTCTAAACACTGATTTATATGAACTTTTGGTTCATTCATCTTGACTGTAAAAAATAAAATTTTCTAGTCATATAACTTTGGAATTAAGTCCAAGTTACTCAAGTTTAAAATTAAACGCTTGTTCATATGATAAACTTTGACATGTCAAATATTAAAATCACACAACTTATAAAATAGAGGGAGAATTTAATTTTGAGCATATCATCAAAGGTGCAGTCTTTTCCCAACAAGAATGCATGATGCACAAGTCTCTTTTTAAGTCCGAGTCAACTCAGTCTTATTCAATAGAAATCTGAAATTCAGATTTGTAACACCCATAATAAGATTGCCTAGGATCTTATACGAGTATTAAAATTTCGTACTGGATACATTAATTTACAATATAAAAGTTCATACAAATATTACACCACATTGTAATATTACATCCAAAGTTAAAACAATTCTCTTGTTACATGTACATCAAGTACCACAACATATAATACATTCAAACTATAAACAGATAACAACAGCACGATCAGTCCGTAGCCTTCTCCTTACCCTTGTTCCGTGCTGAATGCGATCCTGCCTGTGAACCTGCACCAGAAGGAATGGGATGAGACATAATGTCTCAGTGAGCTCTACCCAACCTACTGTTAGGCAACCACAAGGAACCTAGGGTCGCCATGCCTACCTTGGCAATTTAAGGGAATTCTAGAATCGCCAAGTCTTTAACCTGCCTATGACTTTAACTATAACCTGTCTATAACTGTAAACTTTCTGTAACTATGACTTTAACTATAACTATATAACATAAAGCATATAAAGTGTTTTATGTTAGCTGTTAGCGTTGAACAAACAATTATCTGAGTTCATTTTACGGAGGGCACCCCGGGTGGAGCAACCCCGAGATACGTCTCCCTATAAACCGGTGAAATTCCTATCATATCAGGCTAACACCGGACTCCCTATAAAACGTGTGGACAACCCTCTCGGAGAAGTCCCATCCGGCGAATCCCGGAGTCTGATGAACACGCCCTGTAACTATAAAACGTGCAAGCACGCCAATATCTTTAATCTTTAATCTTTAATTCTTTAACTTTAACATATAATTTGACACTTTAATTCTATAACAATCCTGTAATCTATAACCTGTAATCTATAATCTTGGCTTATCGTCTTCATAAGCCTCCTATAATTGTTGGAGATCCAACTCTATTAACTTGTCTATAACTATGATTGATAAATCATTCAAACTCTCAAGCTCTTAAGCTTGCACATACTTAGGTGAATGTAGGGACTTCACTTCAAGAGATAATCCCATTACCAAGCCCTATACACATCTATGTAACTTAGGAGTATGAGTATACATCTCCTAAGGCCATGCATATCCCTCATCTTTCCCTATTTCCAAGCCAAAGCTCACGAAAAAGAAGCTGGGGAAACTCAAAATCGTAGCACGATTTTGGGAAATCGGAGCACGATTTTATGCGAAACTTCCTTGAAAAACAGGACATAAAATCGTAGCACGATGCCCATAAATCGGAGCACGATTTTGGCTTCAGCAGCACACAAAATTTCACTTCCTAGGCTAACCCATACATCCCCAATCATCACATAGCTTATGGGAATGGACTTTTCCATGACATATGAACAAGTTACCACATACCAATTCATGTATTCACAAACCAACAAGGGATTAAGGCATGAAATCTATCAAATAGCTCTTAATAACATAACTTTCAAGCTTAAACAAAGTGGGTTTCTAAAACCCTCTAAGAGCTGACCTCAAACTCAAAGGATTGCTTGCTAAGTTAAGAGTCCAAACCCTAGCTTCAAGCTCCAAATCTCTACTCAAGAGAACCTCTATTCCTTGGCTTTCTATTACTTCTTCTTGTTCCAAATTTCTCCAACAATAGCTTGCTTACCACAAGAGAGTTTGGGGAGGAATTTACTAGGTTAAAGGATGATGATTGATGATGGTAGTGAAGTGAGAATGAGGGGGCGAAAATGAGAGAAAAGGAAAGGGAAAATTCTGATTTGTGAGAGAAAGAAGTGAGTAGAAAACCTTGAATTTTTCATATATATCCTTTAAGCCTTTTCCATTTATTTACAACTATGCCACTTCCCTTATTACTACTTTGCCCTTGCTTGCAAACGAAGTTTCTAACGCTTAAAACTGGTACATTTAAACGGGATATTACAAGATTCTTTCTTATTTTGGAGCATGCATCACGTCCTAGAGAATAATTTTCTTTTCGGACGTTGATAAGTGCCTAAAAGTTGTTATCTTCTGATACATTTTAGGGCACTTATGATTACTTGTTGTACAAGTTACCTTAGGATTAGAGCATATTTGTGTTAAAAATGCAATAATTGTGATCCTAAGCCTTACCCCATGTGATTATGCAGGAAATACATGCTTGGACCTGATTGATGCAAGGAAATGAAGCTTTTCTTGATGCCATCGCTACAAGCGCAGAAGCCATCGCTAGTAGCGAGGATAGGCAGGGATTTCCAGGTTTTCATCGCTTGAAGCGCAGCTTCCATCGCTAGAAGCGAGCTTAGGCAGGGATTATCAAGAGTTCATCGCTTGAAGCGATGAACTGGACGCTTGAAGCGAGCCTAGGCAGGGAATTTCAATGATCCATCGCTTGTAGCGACAGACCTTGTCGCTACAGCGACCAGAGGGCGGTTTAATGCTGATGGATGACGTGGAGCTCTTGGATTGGCCAGTTGACTTCCTCGCTACAAGCGACAGGCTGGTCGCTTGTAGCGAGCGTGCATTTTCTCAGCATATAAATGTATTTTGAAGCTCATTTTTTATATATATAGTTTTTTATCAGAATTTTCATTTTCCAGAGCTCAAAATAGTTGTTATCTAAGAGAGAGAATAGGCATAGAAGGAGAAAAACTTCAAATAGCAAATTGATTTGGATTGAAGAATACATTAAGAAGCTTTGAGAAATCAAGCCTCAATATATCTTCATCTTCCTTTCTTGTTTTGCAATAGTTGTCATGACAATGATCAACTAATCTCCTTTGTTGGGATTAATAGGTAATCAATCATTCCATGTTGTAAACTTTTGATTATTAAATATATGATTCTAGCATTTTTATATACCATTGAATTTCTTCTTGCTTTTCACTCTTATATTTGATTTAAATGTTGTTGAAAAAGACTTTTGAATCTAGGTTTAGAATGATTTTCTATCAAGATAAGAAATTCTAGAAATGGGATTTGGTTTTGATAATTACATTATAGTATTGGATCGTAAAGCTTTTGAATCGTTTAATAGATTGAGAAATCATCGATTAAACGATACAATCGATCTCACGACGTTATTTGGGAAATCAATGAGGTTGTTGAGCAATACGTAATAATGTCATATATAAGAAAAAGCTAGAATCCGTATTTATGATCAATCGAATACAAACGATGTTTGATTGATGAACGTTAATCCTAACGCCTTCTATGTCCTATTACTCTACTATTTATTTATTAAGTTTTTAAATGATGAGTAGTGTAGTATAAAAAAAGGTTAAACCCTAACTTAAGACGATAATCGACGTTGAACGGTTTATGATATCACGTTAATCCCTGTGGAACGATATAAAAACGATACTTGCTTTCCGCTAAACATCAGACGTGATTTGCAACTTCACATCTCCAATGCCAACGAATTTAATGTTGTTATAATATCCTAACAACATTTTGTTATTTACAGCAGTAGCATATGTTTTTGAACATAGCATAACCATAGCAAACATGGCGCGAGACGCTAATGTTTATCCACCATTCACTTAATTCACCAACTAGATTGATTTAACTAGTCATATCAGTGAATTTCTTTTTAGTTAGGTTAGGCAGCGGAGCAACAATTTACTTGCAGGACATATGACATGATTTCTCACAATTGTATTAAAAATAAATTGTGAACCAGTGTCATTTCTTGATAGTGGCTGCTGATTTTTATTTAGGATCATTTTGGGGTTCCTATTCTGTTGGCAGTTAGAGTTACTTATTCACAGTGCGGTTCAGTTTTGAAAATAACTTTCAAACATATTCAAAGTCGCATATGTGAATTTCTTACTGTTTTTGTTATAACAACAAACACTTCATAGTGTTCAGTATATAGATGTATTTCTATAGCCTTTTTATCCTTCTTGTATTTAGGGACAATAAAACTTGAGTTAGTAATTTCTTCGGTAGACATGGCAGAAGGAATCGTCTTAAAATTGTTGGTTTTTGGATTTCCAAGTTGTTGTATTTGGATTTCCAAATTCTACTTTGAAAGGGACTATCTACCGAAGTTGTTACTAGGTTGAGTCACGACCAGGTCGCTCTCTTTAAGACGTTTCGCGGCACTGCCCAAAATTGTGCAAGGCAGACTATCAACCACGCCGCCTCAAGGATAAAACAAGCCCAGCTACAACTGTGCGGTTAACTACTGTAGAAAACCGTTCGAGATTTACACCTCCAATATGGTACTAAGACCACTCTTTAATACTGAAACCACTTTCTAATATGGTACTGTGACCACTCTATTATGGTGCTAAGACCACTCAAATATGGTGTTATCACCATTCTAACCTTTGAGCTCTCCAAGATATCAATATGGTACTAAGACCACTCAAATACGGTAATACCACCGTTCTTTTTAACTTCTCCAAAAATAGAAAAATATAGAAAGAATATTTATATATACCGTTAAGATCATTCTTAATTCCGACGGGACATTATTATTTCAAAATGGACTATGATCTTAAAAGTACTCTTTATTCCGAAGGGACATATATTATCGAAGGGACTATGTTCTTAAGACCTTTCTTAATTCCGAAGAGACATTATACCGAATAGGGACTAAGGTCTTAAGAACACTCTTATATCCGAAGGGACAGAAAAAGGAGATAAGGAGAAGAATAGCTCGTTAACACAAGCTGGAGGGAGAAGAGAGAAAGAGTTCTCGACAACTCAATAGAACTCTTTGGTGTGATTTTTGAACTGAGAGGAGTCCTCTATTTATATAGAGATTTTGTAACTGTTTTAGCTAAAATTGCGGTAGCAGTTACTCTAATGGATAAGATCAAAATGAAACTTAATCACTAATCAGTTCAACAACATTTGTGGATAAGATAAAAAAGAAACAAATCCACAAAAGTGGAGGAAGCAAACTCATTGGATATGAATGAAGGAAAGATAGGAAACTCAGTTGAATTCTTATTCTTATCACAACCAACATAAGCTAAAATTATGGAAAGTGATATTCATGAATAAAAATAATAATTACTATTATTTTTATCATTATCAAGTATTTAAAATTAAATATCTCAATTTAAACACTACTAATGTGTGTGTTTTAATTTATGTGGGACCCCCACTCTCTATTTTTTTCAATTCACATCACACTAGCTCAAAGTCTTATTACTTGGTGTTTAATCTTTCAATTTCCTTCCATCTTCACACCAATGTTCCAACAGGAATTGATCAACCACACACTTTGAATCCAATTCAGAATCCACATTCTCAAGATGCAAAATCTACTATATGTCAATATATACCAACCTTGTTGTGAAGCTCCGAAAAGGCTGCATCCATATTGCATGTGTAGAGTCCTAGATGAGGTTTTGTCCATCACATAATTGGTGTTAACTTGCTGCTGCGAACTTCTGCCTAGTGTTGCAGAAGTCCTTTGACGCCTTACTGTTTGAGAGCACATGCACACACAGTAGCAGATGTATCTACATTATACCAAATTTTGTTGTTCCTTTGTTTCCAAATGCTCGATATAAAAACTGCAAAATTGGCAATTTGTTCCAGATCAAAATTCTGCAACATGCAGAGTTTTGTTTCGTTCCTGATTAGATTTGAAAACCAATCTACTACTAACTCATATAACCGTTTTGTAACCAATAAGTAACTTTGACAGTTATTAAGTTACATAGTAAGAAATTACTTGCACAAGAAGTTATTGTAACTAGTTTCAAATTTAATACATTCTAGCTGATAACTCACTTACACTTCAACAATACTAGTTCAAACAAAATCTATATAGCAAGAGCTTTAGTAGCTAATAACTTGGGAGTTAGGCTTCAACTTTCAATCAATGTTATTGTAGTGATTTACTACAATCAATATATTCTATAAAAGGAACAAATATGGCAATGCATGAAGTTCCTAAGTATACAGCTTTTGTTCTAATTCTTTTACTATACACTGCATGCCAGGAATCATTTGCCTCATTCAATCCCATCGATAATTATTTGGTCGCTTGTGGTTCATCCCATAATATCACATTTCAGGGTCGAACTTTCTTACCTGACACTGAATTCGAACATTCCAACCTTCAAAATAATAGCCAACAAATCTTTGGCCATTACCTCTAAACACAACAGTACCCTTTCACCACTCAGCTCGACTCTTCTTTGAAACGGCATCATCATATACATTCAAAATTCAACAACAAGGGAGACATTGGATCCGGCTCTATTTTCAGCTTTTTCCCGATTCCAACCCCAACATGACAATTGCTACAATAACAGTAATTGCTGATATTTTCGTGCTTCTCAATAACATCACTTTCATGAACTATATTAGCTCTCATTTGATGGAGTACGCAATCAACAAATGAGTTCTTTTAGGTCAATGTTTAAAATACTAAAAGTAATAAGTTTGTTCAAAAAAGTAGTTCACTTATTGCATTGATAAAAGTAACATCTTATACTTCTAAGATAACATTTCCGTAATAACTTCTATAATTAATATATTCATGACACTCGTTAGCCAAACTCTTATTTTATACTTGTCTCATGAAATTTCAAAATGTCAAACGCTTAACACTAAGATAGATGATCTCACAGTGTTTTAGGATCGTTGGAAGAAAATGCACCGTTGAGGGAGGTTTTAGTTCGAATCCATGAAGAGATAGACATCCGACAAAGGGGTTGTACCTACGAACAGTCCAATGCCCAATTAAGTGTAATGCTTGAGGAGGTTTATAATCATGCCTACCTTGGTTGGTGTGTGTGTGTGTGTATTCTTAAGGAAGTAGTATTGGCCTTATGTCGGTCTAAACATTCATCACTAAGATGAACAAACAAAGTTGATGCGTGATAATGAGAGTTCAAAAGATAACAAAAGAGGATAAAATCTTGAGATTGATGTTGATGAATGAATAATGTGTTTGGGTTATAAATGATTTTACTAATCAAAGGTTAATGATGAACAATAGATGAATCTTTGATTTCTCAAGAGTGAAGATGAAGAGGGTTCAGATTTAGACTGAAGAAAATGGAGATTGATTCAATCCAAGATGATACACAAAACTTGAGTCCCCTTCGTTCACATGCGCAAGTACAAGGCCGTGTGCACGAAAGTATGATTTCACTAATATTTAGATCGCACGTACGAGGAATCTTTTCTTTGGCAGCTAATGAAATGAACACAGACCAGCTATGCAAACTCATATCAATATATGAATTCCATAAACAAATGTCATAGTAGAACAATGTAAGGAAGTACCTCCTTTAATAAACTGATATCATATCAAAGTGACTCGAAGATTAATGTTTGATATCATATGAACAAGCTCTAAATAATGCATAGTTTGCATATTAGAGTAGAGACATATGCACATAGAATTTGAGGTTTTAATGTGAAAGGGAAAACTATGTGCTGGAGTCAGATTTTTGTATGTTCTTAGTGTACTTACACTGTGCATATTAAACTAATTAACATTAGTCTCACTTTAACGCAATTTCATTAATTTAATTAAACCAAATTCACAAGCTAAATGATCTTTTTTTTTTGCGATAAAAAGCTTATAGCATTTCATTAATTAGAATATTGTGAATACAAGTAGGACCAATGAAAATGTGGAAGGCCGCCCTTGCTAACACATGAGCAACCCCTTTGACTTGTCTCCTAATAAACTCAACCTTAGTTTTTAAAAGGGACGAGATTATCTCTACGGTCGATGATAGTAACAGTTCGATCCAATTCAACTCAAGTGCAATTCAACAATTCATTTGATTTCCATTAGAAGCGCAATTGATTCTCCAATATCCACGTCACCAAATCGTAGCATTAACATAACTTCCTTGATCATATTGAATACATATGTCAGTACCAACCTTGTTGTGAAACTCCGAAAAGGCTGCATCCACATTGCATTTGTAGCGTTGACCAAGACGACGTTTTGTCCACGACAGAATTTGCAGCAATCTTTGGACGCTTTACCGTTCAAGTGCCGGACCAATTAGTGAGCAGAGTAGCAGATGCCTATACTTCATTATACCAAATTTTTTTGTTCCTTTATTTCCTGATTAAAATTCTGCTACACGCAGAAAAAATATTCTGCTCCAGTCCAAGAGTGTGACGTATGTTGTTGAATGAAATTCCAAAGACCAGCTCTACGCCAACAAAGCTCATTGTTATGGCATTGAAAAAACGCATGATCAATATGTTCGATACCATTTTCGCATAAGGCACAGTTCGGAAGGTAAACTAGCTGTCAATGTAACAAAAATACAATAAAGTTTAGACATAAATCAACAAGGAAAAAAAAGCTAATGGCAATAGCTTGCCTTATTCAACTGGACTATTGTTATACTAATACATAACTTAAGAAAAACTAGCTTAAAATATATGGTCATATATCAGTAGTCACTAAAGAATAAACTAGCTTGGCTTATTCACTATGAGTTGCTTCATTGTTCTCAAAGAAATCAGTATTCCAAAGGTGATGTGTTATAGGACAGAGACAACCTGACAATGTGGTAAGAATGATTGACCTTCCTCTTGTAAGATCTGATCCATGTGATGTTAGTCATAGAGGTGAAGACTTATAACTACTATAACACTAAATACACAACCCTGAAGTTTAACTTATTTATAGCATACCATATGAATGCATCATCTTAACTAGCAAGTAATTGCAATTAGCAACCAATCAAACAAATAATTCATTTCACATAACCCAATGCTTCTTCACAAAGCCAACCCAATACAAACCATGTGCCAGTTAATCCAGTTAATGAAATGGACACGGTAACCATGTGCCAGATACTAACCAGAATAAAATTTAAACTTGAATTGGTGGGGTGCACCAAACCAATGATATAGTGCAACGCATTGGCAACACACGAGATGACTAGTAGCAAGCTACTGAAGTGGCCTCTCCCCCTCAAAAAAGTAATTTAATATCGTGTGAACCATTGGTCCACATATCAGATATTAAACTGATAAGAACAGATACTACACTTGATCTTAGCCAAAAGGCCGAGAAAGGTATGAGTTGAAAAGTTGGTTTGGTGCTGCTTATATACCAGACATCTTCTCAGTTGCTTTCTTGACTGTTCGATGTGAGACTATTTCTCATTGTACGCATGTGTTGCCAACAAAGAGCAATTACCAAGCAGAGGATATGCCAACATAGAGCCCACTAAAGCATTTCACCAATTCATCCATTAGAACTTGCTTCAGCTAGAAACAATCAATGGTAATGGTAGTGGTCATTAATGCATAAGTAAAACTAAAGTTGAAGAATTAAACATTAATGTTAGAACAACAACTAGTTTCGAAAGAGAAAAGAAACAATAATAATCGCAAACAGTAGACAAATGATGTCTGGTAATGAAGTTCGGCCAAATGTCATACCCAACAACTAAGATCCTTGGAACTTAGAAAGGAGAGGGATTCATCGAGTGATTTCTCTTCGCACAATTCTGATATCTATCGGTTCTCTTGCTGATCTGTACACATTCCAACTATCCTCATCTATCTGCTCTGTTTCTATCAAAGTGACTTGAAGGTTAATGTTTTATTCACATTAAGATTATATATAAGACAATTTTTAATTAATGTCTTTATTTTAATATTATTATGTAAATTATGAACATGCTCTAAATAATGCATAGTTTGCATATTAGAGTTGACACATGATGATATGAACATGGAATTTGAGGTTTCAAAGTGAAAGGAGAAACTATGCGCAAGAGTCAGAGATTTTTGTATGTGCTTAGTGTACTTACAATGCGCTCATTTAGCTAATCAACATTAGTCTCACTTTAACACCATTTCATTAATTTAATCAAACCGCATTCACAAGATAAATGACAAAAAGTTTCCATTAAGCTGATTGCGCGTACGTGAAATCATATTTAACTTGTTTACATTTTATACATCATTATAACCTTTCATATTACATTTTATGGATGGTTATTTTAGAGAAGCAAATATATTTCATAGCCAAACTCCTTGGATGTTAATACACAAAATTTCATAACCTAACAGAGAAGTTCAACAACAACATAAAAGAAATTTGACATGAAACTAAGATGTTTCATCCTTTTCTATCCTTTTTAAAAGCAAACATAAAGTAGTATCTCAACCTACTTTTTCTCATATTTTTCATAAACATAACAAATAACTAGCGCAAAGATTGCATCTTTACGAGTCCATTTTATAATGGAACTCTAGTTAGAGAATCACAACTATCATAAACCATAGCCAAAGGAAAGGCTCCAACTCATTGAGTAACAAAGTATTCTTATGATCTATTATTTGAAACCCTAAGTATGACAATTGCCTGATAAAATCTTTTAAAGTTGATGAGCTCACTACATGGTAAATATTTATTGAGTGTAACTATCAAAGGAAAAAGAGATTGGATGGTTGTCATTGAAATCTAAAACAACATGTAACTAGAAATCATCTTACAAAATGTTAATTAGAACTATAGCAATCATTTCATGATTTTTTTTTTCCTTCTAATTTATCATTCTCAACTCTTTTAAAAAGAGCATGTACAATTATTTCATAAGTTACAACATCAGGGAAGCAAGTTGTATCTTCCATTTTTTACAGCAAGGCAGATGCTTCTTCAAACAAACCCTCTTATAAAACCTTTTTAAATAATTACAAGAATAAAAGGTAGAATTAATATTTGGTGTATTTAAGAGATTATATTTGATTTTGTGACCGTACAAGAGTAATATGAGAAAGTGATAGACTTTCAAATTTGCAACTAGAGAACTTAATCAGAGGATGAGACAATATTTTTTATATGTTCTAATATATTATTAGATGGATATCTTTAAGATAAAATTAATTTTTCATATTCCATTTTGACTCGTTCAAATAATAATAATAATAATAAATTATTTTTCGATTGTAAACAAACATATATTCTTAAAACTTATATAAAAATAATTTCTAAATTATTTTATTAAAATTACTTTTTTTTAATCAGTAACAAAGTCCTTCAATGCCTTAAAAAAAGTCCCTCAATAAAAAAAAATCCAAACCATCACAAAACTCTATTATTATATTTCTTGAATTTTAATCCTCTAAAAAGAATAGAGTAAAGTGAGTAAATTCATGATTTGTTACGATGAATCTATAATGTTTACTTCTTTATGAGAAAAAATCCAGTGTTAGAGGAGCATGATAAGATTGTGTTCTTCATTTAATCAAATGGTTAAAAACAATTTTTCCATGGTGGAAAAAAAGTAGCATTTCCCAGGATAAACGCCACTGGAAAGTAAAAGGTGCATAAAGTTAAAAACTTGTTTTCTTATCCATCATTGTATTTTAAATTCATTTGGCCTAAAAATTCTTTAACATATTTTTTTGCTGCAGGAAAAGAAATTCATTTCATGTGTATATTTAGTGGCTGTCCCCCCCCCCCACCCCCCAACAGAGATATAAATTCTGCTAAAAGGTCCAAATAAAAATTGAATCATTGCATCTACATTTTAGATTTAAACTGAATGGACTAATAGTATAGGATTATTTATAGTTCATAGCATAAATAAAGAAGAAACATAAAGAGTGAAAGAAACTCAAGATCTAAATACTAGAAGAGAATCGACGCTTTCCCAGTGATCAATATTTTATAATAAGCCATTGCTCTTGCACCAGCTCTAAAACAATCAATGGTAATGGTAGTGGTCATCAATGCATAGGTAAAAGTAAAACTAAAGTTGAAAATTAATGGTAGAACAGCAACCAGTTTCTGAAGAGAAAAGAAATTATAATAGTCGCAAACAATAATTGGTAATGAAGTTCGGCTAAGTGTGCCTACGTCTTTATGCACTTGACACTTGTCAGTGCCTCGAGCATACCCAACAACAACTAAGATGCTTCGAACTTGGAATGGAGAGGAGCATCACTAAATGATTTCACTTTTTCTCACAATTCTGATATTTGTTGGTTCTCTTATGTGTACAAGTTCGAACTACCATCATCTATCTGTTCTGTGTCTATCAAAGTGACTTGAAGATTAATGTTTGATCCACATTAATTTGTTGTTAACTAATGTCTTTTATTTTAATATTATAATGTAAATTTTAAATAGGCTCTAAATAATGCATAGTTTGCATATTAGAGTAGAGACATATGATGATATCAACATGCAATTTGAGGTTTCAATGTGAAAAGGAAAACTATGTGTAGGAGTCAGAGATTTTTGTATGTGCTTAGTGTACATACACGCGCCTATTAAGCTAATCAACATTAGTCTCACTTTAACACAATTTCATTAATTTAATCAAACTGCATTCACAAGCTAAATGATTTTATTTTATTTTTACAATAAAAAAACTTATAGCATTTCATTAATTAGAATATCGTGAATACAAGTAGGAATATCGATGAAAATGCGGAAACTAGCTAAAAATAAGGCCGCCTTCGCTAACATATAAGCAACCTCATTGACTTGTCTCATAAGAAACTCTACCTTATATTATATCTAAAGTCTCGAATAATATCACTAAGATCGAACACCTCTAGACTTTTACTGTCGACACCTCTATGCTTTGAATCCAATTCAAAATCCACCTTCTCAGGCTGCAATTTGTTAATACATTTGATTGTCATTAGCTAGAGCAAAACTTCCTTGAGATTGATGTTGATGGATGAATGATGTGTTTGGGTTATAAACGATTTCACAGATCAAAGGTTAAAGATGAACAATAAATGAATCTTTGATAGCTCAAGGATGAAGATGAAGAAAGGAAAGTGAGGATTTTATAGAGGGTTCAAATTGAGATTGAAGAGAACGGAGAATGATTCAATCCAAGATAATCAACAAAATTGGATTCCCCTACTTTTGCATACGTGAGATACAAGGCCGCATACATGAAAATATGATTCCACACTGATATTTTCGACAACAACACGCTGATTGCGTGTACGTGAAATCTTTTCTCGTGCGTACGACCACAAAAAGTGCTTGTGTTTAAAGAGTTTCCATTAAAACAAATCTAATGACAAAAAGTCTTCAAAAAGATAAAGTTGGTCCATGGACCCTAATATTTTTGCTTTCCAAAAGTAATTATTTAAAAAAAAAAAGTTTTTTCAAATAAAACTTTCTTTTTTTTGTACTATCAAATAACTTTTTCAAAATTTTCCAAAATTTCATCAGAAGCTAATGAAACGAACACATGGTAGCTATGCTAAGCTTGCTACTAATCCACAAAATAGCAACCAAAATATACTAAAAAAATTAATAACTTGAATTAGTGGGGTGCGCCAAGCCAATGCTATAGTGCAATGCATTGACGACACACGAGAGGACTAGTAGCAAGCTACTGAAGTGACATTTCCCCCTCAAACACATATCAGATATTAAACTGATAAGAACAGATACTACACTTGATCTTAGCCAAAAGGCCGAGAAAGGTATGAGATGAGAGATGTGCTCACCACTGATTTTATATCTGACATGTTCTCAGTTGCTTTCTTGACTGCTCGATGTGGGACTATTTCCCATTGTACGCATGTATTACTACGAGGCCAACAAAGAGCAATTACCAAGCAGAGTATATGCCAACATAGAGCCCACTAAATCATTTCAATAATTCATCCAATAGATCAACATAGCGCCTCTTCACAAAGCCAAGCCAATACGAACCCTGTGCCATATAGGGATTATTTGGCAGGAAAGGATTATGCTAATGAATTAGACAAAATACCCATGTACCAGAATAAAAATTAAAACTTGAATTGGTGGGGTGTGCCACGCCAATGCTATAGTGCAACGCATTGGCAACACACGAGAGGACTAGTAGCAAGCTACTAAAGTTGCCTCTCCCCCTCAAAAAAGTAATTTAATATCGTGTGAACCATTGGTCCACATATCAGATATTAAACTGATAAGAACAGATACTACACTTGATCTTAGCCAAAAGGCCGAGAAAGGTATGAGTTGAAAAATTGGCTTGGGGCTGCTTATATATCAGACATCTTCTCAGTTGCTTTCTTGACTGTTCGATGTGGGACTATTTCTCATTGTACGCATGTGTTGCCAACAAAGAGCAATTACCAAGCAGAGGATATGCCAACATAGAGCCCACTAAAGCATTTCACCAATTCATCCTTTATTTCCACGATCTTGCAACATTGGTTTTGATGCGCCAGTATTCCTGAGGCTAATCCATAAGTTTGATCCAAACTTGCGCGTGCGTCTGTTGTTGAGTATAATAATTTAAATCCTTCATCTATTGAGTGAGATGTAGCACACCTGGTTTGAGGTTAACAGTGCCCGAAGCCCACACTGTACTCATATCTTCATAGTTTGCAAATTGAAATTCAAAAACACCTCTACCAAGTGAAATCATCCACCATTTGCTGACATGTTCCACAACATAGTTAGCTTCCGAGTCAGGTCTCCTTTGTTCATCACAAGACAGCCATGTAGGTTTCTTTACAGTCAGCTATGGCTTTCTCATATTCCTCTTGATCTTCTATTTATCCCTCACTTTTATTAACTGCCCATTTTGAAATGAGGAGCGGTTGTTGCACGTTCCAATATTTTTGTGATGGACAAAAGTTTTATATAGTAGTGCAATTTGTTTGTTTTGGTTTCATAAGTCAAAAAACTTACATCATCAAAGTGAGATTGTGAAAGGTTTAGAAGAGCCTCAACAACGCCAAGTGATTAACAATGGTTAGGTATGTGCTTTAATCCATATTTCCTTTCATTGGCTTGATAGAATTTAGTTTTAGATTTTTCAGAAATTCTAACAAATAATTGATTGATTAACAGTCAACCACCCACTTAAATTAATGTCATGCACCTAACAGTCTCCATGGATATAATCCTCTACCTTTGTTACATGCATCAACGACACATGAAATTGGAAACATACTTCCCTAAATCTATGATGTCCATAATTCAGTGTTTTGGAGGATTTGTAGCCATCCTATTCCTTCTATACATCAACAATTGGAGACGTAAAATACCAAATTGGCCAATAATTGGTATGCTTCCTACATTGTGTCACCTGTCCAATAATTTCCATGATAATACAACCAAAGTTTTGAAGCGCCATGGAGGAACGTTTCGATTTGAAGGACCCTGGTTCACAAACACAGGCTTTATCGCTACCAGTGATCCGATGAATGTTCACTACATCACAAGTAAGAATTTTAGCAACTAGGGAAAGGATCCAACTTCCAAGAAATTTTTGAAGTTCTTGAAGGTAGTCTTTTAAATTCTGATTCCCATGAATGGAAACAGGAGAGGATAATGTTTCATTTAATTCTCAAAAAGAAAAGCTTCAAGAACTTCTTCCAACAAACCATTCAGAAGAAGTTGGAGAATTGCGTACTACCATTTCTTAATCATGTATAAGAAGTAGGTGCTCAGGTGGATTTGCAAGATATCTTTAATAGGTTCACTTTTGACAGCATCTGCACCATTGTAATTGGGTTTGATCCAAATTGTCTTCCAAACAAGTTTAGTGAGCTTAGAGAAATTGCTTATCTAAAATCTCTCCCTGTGATGGAGGAAGTGATATTGTACAGGCACTTTATTCCATGTTGTTTATGGAAGCTGCAAAAATGGCTCAGTATCGGTCAAGAGAAGAAATTCAAGGTAGTCCACGAAAATCTCGACCGATTCTTGTAAAACTTATGAGTACATATTCCAAACGTGAAGAGCAAAGCAAGTTCAGCAGCGGTGAAGAAATGAACGAATGTTATTTTGACTTGGTAAAATCACTGACGAAAGAAGGATATGGAAATGGGAAAATTAGTGAGAAGTATCTTAGAGACACTGCCCTCTCTCTTTTGTTAGCAGGAAATGGCATAGTTAGTTCGAGTCTCAGTTGGTTTTTCTGGCTTGTTTCAACTCATCATGTGGTAGAAGCAAAGATTATTCAAGATATCAAAGATAATTGGCTAACACAAGAAGAAAATTGGATTACTTCGAGGGAAGAGGATCTTGATAAGCTAGTCTACCTCCATGGAGCAATATGTGAAGCTCTAAGGCTTTATCCTCCTATACCTTTTGAGCATATTTGTGCAATGAAGTCTGATATTCTAACTAGTGGAGATCATGTTAGTCAAAATACAAAGTTAAAATACTCTTTGTATGCTATGGGAAGGATGAAACAAATATGGGGACACCATTTTATGGAATTTATGCCTGAGAGATGGCTATCAGAGAGCGGAACGATTATACATGTACCATGTTACAAGTTCATAGCTTTCAATACAGGTCCTAGAAGTTGTTTGGGGAAAGATATTAGCTTCTGTCAAATGAAGATGGTTGCAGCTGCTTTGCTTAGGAAGTTTCGGATACAGGCAGTGGAAGGTCATCACGTAACCCCGAGGCTATCTATTATTCTTCGCATGAAACAAAGCTTGAAGGTCAAGGTCGCCAAAAGGTGCATTTGATAGAAGCATTTGATATGTGTATTCTTTCCTTTAGCCTATTTGTAGCTGTGATTACTTTACTGCTCTATATATCTTCATTAAATATAGTTATATATTAATTGTCCATTTAACACAGTGATGGATATCCTTAATATTTGAATTATTGATGTAATTTTTCTGTAATGTTTTTGTGACCTATAGTCATATGATGGGCGTGCCAATTTTAATTCATAGTTTCATGTGTTGGTTAGTATCTAATTAATTGTGTTATGTAGCACAAAGGATGCGTCTTCTAAATATTTATGAAGTTCTTAAACTGCGATGTATTCATTATGCTTCATGACTTCTTGTTATGTAAATGATGGACTGCTAAGTTTAAAACTTAATTTGTCTGTTTTTCTGAACTGAAACACCAAATGGTATTATATATCAGTCATATCTTTTTTACATAGAATACATATATATGAAAAAAGTTTCACATTAATGTTCAGTCATATCTTTTTTTAATGGACTTTCAATCATATTGCAATGTGTTGGCTTGTTCAAATTTCATTTCCAATAATATCTATAAAAGTTTGTTTACCTTAATGCTGTGCCGCCTAAATACTTGTTGCCTTCGTGATCCAGTCACGAGTAATTTTTCGGGACAAATATCATTTTCCAATTTTATTTTTCTCTCAACAGATGCAACTTTATTCTCATCGTCAGTATTCAAACCCTAAACATATGGTTAAAAGACCCCACCTAATAGTCACTCAAACCAATTTTGTCAAGGAAATTTATTTGCAATGCTTATTAAGGATTAATTGAACAAATTCGTGGGAGAGCTGAATATATATTAGGTACAATTTCAGAGCATTACTATGGCATGTGACTGTGGCAGGAAGATTAAGAAGATAGTGTTCACACCTTTTTAAGGCAACATATTTAAGCACAAGTTGTAACTACTGCATAGTACAAGTCGATTTTATAAAAACAAACAAATTTTCATAATTTTGTTTTGTTTTGTTTTCTATTAACTCAACAGTCATGAACCATCTGTATTAAACTTAACATAACAATTCATTCCTACCTTCAACTACCTACTTAAATGTCATGCACCTAACTGAATCTAATTGATATTTTAAGATTGAATCTAAAAGAATGTCATACACCTAACAGTCTCCACACTGAGGAGAATAAAGCAAGTCAATTAAGTTTGCATTTAAAGGTGTGAAATGGTTAATTCTCATAATGCACTAAAGACTATATAAGTGTAAATCATGTACAATTTATAAGCATGCATCAAAGACACATGCAATTTGAAAACACATACTTTAGTAAATCTACAATGTCCATAATTCAGTGTATTGGAGGATTTGTAGCCATCCTAATCTTCCTATACATCTACTGTTGGAGACCCAATAGAGATGAATTTGTACCAATTAATTGGCCAATAATTGGTATGCTACCGGGGCTTTTGCGCCACTTGTCTAATTTCCATGATCATACAACCTTAATTTTGAAAAATCATGAAGGAACGTTTCGATTTGAAGGAGCCTGGTTCACAAACACAAGCTTTATCGGTACCAGTGATCCAATGAATGTTAATCACATCGCGAGCAAGAATTTTGGCAATTACGGAAGGGGGTCCAACTTCCAAGATATTTTTGATTTTTTTGGAGGTGGTATTTTAAATTCTAATTCCCACGTATGGAAACAACAGCGAACAATGTTTAATTCATTTCTCAAAAGGAAAACCTTCAAGAATTTCTTCCAACAAACTATAATGAAAAAGCTAGAGAACTGCCTACTACCATTTCTCAATGATGTATCTGAAATAGGTGCTCAGGTGGACCTGGAGGATGCCTTGAGTAGGTTCACTTTTGACAGCATCTGCACTATTGCATTTGGATTTGATCCAAATTGCCTTCCAAACAAGTTTAATGAGCTAAGAGAAATTGCTTATCAAAAATCTCTTCCTGTGATAGATGAGGTGATAATCTACCGGCACTTCATTCCAAGTTGTCTATGGAAGCTGCAAAAATGGCTCCATGTTGGTCAAGAAAAGAAGTTAAGGGAAGCCGAAGAATATCTTGACCGTTTCTTGTATGAAAGTATAACATTTTCCAAACAAGAGCAAAGCAAGTGCAGCAGCAGTGAAGAAATGGATGATTTTGTAAAAGCATTGATGAAGGAAGGATCTGGAAAGGGGGAAATGGATGAGAAGTATCTTAGAGACAATGTACTCTCTCTTTTTTTAGCAGGAAATGGCCCAGTTAGTTCAGGTCTCGGTTGGTTTTTCTGGCTTGTTTCAACTCATCCTATTGTAGAAGCCAAAATTATTCTAGAAATCAAAGATAACTCGCCCACAAAAGAGGAAAATCAAACTTCTTTGAGAGATGAGGATCTTGATAAGCTAGTGTATCTCCATGGAGCTATATGTGAAGCCTTGAGGCTATATCCTCCTGTACCTTTTGAGCATATCTGTGCAATCAAATCCGATATACTACCTAGTGGAGAGTGTGTTAGTCCAAATACAAGGTTACTGTACTCTTTGTACGCTATGGGAAGGATGGAACAAATATGGGGAGAAGACTGCATGGAATTTAAGCCTGAGAGATGGGTTTCAGAGAGAGGAAACACTATACATGTACCATCTTACAAGTTCATAGCTTTCAATACAGGTCCTAGAAGTTGTATGGGTAAGGATATTAGCTTCATTCAAATGAAGATGGTCGCAGCTTCTCTGTTGCCGAAGTTTTACATACAGGTGGTGGAAGGTCACCCTGTAACCCCGAAGCTTTCTTTTGTTCTTCACATGAAACACGGCTTGAAGGTTAAAGTCACTAAAAGATGCATTTGACTGAAGTCTCTCTGAGAGATCGATGATATATGTTTTCTCCTATAACCTATTAGTCATTGTTTTTCTTTGTCAAGCATTGTTATGGTCTGGTTATGTTATTCTCTATTTTAGAAATTATATGTCAATGTAATAAACTGCTTTAAGTTGAACTGTTTTTATATTTTGAAGTTATTGGAGATGACCTCTCCAAGCAACAATATTAATACATAATTTATTATAAAAACTTGTTTCTGCAAATGATTAATGTATTCGGTAATTGCTATATTGCGTGAAAGCCTTGCACATGAATTTCACGAACTCTTTTTATTTATTTCCTCAGAAACATTTTAAATCTTCTTGTTACAGCTTCGCATATTTAAGATCATGTACCCTGTGTCTCTCTCGCACGCATAGGGGTGAAGATGACGAGCCTAGACTAATCGAAAGCGATAAGGTTCAATTTCAGAGAGCATTACTATGTCATATGACTGACAAAAAGATTAAGAAGATAGTGTTCACACCTTTTTGAGGCAAAATATTTAAGCACAAATTGTAACTACTGCATAGTACAAGTGGGTTTTATGAAAACAAACAAATTTTCATTATTTTTGTAGTTTGTTCTATTTTTAACCCAGCAGTATTTGTGCTAATGTAGCCACCCATGAACCATAATTACTAGACCATCAATGATCAAACCCTGTATCTTTTGTATCATAAAAGGCAATTTCATCTACCCTTCAACCATCTCTACTAAACTAAGCATAAAAATTTATTGTTACTTTCAACCACACTGGGAGGAGAAAGCAAGTCAATTAAGATTGCATTTGAGGTTTCAAAGTGAAAGGGAAAACTATGTACTGGAGTCAGATTTTCGTATGTTCTTGGTGTACTTACATTGTGTCTATTAAGCTAATCAAAGCGAATTCACAAGCTAAATGATCTTTTTCTGGCGATAAAAAGCATATCGAATTTCATTAATTAGAATATCGTGAATACACGTAGGATCAATGGAAATGTGGAAGGCCGCCCTTGCTAACACATGAGCAACCCCATTGACTTGTCTCCTAATAAACTCAACCTTAGTTTTTACAACGAACAAGATTATCTCTACAGTCTCGGATAATATCACTTAGATCAGACACCCCTAGACTTTTACTGTGGAATTTATCAACCACGCACTTTGAATCCAATTCAACTCAAGTCCAATTCGTAAATCCCTTTGATTTCCATTAGAAGCCCGATTGATTCTCCAATATCCGCGTCAAAAACTAGTAGCATGAAGAAAACTTCCTTCATCATCATCTTGAATACATATGTCAGTACCAACCTTGTTGTGAAGCTCCAAAAAGGCTGCATCCACATTGCATTTGTAGCGTCCTAGATGAGGTTTTATCCACGAAGCAGTCCTTGGACGCCTTACTGTTTAAGTGCTAGACCAATTAGTGAGTAGAGGAGCAGCATGTGCACTCACAGTAGCAGATGCCTTACTTCATTATACCAAATTTTGTTGTTCCTTTATTTCCAGATTAAAATTCTGCTCCAGTCCGAGAGTGTGAAGTATGCTGTTGAATGAAATTCCAAAGACCAGCTCTATGCCAACAAAGCTCACTGTTATGACATTGAAAAAGCACATGTTCAATATCTTTGATACCATTTTCGCATAAGGCACAGTTCGGAAGGTAAACTAGCTGTCAATGTACAAAAATACAATAAAGTTTAGACATAAATCAACAAGGAAAACAAAGCTAATGGTAATAGCTTGCCTTATTCAACTGGACTATTGTTATACTAATACATAACGTAAGAAAAACTAGCTTAAAATATATGATCATATATCAGTAGTCACTAAAGAATGAACTAGCTTGCCTTATTCACTGTGAGTTGCTTCTTTGTTCTCCAAGAAGTCAGTATTCATATATGTCTTCGGTTTCAAAATGACAACTACACACAGAGAGTCTTGTCTTGGTTTTCCAAAGGTGATAGGTATAAGGACATAGACAACCTGACAATGTGGTAAGAATGATTGACCTTTCATGTAATAAGCTGTTTGCTATAAGCACATTTTGATCTTATCGAGAAACCATATGTCTATCTAGATAGAAACCAAAAGACATGGGAAGCATAAAATTGTTAGAATCCCTTGAAATTGAAAGTGAGCATACCTTTCCAAATCATGAACTTGGAGGCATGCTTATTTTCAATTTCTTGACCACTTGTAAGATCTGATCCATGTAACGTTATTAGTCATAAAGGTGAAGACTTATAACTACTATACAACACAACACTGAAGTTGCAACTTATTTATAGCATACCATATGAATCAAATAAATTTAAGCATCATCTTAACAAGCAAGTAATTGCAATTAGCAACCAATCAATCAAATATTTCATGGGCTGTTAACGAGTGCCCCCAGAGCACTCTTTAAGCATTTTAAATTAAGTAATTATTCTTTAAAAATGTTAAAGTTTTCAATTTCCAATGTATTGATTACACAAACTTTCATAAAAAGTTACTAATTAAGGTCCTTAACTAGTGCTCCAGGGGAACTAATTAACATTTCCCATATTTCATTGCATATTAACCCAATGCCTCTTCACAAAGCCAAGCCAATACGAACCATGTGCCATATAGGGACAATTTGGCAGGAAAGGATTATGCTAATGAAATGGACACAATACCCATGTACCAGAATAAAATTTAAACTTGAATTGGTGGGGTGTGCCAAGCCAATGCTACAGTGCAACGCATTGGCAACACACGAGAGGACTAGTAGCAAGCTACTAAAGTTGCCTCTCCCCCTAAAAAAAGTAATTTAATATCGTGTGAACCATTGGTCCACATATCAGATATTAAACTGATAAGAACAGATACTACACTTGATCTTAGCCAAAAGGCCGAGAAAGGTATGAGTTGAAAGATTGGCTTGGTGCTGCTTATATATCAGACATCTTCTCAGTTGCTTTCTTGACTGCTCGATGTGGGACTATTTCTCATTGTACGCATGTGTTGCCAACAAAGAGCAATTACCAAGCAGAGGATATGCTAACATAGAGCCCACTAAAGTTAATTAATGGTAATGGTAGTGGTCATTAATGCATAAGTAAAACTAAAGCTAATGAATTAAAGATTAATGTTAGAACAACAACCAGTTTCGAAAGAGAAAAGAAACAATAATAATCGCAAACAATAGACAAATGAGGTCTAGTAAAGAAGTTCAGCCAAGTGTCATACCCAACACCTAAGATCCGATATCACTGAGTGATTTTTCTTTTTCTCACAATTCCGATATCTGTTGGTTCTCTTTCTGATCTGTACACGTTCCAGCTATCTTCATTTATCTGCTTTGTGTCTATCAAATTGACCTGAAGGTTAATGTTTAATTCGCATTAATATTATATATATAAGACAATTTTTAATTAATGTCTTTTTATTTTAATATGATAATGTAAATTATAAACAGGGTCTAAATAATGCATAGTTTGCATTTAGAGTTGACACATATGATGATATGAACATGGAATTTGAGGTTTCAAAGTGAAAGGAAAAACTATGCGCAAGAGTCAGAGATATTTGTATGTGCTTAGTGTACATACACTGCGCCCATTTAGCTAATCAACATTAGTCCCCACTTTAACACAATTTCATTAATTTAATCAAACCGCATTCATAAGCAAAATGATCTTCCTTTTTTTTTATAATAAATAGCATATGGCATTTGATTAATTAGAATATCGCGAATACACGTAGGAATATCATTGAAAATGCGGAAACTAGCTAAAAATAAGGCCACCTTTGCTAACACATGAGCAATGTCATTGACTTGTCTCCTAATAAGCTCAATCTTAGATTTTACAACGGACAAGATTATATCTTCGGGCTCGGATAACATCACTAAGATCCGACACCTCTAGACTCTTACTGTGGAATTGATCAACCACACACTTTGAATCCAATTCAGAATCCACATTCTCAAGCTGCAAAATCTACTATATGTCAATATATACCAACCTTGTTGTGAAGCTCCGAAAAGGCTGCATCCATATTGCATGTGTAGAGTCCTAGATGAGGTTTTGTCCATCACATAATTGGTGTTAACTTGCTGCTGCGAACTTCTGCCTAGTGTTGCAGAAGTCCTTTGACGCCTTACTGTTTGAGAGCACATGCACACACAGTAGCAGATGTATCTACATTATACCAAATTTTGTTGTTCCTTTGTTTCCAAATGCTCGATATAAAAACTGCAAAATTGGCAATTTGTTCCAGATCAAAATTCTGCAACATGCAGAGTTTTGTTTCGTTCCTGATTAGATTTGAAAACCAATCTACTACTAACTCATATAACCGTTTTGTAACCAATAAGTAACTTTGACAGTTATTAAGTTACATAGTAAGAAATTACTTGCACAAGAAGTTATTGTAACTAGTTTCAAATTTAATACATTCTAGCTGATAACTCACTTACACTTCAACAATACTAGTTCAAACAAAATCTATATAGCAAGAGCTTTAGTAGCTAATAACTTGGGAGTTAGGCTTCAACTTTCAATCAATGTTATTGTAGTGATTTACTACAATCAATATATTCTATAAAAGGAACAAATATGGCAATGCATGAAGTTCCTAAGTATACACCTTTTGTTCTAATTCTTTTACTATACACTGCATGCCAGGAATCATTTGCCTCATTCAATCCCATCGATAATTATTTGGTCGCTTGTGGTTCATCCCATAATATCACATTTCAGGGTCGAACTTTCTTACCTGACACTGAATTCGAACATTCCAACCTTCAAAATAATAGCCAACAAATCTTTGGCCATTACCTCTAAACACAACAGTACCCTTTCACCACTCAGCTCGACTCTTCTTTGAAACGGCATCATCATATACATTCAAAATTCAACAACAAGGGAGACATTGGATCCGGCTCTATTTTCAGCTTTTTCCCAATTCCAACCCCAACATGACAATTGCTACAATAACAGTAATTGCTGATATTTTCGTGCTTCTCAATAACATCACTTTCATGAACTATATTAGCTCTCATTTGATGGAGTACGCAATCAACAAATGAGTTCTTTTAGGTCAATGTTTAAAATACTAAAAGTAATAAGTTTGTTCAAAAAAGTAGTTCACTTATTGCATTGATAAAAGTAACATCTTATACTTCTAAGATAACATTTCCGTAATAACTTCTATAATTAATATATTCATGACACTCGTTAGCCAAACTCTTATTTTATACTTGTCTCATGAAATTTCAAAATGTCAAACGCTTAACACTAAGATAGATGATCTCACAGTGTTTTAGGATCGTTGGAAGAAAATGCACCGTTGAGGGAGGTTTTAGTTCGAATCCATGAAGAGATAGACATCCGACAAAGGGGTTGTACCTACGAACAGTCCAATGCCCAATTAAGTGTAATGCTTGAGGAGGTTTATAATCATGCCTACCTTGGTTGGTGTGTGTGTGTGTGTGTGTATTCTTAAGGAAGTAGTATTGGCCTTATGTCTGTCTAAACATTCATCACTAAGATGAACAAACAAAGTTGATGCGTGATAATGATAGTTCAAAAATAACAAAAGAGGATAAAATCTTGAGATTGATGTTGATGAATGAATAATTCATCAAGTAGGAATCTTGAGATTATAATGTGCATCATCTTAACAACCAAGTAATTGCAATTAATAACCAATCAAACAAATAATTCATTTCACATAACCCAATGCTTCTTCACAAAGCCAAGCCATTACAAACCAAGTGCCAGTTAATCCAGTTAATGAAATGGACACGGTAACCATGTGCCAGATACTAACCAGAATAAAAATTTAAACTTGATTTGGTGGGGTGTGCCACGCCAATGCTATAGTGCAACGCATTGGCGACACACGAGAGGACCAGTAGCAAGCTACTCAAGGTGCCTCTCCCCCTCAAAAAAGTAATTTAATATCGTGTGAACCATTGGTCCACATATCAGATATTAAACTGATAAGAACAGATACTACACTTGATCTTAGCCAAAAGGCCGAGAAAGGTATGAGTTGAAAGATTGGCTTGGTGCTGCTTATATATCAGACATCTTCTCAGTTGCTTTCTTGACTGTTCGATGTGGGACTATTTCTCATTGTACGCATGTGTTGCCAACAAAGAGCAATTACCAAGCAGAGGATATGCCAACATAGAGCCCACTAAAGCATTTCACCAATTCATCCATTAGAACTTGCTTCAGCTAGAAACAATCAATGGTAATGGTAGTGGTCATTAATGCATAAGTAAAACTAAAGTTGAAGAATTAAACATTAATGTTAGAACAACAACTAGTTTTGAAAGAGAAAAGAAATAATAATAATCTCAAACAGTAGACAAATGATGTCTGGGAACGAAGTTCGGCCAAGTGTCATACCTAACAACTAAGACCCTTGGAACTCAGAAAGGAGAGGGATTCATCGAGTGATTTCTCTTCACACAATTCTGATATCTATTGGTTCTCTTGCTGATCTGTACACATTCCAACTATCCTCATCTATCTGCTCTGTTTCTATCAAAGTGACTTGAAGGTTAATGTTTTATTCACATTAATATTATATAGGTCAAATACCATTTTTTTGTCCTTTAAGTTTGACAAGAATACAGGATTAATCCTTTGAGTTTTTTAAGTTTTAAATGGGTCCTTTAAGTTGTTAATTTAATGCAACTATTTGAAGTTTTTTAAGTTTTTAAGTTTCAAATAGGTCCTTAAAAGAGTAACGGTGTAATAAATTAACAACTTAAAGGACATATTTGAAACATAAAAACTTAAAGAACTAATCTGATATTTTTGTCAAACTTAAAGGACTTAAAGAAGTATTTGACCTATTATATATAAGACAATTTTTAATTAATGTCTTTATTTTAATATTATAATGTAAATTATGAACATGCTCTAAATAATGCATCGATTGCATATTAGAGTTGACACATATGATGATATGAACATGGAATTTGAGGTTTCAAAGTGAAAGGAAAAACTATGCGCAAGACTCAGAGATTTTTGTATGTGCTTAGTGTGCATACACCATGCCCATTTAGCTAATCAGCATTAGTCTCACTTCAACACAATTTCATTAATTTAATCAAACCGCATTCACAAGCTAAATGACAAAAAAGTTTCCATTAAGCTGATTGCGCGTAGGTGAAATCATATTTAACTTGTTTACATTTTATACATCATTATAACCTTTCATATTACATTTTATTTAGAGAAGCAAATATATGACCAAAAAGTAGTATCTCAACCTAATTTTCTCATATTTTTCATAAACATAATAAATAACTAGCGCAAAGATTCCATCTTTACGAGTCCAATTTATAATGGAACTCTAGTCAGGGAATCACAACTATCATAAACCATAGCCAAAAGAAAGGCTCCAACTCATCTTTATCGTCCATCGTTGTTTTTTGAGGTAGTTTGATAACATATTTATTATAAAGAATATTAAGTAGTGTTGCCCTAACCCTAATGATTAGCCCTAATTTTTAGTTCTGAAAAAAATTTATGAAAAAAAACTTTTGGTGGGGATCGAAACAGGTAGCACATGCTAGCAATTCACAACTTTTACCACCAATGTACTAATGTTTTTTATGACATGTGATCGCTTCAATGTTGTGTATTCAACATAAATCTCAGGTCCTCTTTCTTTCAATCTCACAAATCCCTAAATCATTTCTCACTCATTTTCATTTCTCTCACCATCATGCAATTGAACTTAATAACTATAATCCCGCCATTTTTGACTGACCTAATTGATTTTTATGAAAAAAAATGTCTCCAAGAAATTGAATCAGGTAACACATGAAAAAGTCATTTTTTTTAAAAGTCACTAACGTCATTGCAATTATTTTTTCATTATTATTTTTTCTTTCAATTACTACATAACGGTTCCTTTTTATTATTTTTTTCTTTCGGTTACCACATAGCAGTTTCTTTTCATTATTATTTTTTTATTTCAATTATTACATAGCAGTTTCTTTTCCTTTTCATTTTTATAGATTTAACAACTTTTGCGGTTAGGACCAATTTCTTGGTGCATGCTTTTGTATATATTTTTTTTTTATTTGTCATTTTTATTGCAATCCATCTTTTGTTTTTGTTGCTTTTTGAGGTGATTTGATAACATAATACCGAATGTAACTATACAAGTAATAATATAGTCAATTTGATAGTTATATATGAAGTTCTGCAAAACCCGTGCATCGCACGAGTTAGAGTCTAGTTGAGTAACAAAGTATGCTTATGATCTGTTATTTCAAACCCTAAGTATGACTATTTCCTGATAAAATCTTTTAGAGTCTTGTTAACCGGTGCCCGGAGCACTAGTTAAGAAACTAAAAATATAAAGAAAAGAAATGTTTTGCATTGAAAAGAGTAATTTTTCAATTTTAAAAAAATAGAATACACGATTTTTAAGGAAATATTTCCTTTTATAATTCTTTAACGAGTGCCCTGGGACACCGGTTAAGATTTCCCGATCTTTTAAAGTTGATGAGCTCACTACATGGTAAATATTTATTGAGTGTAACTATCAAAGGAAAAAGAGATTGGATGGTTGTCATTGAAATCTAAAACAACATGTAACTAGAAATCATCTTACAAAATGTTAATTAGAACTATAGCAATCATTTCATGATTTTTTTTCCTTCTAATTTATCATTCTCAACTCTTTTAAAAAGAGGATGTACAATTATTTCATAAGTTACAACATCAGGGAAGCAAGTTGTATCTTCCATTTTTTACAGCAAGGCAGATGCTTCTTCAAACAAACCCTCTTATAAAACCTGTTGATTATAATTGTGTACTTTACAACATTTAAATTGTATCCTTTAATCAAAAGTTCTTGACAAAACTTGTTCTGCATCATTAAGTCTTCCATCATTACACCAACCATCAATAAACATATTATATGTGTACAACTTTGGTTAATTGCCTTTGTTTAATTTTCTTGACTAACACAACTGCCTCGTCAAGATGAGCTTTGCACAAAGCATGTAATAAAAAAAATTACGAATTTGCACAAGCCATCGATAAAGACTATGGGCACAAGTCTTAACACACTCACAAAAAAGAAAAATGAAAAATTATTTTGTAATTATTTTTTAAATAATTACAAGAATAAAAAGTAGAATTAATATTTGGTGTGTTTAAGAGATTATATTTGATTTTGTGACCGTACAAGAGTGAAATTTCTGACAGGACTGATTTTGAACCGTAAAACAGAGTAGAACAGAGTACGCAAAACAGCAGTTCAGAAGCAGAAATAAAAACAGACAGAAAGTAAAAACACAGGTTATTTGTTAACCCAGTTCGGTGACAAACACACCTACGTCTGGAGGCTACCAAGACAGGAAGGAAATTCACTATAATAGTATCAATTGGAAGTCCTATGTGAACAACCCCTGTTTCACAGCCTTCTCACTTAATCACTACCCGTGGTATTTCTACCTAGAAACTCCTAGATATAAGACCCCTCTTACTTCCTACTCAATCAATCACTGCCCCAATGATTTTAAACTCTAAACAATCAAAGATGGAGACACTCTTCTAAAACATAAACAGTCACTTTTGCTTAAAAGCTTCAAGTGGTTACAACTCAATCAAACAAATCAACTCTAACAATTGAGTGGTGTACAGAAACAGAGCACGAAGCTCACAATGAATAGACTCAAAAACTAAGAATAACTCTCTCTATAAAGACTTCTGTTTTTGATGTAAATTCTTCAATAGCAGTGTCCTCTATTTATAGTCTTCAGCAACAACATAATTCTGAACCAAATACTCTTCAAAGATATATTTCCAAAATTCTTTAGAAACAAATAGAAGCAATTATTTTTTAGAAATATATTTTCCAAAGATTACTTTGAAAATATATTCACAAATAAAAGAAACCAATCTTCAACAAATATCTTCACGCAAAATAATCTTCCTTCTAGAAACAAATTCAACAAGGAGAATTCTTCAGACAAATCTTCAACAGATCACACGAGAAAATAAACATTCCAAGGCGCTAAAACAGAACGCAGAAAACCAGCTTCTGAAGGTACTTCTGAAGGTCTGCGTCTGAAGTTCTGCGTCTGAACATTTCAGCTTCTGAAGGTTGCTTCTGAAGGTCAGTGTCTGAAGTACTGTTCAGCGTCTGAACATCAGCTTCTGAAGGTTCAGCGTCGGAAGTACTGTTCAGCTTCTGAACATCAGCTTCTGAAGGTTCAGCGTCTGAAGTATTGTTCAGCTTCTGAAGACCTAGCTTCTGAAGTACTGTTCAGCTTCTGAAAACCCAGCTTCTGAAGACGCGCATATTGAGATTTCATCTTCTGAAGACGTACTGCTTCTGAAGACGCACAACTGCTTGTATATTTGATTTTAGCAAACATGTAGCCAACAACCAAATATCCAACAATCTCCCCCTTTGGCAAATTTTTTGCTAAAATCAATTTGAGACCAGAGAGATATCACAACCATGAAACATACAAGCTTCTTCACTCAACAAAGTACTCAACCATGAAGAACACAAAACGTAGCAATCAACAAATAACAGCAACAGAGTCAGCAGTGGAAAAAAAACAAACATACTACGTATTCACTCATACGGCATCAGCTTCTGAGAACACACACTCCCCCTGAAACACACAGCTCTTGAAACAGATCAGCTTCACATATACTCCCCCTGAAACAGAGACTCCCCCTGAAACACATCACATCAGCTCTTCTGTATTGCTTCAGAGTCAAACTGGTTTCTGAACTGTAATGCTTCTGAAACAAACACTTATATTGTTTTCTGAACAAACACTTATTTTTCTCCCACTTTTTAGCCAAACAATCTTGACAAAACTCAGTCTTCACACAGAAAACAAAAACTGAATTAGTAACAGAGACTGCTTTGACATCAAACTCTGCATCAGACATAGTTTCTTTATAAGGACCAGCATCATCTTCATCTCCCTCACTTCCTGCTTGTTCACCCTCAGCAATCTGTAATTGCTATAACTCCTCATGCAGATTACCCCTAGAAAAATCATCAACACAAACAGAAACATTCTTCTTTCCATCTAGGCTTTCATCTAACATTGACCTCATGAGATCCATGTGAAGTTTAAGTTGTTGCAGCTTCTTGTGAGACATCTTGATTTGTTTTCCACTTTGACACTCACCACAAATTTTGTCTTCATTAATCTTAAGTTTGGGTAGTCCTCTGATGGCTTCCACAGACATGACTTTCTTCGAACCCCTCAGGTTTAAGTGCCCCAGTTTCTGGTGACAGAGTCTGACTTCTTCTTCAGGTACCCACAAGTAACAATTGTCCTTAGATCTCTTACCTCTCATTAGCACTTCTCTTTTCCCAGCAGTTACCAGACACTCAGTCTTGTTGAAGTTTACTTCCATCCCTTGATCACACAGCTGGCTTATGCTAATCAAATTGGAAGTTAACCCTTTAACTAACAGCACATTGTCTAACCTTGGTAGTCCATCACTGACCAAATCTCCAATTCCAAGAATTTCTCCTCTAGCTCCACCACCAAAAGTCACATAGCCACTGGTGTAAGGTCTTATATTCTCAAGGAATTTACTAACTCCAGTCATGTGTCTAGAGCATCCACTGTCAAAGTAACAGTTTTCCCTAGATGATGCTCTCAGAGAGGTGTGAGCTGTTAGACCAACAATATTACATTTGGGTCTCCATTCCTTCTTGACATTGATTTTGTTTACAATGGGTTCCACTTTTCTTTGTTGAAAGTGCTTGGGGTATCCATGCAGCTTGTAACAAAATGGTTTTATGTGCCCCTTTTTACCACAGTGATGACATACCCAAGGACGAGATGCCCTCCTGCTCTTAGATCCCTGAGACTCCTTCTGATGTTCCATCTTAGATTTGCCCATCATTGGATCATATGTTTTAGCAGCTGCAATGAATTTTTTAGCTGGATTTTACTGTTTGTTCAAGATCTTATCATCAAATCCTATACGATTTGGTTTCCCTTGGCTCTGACTCTCTAGTATCTCTTCTAGCACATCAGTAGCAGAGTTCATCATTCTGACTTGCTTCTTCATATGTTCAAGTTGAGAGTTCAGCTGGGTTACCTCATCTTTGAGATCAGGAATTTGCTCTAAGTGTTCACTTCTTTCAGCAAGCAGTTGACTGATAGTCTTCTTCTGATTTTCTAATAACTTGCAAACTTCTTCATTTCTGAGGTATAGTTCTTCATAAGAGGTAGCTGGTTCTTCAAAAGACAATTCTTCATCACTGGATTCAGAATCAGATGGCGCTTCAGAACCTGATGGTGTTTCAGAACCTGATGGTGCTTCTGAACCCATAACTTCATTATCAGTCATGCATCTGAAGTACTGTTCAGCGTCTGAAGTACTGTTCAGCTTCTGAACATTATCTTCTGAAGGTTCAGCGTCTGAAGTACTGTTCAGCTTCTGAAAACCCAGCTTCTGAAGTACTGTTCAGCTTCTGAAAACCCAGCTTCTTCTAAAGACGCACATATTAAGATTTCAGCTTCTGAAGACGTACTGCTTCTGAAGACGCACAACTGCTTGTATATTTGATTTTAGCAAACATGTAGCCAACAACCAAATATCCAACAAAGAGTAATATGAGAAAGTGATAGACTTTCAAATTTGCAACTAGAGAACTTAATCAGAGGATGAGACAATATTTTTTATATGTTCTAATATATTATTAGATGGATATCTTTAAGATAAAATTAATTTTTTATATTCTATTTTGACTCGTTCAAAATAAAAATATTTTTAGATTGTAAACAAACATATATTCTTAAAACTTTTATAAAAATAATTTCTAAATTATTTTATTAAAATTACTTTTTTTAATCAGTAACAAAGTCCCTCAATATCCCCTAAAAGAAAGTCCCTTAATAAAAAAAAATCCAAACCATCACAAAACTCTATTATTATATTTCTTGAATTTTAATCCTCTAAAAAGAATAGAATAAAGTGAGTAAATTCATGATTTGTTATGATGAATCTATAATATTTACTTTTTTTAATTTGTTAATTAATATTTTTTACGGTAATTAATAGTTGATATTTCCGTAAAAAAATAAAATAATAGTTGATCTTATTTACTTTGTACTCTAAGTTTAAAGTAAATTGCTTACTTGAGTCGAATGCCAAACCCCAGGAATAATATATTATTATTATTATAATTGTTTATTCTATAAAACATACAATACATCATTAGCAAAAAAAAATCCTTCAAAAAAATCATTAGCAAAAAATAAATACTAACAACTTTATGGATTTGTCAAAAGAAAAACTTTATGGGTATCATCTAATTTAATATCCTTCCTCTCAAAAACAAATTTAATTTGATATCCTGAAAATATAATATAATATATTATATTATCTATACTTATGTATAAAATAAAGAGATACCGATTTTTAGTATAGTTTTTTCTCTTCAAATTGTATTCATCAATTAAACCATTTTATTCATAATTTTGTCATTTTCTATTCGATCAAATAAATGAATTTTCTATACCTATTATATATAAAGAAGATACAAACTTTTGATATAACCATATTTTATTTTGATTTAAACCTTAGTTTAGAGTATTTTATTTACATTTTTTTGATAGACGAAATGACAACAACCATTAGAAACTTCACACACAAGTGGAGGAGGCGGAGTTCGAACCGCGATCATGACGTCCAACTTAGCATTTTGACATTTTTGCTAGTTGAGTTAAAACTTATGAACACATTTTTCCTTCTTTATTCTACGAAAAATACGAGAGATAAAAAACTGACGTCCAAAAAAGCGAACACTAACGACCACGTCAGTGCTAATATGCATTATAGTACTATATAATAGTAAAAGTGAATACCCATTTTGGTCTCCGACCAAACGTGTAAGGGTCAAATTAGTAATCGACAAATAAAGTAATCATATTTAATGTATGTTTTCTTTTGCGGTGACAATAATTAATTTTTAAGTGAATTGATTTTATAAAATTGATTATGACTAAAAGTGAGTTGAAAGTAATAAAGTGATTTGTGTTTAATTTTGTAAGGACTAAAAGTTGATACATACATGTAAAAGTGAGTTGAATTTTAAAATTACGTGTAAAAATCAATTCTAGGATAAAAAACTACTAATTGTAACTTCAAAAGAATCAATTATAAAGGCAAAATTAATTCTACTTTTTTTTTTTAGAAAAAATTAATTCTACTTGAAAACAAACAAATATGTAAGAATCAATTTACATCTCCATAATCAATTTTAGCCCCTTTAAAAATAGAATCAAACATACATTCAGTCTTTTAGAAAATATTAAATCAGTTTTCAATCTTTGAACATATGATGTATATCGTTAAAAAGTGAATACCACCGAGTTAATTTTGTAAGGACTAAATAAGATAATTTTTTAGTCAAGAACTAATTTGACCCATGCACGATTTGTGACGAAAATCAATCTTCACTCTAATAGTAATCATGGTGCTCTTTTTGTTGTTTTATTTTGATGTAAAAAAATTACAATTAAAAAAACAATTATATTTGTTGTTTTATTTTGATGTAAAAAAAATTACAATTTTAAAAAACAATTATAAAATGATGAGTTTTGCACAAAGCATGTAATAAAAAAATTTCCGAATTTGCACAAGCCATCGATAAAGACTATGGGCACAAGTCTTAACACACTCACAAAAAAGAAAAATGTAAAATAAATTTTGTAATCATTTTTTAAATAATTACAAGAATAAAAAGTAGAATTAATATTTGGTGTGTTTAAGAGATTATATTTGATTTTGTGTACAAGAGTAATATGAGAAAGTGATAGACTTTCAAATTTGCAACTAGAGAACTTAATCAGAGGATGAGACAATATTTTTTATATGTTCTGATATATTATTAAATGGATATCTTTAAGATAAAATTAATTTTTTATATTCCATTTTGACGTACTCGTTCAAAAAAATAAATAATAATAAATTATTTTTAGATTGTAAACAAACATATATTCTTAAAACTTATATAAAAATAATTTCTAAATTATTTTATTAAAATTACTTTATTTTAATCAGTAACAAAGTCCCTCAATGCCTTAAAAAAAGTCCCTCAATATCCCCTAAAAGAAAGTCCCTCAATAAAAAAAAAAATCCAAACCATCACAAAACTCTATTAATATATTTCTTGAATTTTAATCCTCTAAAAAGAATAGAGTAAAGTGAGTAAATTCATGATTTGTTATGATGAATCTATAATTTGTTAATAGTTGATATTTCCGTAAAAAATAAAATAATAGTTGATCTTATTTACTTTGTACTCTTAAGTTTAAATTGCTTACTTTAGCGGAGTCGAATGCCAAACCCATGAATAATATATTATTATTGTTGTTGTTGTTGTTGTTGTTGTTGTTGTTATTGAGCAAAGGGTTATTATTGTTGTTGTTGTTGTTTATTCTATAAAACATACAATATATCATTAGCGAAAAAAAATCCTTCAAAAAAAATCATTAGCAAAAAAAAAATACAATATAACAACTTTATGGGTATCATCTAATTTAATATCCTTCCTCTCAAAAGCAAATTTAATTTAATATCCTGAAAATATAATATATTATATTATATTATCTATACTTATGTATAAAATAAAGAGATACCAATTTTTAGTATAGTTTTTTCTCTTCCAATTTTATTTATCAATTAAACCATTTTATTCATAATTTTGTCATTTTCTATTCGATCAAATAAATGAATTTTCTATACCTATTATATATAAAGAAGATACAAACTTTTGATATAACCATATTTTATTTTGATTTTAACCTTAGTTTAGAGTATTTTATTTACAATTTTTTTAGATAAACGAAATGACAACAACCATTATAAACTTCATACACAAGTGGAGGAGGCGGAATTCGAACTGCGATCATGACATCAAACTTAGCATTTTGACATTTTTCTCAGTTGATTTAAAACCTATGAACACATTTTTCCTTCTTTATTCTACGAAAAATACGAGAGATAAAAAACTGACGTACAAAAAAGCAAACACTAACGACCACGATAGTGCTAATATGCATTATAGCACTATATAATAGTAAAAGTGAATACCCATTTTGGTCTCCGACCAAATTTGTAAGGCTCAAGTTAGTAATCGACAAATAAAGTAATCCTACTTAATGTATGTTTGCTTTTGCGGTGACAATAATTAATTTTTAAGTGAATTGATTCTATAAAATTGATTATGACTAAAAGTGAGTTAAAAGTAATAAAGTGATTTGTGTTTAATTTTGTAAGGACTAAAAGTTGATACATACATGCAAAATTGAGTGAATTTTAAAATTACGTGTAAAAATCAATTCTAGGATAAAAAACTACGAATTGTAACTTCAAAAGAATCAATTATAAAGACAAAATTAATTCTACTTTTTTTTTAGAAAAAATTAATTCTACTTGAAAACAAACAAATATGTAAGAATCAATTTTACATCTCCATAATCAATTCTAGCCCCTTTAAAAATAGAACCAAACATACATTCAATCTTTTAGAAAATATTAAATCGAGACAATTTAGTCATTGAATCAGTTTTCAATCTTTAAACATATGATGTATATCATTAAAAAGTGAATACGACCGATTTAATTTTGTAAGGACTAAATATGATAATATTTTTGTCAAGAACTAATTTGACCCATGCACGATTTGTCATGATCAAGATCAATCTTTACTCTAATAGTAATCAATGTGTTCTTTTTGTTGTTTTATTTTGATGTAAAAAAATTACAATTTAAAAAAACAATTATAAAATGAAAAAAATTATATATATTAGGTGAAATAATGAAGTTGGGAGTGGCTTCTCCACTTGACTGAGAAAGTAGCGGCGAATAGCTGTGGGAGAGAAAGGAAGTACAATTTTGATAAAAGAGAACAACACAAACTAAAGATCACGTAAACAACGCAAAACGAGTAAGATTCATCTTTTTTCTTTTTTCTCTCATTTGATTTCACGTTATTTAAGTTTCTCTACACACGCACACAACATGTTTGATCAAATGTTTCACTGAACTCACCCATTTATTCACCTCCTTTTTATCAATGCCAATTTCTCTGAATCCAATTATTGAGTTCTGTAGAACTGAAGTGACAATACTCCATTGCATCACACACTCAAAATTGCACCCTAAACACGATTTTTTTTTTGACAAATCTGGAGGGATAATGGTTTTTACCAATCATGGGGTGGGAGAAGAAGCTCTTAAAGTTTGTAGGGTTATTTGAACTCTTGTGTTGTCACTTTTCACACAATCACAGAGGAAATCTGTTTCGCAACCAATTGTCGTTGTCATTTGATTATTATTTTTGTATAGTCTTTTTAGTAAACTTTTGATGTGCTTAGTATTAACCAGTTACATTCCCAGTAACTGAATCAAGACAATCAATGTGTTTCCTATGTCTGAAATTCGAATGAGTAACTATTCATATTCTCTTTTTTTACAGAAGAAAGAAAACAATCATGGTGCAGTGGCAGAGGCATATTTTCCCCATTCTTCGTCGCATTCATAAGGGAGCGGAGCATACCAATCATTTGGCTACAAACCTTGTACTTTATCGCTCTCGCTCTTCTCTTTCACAAGGTTAAAAGTGTTTCTGTTCCCATTTTGATATTTTTTTTAGTTTTTTTAGTTAGAGTTATTCAAGTTTATGAGGAAATACCTTTTTTTTGTTTGGTATTGTAGGTCAGTTACAGAGGCAATGCTCAAATGGTGTGCCAAGTATCTCAAGGCCTTTTGATCATCGTTTTCAATATCAGGTAAATTTGTGTTTCAATTGCACCACCATCATTGATGTATTGGTTCCAGTGCTGTCAAATAGTTGCTATAGCGTAGATGAATTTGAACAAATTGCCATTGTTCAGCGATACACTATTTAGTAGAAGGTGTTGTCAAATAGTAGCTATAACAACAATATAGTGTTGGAGCGTAGTGGATTTTGAACAAACAGCTACTTTCTACCTCATGATTTTCAACACTGGTTAGTTCACAAGTTTGGGGCATTGGTTTAGTTGGAAGGGAGGGCACCCTATATTCTCATGTATACCAAAATTGATTTGATGTTACCATGTTTGTTCTAGCTGTGATTTATGTACTACTAGTAACCCAATTTATTTTAGCCGGTCTTAACAAATTATTCACTAAGGGCCCATTTACTTTGAGAAATTGTGTTCTGTTTTCTGTCAGTGTTTCCTGTACAAATGTTTGAAAATAAGGTGATATTTTGTAATTAAAAGTGAAAATGGAAAACGTTTTCTCAGTAAATTAGCTCTGAAGTTTTCTCCTAGAAAACGTTTTCTCAAAGTAAATGGAGTCTAAAGTTTTCTCCTATAGATTAAGTTAGATTCTTCTGACACTATTACAAAAAGTGGAAGTGCTTTTGATAGGAACCTGAATTCACAGAAAAGAAACAACTGTATTATTGAATTGAAAATAGATGTATATCAGAAGATAACCCTTGTAACCCAAGAGCAAAAGTTCCTCAAAGAAGAGATATTTCTCTCTCTGCCTAAACCATAAGGCTTTTATCTGAATAATGATCAATCCCTCTCTCTTGATATCCCTATCCTTTATATAACTCCCATTCTTCTCTAACAAACTAGCAACATCATCAAATATAACCAACTCTCCTATTTAACACGTTTGTTGGGGCTTAGGCCCAAACCCAGTATCTAACAGCTTTTGTTCCCAATGATTGAGTTTTCCTTATTTATTTCGGTCGATTTGAATATTAAATTATGAATCTTGTGCATTTAAAATTGACTGTGCATTTGTGTCGAGGGTTTCCTCAAGCAATTTAGTGAACATTTGCCCATTAAGAGTATTCTTTCTTTATAAGTGTGGCCTAAGGAAGCTAATACTTACAATCTCTCCTAGAATATGTTGATCTTTCATGCACATAGGTTGAAGAATTTCACTCCTTCTAGTGGTTTCTTTAGTAAGCACTTTGTGGATTGTATTAGGGTTCTCTGTTGTCAATAGCGGCCGCTACCGGCGCTATCGCGGCGCGGCGCGGCCAAAAAAACACTACCGCTACAGGACGCGACGGAGCGGCGCGGTTGGAGATAGCGCCCAAAGCGGGCGAGTTTGTCTGGAGCGGTGCGGGTCAAAGCGGACGCAAAGCGGACGCTATCTGGGTTTGCTGCAAAATACTGAAATGCCCTTCACTTACTAATGTTTGGAGGGTTAATTTTGTAACTTTCCAAACCCTAACATCACTCTTCAGTCTTCTCCCATCAACACACGCAGCCGCAAACACACTTCTCCCATTGTACAACACGTTTTTTTCTTTTTTTTTTTCTACTCTGTTCTTGATTTCATCCATCGTACAACACTACAACTGCAGCAACCTCTTCCATCTCTGTTCTCTCTTCATCTCTACAGCTACAAAACAAGTTTGTTCTCTCTTCATCTCTGTTCTCTCTTAATCTCTTATTAATTCTCTCTGTTTTTTAATTCTCTCTTATTCTCCTCCATTTTCATTTTTCTTTTCCTTTTCATTTTCATTTTCCTTTTCCTTTTCCTTTTCCTTCATTTTTTTTTAATTCTGTTTTTTTTCTAATTCTGTTTTTCTTTTTTCTAATTCTGTTTTTCTTTTTTCTAATTCTGTTTTTTTCTAATTCTGTTTTTTTAATTCTGTTTTTTTTTAATTCTGTTTTTTTTTTCTAATTCTGTTTTCCTTTTCCTTTTCATTTTTCTTTCACATTTTTAATTCTGTTTTCTAATTCTGTTTTTTTTATTTTGTTATTTAATTATGTTATTTTTTTATTTTGTTATTTAATTCTGTTTTTTTACTTTGTTTTTTAATTGTTTTCTTTTTATATAATTCTGTTTTTTTATTTTGTTTTATAATTCTGTTTTATATAATTTTGTTTTCTTTTTGTTTAATTCTGTTTAATTTTGTATAATTCTGTTTTTTATTTTATTTTTCTAATTTTGTTTAATTCCCTCTATGTTTAATTCCCTCTCTGTTTAACTCCCTCCCTGTTTTGTTTAATTCCCTCTCTGTTTTGTTTTATCGGCTTAAAGTGTTGGCTACCTTGAATTTTATTAGTAATTCTTGCAAGTATGTTGTTATGTTTTGTTTAAGACTTGTTTTATTTCAAATTATGAATACATTATGAATTTTATTAGTATTTTTTTTCAACATTATAGTATTTTAGTATTAAAATATTAGTGTCCGCGTCACGGGAATAGCGCCCGCTACGCGCCCGCATCCCGCGCCGCGTCAATTTTTGGGGTGGCCGCGCCGCGCCGCTTTTCCGCATTGACAACAGAGTTAGGGTTGTCTCTTGAGCCTTCCGGACATAGGGTTAAAAGGTTTGAACAAGTAAAATAGGTTAAGATTATTTGGAGCTGAGCTTTCCTTGCTGTTTTGTGGTGGATCTGGTTGGAGTCTTGGAGAGGAATGCTTTGATTTTTCAAGGCATTTCATTGTTTGTTAAATTGTTTTTGGGAACATTAAGATTGTTGGCTTCTTTTTAGTGCTTAGCTCATTCACTTCTAAGGGAGAAGTTGCTGTTTTGGACTAGACATGCTATTATTGTAGGAACAAAACAAAACTGATAAATGAGAATAATACCGATACTTTTCTTCTTGCTTCTTTCTATACTGTGTCAACCTGTTTTCTTGGACTTCATGATCATAATTTCTTTTAGAATTACATAAACAAGTTTGTTCAAGTTTATCTTCCAACTAACCAAATCACAATCTTGGGTCACACTGAGCCTGTGTTAGTGTTATTATATCTCTGTTAAAATTTATTTTGCTACTGAAAATGTCTTCTTAATTTCATGTTTTGTATTTTATTATTTGTGTTATTCTATTTCAGGGAATTTCAAGCTCTACCCAGTTGCTCAAAAATTCATCTGAGGAAGCACCTGTTTCGTCACCTTTAGTTCCAGTTTCATCATTCGGTAGTTCACAGGGTGAAGAACAAAATAAGAAAGCTATTACTAAGGCGGATAAAGTTCAAGCAATATTAAAGAAAATAAAGCAGGTTTGAAATGCCTTATCTCTTCATGCTCTTGATGAATTGTTTTGGTTTTCTTATATGCATGATTGGATGTAAGTGCTTTACATTCAATTGTACACTATGGGCATATTTGATAGATTATAAACATCAGAATATAAATTACAGTCCTGAAATATTGATAATGGAATGTATTTTGTATGAAAAGATTTTAATTTATCACTAAAATGTGCATTAATGTTGATGAAAACCATAGGTTTTCATATAATAAATAGGGAAGAAGTAAGGAAGTTATCATCATTTAATGATTTAGTTGGAGAAATAGTTTCCACTTTATGTAATCTTTAACTTTAAATTACACTAGCATGCAGACAGGCATTGGGTGCTCGTTTTTCCGCTTTTCTCAAATGAAAACCTCTGTTGAATTTTATCACGACAAAAATTTAGCTTGAAGTTTTGGACGAAATTCTGTCATTTACTATTATTTGTTAATATCATTAGTTTAGATTTGATTTGTTATGATTGATTTAAGAAATAGATAAGATTTAATCAAAAATTAAATTAGGATTAGATTAAATTTGATTCATATTTGAAATTAGAACAAAATTTAATTATTTAATTAGGTGAAGAATGATAAAATTGTAAATAAAATAATTTACATCTTGGGTAAACAAAAAAGCTACACCAAAACTTGGTATTCCCTTTATATAGGTATAAGCTAAAGGAGAAAATTGCAACAACTAATATTTATTCAGGGTAAAAAGTGCTCAATATGATAGATTAGGGTGGGAAGTGTAATTCACTCAATAAATTAGGGGATAAAGTACCTTATATTAAATTATGAGCATAGTCCTCTCACTTTTATCAGAAGCAACATGATGAGGAAGTTATATATTGTACTCCCTTTGGTCTCATTCAAAAGCAGAGATAAACTACTTTCGTACCTATTAAGGAAAGTAGTTAATCTCATTTAATATTCTAAAAGTTATAAAAAAAGTAATTGTCTTTTCCAAACTATCCCTCATGGGAACTTGTTCCATGAGAAAAAGTGTTATTGAAAAACTAAATCTAAATTAATTGAAGGATATTAGGGAATAATAGCATTAAATTAAATATGATAAAAGTAGTTTGTTTTTGCTTATATTTAAGACCAACAATTATAACTTGTTTGTTGTTTATATTTGAGACTGGAGGGAACATCTTGAAGTAAAAAATGGAAAATAGACTGATAAGAAGAACTTCAATGATCTGCTTGGCCCTTTGTATATCTCAACTCATGCCTAGCCTCATTTATTCGTCACCCGTGACTTGTTAGAGAGGTTAAATACATAATTTGTGGAAATTGCAAACTTATATTCTTCTTCAAATCTGTCTCTAATTCAACCTGATACCATCATTGCGCATATGTAAACGGAGATGAAGATGAGATACAAAGAAGAAAGAAATAAGAATAGACATAACCCTAGCACTCACCCCTCTCTTTCTCCCTTCACATTATTCCCTCTATTTCTCTCCCATTCCCAATTCCCTCCTCTGCACTTCTCTCTGCCCCCTTTTCTCCAAGTTTCACACCGCTCCTTCTTAGTTGGACGCGTCAAAATCACATCTACTTGTTAAGAAACTGTTATTTTAATCGGTTTGCAACATTTTTTTGCAGACAATTTGGCATCTAATTTTCTAGCTTCTGAAATGCCTCCCTTGTAGATCTTGATTGCTCTTGAAACTCAAAATTTATGGTTTATGTTTCAAGAGTTTAATTTATGTTCATTTTTCAACTGTATTTCAGAGTCCAAAGAAGGTCAACTTGGTTGCTGCTTTGGTTCGTGGTATGCTTGTTAAAGATGCTTTGCTGCAGTTGCAAGTGCTAGTAAAGCGGGCTTCAAAAACTGTATATCAGGTAGTAACACTAGTTATTATTCTTTGTCACTTAATTTGACAAGACAGTAAAAGCTATGTATTTGAATTGCTTTCTAAGTTCTTCTGGGGCATTGGTTTTTGTTCATCCTTTTTCCACTCCTAGCCCTTTTCCTTTTTGTTTTTGATTTTGAGATGGGACTGTGTTACCGGATTGCACTTGCATGACATAATGTCACATGACATTGGCCAATTCAAGTGTAACATGTGGCAATAATATGTGAAAGAGAGAGAGACAATAGTTGAATTGGCTTATGTGTCACAAGTGGATTGGCCAATATCAGTGGCATTCCCGCATTAATGGTACACATGTGGAATCCCTCTGTTATCACATTTAGTTTGATGGAATTGCAATATATACCGCCATATATATTTTATTGTTAGATTTCATTTGGGGTCTTTCTGATTTCAATTGAAGAAGGTTCTTCTACTGCTCTTTATAGGAAAAAGCAAAATTGAAAGCCTGGCTTAAAGTTTTATTCAAATTGCAGGTTATTCATTCAGCCCGAGCAAATGCTTCTCACAATCATGGGTTGGATGCAGATCGCCTCATTGTTGGTAATATTTCTTATGCTCTAAATTGTTAGTGGTGAAGTTCTTTTGTTGCCTTGTGTTTCTCTTTACTGACGATGCGAAATTCATGTTTCTTACAGCTGAAGCATTTGTAGGAAAGGGAGATTTTAAGAAGAGAGTTTCCATCCATGGCAAAGGAAGATCTGGAATCATGCACAAACCAGAATGCAGGCTAACTGTTGTAGTAAGAGAGATTACCCCTGAAGAAGAGGCACATATTGCTAGGCTGAAGGTTCACAACTTTAAGAAGCTCACTAAGAAGGAGGGAAGACTAGTGCCACACCAGCTTATTGAGACCAATCCTGTTTGGGGCCGAAAAAATAAATCTAGCAGTCAAGACGAGACCACTGCTGTTCGGGACCGAAAAAACAAATCTAGCCGTCAAAACTCGAGGGCTGCAGTTGCATGATCTTTATTTGCAAGTTTCATGGTTTGATTTATGTTTATGGCATATTTTTGTGCAATAGATTCTTGTGCTTTATGTTGAAATTGTTGAGAAATATGCAGACTAAGGTTTCATACCGAGACTAGTTCCAAGTGCCTAGGTTATGTATTATAGAATTTGTTAGCTCTTTGTTACAAATAATCAAACTTTGTACTGAACCATGATCCGTATTAATCTCATTAAGCAGCATTGTTTTTCACATCATAAATCATACACAAGATAAATATTTTTCACTTGTCAATTAGTTAAAACGTGGTCTTTTACTAATCATAAGAAAGGTTAAGAGGTCTGTGTGGCAGATGGAGGGCAGTGGGTAAATGGAGATTGATAATTACAGTGGGATTGGTTGGAGGAGCTGGATAATGAGGTGGCCAAGGGATTAGTGGATCTGGTAGAATTGTTGGGGGGTGTTTGTCCATGTTTGGAGAGCGATGATAGAGGAAGATGAATTCTGGATCTGTCGGGTACATTCACAGTTAACTCTTGTTATAAGTTTCTCCTCTCTTCTAAACCTTAAGTTCTGTTGAATGACAATGTTGTCAAGGCTGTTAAAGAGTTATGGCTGAATGATTTACCGTCTAGAATTGGTGGTTTTGGGTGAAGATTGCTCCTAAAAAAGAGAGGAGTTATATCATAAAGGCATTATTACGAATCCTCGTTGTGTATCCTGTGTTTTCTGTTTCAATACAATTGAACACTCTGATCATCTTTTCTTTCTTTGTCCCATGGCACAAAAGGTTTGGACTTGTGTTTTCTAATGGTTGGGGGTTGATCTCAACTTGCAGTAAGTTGAATGGCAGCATTTTCTGGCATTTGATGACAATTTCAAGTCTAAAAAATGTATAGGAAGGTAAGACACCTTTTTTGGTTAGCTACAATATGGTGTGTGGAGCATGAGAAATGGCATTATTTTGAGAGGAAATTGCCAATTTTATAGGTCGTAATCTTAGTTATGTTTTTTGTGATTGGTGGTGCAGTAACGCTTTAGCTTGTTTACAAAACAGTTTTTTGAGAGGTTCAAGCTTATAGCATGTCATTAAATATCAGGTCGTAAATACATGGTGGTACATCAACATAAATATGGAAGCTAACTGATAATTGGGCTATGCGCACCAACGTGTGAGCAACTTATTTGTTTGCCTTTGAATAAACTCGACATGAGAGTTTGTAAAAACAAATTACAATAATGTTTGCAGTCCCGAATAATGCTCCCAAATATCATGATATCATTCATTCCCCTTTGAAAGTCGTTCACAACCTTTTTCGAATTAAGCTCAAAATCGGCATTCGTGGATCTAATGAATAGCACAATACATGCCCAAATATATAAGCGTCTCTTTGTAAGGGTTGGAGTATCCCTTGTACTCCCTCCGTAATTATTATATTTCATTTTGCCACTTTCACACATATTAAGAAATGTAGTTAATTTTGTATGAGAAAGAAAAAATTATGAATGATTTTACAAAATTATTCTTCATTAATGACATGAGAAAAAGAAATTAAAAGATTTTGAATAAGAGAGTAATAAATAATAAGTATGTTAGAAAAATGGTTAATAGTGTTTTACCCTCCTGTAATATAGGTCATTTTCAGTTTACCCCTTTTTATCACTCGCATGCCGATGTGGCGATGTCAAACACATTTTCTATTTTCATTTTCTAAAATTTGTGTTAATCTTACTTGCTAACAAAGTGATAATAGACTCTTAAAGAGAACAATTGCATGCATTTACTCCTTTTCTATCATTTCATATTCTCAATCACATTAATGGTTCACTTCAAGAGTCTCAAATTTTTAGCAAGTTAAAATAAACGCATTTTAAAAAATGAAAATAGCAAATGTTTTCACAAGGTAAGCCACGTTAGGTTTTGAATCTCAAAGCATTCATAATTAAACGATAACTGAACATACAAACCTTAAATCACCCTACGAGTCATCAAACTCTTAAATGCATTAAGAAAATAGGTGAAGGGTTAAAGGAGTTGAGAAGTTCAAGGTCTAAGATTCAAGTCCTAGCAAAGGAGAAAAATAATACTCCACATGCTAACATTTGTCATTAAAAAAACTCTTAAATGCATTAAGAAAATAGGTGAAAACACAAACACATGAAGAGTCATTCAAGCAAAAGAGGTTCAAATCATAATAGTCATGAATAGAATAGGTGTACAGTGGTAAAAGAAGTTTATAATACAGGACATGTTAAATGAGGACGTGGGAGGGTCAATCAAGAGCAAAAAAAAGTTTGTTTTCAAAATTGCAATATGCATGTGTGTTAGGGGCTACTTGAAGGTCACGTAACCACTAGCAAAAGTAACAGAAAATCTTGTAAACTGTAATACTTGATAAAAATAATAATATTAGAATGAAGTTGCATGATGATAAAAGACCATAAATTAATACCTGATACATACAGTTGAGGAAATGTCAGTATATATATATATATATATATTTTCAGGTATATTCAAGAAATCAACAAATCCAGCTTTTTAAAAAGAGCTGGGATATGTACACAGGGACAAGATGGTATTACAAAACTCTAGTCAGGAACCCACAGAGTCACACAAATCGGAACCCTTCGATCAAATATCTGATGAATCCGCCAATATTAAGTTCGAAAACTCAGATCTGAAAAGCAAATTCAATATCAGCACTTCATGAGCTGGTCAGGTGACTTCGAATTCCCCAGCAGCAAGCAAGGAAACCAAATCCCATAAATATCTAGCAGATCTCTATCTTTATTTGCCCGTCTAAACTATGCAAGACATCAAATATGTCAACAAAGTAGATGCTTAATTTGTCTCCAGCAATGAATTCATATACTATGTTGTTCACCTCAATAAAACTGACACCCGGCACCTTTTCCACACCTGCATCCCGCATAACCTTCCTTACCATCCGAGATTCACTCCATCTACCAAGTGAAGCATAGGTATTGGACAAGAGTGAATAATTTCCGCAATGGCCAGGCTCCAACACTGTGAGACGACGCAAAGCTTCCTCAGCTAGCTCAGCATCACCACACCTAGTAGAGGCAGCAAGAAGTGATCCCCATATAGCTGCATTTGCTTCAAAGGGCATCTGCAAAACCAGTTCTTTTGCTTCTTGAAGATGGCCAGCACGCCCAAGCAAATCAATCATGCAGCCATAATGCTCAATTTTAGGTTCAATTCCATATCTAGACCCCATAGATGTGAAATAATCGCGGCCTAGTTCAACCAACCCAACATGGCTACAAGCAGAGAGGATGGCGATAAAGGTGACTTCATTTGGCTTGACTCGACCCTCTTTCTCCATGCAGGAAAATACACGAAGGGCTTCCTTTCCTAGACCGTGTAAAGCAAGCCCGGCGATCATTGTTGTCCATGTTATAATTGTTTTATGCTTCATATTCTCAAATAATTCTAGTGCTTTCCTTATGTTTCCCGATTTGGCATACATGTCTATGAGTGAGTTGTAAAGAGGAACAATCTTGCTCAATTTGTGTTTTTCAATGTAGTTGTGAATCCACTCTCCCAAGTGTAAAGCACCCAAATCAGCACATGCAGATAGCACAGCCAAAATGGCAATTTCATCTGGCTTTACATTCTCAAGCTGCATTCTACGGAAGAGCTTAATTGCCTCATTGGGATTATGAGCCTGCATAGGCATTTGGTAAACATATTAGAACAGTACAAAACTGAATATATGATTCTATTCAATGTTTGAAGCATCTTTCTTTATTTTTTTGAATAGCAATGCTTGATGCATCTCAAGATAATATATGACAAACATGCTAGAATTGGATGGTAAATTATGTTTCTGTGGTGCATAATTAAAGATATACATAACAAAACATATATGAAAAGTGATACATACTGTGTTGAATGAAAAAGAAAGTGGTATAATAAACTTTTTCATATTACACAATATTGTACATTTTGTTTTGAGTTAGAAGGTAAAATCAAATATGTGTAACACAACATATTGGTAACAAACCTTTATATTGACCACTTCTTAAAAATTGTGTTTACAGAAAGGATATATATTGTCTGGCTAAATTACATTGACATCCAATAAAAATTCACTCTTTTACCGCACCACCTCACTTCTGTAACTGTATTTTAAATTAAGTGAATGACATGAAAATAACTTGATGCCAGTATAAAACTAATTTACACTGCCAGTGTATATCCATTAAACTCTTCACACATTAGCTTAAGACAGTTCAAGATTTAGATTCTATCTAGTCATGCGCTCACACAGTTGTGGATCTCAGCCGCCGTTAAATAAAAATCAGACGTTTCAAATTCCAAAATGTATCTTAAAGTCAATTTGGTGAAGTCCAAATACAAGCCATCTTATATTCATCTAACGGTCAAGATTCCTTGACGGTACGACTGTGTACTTTTCCTGACAATAAGGAATCTGGGTCCACAAAATATGTTGGAATATGAATTCCATGTAGTCAGTCAGGAGACACTGCATTCACAAAGTCAACACATCAGTGACCATTGAATCATTATCAAATGGTCAAAATTCCAAGCTCGTTGCGCGGAATCCATTTCCCATTCCCTTAAAACAAAACATTACCTGGGTGTAACCCGAAATCATTGCCGTCCACGTAAAAACATCCTTATCATTCTGAGACATAGAATCAAACAGCTCCCGTGCATTACAAACATCACCAACTTTAACATAAGCAACAATCATAGCATTCCAAACACAACCATTTTCTCGAAACCCATCAAACACCTTCCTTGCAGAACAAACATCATTCCCGCCACAACAAGAATACATTTGAATCAACGAACTACCAACATTCACATTCTTATCCAAACCAGCAACAACACCAACACAATGAATTTGTTTCCCCAAACCAACATCATTTAAACAAACAACAGATTTCAAAACATAAGGCAAAGAGTAAGAATCAAACGAGAGTCCGAGCCTACGAACGACGTTGAATATCGAAACAGCGAGTTTAGGGTTTGATGAGGAAAGAGCGTAGATGATGTTGTTGTAGACGAAGATGGGAAATGGACGGTTGTGATTGAAGGTGAAGATGGAGTAGGAGTAGGTTGGGAAATTGAGGGAAGCGGTTTTGTGAATGAAACGGGAGAGGTTGATGTCGTTTTGGAAAAGAGCGGTTTTAAGGATGAAGGTGTGGGTTTGTTGAAGGTGGGTTAAGGTAGTGCATTGTGAGAGTAGTTGTTGGAGTTGTTGCGTTGTGTTGGAGAGTGTTCTAATTAAGGGTGAATTCATTGATGATGTTGTGATTGTAAGAAGAGATTATCATAGTGGTGAGGTTTGGTTTGGAGAAACTATTGATGATGATGAAGATATGTGAAATCATGATGTCCCAATGTTTTTTGTTTTTTTGGCTCTCACTCTTCAAAAATATAACGCCAAATTCAAACCAATTTTGAAATTAGAGTGGGAGAGACATAGGGAAATTGCTCATCTCCTTTTGGTTTTGCTCGTTCAGTGCCTTCGTGAGTTAACTCACGTTGAAAAACGTAATGCGTGTGTTAACTAACGTTGAAAAAGTCGAACGTAAGTTAATTTACGTCGGACATAATACTCCCCTCCCTTCCTTATATGTATGGGTTAAAATAAGCTTGAGCTACAACTAACTAGTATAGGAATGAGATTATGAATATTAGTTGGATTGACCTAAAGATTTAGAACCTTCCCTTTGGTCACACATTAAAAAAAAGTATCATATAATTATTTAAAAATTATATTATTTAATTATTATTAATTCTATTTTTGTGTTTTGGCCAAACGAAGGGCCTAAATTATTGTGTACACTCAAGAATTGTTTTAAGAATAAACTCCATAACAATCCATGAGATGCGGTATGCGATGCATCTCAATCTTATATTAGACAATTGGGATTATATATAGTTTAACAAATGGTGTTTTAAGCCACAACTTGAATTATCTTTCCTGCTCTTTTCATCAAATTTTATAGGCTTTTGTAGGCCTTTGTCGTCATTTGTGTAAATTACGAAACATGGTGTTAATCTCAGAGAAATTAGGGTCAAAACTCTGATCCATTTTGCTGGAACTAGACTCTAACCCGTGCGATGCACGAGTTTTGTAGGATTTCGTATATAATATCAAATTGATTATATTTTTACTTTCAGTACTTTGTTATGAAACGATCGAAAAAAAAAAACAAAAGAAAAAGTGCAAAAATTACACCAATTTAAGTTATTAACTTTATTTTGTTACCAAATAATATTACAGTTTGTGTTCCCGAATTCCTTCTTTCTCAACCTTCATATTCGATTACATTCATGTTAAAAGAACAATTAAAATAAGCAAATTGAAAATAGTAAACATGTTTCAAAAGTCAAAGTGAGAAAACAAAGTAATGTTATAATCTAGTGTAGTGATTTTTGCAAATAAAAATGCAGAATAAATAACTTCAAGTAATTAATATAACATAGGAGAAACAAAAAAGTAGACAAAATTACACTAAAAAGTGAAATTTCTAATGAAAAAATTATCATCTGAATTAGTCAAATTATCAACAATTTTAAAGATGTAATTTTAATATCGTAGCACGTAGTAAGTGTACACCAAGAAAATGATCCTAACCGCAAGGGCTGTTAAATCTATATATAAAAAGGAAAAGAAACTGTTATGTGGTAACCGAAAGAAAAAAATAATAAAAAAGGAACTGTTATGTGGTAATTAAAAGAAAAAATAATAATGAAAAGGAACCGTTAATAATGAAAAGGAATTGCTATCAAAAAAGGAATTGCAATGACGTTAGTGACTTTTAAAAAAAATGACACTTTCATCTGCTACTTGATTCAATTCCTTGCAGGCCTTTTTCCACAAAAATTAATTAGGTCCGTCAAAAAGGGCGTGGTTATGGTTATTAGGTTCAATTGCATGATGGTGAGAGAGATGAAAGTGAGTGAGAAATGATTTAGGGATTGTGAGATTGAAAAAAAGAGAGCCCGAAATTTGTGATGAATAGATAACATTGAAGCAATTGCATGTCATAAAAAACATTAGTACCACCAAATTGGAAGCATGTGATACCTGGTTCGATCGCCACCAAGAGGTTTTTTCATAAAAAATTTTCAGAACAAAAAATTAGAGCTAATCATTAGGATTAGGGCAACACTAGTTAATATTTAGTATTATAAAGATGTTTTCATTTAAATAGTGCTAATACAATCTATAATTGTTATCTACCGCTAGGCTATTTAATAAATACATAATTACACAATTATAACTGTACAATAATATAGAATATATTGGTTTGACTTTTAATCAAGTCTGTGCAAATATGCTGGTTTTAATGACCAACAAATCAGCACTAATGAACAATTCTGCTTTCAATTCTATTGACATCCCCCCTCAAATTGATGCTGGTAAATCTGCTGGTTATAATGACCAATAAATCAGCACTAATGAACAATTCTGCTTTCAATTTTATTGACATCCCCGCTCAAATTGATGTTGGTAAGTCTATAAGCATCAATTTGCTGATTAAGAAATTATGGCGCTGACGTGTCATGGATTTTGTGAGTATGTCAGCAAGTTGAACTTATGTAGACACGTGAGGCAAAGTGATAATTTTACGGTCATAGGCTTCCCTGATTGAATGACAATCAACCTCTATGTGCTTCGTTTGCTCATGGTATACAGGATTTGCAGCAATCTGTATGGCACTTGTATTATCAGCATGCAGCGGAGTTGGATGTGTTTGTGAATAACCAAGTTCTGAAAGAAGACCTCGCAACCAAATAATTTCAGAGCACGCTGCAGACATGGAGCGATATTATGCTTCAGTTGAAGATTTAGAGACCGATTCTTGTTTCTTGCATTTCCATGAGATAAGAGTATCTCCTAAAAACATACACCATCCAGTCGTATACTTCCTTATGTCTGGACATCCAGCCCAATCATCATCGTTGTATGCTTGAAGTTGTATTGATGCCCCTGTCGGAAAGAAAAGACCCCGCTTGGAAGTGGCTAGCAAGTATTTAATGATTCGTTGCATTGCATAAAGATGCAAGTGTCTCAGATTTTGCATGAATTTACTGACTGTGTGGACAGCAAAAGAGATATCTGGGTCTTGTGATGATTAGGTAGACAAGACTTCCAACCAATTTCCGATAAAAAGTTGGGTCTTGTAGGAGTTCACCCTCATCCCGTCGTAGCTTTACATTAACCACCACGAGAGTGTCAACTGGAGCTGCATTGGTGAGACCAGCCATATGAATAAGATCCTGAGTATATTTGTGCTGAGTGACAAAGATGCCTTTATGTTGGAATTACACTTCTAATCCCAAGAAATAAGTGAGTTGTCCAAGATCTTTCATGTGGAAAGTTGTATGCAACAATTGTTTGATTGTCGTAACAACCTCTTGATCTGAGCCAGTGATGACAATGTCCTCCACACAAACGAGAAGTATCACAATTCCTTTTGAGGTTCTTTGTAGAAAGAGAGATGGATCATAGCTGCTTTGGAGAAAGGAAAAGCCAAGTAGTGTTGTTCTAAACTTTTCAAACCACACTCTTGGTGTTTGTTTTAATCCATACAAAGAATGTTTTAGTTTGCAAACAGTATTAGGTAATGTGGGTGAAACACACCGTTTAATTTTAAAAAAAAAAACAAAAAAAAACTACACAAGCACAACACAAATAAAAACTCATGTGGCCCATTTTATTTTCCAACCATTACTTCTTTCTCTCTCCAACTCATAACAGGTTCCATTTCTCTTCTCTGCCTACTAAAAAGCTTCCTCAACCCTTTCTCCATTTCTTATTCTCATTCCAATTCACCAAATTCCTTCCAAAATTCAAACACTCTTGAGATCAATTTCACATCTAAACAAAGTTATCTCATAATACAAGTGCTATGTGGTAATATTTTGGGGTTAGTGTTAGTGCTCTAAGAAAGGAGAAGGATACCCATCTCTTGAAAGTTTCTCATTGAGACTTTATGAGGTAAAACTTTATGATTCATGGAATTTAGAGTTGATATCTAGCTTGGATGAGTAGTGGAACTATTATAGATAGTAAAATTTTAGTTTTTCATGAGTCACTTTCAAACCCTAAGTATAACAAATTGGGGGTTTTTATCTTATTCTTTTATCTATTAATAATGTGACCTTAAATAGGTTTTAACAAGAGCTGAAATCATTGTATGATGTTCAGATTGGGTGAGAATTGCTCCGGTGGTTATTCCGAAAGACATTGCTAGGAACAGAGGTGACTCGTCATATTTGTGAGTTGATGACGATCAATATCATATATTTTGATTATTGTTATTATTGATATTTTGCTCATTTCTATATAAAAGTATTTATTAAAACGGGGAAACACAACCTTTGAACATTTTTCTCGTCATCGTTATTTATTTTCAAAGTCATCGATATTGATATTAATATATACCTTATTTGAGGCTACTGAACATATTTTGCGTGCTAGTTTTGATATGATTGTTAAAATATGTTGTTGAGGTAACTTCTATTTTTGATATATTACTGAAACTAGTTTTGACTAGTTTTGATATGTTGAAAAGCATGGTTTTGAATTTTGTGTTTTTCGAAGATTTTGATAGTAATATGTACTCAATTTGGATTTGATTTGGATTTGGATTTACTTATGAGTATAAGTGGTAGATTTTTCGATTGAGTTTTGATGGTACATATTTTGACTCAACATGTTGTAAAATATGGATTTTGAAATGTTTTGAGAATTTTGTGTTCAGAATCACGATTATAATGACGACCTAGGTGCACCTAGTATGTGATTACGATTAGGGAGAGTTACCCGTTAGATGGAGCCGCCCCAATGGAAAGACCACCATTAGGAGGAGAGTGCTATCAATGAGATGTAAACTCCCTAATTGAAAATGTTTTACATTTTGTTTTGAGTCGAGAGAAAAGCGTTATCCGTTAGATGGAGCTACCACCAAGAGAAAGGCCGCTCTTAGTACGAAAGAGCTATCAACGAGATGGAGCTAGTTCTCGATTCACCCATTTTAATTATGTTCACTAAAGTTGGATTTCCATACTTTCTTTAAAGTTGGTTATTTTGATCTTATCAAATTGTATCCGATTTCTATATTCTCTTTAAAACTGATTATTTCGATTTCTTTTAATTATAACTGATTTTTATATTTTCTTTAAAATTGTGGACTTGGTTTTCACCTCTTTACAATATTGAAAGTTTGAAATAGTTTTCTTTCGATTGAATAAATTTCCAAATTTGTGAATTTCATGTGCCACTTTATTATCGATTAGTTGTAATTTTTTTTTTTTTGCTATTAGATTTGTAAATTGAAATTAGATTTGAGAAAGGTAATTATTCGTGTCCTTGTGTGTTTCCCTTCTAGTTGGTGGTGGTTGCTGTCTCTCACTAAGTCCTTGTGACTTACTCTTTTATTTTCTATTTTTTTTCAGATTTCCAAACAGCTAAGTAGAAAGCTGCTAGTAGACTCAAGTTTCAGCCGTGTCACTCTTTTTGGTAGGCTTCTTTGATGGATGTCTCTTTTGTTTATGTATATGTTGAGTCAGAGTATCTGCAGCTATTTGGAGTTTAGGAAGGTTTTATTTTGAGATGTACAATTATGTAAATATGTCATTTTAAAACTCTAGATGAGAATACAGGTTGATAAACAAGATTAAAATCTTGGAAACGTTGAAAATACAGAGGAAACTCTGTCAAAATTTCAATGATTATAGATTTTTTTTGGAAGTGTAGTCTGAATCGGAATATTTTTTTTAGTTTGTCAAGTTTGATCAATAGGCTTGCCGGGCTAGATTGTTCTAGTTCGTGCGCCGGTCACGATTAGTGTTTTTGGGTCGTGACAGTGGGCATACCAGTATGAAGTTTGATGTAAACTTCTTTGAGGTCACCATGGAGAAAGACATTTTACACATCTAGCTAGTGAATTTGCCAAGATTCAGATGCAGCAATAGCAAGAATAGTTCTCACAGTAGTCATTTTTGCCACATGTGCAAAGGTCTCCTCATACTCTAGACCAAATTCTTGCTTATTCCCAAGAATGACCAATCTAGCCTTGTAGCGATCTATTGATCCATCTGAACGAATCTTTATATTGAACACAAATTTACTACCAAGAGGCTTAACGGATGGAGGACATGGCACAACGTCCCATGTCTGATTTTCCCCTAGTGCTAGAAGATCAGCTTCTATAGCTTCCTGCTGACATTTATGCTCCATAGCCTGTTTATATGAAGAAGGAATAGGAACATATGCTAAAGTTGCTGTCAAAGATAAAGGTTTAGAATAACCATACTTCTCTGGGGGTTTACGATCGCGAGTACTGCGACGTAAAGGGGCTGGTTCTGGTTGAAATGTTGGATCAGCATCCAGAGAATGATCGGGAGGGAGTGGTGGAAGAGTTGGACGTCTTTGATAGACCAAGAGAGGTTGACGCGTTTGTTCACCTTCAGAATTATGAAATAATGGCAAAACAGATTTTGATATAGATGGATGATTATCTTGGTTAGTAGCAAAAAAAATATGAATTTTCTTGAAAGATGACATTTCTTGAAACACAAATCCTATGTAGATTAGGATCATAGCATAAAAAACCTTTTTGATGGGCTGAGTAGCCAAGAAAAGCACATTTAACATATTGAGTTGTGAGTTTGGCGCGTTCTTGTGGCAGAAGGTGAACATAACAAACACAACCAAAGGTGCGAAGAGTACAATAGTTTGGTGGCTTACCAAATAACCTCAAGAAGGGAGAATCATTGTTTAAAACATGAGAAGGCAAGCGGTTAATTAGGTGTACATCAGTGGAGAGTGCTTCACACCAAAACCGGGAGGGCATAAATGAGTCTTAACATTAAAGTACGTACCACATCAAGAAGATGGCGATTTTTTCTTTCCGCTACCTTGTTTTGTTGGGGTGTGGAAGGACATGACCTTTGAGATAATATGCCATTTTCCTGCAGGAATTCTTGAAATAGATGAGATGTGTATCCCCCCCCCCAATTGTCAGAACGTAAAATTTTAATTTTAGATGAAAACTGAGTCTGAACAAAGGCATGGAAGAATTTAAATGCAGTGAAGGCTTCAGCTTTAGAACGCAAAAAATAGACCCATGTAAAACGACTATAGTCGTCAATAAAAGTTATAAAGTATTTGCATTGTGCATGAGATATAACAGGTGCTATTCCCCATAAATCACTACGAATCATATCAAAAGGCTGATTTACATTTGATTGATGAATTGGAAAGGGTAGAATTTTACTTTTACCAAGTTTACAAGAATTGCAATCAATTTGAACAACACTAAGAGACGGGAAATGTTTATTGCCAAGAACTCCAAACTTTATTAAATCATAAAGTACATTTGAGTTTGGGTGACCAAGATGCTTATGCCATAATTGGAAACTAACAGTTGCGGAATTACAAGAAATAAAAGGCATTAATGAACACGAAGACAACAATGAATTAAGAGGAAAAAGACGTCCAACTTTAGGCCCTTTCGCGATCATCTTCCCTGATTGTTGATCCTGCACATAACAACCAGAATTTGAGAATTCAACTTTGCAACCATTGTCAACTAGTTGGCCAACTGAAATAAGGTTACTGGTTAGACCGGGAGAAACATAAGCATCAGTGAGAGATGAGGAAATATCATTCTTTAATAATGTGGCCTTCTTGTTTGCAGTAGTTGCAAACCTTTTGGGCATTCTTTAATAATGTGGCCTTCTTGTTTGCAGCAGAAACATTGGACATTACTCATGTCACGCCTTCTAGGTCTTCCTTGCGCGGCATACGCCACAGGAAGGGATCGAAACCAAACTTGAAGGCTCATTGGGACACTTTCTTCTAGCATCTGAGCTAAGAGAGGGAAATTGGAGGCTCCTTGCATATCATACTTGTGTTTAGTTTCAATCATGATGATTAGGATAACACATAATTTATGTCAATGATTGCTGGAGTGCAATATTCATTAGGAAGGTATGTATCGTAAGGCTTGAGGTAGAAATTTTCACAATGTTGACCCAAGTGGAGGGCTCACTTTACACAAATCCTAAAAGAAAGAGAAGCTAAATAAAAACATACAAAATTGAAATGAAGATAATGCAAAGTCTTTGTCAGATATCTTTGGTTGCTAAATATAAGCTGCTCCTTTCCACTAGCCAAAAAATCATAAACCACTCTAGCATCAAAGTTGCAAAGGAGAAGATCAGTACACAAAGATTGAATGAAAATTACAATTTGAATCTACATTATTATTTATTACTACTTTTTCATTTCTCAACTATAAATTCTTGAATCTCTATTCCGGTATGTCGAGCCCCTCCTTGTATTCTAAATAGAACTTCATCTCCAACTTTTAGTGATGTCACTGGAAAAGCCGTTTTTAACAGTTTATTTCCTGAATAGGGAAACGGACAACACTTGGTCAAATTGAAGAAACTAACGGAAATAAAGAAACAAATTGAATTACCTTGTTTGGGACAAACTAAAGCAACTGTCTCTGCATTTTGCAAAAGTATGCTGATTGTTTGATTGTCTGAGTCTGTCTGAAATGACAATTAATATGACTAAATCAGAGTTTAGCATTGGTAACAGAAAACAGAAATATTAGAAAATGAAATCCATAGTATGAATTGAAATAAATATGTTGCTATTCATAAGATCCTATTTTTAACTTTAACTAGCCCCTTATTCTAATGTTAGTCTATATTGAAGAAGTTTTATAAACATGAAGACATTTGTAATCAAGAAAACACAAATTATGTTTCCAAAATAAAATTTCAGATCAATTGATTAGACAAAACAATGTTTCAGATTTCAAATTCACTCACAATGATTATTTTATCTAAAATTTCTAAACTTTCAAAGCTAGAGTAGATCTATCAGATATTGATGATTATGGCTGTATATTTAAATATTTTTCAAAATAAGGACAACAATAAATGAAACATTCACATTGAAAAATCAATCTGAATAGATTGATTTTTTTAATTATAAAATAACATGTAGCACAACAAATTCGTAATCGGTGTAAAAAATCGTGAGGAAATATTTTTCCAATCAACTTTTCCACTAATGAGGAGTGATAAGGAAGTTTGGTTTTTGAAGGGAGGAACATAAGGGTTAGATAGATAAGAGATCGTGCATTCAAATTCTCCATTAACATTTCTAAAAACTAATTACTACTATCTTCCTCTCATATTAATTGTCTTTTAAGATTATGTACACTTAAGAAAATTATTGAGTGTATTCATTTTTATGATAAAATAAGCTTCGTTGACTTAAGTACTCTTATTAACAAAGTAGTTAGTGACAATGGTATCAATCGCAGAAAATTGTAGCGGTTTGATCAAATTCTGCTACGCTACAATGCTATAGCTCTGCCATTACTGCTACTCCCTCCATTACAAAATATAAACAAAAGTGAGTCAAACAAAATTGATGTACTTGGTTTAAAATTTGGTCCAAATACATCAACTTTCTTCGACTCACTTTTGCATATATTTTTAATGGAGAGTATTTGACAACACTTTGTACTAACAAGCAACAAAAGGGATTTGTTCAAATTCCGCTACTTTATAATGCCGCTATTTGACAAAAACGGTAAGATGAATAGTTAGGTATCTTGAGATACAATTAATAAGGGTATTAATAGAAAAATATAATTAATGTATTATTAGTACTCTAAAATTATAAATAATGAGACAGAGGGAGTAACACTTGACAAATCAATTTTTTTCCAATAGTGATTTGTTCAAATTCCGCTCTGCTATAGCACTGCTATTTGAAAACAGTGGTGAGTTGATTAATTAGGTGGATTGAGATACAACAAGGGTATTTGTGAAGAAAAGATAATTAATGTTTCTTACGTGTTCTAGAAGGAATATAATGAGACAAAAAAAAATTCTACATAGTTTACTTAATATGAGACAGATGACATTTCAAATATTTTCCAATAACTAATGCATACACAAACCTTTGCCTCCACAAGGATTAGTGGTCTACTTTCTATCTTTACACGCCCAACAATTGCAATTCTTTGCCGACCCTGTTGATCAACCACAATCACTTCTTTTCCTGATTTTAATTCTGACAGGTAGCATGTTCTACCGCCTGGAACAGCAATGTAGGCGTGAACTGGTCCCTGTTATTACAAGTAACTGGTGAAAAGGATTCATCATACAGTTTCTCTTGGCAGAAATTCCATAACATCAAACATTCATCTTCAAAGGAAGTAGAGAGAGTGGACTAAACTAAAAATGAGCCATGAAAGACTAGTTTGGATAAACAGATTAATTAAGCCCTTATTATATAAGTGCTCATATATAAACTATTTCTATAACAAAAGATACAATGAAGTTACATTGTTAACATATAAGCTATAAGCTATTTTCATAAGCTATTCAGAAGAGTTTATGGAAATAAGCTGAAAACAACATATGAACATGTCATAAGCTATTTTCATAAGCTCTCCCAAAAAGTCTCGGAAGTGCTATGTAAGTAGATAACCTCAAATAAGTCATATTGAAGATGAGAATTACAATCATCAACACAAACGCTTTTTCTTGAATAAGTTTTTTTAAGTTTGACCCAGAGACTTGAAGGCACAACTTACCGCATTCACCCGAAAAGGTCTGCTTGCAATGTAATTTGACTCCAAGCATTCCGAATGAACAAGGAATAACCCTCTAGCAAAAGATCCAACCTAAAGAAAGTTTTTGACCGATAATAATGGCAGCTTCACTAGATTAACCAAAGACCTTCAAAATGAATACATACAAGAAGTCCTTCACCAGGTCTCATAAGACTGCAGAGATCGACACAAACGCGATCCCCCATTCCAGCCACTTGAATTTGTGTCACAGTGGCTTTGGTCAAGTTCAATACATTGCTTTCTTCTGTCCTTCGGTCGAAATATTCCTGAAAGATTTAAAACTGAAAGTAAGAGGTAGAGCCTCATTACTCAAGAAGCTTCAAATGGATGGCGAATTACCTTAAGCTCAAGAATAGGCTCAGCATCTTCTACTTTCAAAACTATGCCATCTAAACCATGTTCAAGTGCCTATAAAATTCAAAGGTTGCAACTGTAAGGAGAGTTAAAACTGAGACAATATTTAACCAAACCGACCTGTTACACCCCTACTCATATTTATATACCTCGAGAAATGTCTGAGCTTCGGATGCATTGTCAGAGATGGCAAATACAGTCTTTTGGCTGTTTTGGAATGCAGCAATTATATTTTCTGCAGGAATTACCTGAGTGAGCAATTGTGTACAAGGAAAGTTAACATTTTATACATTATTGAAATTGAAAATGGAACAAGTTTTTTTCCAGCAAATATAAATAACCACATTTCTTCAAGTAGAAAGTAAGTTGGTCTTGTCTTCCCTCAGAAAATTCGTAATAATAAACTATGCATAACAGTATGAAAAGAAATTCTTGACTTTGAGATAATCATTAATTTTTCAAAAGAATTTTTCACTATTCTCAAACATTCATGCAATTTATATCATATTAAATAGCATAATTCATTATCTAGACACAGAATAATCAATGGATGACAGGTGTGCCATTAGCTAGTCCTTAAAGGTGGCAAATGCTGGAGTGGGGAAGTGTCACATGTGGTCTACGGTGGACCGATACTTGAAAATCGCTCAAAACTTTGACGACGACCGACCTCCCCACCTTTAAGTAGAAGTCCAGGGTCCACCACATCCTTACGAGTGAGAAAATGACTTGATTAGTGTTGATTCAACAAAAACAAGAAAAACTAATATACGGAGTTTTGAGGCACTAATATTCATTTTCCTTGTTATTTGCCGAACCGGCACTGACTGGGTTGATGTCTCAGTTCTGAGGAAAGTAATATCAGAAACTTTAATTACGAAACGCGGCACATTATTAGAGTTTCAAATGACTTTCAAGCATTGGTCCACCGTATAGACTATATAAGACACTTCTTCATACTAAAAACGACTCTAAATGATTCTCACAGCCGTCTGAAACATACCTGCCAATCTAGTAAATTAACTACAATGTTTTCTGCTTGCTCATCCTCAGGTCTAAGTCGCTCTAGTTCCTCCGGTGTTGAAACGTCAAAAATTGTGGCAACTTTTTTATTTTGTGCATCCAAAATCTCTTTCTCACTAGCAAAAAGAGGGCAGATAACTGCAATGGCTGTACTCCATCATGGCCAAAATTCCAAATATCATTAAATATATTCTGTAATAAATTAATAATATCAAAAAATGGAAATCATTTAAAATTTACTTGTCTACTTTTATATTAATGAACTCAGCCAAAATTCAAAATCACCAACATAACTCAAGCTCCATTTTGCTCATCACTAAAAAACTAAATGTGCAAAACATTTTCTATTCACTTATTTCCAATCATGTATTAACAAATTAACCCAGGCATTTTTCTATCACCAAAATATATATCCTTTTGAATGCCATTCCAACACATTGGATTAAAGTTGTACACAAAGATTAAAATGAAAAACAAAAGGGCAATTCTAATAAAATTTGCTTCAATTTGTTTTTAAAATAAAATAAAATATTGCTATGGAGTAATAAAATTGTTATACACGACCAAGACTTTCAATTTCACAAACCATTTAAGAATTTGGTTAATTTCATAACCAAATTGTTCCATCCCTCCTAAAATTTTAAAGACTAAATAAATTAGTGATTCACTTTGTTATACTACATGTTTCCATGACAACTATCCAATGGGTGTGTGATGGAAACACAATAAGTGAAGTGGGCCTGGATGGTGGGCCTAAACCAAGAGTGTGGAAGGTTTACACTAGGAAAAGGACAAAAGGAATAAAGAATGACGTGGAGAAAAATGCATGAGAATGCTATATGTACTGTGGCAGAGGAATGTGGGAAAGGAGAGAAAATTCTGTTGTGATTTTGTGGGGTCACTTCTGGTGATTTTGGGGAAGCCTGCGTGCTTGGGACTGGTAGCCACTACCAGTTTGTTATTTTGTTATTTTGTCTTGCTTTCATTAGTCTGTAATTGTGAATCCAAACTATTGCAATTTCAGAATTCATCTTCTTTTCATATCCTTTTTCTGTTATTCTATTTGGCTGTGACATTCTAAACTCATCATTTGGTCCGACCTGCCGGATTCGAACCAGTGACCTACCGGATCAAAACTCTCACCATTACCGGAGATTTGTAGATGCCAAGGAAACCTAAGATGGGTGACCGACTTGATGCATTAGAAACTCAAATGGAAGCTGTGACAACCACACTGCAGGGTCTTGCTTCTCAGATGCAACAACACGCTCAACAGATGCATCAACAAAGTGCGATTCTGACGGAATTGAGCAAACAAATTGGGGCTAAGGGGGTGACTCCGGAGGGCGAAGGTTCGAGTGGTGATTCAGTTCAGAGTGAATCTCGTCTCGCCGGAAAAAAGGTGAAACTTCCATTGTTTGATGGTGATGACCCAGTAGGGTGGATAACACGAGCAGAGATTTATTTCGACGTTCAGAACACCGTTGATGACATGAGAGTGAAGTTAGCACGCTTGAGCATGGAAGGTTCAACCATCCATTGGTTCAACCTTTTGATGGAAACAGAGGATGCGTTATCATGGGAGAAGCTGAAACGTGCGCTGATTGCTCGTTACGGTGGAAGGCGGTTGGAGAACCCATTTGAAGAATTATCAACTCTCAGACAAAGAGGCAGCGTGGAGGATTTTGTTGAAGCTTTTGAGTTGTTGTCCTCTCAAGTTGGAAGGCTCCCAGAAGAACAGTATTTGGGGTATTTCATGAGTGGGTTGAAACCTCAGATCAGAAGAAGGGTTCGTACTCTGAATCCTAGTAGCAGAATGGAAATGATGAGAATCGCTAAAGATGTAGAAGAGGAATTGAAAGAGGAAGACGATGCTGGTGAGAAACGCCTGTTCAGGAAAAGTGGCTACGATCGTTTGGGCCAAAACGATTGGGCCGGGTCGCTGAAAGGACGAAGTGGGTCTTATTCTAAGGATCTGACCCGTCCTTCTAACCCAACTCAGAAAACGGGTTCGATTGGATCCAACGGTAATCCTGCTGCATCTAACGCATCAACGGCTCGAAAAGGGGATAATGACAATCGTTCTGGATCTTCTGAAATCTGGAAAGGAATACGAAACATGCGCAACGACGAGATCGCTGAGAGACGAGCAAAGGGTTTGTGTTTCAGGTGTGGTGGAAAGTATCACCCTACGTTGCATAAATGTCCTGAGCGAACGTTAAGGGTTCTGATATTGGGAGAAGGAGAAACGATGAATGATGAAGGCGAAATCGTGGCTTTAGAAGATGCGACTGAAGATAGTGAAGAGGAGGTGGAGGTGGAGTGTAATTCTATGGGGGTTCTCGGAAGTCTGGGTGAGCATCACACCATGAAGGTTGAGGGCAGAATTGGGAATGTTGATCTCCTAGTGTTGATTGATAGCGGCGCGAGTCACAATTTCATTTCACCAAAGATAACTACGGCGTTGGGACTTGTCATCACACCGGTCGCAGCAAGGAGCATTAAGTTGGGTGATGGACACAAGATCGTGACTCAAGGGATGTGTAAAGGAGTTAGAATGAGGATGGGGGAGATTGAGGTAGTCATTGATGCCCTGGTGTTGGAGTTAGGAGGTTTAGATATGGTGTTGGGTGTGTCCTGGCTCAGCACATTAGGAAAGGTGGTTATGGATTGGAAGGCACTTACAATGCAGTTTTCTGATGGAAATAAGTGGGTGAAGTTACAGGGTCAAGGCAGCAAGAACGTAAGACAGAGTTATTTGAACACGTTCCTGGAAGATACTCACAGCAAGATGGGAATGGATTGGTGGTGGTCACATTTCCAATCAATTGAAGCAGACAAAGTGGTGGCATCTGAAGGGCTGAATGCTATTCTGGAGGAATTTCATGAAGTGTTTCAAGATCAGATTCAGCTTCCTCCCGAAAGGACTCAAGTGCATCACATCAATTTGTTTCCAGAACAGGGTCCTATCAATGTAAGGCCTTACAAATATCCTCATCACCAAAAAGAGGAGATTGAAAGGCAAGTGGAAGAGCTGTTGAAAGCCGGCGTTATTAGACCAAGCATGAGTGCGTATTCCAGTCCTGTGATATTGGTCAAAAAGAAAGACAAGAGTTGGAGGATGTGTGTGGATTATAGGGCTCTGAACAAGGCTACCATTCCAGATAAGTACCCAATTCCTATAGTAGACGAATTACTGGATGAACTTAATGGAGCTAATTTGTTTTCAAAAATTGATTTAAAATCTGGATATCATCAAATTAGAGTGCAGGAGAGTGATATTCATAAGACAGCTTTTAGAACTCACAACGGTCATTATGAATATTTGGTTATGCCATTTGGGTTGATGAATGCCCCGGCTACTTTTCAAGCCACCATGAATGATCTTTTTAGACCATATTTACGAAAATTTGTGTTGGTATTCTTTGATGACATTTTGATATATAGCAGAGATATTGGGGAGCACCAGCAGCATTTGAAGTTAGTCTTATCAGTGTTGTTGGATAATTGTTTTGTGGCAAACCAGTCAAAATGTAAATTTGGTTGTGCACAGATTGATTATCTTGGCCACATTATTTCTGGAGAAGGGGTGGCTGTGGATCCTGAGAAGATAAAATGCATTCTAGAGTGGCCAGAACCAAAGAATGTGAAGGGGGTACGCGGTTTTTTAGGTCTCACAGGGTACTACAGGAAGTTCATCAAGGATTATGGCAAAGTGGCAAAACCTCTTACTGAATTGACAAAAAAGGATAACTTTTCTTGGAGTCAGGATGCTGTGAGAGCATTCAATGAAATGAAGAGAATCATGACATCTCCTCCGGTCTTGGTGCTTCCAAATTTTGACTTACCCTTTGAGGTGGAGTGTGATGCTGCTGGAAGAGGTATAGGTGCAGTTTTGATGCAGCAGAGGCAACCAGTTGCTTTCTTCAGTAAAGCACTTTCAGCTGGGAATTTGGCAAAGTCCGTATATGAGAAAGAACTGATGGCTCTAGTTTTATGCATTCAGCACTGGAGACACTATCTGTTAGGCAAAGAATTCACTGTGTACACAGATCATAAAAGTCTGAAGCATTTCCTGCAACAGAGAATCTCTTCTCCTGATCAGCAGTGTTGGCTGGCTAAACTGCTAGGATATCAATTTGAAGTAAAGTACAAACCAGGATTGGAAAACAAGGCTGCAGACTCGCTGTCCAGATGTTATGATGATATAGAAATGAATACTATCATTTCTTTTCCTGTGTGGGCTGATAAGAAAAAGTTGTTAGATGAGCTAGCTCATGATTCCTATGTTCAGAAGTTAATTGCAGAAGTGCAACAGACACCAGAACTGAGACCAGGATTTGAGGTGAAGCAAGGGATCTTATTGTATCGTGACAGGCTGGTGATATCACCTGAATCACCTTCAATTCCTTGGCTGCTAGAAGAGTTTCACAACACTCCTACTGGAGGACATTCTGGATTTTTGAGAACTTATAGGAGATTGGCTGACACTTTATATTGGGTGGGAATGCAGAAGCGTATCAGAGACTTTGTCAGAGCATGTGATGTGTGTCAGAGACAGAAGTACAATGCTACTACACCTGGGGGATTGTTGCAGCCCCTGCCAATTCCCAATGCTGTCTGGGAAGATTTATCATTAGACTTCATCACTGGGTTGCCCAAGTCTAAAGGATTTGAAGCTGTGCTAGTGGTAGTGGATAGACTATCTAAGTATAGCCATTTCATGTTGCTTAAGCATCCTTACACTGCAAAATCCATTGCTGAGCTGTTTGTTAGAGAAGTGGTCAGATTACATGGTGTTCCTAGCTCCATAATCAGTGACAGGGACCCTTTATTTGTAAGCCATTTTTGGATGGAGTTGTTCAAGCTGCAGGGAACTAAGTTAAAGATGAGTTCAGCCTACCATCCCGAAACAGACGGACAAACTGAGGTAATCAATAGATGTTTGGAGAGCTACCTAAGATGTTTTGCCTCTGATCATCCCAAAACTTGGTCCCATTGGATTCCTTGGGCTGAGTTTTGGTACAACACTACTTACCACAGCTCTATTGGCAAGACTCCGTTTGAAGTTGTCTACGGCAGAAACCTCCTACTATATTAAAATTCCTGTCCAATGAGACTAAAGTGGCCGCGGTGACAATAGAACTCAGTGAGAGAGATGAAGCTCTGAACCAACTTAAACTGCATCTGCTGAAAGCCCAGGAACAGATGGCAAGGTATGCTAATAAGAAGAGAAGAGATCTGTTTTTTGAAGTGGGGGAATGGGTTTTTCTAAAGTTAAGACCTCACAGACAACAATCAGTAGTGAAAAGAATTAATCAGAAGCTAGCTGCCAGGTTCTTTGGTCCTTTCCAAATTGAGCAGAAAATTGGAGAAGTAGCATATAGGCTGAAACTGCCAGCTGAGTCAAAAGTTCATCCTGTGTTTCATGTGTCTTTGCTAAAAAAGGCTGTGGGAGAATACCAGGTGCAAGGTGAATTACCTAGAGAGCTGGAGGTTAGTGATGCTGATGATGTGTATCCGGACAGAGTTTTGGCCTCCAGAATTACTGTGCAAGGAGGTACTGAAATCCATCAAAGCTTAATCAAGTGGAAGCACAAGTCTATGGATGATGTTACCTGGGAGGATAATGAGTTTTTGCGTGGGCAGTTCCCTGAATTTAGCCTTGAGGACAAGGCTGTTTCTAAGGAGGAGGAAGTTGATGGAAACACAATAAGTGAAGTGGGCCTGGATGGTGGGCCTAAACCAAGAGTGTGGAAGGTTTACACTAGGAAAAGGACAAAAGGAATAAAGAATGACGTGGAGAAAAATGCATGAGAATGCTATATGTACTGTGGCAGAGGAATGTGGGAAAGGAGAGAAAATTCTGTTGTGATTTTGTGGGGTCACTTCTGGTGATTTTGGGGAAGCCTGCGTGCTTGGGACTGGTAGCCACTACCAGTTTGTTATTTTGTTATTTTGTCTTGCTTTCATTAGTCTGTAATTGTGAATCCAAACTATTGCAATTTCAGAATTCATCTTCTTTTCATATCCTTTTTCTGTTATTCTATTTGGCTGTGACATTCTAAACTCATCAGTGTGAGTGTGGCTCAGTAAGTTAAGCAGTGCTCAGCTTATGAAGGAGGACCGGTGTTCAATCTTCGCATAACACACTCTTGGGGAGGAACGGATAATTTAAGCTGCTACCTAAGCACCCAAGCAGAGATTAGTTTCATAGTCGATCAAAAAGCTATAAATTTGTGGGAAAACTATGTGAAGCGACTGGAGTGCCAAAGGCCCTAATTAAATTGATTTCCTACCAAAAAAATGAAAAGGGTTAAAAGTTATTCTTAGAATTTGGGTTTAGCCTAACCCAACTTTACAAAACTGGCTTGAAAAGTGAGGGCTGTCCAAGCATTATAAACACTACACATACCATATCTCTAGGCAAAGTGGGACTAAATCCACCCCTTCACACCCAACACAATGAAGGTGTTGAAGGCTACAATGAAGGCAACTCAAATGTCGCAAATAAGGAGGCTATGGGGGACCACAATGAAGGCGGAATTTCCAACACACCCCCTTACGTTCGGAACCTATGAGCCTAAATTGTGGACGATGCGTGAAGCCCAACAAAAAGTCTATGGTAGGCTCTGATATCATTTTAGAATTTGGGTGGAGTCTAACTCAACCTTACAAAACCGGCTTGCATGGTGTAGGACTATCCACCCTACACACCCAACACAATGAAGGTGTTGGAAACTGCAATGAAGGCAACTATGTCGCAAATAAGGAGGATACGGGCGGACCACAATCAAGATGGAATTTCCAACACACACCCTCACGCTTGGGCCCAATGAGCCTGAAGCGTGTTGGACAATGCGGGAAGCCCAACAACAGATGTAGGATAGGCTATGATACCATTTTAGAATTTGGTTTCAGCCTAACTCAACTTTACAAAACCAACTTGTAAGGTGACGGCTGCGCAAGCTTTATAAACACTAAGCATGTCATATCTATAGGCAAAGGGAGACTAAATCTACCTTCACACCCAACATAGTGAAAGTGTTTGAGGCTACAATGAAGGCAACTCAAATTTCGCAATTAGGAGGCTAGGGGCGGACCGCAATGAAAGCAGAGTTTCCAACACTAACTAGAAATACATTGCCAACCAACCATTTGCAAACACAATGGATGAAATTTAAACATAAAATGGAAAGAAAAAAAAAACAACAAAAGGGTAATGCGATACTAAAACAATTTGATTTGAAATATAATGAAAAAGGTTAGAGAGAGAAAGTGTTAAGTAAAATACATGACCAATCATCGGCAAGATGAGGAAGGTGAGATGGGAAAATGAAAGTATTCCATCCTCTTTCAACAGCTGCAGTCATAACCTGCTTGTTATTTGTCCATATCCACACTTTCTTTGATTTTTTATTACCAGTATCCTCCAATGGTGTCCAAGAAGAAGAAGGCATAGATGAACAAGGGTTGTGGCGCAAACGTGTGTTGGAAGCAGAAGGTGGTGGGGTGAAATGTGCAAATCTAATTTGTGACAGCAAAGACATCTTATGTTGTTGGTCAGCGGTGTCTGTCTGCAGAATCAACACCAATCAACAACGTTAGTTCACATCCCTTTGTTTGAGACACATTTATGCGTTCAATTTCTTATTTCTTTACTAGTACAAATATCTTCTAACATTTGTTAAGAATTTAAAAGAATGTACCAAAAATAAAAAGAATTTAAAAGAATGAAATAATTATTAAATTTTATATTAAAAAAAGAGTAGTTTTTTAAAAAATTTGTGTTGGATTTTCTTTTAAGACTTCTTAACAAATGCCAAAGACATTTGTTAACATTTTCTTTTATTTATTTATTGGCTTAATTATAATTTTCATCTTCTATTTTTACCCATTCATAAAATTAGTCTCTCTATTTTAAATGATTTAGTTTTGGTTCCTCAATCAAGCTTTTTACCTACAAAATGGTGAAACTTAAGTTGAAATTGAAATTTTTAATGAGTTTTTTTTTCATTTCATCAGTGTTGATCACTCTATATTATCTTTTAAAATATGTTAGATCGTCATTTTAAGTACACAAAACATTCCTTCAAAAAAAAGTACACAAAACATAATGGAGAGATCAAAACTAAATGATTTTAAAATAGAAGACCAATTTCGTAAGTAATAAGGGATTTAAAATGTAATTAAACACTTTTTTTATATTTTTTTACAACTATTTATTGAATTATGTTAGCATTCAATTATTTATTAAAATATGTTAGCAACCAATAGAAAATAATGTCCTAAACTATCCCCAATGGCGAGTGTTAACTTTCATCAGACTAAGTACTCCCTTCGTTCATAAATATACATTATAGTTGACCACTTCACACATGTCAATGAACAATTTTGACCATTAATATGTTTAATTTTCTATAGTAAAAATTATAAAAAAAAAAAATTGATATTTTAAAAGTAATCATTGAGACAAATCTAACATCTTTTTTTTAACAATATCGAACATCTTATATACTAAAAATTGTCTTTATATGTTAGTACAAAAATATGATCAAAGTAGATTATGTGAATAGTATAAATGGACAAACTACAATATGTATCTAAGAAAAGTGGAGTACAAATCTCAAGGCCCCCATTGGGGATAGTACAAATCACATGGTTCTTTGTTAATTAACATATCGCCTATGCTACAAATCTCAAGCACTTCACCAACATGACGGTTTTTGGTTGATGAGTTGTGATATTGGCTATGATTATTATTTGTTGGCCACTCATATTGTCCTCACCACTACTTTATGATGTTTTGAAAGACAATATGTTGGCCAACAAGACACCTTCATGCTTATAGTCTTGAAGACAATGTGATTGACCAGTATGAGATTTTGTGTACTCTGAGATTGACATCAATTGAAGCATTCATCTATCGTGATGTGATCAATGTCTGTCTGTGCAAATGTTGAGGTCAGTCTTTGCCCATGACTTCAGGAGTGTGAATGTAGAGTTAGATACCCATCATCTTATATTTCCGGAGGGGGAATATTAGTTCGATCTAGGGTTGTTCTTTTTTATTTGTCTTTGTAGGTATCAACAATAATCTTGCAATCGTTTTGGATAAAATGATAATGAAAACTCACGTAGTTTGTATACAAAATTTTCTTTGAATATTGTATAGGTGTTAGATTCTATATAATCCGCCATTATTTACAAACTCTATTTGAACAAGTTCATATTTGTTTGTTTTGTTTATAAGCCTTTTGATTTTGAGAATACTGAATTGAAGAGTCTATTGAAATTTCTGGATTTTTAGGTTGAAGATGAATCAATATTGAATTGAAGTGATGAAAATGGATGAACATTGAGTTGAAGTCACGAAGAATACAAATTAAATTAATTAAAATAAGGTTGTTATGATTTTGGTCTGATTGGGCGAACTTCAATTTTGGCCCCTAATTATTTATTGACTATTACTTTTCCCACCTTATGCTTTTCTCACGCACCCTATTTTTTTCTTAAAATACCCCTCGAATATTAAAATCCGAAACCCACTTCGAATTTTAAAATCCGAAAACATTCAGTTTGCACAGCACTGCAACAACATTGCATGTCTGTGTATTCAACAATTTTTTGCAATATATAAGATAATGCAAAGGACAATAAGGTTATATTTATACCACAAAATCATTATATATATATATATATATATATATATATATATATATATATATATATATATATACCAAAAAAGTTGAATTTATATCATTACACATTTCACCTAATGATATATTACTCTGTCCCAAAATATAAGCAAAAATGAGTCAACATAAGTTGATGTATTTGGTACAAATTTTGAACCAAATACATTAACTTTTGTTGACCAATTTTTGCTTATATTTTGGGACGGAGGGAGTACATTTCAACTAATGATATACATTTAATCTAATCCGCCCCTAGATCTATGCTACAATCATCAAGATTAAAGCTTTCATCCTTTTCAATCTTCACACCATCTTCAACTTTCTTCTCAGCAACAACATTCTCTTCAGGATCAAGATACAATGTACAAATCTTCGTCATCTCCTACTACCTCCTAACCCGCCGCCCAACATATTGCATTATACTCAACCATCCGATGGACATATCTATCAGGCCATTCTTTTGCATCATCTCGATGATGTCGTCTCCATAGCGCGGAAGTGGGAGGAATTGGACAACCATTCTTCAAATATATCATCATGAAATGATTGTCATTCACATGTGCCAGACACATCAATCAGTCTCTATGTGACAATTCACCGCATAGAGGGAAAAAGGTTTCCGATCGCCCTTTCTCAATGGACAATAGAACAACCACGTGTTTGTATCGCTGTGCAATGAGAAAGCCCATATCCGACATGATCATCCATTTATCCGGTGGTGTAGGACCAATACCAGAAAAGTTTAAAGCGCCTAAGACCGCATTATATCTCCTATCCACCCCAATCAACCATCAATAACGCTCATTTTTGTCAGTTGGTAACAGATCATCTGGTGATCATCAACAGTTAAGTTACGTAGGCCCACAACTACACGAAACCCACAATGACCATCACTGACTACATCCACCACCTTTTCAATAAATTCATGCATGAAAGGTGGGATTTAGTCTTTGTGTGGTATGTTGACTTTAACCGGAATTGACTTAGGAATTGGCTTAAGAGGATTAGGAGACATGTTGTTTTTCCTTACACTTTTTTTACTTGTCCATGTTGAATATGTCTGTGAAGCCTGTGTATGTGGATCCTAGGAGTCAACATGCTCCCATAGTGAAGGTGATCGCTTTGTCGACCGAATGATATGTTTATCTTTCTTTTGAGCTCCTTTAATGGTGACCTTTTTTGGCGGTGGACGTATAAAGATTGTTTCCGGCAAAACAAATTGTCGAAATTGTTCTTTGATACGAACCTTCATGTTGTAATCAGCCTCGTTGAACCGGAACTACAATGTGTAAAAAAACTGTTAGGTGGAATGTTGTAGAAAACTGGGAAAAAAAACTGCATTTTGTTCTGTGTCTGTGAGGTTTCGGATTATACAATCTGAAAATGAAAGACACAATTCATATTATATAATCCAAAAACCATCAAGCATCATAGATCATGCATCTCAAGCACGTCTGCATGGGGCCTTAAATGCAAACTTTTCTGAATATATAATCCGAAATTCATGTAAATGTAATTCACATTATATAATCCGAAACATAATAGTACATAACAGAATGTAAAAAAACTGGGCAGAAATAAACACAGTTTTAATGAAAAAGTACATGTAGCAAATCCCATTCTGGTAACAGAGAGATGTCTTCCTTTCTAGCCTTAGGATCACCTTCATACTCGAACCTCAACCTCTTCCAGTGAGTGTGGATTTCATCCAAACAGATGGGGGTGTTTTTCTTGATCTTCAGTGCAATCGTACACGCGCACGACAACCCGTAAGTGATGAAAATTAAACAACCACACTTAGATTTGTCTGTACCAACCGCAATTGCTTGATCATCCTCGTTTGCAAGATAATGCAAAGTGTTCCTTGATATGTTTCTAATCAACCTAGACCATAACAACTTTCCTTTGAACCTATGTTCAAGCATGATCATGGAGATCTGAAAGGATGCGTGTATCTGAGTATGTTGTGACTCTAGCATGTTGTGAACAGAGTTCCAGTTTGTACTTAAATCACTCATACTACTAGTCAGGTACTTTTTCAACCAGCTGTGTGCAAATTTAGCTCTGATTGTTGTACTATTCCCCAAATGCATGACTTTATTGACCAAAAACTAACCTTCTCCTTCACCAGACCCAAAATTGTATTTTCAACATATTCCAAAAACTTGGGAAACTTGTCGCATACAACTTTGCACCGGTTGCAATTATCAATATATGTTTGCTCTGTATTAGAATTCACAATTTCCTCCCATGCAAGCATCACCGTCTTCACCACTTCACTTGACTTGATCTCTTTCCCATCCTTGACCTTTAAGATCCTTAACTTTGCAATTCGTCCTACACTTTGCTCTAACATTTCTTTCAATGTGATACTCACACAACAAAGCAGTAGCCTCTATGAAAACAATATCCACATCATTCATCAAAGTATGGTCCCGATCAGTGACAACTACTTTGGGTGAAATATCTTTGGAATGCAACAGATCACGACACTTCTCAAGCCCAAGTAATGTTATCTTCCTTCTCAGACATCATATAAGCAAATGCAATATAGAACGTGTATTCGGTAGCAGTGACACCAATAAACTCAAGCAACAGAAGACGATATTTGTTGAGTGGAATCCAACACAAGCACCGTAGAGAACGTGTTAAACAACTTGATACCATTTGGATGCGCCCATAAAATATCACTGACATCATCGGATTCAGGATACTTCTTACAATGATACACATACTAATTCTCAACCAATGATTTCAAGAGATGTTGCATGTCTATTCTCGTACCCCAAATGGATTGCATATACCTGTGACAAGCATTATAAATATGTTTGATAGTAGTTGAAGTTCTACTATTCCTTTTCCTTAAAGTTGTAAGAATTTGCCTCGGAGGAACATTTGAGATTGTCAACTCTCGAATGTATAGACTTTCATTTGGGTTGAGACTTTCGGCGGTTTTATGACCTTTCAACACATCTGGCATCTCATGATTGTGTCTACCGTCGCCAACTTTGAGGCTCCAATCACCAGGAATCAACAAATAACCTCTCAACAGAAACAGACACTCTCATTTAATCGAACCATATATTTTGCGTCTTGTCAATTTCTTGTACTCGGTATATGAACCCCCTCTTTCACATATCACAGTAACAAATGCATTTCTCCCATTGCCACCTTTATTTGATTTACCGATTACGGTTGAAAATCCTACCTTCCTTGCTTCCTCTCGAACCCACTCCAACAAATCGTTTCGTGTAGCAAACTTTTGTTTGGTGGTAAAATGTTCTCGATGATCAATAGAAACAACATCTGGACGTACAACAACCGGAAGAGCATCCTCTACTTTCGCATCGCTAAAAGGAATGTCAACTTTCGTTGGAGGATCCTCGACTTTGGCATTTCCGGAATCATCTATAACTTCAAGTGCAACAACCGTCAACAAATAGGTGGTTCAATTTCAGGTGGCAATTTATTGGAGTCATCAACGGGAACATCCATTACTGAAACAATGCGAAAACATGGTCAAAAAATGCAAACAATTTCTGTACTGGTGCTGTTCGGATTATACAATTCGAAACAGATTGTTGGTTTTCAGATTTTATATTCTGAAACGTTCCAGTACAAATTCATTGACGCAATCAAAAGGAAAGCTCCTAGAAATCGAATAAGGGAGGGTTTATATAAACATTGCCTTTGCATTCAGACGAAAATGATGTTGTAAGCGCCCCTTGATGACCAAATTGCTACTCCAAATCACGTTTTTGCCCAAAATGGTGTGTTTTTGGAGGCGTAGGGAGTGTTTGGTGATAAACGTGGTGAAGTTCTGCTAGGTTCTGGATGAACCTTATATATTCAAACATTTCAAATTATAGAATCTGAAACATTCCGATATTTTTCCCGCTTTTTAAAAAGTGGATATTTCAGATTATACATTCGAAAATATATAAATAAATTTCGGATTGTACAATCCGAAAGTTGTTTCACCCTATTTTGGTCCAGGATGGCTTTCAGTCATGCTGACCTTCAGTTGTTTGACACTTTTTGAATTTTAGAATCCAAACTTGATTCGGATTCTAAAATCCAAACAAAGGGTATTTTCGTAAAAATTGTAGGGCGCACGAGAATGACATAGGGTGGAAAAGTAAAAGCCTTATTTATTTATTTATTTTATTTCAGTCCATCAGCATTCGATCATGTAGCAAGATTTTGAGCCCCTAATACAGGTTTTGTCTTGTCTTCAAGAGGTTTTTGGCAAATGTGGGGGGTGGGCAAAGTTGTTTCCAAAAGAAACTAAGATAGCTAAATCACGGCCCAGACATAACATTGGAATTTAATATGGGGAGAAAATGCTTCCTATTATTAAAGCGATATCCCAAACGAACACATAATATCATTCTATATCTATACCAAAATGTCTCTACAGCACCTGTAAATTCAATTTTTCCACAGTAAACATCAATGCTGTTAAAGACTGGCCTATGGGACACTAATGAAAATGTAAAGAACAAAATTTAATCCAGGAGAAAGCTGAAGCACGCAAGTTGTACCATAAAGAAATGAAGAAAAAACCCTGCGCTACACATTGGAATTGTTTTACTTCCATATTTTGGATTCGAGATGATGGTAATGTCGAATTTGCAGCACCAAGTCATGAGAAGATTGTTTGCAGAAGCACTTCCTCAACCTTTTTGAATTCAAAACAGTCTATACTTGCACCAAGCATCATGAAGCTTCACTAGAATCTTCTGAATCTGAAGTATCAGCCATCTTCTCAAGCGAATCTAGGTTGCCAGCTTCAGATGTTGTGTGTATTCTGAGTTGCTCAGCATCATCACTGAGGAAACAGAAAACAAAGAAACATTTCTATCTGAGCAAGCTATTTTATTATTCTGACAATAGAGACAAAAAGTTCACATGGATTTCTAGCATGCTGTTCATTCGTAGCATCTTGTGTCTATCTTTAATGAGAGCTATACTTATGTGAGAATGCTGATAGAGATATGAAGTTATTTAAGAAACATCAATTCGAGGAAATAATAGTTAGAATTAGAAGTAAAATGTAAAGCATTGATTTTTCTCACTTTTTTTTTCCAATCAATCTAACTAGTATGAATATAAAAACCATAGAAACCAAGAATATAGAGCATACTCTGTAACCCCGAAAATTTCCTTGACGACTAAGGAGCTATCTTTTGAACAGAACTCTGGCAGCTGGAATCAGAATAACAGGAGAAATTTTAATCAAGTCACACATTAACACATAACAGACACAAAAACAAGAATGGACATTAGCCTTTTGCCCAAAAAAGTATAAAAAACAATCAGAAAATTTCAGAGCAGAAAGCAATTCAATGCTAAAGGTTAATACATATAACAAAGAGTTAACAAAAAGGTTTCTTTATAGAACCAGAAAATAGAATCACTCCTTTCCAAAAAGAACAAAATGTGACTTTTTTATCATCTCAAAATTAACATTGCAACAACCATAACCTTTACCCTATAATAGGCATGAGCTATATTGACCAAAAGACATCATGATGTCCTATTATGAATCATGTCAAATGACATCATTTAAATTGAAATCTTTCTTGGTGGTTTGACCTATGTTTTTGTGGTCTATCCCTATCACTAACAATTGAATATTTCTATTTCGAAAAAACAAAACCAATTGAATTATTTCTTTTATATCTTATCTACCCTCTTAATTGTTGCCTCTACAGATCTCCGCACATGCCATCTTAGAATTTGGATTGAGCCTAATTCAACCTACAAAATCAGCTTTTACGGTGAGGACTGCCCATGCTTTATAAGCACTACTTAAGCCATATATATATATATATATATATAGGCAATGTGGGGCAATATCCACCCCCCTCACAACCAACACAATGAAGGTGATAGAGGATGCAATAAAGGCAACCCAAATGCCGCCATTAAGCGACTAAGGGCGGACCGCAATTAAGACGGAATTTCCAACATGTCCAAACCACCAAAGATGGGATACTCTACTTTCTTTTCCATAATAAGTGTTATCCCAACTCTGTCTCAGTTGTGTGGTACTTTTGTATCACAAATCACACTGAAGCATTATTATGTTTCATCCACCTTACGTGAACCCTATGATTTACATCTCTCCCAATTTCCTCGTAATTTTGTATGATGGATTCAATACCTGAGCCATAGGACTTGTGGTTTGATATATTATCAAGATTTTCACATTCCCATAAAATAATTTCTGAACAAATCCAGAAACTACAATTAAGGTTACAATATCAAATGGTTCCAGAGGCACTTAACGGCTCTGAGCACTACACATAATTACAGATGTCTATCTTACATACAGAAAGAAAGACAAACGGAATTGTGTCAAATGAACTGTTTAGGGTTATTTACCTCAGATAGATAGAAGACCTTTCCAAAAAGGGCCTGAACAGCTAGTTTTCTCTTGAAACCCTTTTCAGTATAACCTGATTTATTCATTACAATAGGCCCTAAAAATCATTGAAAAAAAAAATTGAAGTCAGAGAGTAGAAATAATAATGTCCAAACTTTGTCATTTAACAGAATATTAGCAGGAAAAATGATTTCTGTTGATATATAAATAAATAGTAAATAATTATATTTACGTTGTAAATATATTTTAGCCTACTCTCTAAGTTACTTAGGATAGAATATTATGTTGAATGTTCATTCTGTAAATATATCATAGCTTAGTCTCTAAGCTACTTTACTCCTATATAATAAATCTTCCGTTGTGCTATTCAGACACACAGTTTTCATATGTCTCTCTTTTCTCTTTTATTCAACATGGTATCAGAGCCTCTTCAAGATCCATTGGGCCACCTGCTATCGGGCCACCCACCATTTATGTCCACGAACCAAGCCCAATAGTGCTGGTCGTGAGGGGGTGTGTCAAGAGTCCCACATCGGATAAGAGATGGCTGGACAATGTGTTTATAAGTGGGGGCAATCCTTACCTTACAAGCTGGTTTTGTGGGGTTGTGTTAGGCCCAACCACGACTTCAAGGCGCCCTTCACATCCTTTGATTGCTCTTTCTGACACTATTCGGACCACTGATTCTCCTAAGGTTTCTATACCAACTTATGAAAGATTCCCCTCTTACTATACATGCTCAGTTGGGTCACCCAAGTCTCCTCAAACTTTAAAGGTTGGTCCCTAGTCTTTCCAAATTATCCGAGTTGCATTGTGAGTCGTGTCAGTTAGGGAAACACACTCGTAGTTATTTTCCCGATCGAGTCAATAAACGGGAAATCGTCCCATTTTGCTTTAGTTCATTCTGATGTTTGGGGCCCTTCCCGTCATATCTCCACTCGAGTTCAAATATTTTGTCACTTTTATAGATGACTTTTCTCGTTGCACATGGATATTTTTAATGAAAAATAGATCTGAATTATTCTCTATTTTTGAACAATTTTATCATGAAGTTAAAACTCAATTTGGAGTGTCTATTCGGTCTTTACGTAGTGATAATGCCAAAGAATATTTGTCTCACCAATTTCAAAATTTTATGTCCTCCAATGGTATTCTTCATCAAACTTCATGTGCCCACACACCTCAACAAAATGGGGTGGCCGAACGGAAAAATCGTCATCTCATTGAAACCACTAGAACTCTTTTACTTCATAGTAATGTTCCGTTTCGTTTTTGGGGGGATGTTGTTCTAACGACATGCTATCTTATAAATCGCATGCCTTCCTCGGTCTTAGGTAATCAAGTCCCACACTCCGTTCTTTTTCCTAATACCCTTTTACACTCGCTTCCACCCCGTGTGTTTGGGTCCACATGTTTTGTTCACGATCTTTCTCCTGGTCTTGAAAAACTCTCGGCCCGATCACTCGAATGTTTTTCTTGGTTATCATCGGTCTCAAAAAGGTTATCGTTGCTACTCTCCTACTCTTCGATGGTACCTCATTTCCGCTGATGTTACATTTTTTGAGTCTGTTACATTTTTTGGGTCAACCAATGTACCTCTTGACCCTCTTCATGCTGATATGTCAACCTCGTCTGATATTGTCCCTCTTCAACCTATTGTGTCTGTCCCGCCTGAGTCCACTATTTTTGTTCCTTCTCCCGCGGCCCCTCCTACAACCATTCTTGGAGACCCTCTCGTGGAGCCTCCCACTCCACGGCCTCTTCAAAATTACCACCGTTGTCAACCACCATCTGTTGTGCATGTTCCGACACTTGTTTCAGATACCGAGGTCATTCCAGACTCTCCTTCGTCGCCACCGCCTTTACCGGATCCGACCACAGATGTTCCTATTGCTATTCGTAGTCAAGCTGATCATTTTGTTTTTTATCGTCACTCATTCGAAGGGTGCATTTATCTTATTGTTTATGTAGATGATATTGTCATAACTGATAGTGATCAACAAGGAATACTCCAGTTAAAACAACATCTTTCTAATGAGTTTCAGACTTAGGACCTTGGTAAACTCCGTTACTTTTTGGGTATTGAGGTAGCCCAATCCAAGGATGGTATTGTAATTTCACAAAGGAAATATGCTATGGATATTCTTGAAGAAACAGGTCTATTGAATGCCAAGCCAGTTGATACTCCTATGGATCCAAATGTCAAACTTCTACCTAATCAGGGGGAGCCTCTATCAGATTCAGGAAGATATAGGAGATTGGTTGGAAAATTGAATTATCTCACAATCACTCATCCAGACATTTCCTTTGCGGTTAGTGTGGTAAGCCAATTCTTAAATTCTCCTTGCCAAGACCACATGAATGCTTTAATTCGAATTCTTAAATACATCAAAGGTGCTCCGGGAAAAGGTCTCATTTATGAGGATAAAGAACATACTCAGATAGTTGATTACTCAGATGCTGACTGGGCAGGTTCACCCATTAATAGACGATCCACTTCCGGGTATTGTGTACTTGTTGGAGGAAACCTAATATCCTGGAAGAGCAAGAAACAAAATGTAGTTGCAAGATCAAGTGCTGAGGCAGAATATAGGGCCATGACACTAGTAACATGTGAACTCATTTGGTTGAAGCAGTTACTTAAAGAACTTCAATTCGAAGAAGCGCGACCAATGACGCTTATATGTAATAATCAAGCCGCGTTGCATATCACCTCAAATCCAATGTTCCATGCAAGGACCAAACATATTGAGATAGACTGTCACTTCGTCAGAGAGAAGATTGAATCAGGGGACATCGTCACACAAGCTTTGTCAATTCAAATGATCAGTTGGCAGATGTTTTTACAAAATCTCTGCGAGGTCCTAGAATAAGTTATATATGTGGCAAGCTTGGCGCATTTGAGTTATATGCTTCAAGGGATAGTAAATACGTTGTAAATATATTTTAGCTTACTCTCTAAGTTACTTAGGATAGAATATTATGTTGAATATTCATTCTGTAAATATATCATAGCTTAGTCTCTAAGCTACTTTACTCCTATATAATAAATCTTCCGTTGTGCTATTCAACACACGGTTTTCATCATGTCTCTATTTTCTCTCTTATTCAACAATTTCATGGCCTGAATGATTAAAAGAAATAACGGGAAGTGGGACAAGTTAGTTCTCTCATGATCAGTGATTCTGTATCCGTCTTTCCTGACCTACAACTTGATATTTTTACATGCGTGTTAGCTTCAAAACAGCTTTATATAATGGCAAACCAGAGTATACAACTCCGAGAATGCTGCCGATTGAGAAACATCATTGTTCATGCTTATTTGCAATTTTACACATTATCAACAGCACACCATATTGGTAGAATGGCATGTCACAACCTCCGGCTACTATGAGAACCAGCTATTGTTGCATTTCACAGTTGTGGGAGTTTGGCCAGACCAGACTGATGTTACTAACAAATTCTACTAAAAATCCCTTTTTCCTAATCAAGATACTTAGAATGGTATTTTTCATTGAATTTCCTGCATTTTAAAACCATTTGATTTGAGCCATTAGGGTTTGGCTAGTGGCGGCGAATCGTTTGAGTAATTTGTAGAGGCATAGATTTGAAGCTATATGTCACAATTCTATCAAAAAACAAGACCATTCGAATTTGACATCATGGACCAAGATTCTAAACCTTTGTAGATATAAGGAGCAAGCCAGAGAAAAATAATCATGTTCACTAATCACTACAGTTCATCAGAATACTTTTCTATATAACTTTGGCCAAAATAAACTACCATGCACAAGGATTACTCAGACATAAATTGTGTACAATATTAAAAAGACATTACCTTTGTCTCGCACAATTCTTCGTGAAATTTCATTTAGAATATCAGCAACCTGTGAGTCACTTAACATAGAAGCTCTCCTTAGCTGAATTAAATCAGCTACAATATCAGGGTTGAATGGTTTCTCATTCAGAGCAAATCGGATATATTTGCGCAAAATTTCTTCCAAACCAAAACCTGTCTGGATACGAATATGCAGTTGTTACTTAAAATCAGATGGCAATATATGCATAGCAAGACAATAGTATGGGAAGCAAGCAAACGGAAACAAAATTTTCCATGAGATTTTACCAAGCCCACAACAAGAAAGCTAAGAACTATTTTTTGATCTATACAGATGGCATGATACTTGTTTTACAAATATGCCTAAGACACACATTATCAACAAAAACGAAGAATGGATTCCAGGCAGATGATACGGCATAACATTGGATCAGTCAACCTTACAGATTAGTATGTGAAAGTAAACAGTGTTTATAGTCTTTCAGTGGAATCATTGCACACATTATCAACAATAACGAAGAATGGATTCCAGGCAGATGATACAGCATAACATTGGACCAGTCAACTTTACAGACTAGTATGTGAAATGAACCCCCCCACCCCCCAAGCCCTCCCCCCCCATTGTCCTCTATTTCTTCCACCTGCTGCTTCTTTTTTTCCAAAACCCTCCCCTCCAAACTCACAGACAAAGCCTAAAGTTATTGGACAATATTTCAAAAAGTAATTCCATAACCTCTAAGACAAAATAAGGGGCAATACATTATTCAACAACATATAATGACCTCATGCCATATTCAAGGTTTTTTTAAAAAAAAAGGGTCCGCAATATATACCAGCAATATTAACAGTTTTTTATGCCCATGTAACTACAATTTTTCAGAATATCAAGGATTTCAAAACAAATAGTTCTAAACTATGGTCTACAACCACAATTGTTGGCGAAATATAAATTTTTAGAGGTCTTCGCAACGGCATCACAACTTCAATTGTAGACACATTTTTCCAAAATATTGGGGTTTGAAGCGTAAAAGCTACCTTATTCTCATACGATTTTAGGGTTTTGGTACATTTGCTTCCTAAAACATACGCAACAATGATATAAAACACTGGCCATAGTGTTTAAACAAAATAATTGCCATATTATACACCTCACCTTTTTTTCAATAGCCATGAGATCATCAACCTTAACTTCATCTCTTCCTCTTTGCAACAAATCATCCACCGACTTACACAACATTGCATTTTTACCAACCTGCAACAAAGAAACAAACAAAACATTACACATTCCTTTAAGCACAATCTACGAAGCACTAGCACAGACACCAGACACACACAAACACAGCAACACCTATAGTAATTAGTAAAATGACAGAATTGAATGTAATCACGTGTCAGTGTCACGTCAGTCTGACATCGGAAATGTCTTCCATTAGAAATGTCAGTACTACAAATATCAAAATCAACAAAAACAATTCCAATAAGAACAAGAAACGAACCAATTTTTGGCGCTGCGCTTTTGGAGAACTAAACTTCTTAACAGTTTTAACAAACGCAATAACGAACGTAAGACCTAAATAACCAAGAGGAACAGCGAGAATCCACGGCAAAGAAGTGGGACCCACTCTGGGACCAGGAATTGCCTGTGTAACTGAACCGGTGAATTCAACAAGGTCAAGAGCTTTTTCTTGAATCCATGGAAGTTCTTCTTCAACTTCAATTTCTTCGTTTTGTTTGGATTGATTATTAGGGTTAGTGTTATTGGAAGAGGATTTTGATGAAGCAACGGTTGAGAATGAAGATGAAGATAAGAAGAAGAGTGGTTTTTTTGAGTGGAGTTTAGGGAAAAACAACGGTTGAGATTGGAAGGGGATGAGAGAGTGATTTTTGGTTGGGAGAGGGAGAAAGTGTAAAGTGAGAGAAGAAGAAGTGAAAGCCATTGAAGGGAAATGAAATGAAGAATGAATGTGAAGGTTCGAAGGTTAATCCTCTTCTCTCCTTCTTCTTCGGTTTATGCGATGTAATGTAACTGCAGCCAGGGTTTATATATATTTTTTTTTCACTTTTGTAATATTTTCTTCTTTTATTTTTCAATAAAAAATTGTAGGGTTATGTCTCATATCAAAGTCTAAAGATAGACCTGTAATTTTTAGTTTTTTTTTTTAAAGAACTCATAATTTTTTAGTTAAATAGTGTGTTTTCTTGTAAAAAATAAGTTTCATCAAATAAAATTGTTATAAACACTCTATTTCTAACACTTACCTAAAATAGTTGTCATTGTCGATACCGTATGTCCAATAAAAAACTCAAAGCCTAACACACAAACCGAGGTAGCAAAAAAATTGTTAAAAAAAGTAGATGTGATAGTATATTTACACGGTGGTTGACAACTTTGGTTGTCAAAATATCATAACTCTAAAAAATTCTAGGAAAGGTCAGAAATGAAGTATCTGCAATTAAAGTTAGAGAAGCAAAACTAGACATGATCTAAAAAATCGTGACATTGCTAGGAACTAAATGTTGACTCGCACTCTGCGCGGGTGGTTTTTGAAATTGACGACCATGTTAATTTGCTTCATAAAATTGGTAACATTTTAAAAAACAATTTCAAACCAAAAATCTTTATTTGTATTAGTCTTTTGTATTTGTCAATTTAGACTCCAAAATATTTGATAGAATGGTGTGATGGAGTATTTTCAGAATCAATTGTCATTTGAAAATTCATAATTTCAAAGGTTTTGTTGATATTCTACTACAATTTCTGAACTATATTGGTGATTTTGTCATATTCAACTACAAATAATAAACTAAATATAATTAGTTTTTTTGCTCATTTTTCTTCACCAATGGTTTATCTCATCAAATTTTTCACTGGTAAAGTTTTTAATGACCGAGATATTTGTTCACTTGGATTTTGTCTAGTCCTCCAAGGTGTGTTCTTAAAACATATATATTTTGCAATTAAAAAAAAATTCCTTTTTCTTTTTTGTATTTTAATAATATATTTTCTCGAGGTACTATAGATGATTGTAAGGGGTTGCGGTGTCGATCAAATTAGGTTGCTTTCTTCTCTTGTGATGTGTCCAAGAAGATCTTTAATCATATGGACAAAAGAATAATAGGTGTCATAACCCACATCCATTATAAATACCTTTTCTATCCATAACCGTCTTCCAAATCTAAAATTTGGTTTCAAGGACTGTTTTTTTTTCTTTTTAAATGTTTTATTCGACATTTTCTCTATTTTAATAAACTTTAATGGCAACTTCATTGTTTAACCTTGAAATTTTAGGCCGCGACACTAGGCTTTGAAAACACTTCCTGAATCATGCTCCCAGAGGAATCACCAACTATCTTCCAGTGAGATTGATAAAGAATAGCTTGAAAGCCATCACTAGCTGGAGCTTTGAAGGCATTCATGCTGCAAACAACCTCATAAATTTCCTCACATGTCACACTTCTACACCCAACATATGGTCTCTGCATTCAAGGGAAGGAAGCTATTACTAAGATAAAAAGGAATAATTTGATCATCCTCATGGAAAAGATTCTTATAATAATACTCAGTAATCATAGACTCAATCTCCCTTTGATCACTAATCCACACACAATTGTTATCCTGCAAGAGATCATATGTATTCTTCTTCCTACACAGTATGACCACCCCATGAAAATAACAAGTGTTCCTATTGCTTTGACTAAGCCATTTCGACCTTGATTTATGAAACCATAGACCACCCCATGAAAATCGAACTTGAGACTTTATGAGGGGTAAAATTCTAAGTCAACACCATCATACCAACCCAAGTGAGATCACAATAACTCTTCTTGATAATGTTGCTTTTCCTCTAACCAAGAACTAGTAGTATGGGCAAATCTCTTGTCAACCTCTTCCATTTACATTCTTTTTTGTTTTTCTTTCTCCTCAATATAATATATTGCAAGCTAGTTGAATAACAAATTATACGCCTTGAAAAAAAAAAAACACATATTGGGGACCATATTGTAAAATAATCACAATGAACATGTTATTCCTACCAATGTATTGTTCAATGTAAGCTTATATACTGCACATGTTTCATTGTATACTTTGAATTGGTTTTGCTACTCTTTAGCATAACATGCTTGAGATAGCTCGACCATGTCCATAAGTTGTTCTAGTCCTTTCTTTAAGGGAATGTTTCTAGCTTATACAAATAGTTTTTGATTTTTTTTTTTTATTCGCCAAACATTTTAATCCATTCCCTTGTGTGGTCTAACATTAAACGTCGTCTAATGTACAACTCACATGATCTTGAGTCTATGTTCTATAGACCAATCAAATAGTAATTAGCCAAGTCCTATTACAATATGCAACCAATGATCATATGTATAGAGCTAGATTTACAAAGATATATTACTAAATATATTGTTACAAACAGACCTGTACATCAACAATAATGAAATCTTATCCCATTAAAGGGGGTCGTATTACGAACAAACCTATGTTACGATGAAATCACCACGGCATTGATCCATAAGCGAGCATTATCATTTCATGGAAATTGGAAATTTCCGCCAGCACCTCGTCCAGTACCACCCTCGGGTGGGCTAATGGCAATCCAAAGCAAAGAAAGTGTAATTGCAATGAGACCTGACCACACATATACAATGGTGGGTGTCTTCCCTCTCCTTCCCATCAATCCTTTTGCAAATGGATACAAATGTGCAAGAACCCAAAAACTAAAGAATGCTCCTCCTATAAACTTACTCCATTGTGGAACAGCACTATAAACTGTTCTAGAAAATGCAACCGCAATGGCAATCACATTTACCATAGCAATGACAATTGGAGGAATCATTAGAGAGCTCCATTTGACAATATACAAATCTGCAAATATATCATCATCATCCTCTCCTCCAGATTTAGATGTCAAAGTAAAAGAAATCTCAATGCCTGCCATAACTTTTAGTAGTCCTTGTATCACAGCAGCCAAATGAGCACTAGTGCCAGAAATGAGCCAAAATTGTTCGTTTCTCCACCATTGCTCCAACTCTACGCCTGACCACTTGACCTCGAGAATTGCAAGCGCCACCAAGCACACGGTCATGGTGAGCAAGTAGATTAAAAAAGCAACACTGAGGGTTTGCACAATAAAATATCCAGAGAACAATGAGAGTGCTGGGAGGAAGCAATACACAATGAGGAAGATGGAGGTGAAGGGGTAGATTCCAACATTGAGGTATGCAAGACGTTGCAAAAGTTTGAGGCGTTTACTGCCGAAGAATGCATTGTTCTTGGAGAAGAAGATTTCGACAGAACCGGTGGCCCATCTTAGCACCTGGTGTAGTCGATCAGTAAGGTTAATTGGTGCTGATCCGCGAAATGCATCTCGCTTGGTCACACAATATACAGAACGCCATCCACGGTTGTGCATGCGGTAACCTGTAACAACATCCTCTGTCACTGATCCATAAATCCATCCCACTCTGTCTCCCCATTCTGTCTTGTCTTCGTACCTACATGTAATATGATGTATCTTTAATAAGATCTAATAAAATTATGTAAATTTAGATAATTAATAAAATAGTAATGTAAAGTTAGCAAGAAATTTATATTGCTTTATTTAAATGCATTACGTATATGTTCTATTTTGTTTAAACGTGGGCGTGTTGGGCTAGACATACGCACCAACAAGAAATCACAGAGACAGCTTCAGCTACAGTACTAGCTTCGAGTGGGTCGCGAGGAGGCGTCAGTAAACCTGGTTCGCGTCCATACTTGATGGCATGATGATCGGCAAGAGGGCGACCGTGGAGCTCAGCGACAGGTATGCTCTTAGCCAACTCGACTGAATTACCAAAGCGTTTAGGAAGCAAGTCTACGTCTAGATAATCATCAAACTCACTACTCCTTTTAGCATTCAAGGCCGTTGTTGTTTCAGAATCTTCTTCGGCAGAACGTTTTTTGGATTTTTTCTTTTTCTTGAAAAATTTCTTTTTAGCTTTTGTCATTTTCCAATCACCCAAGGGAGGGTCAAATCCGTACAATGCAAACCTCCTGAACATGCACCCGGTTCCCACATAGAATGGACCTTGGAGACCATCGAGGGCTCTCATGTTCCCGTCAAAGAACACGGTGTTGTGATTGGCATAGCGATCTGAGGGATCGATACCTTCAAATCTTTGAGGGAACTGAATATAGCATATGTCTTCGCCACCTCTGTCCATCATGAAGCACATTCCTTCTTGTACTGCCTTGCAATTATAGATATAGTGATCACAATCAAGGTTGAGAATGAATGGCCCATTTGATAGGACTGCAGATGCTCGAACAAGTGCATTCATGGCACCGGCTTTCTTGTTGTGATCATAACCTGGCCTCTTCTCTCGAGATACATAAACTAACATCGGCAAACGTGTATCTACCTCACTGAAATCAATAATGTTGTCGTTTGCACTTCCCATTAATGGATCAGGACTTGGAGGTTTTAGCATCACCTATTCATATACATGCATATAGTTAAATTAAGATATATAATATAGACACTTGCGCGCACACCCACATACACATGAAATGTAAGTGTAAGTTTATGATCAAATTTATTCTTAGATATAATACACAAGAAAATACCTGAAGTATTCCAGCATGGTCACCTTTAGCATGTTCGCTAGAAGAAGAAGCCCATGTACCAGGCCAATGGGTGCCATCAGCCATCCAGGTGGCCTTTAATACCTTGATAGGCTCAGAAGGATCAGCCCCACTCTCCTTGAATTGCTTCATCTTCTTCATTTCCTCCCTTGCGTTAAATGCATCAGATCTTCTCCTAATTGAATCCGGAAGGCCATTTATACGCACTTTGAACTCATCATACTCCCTCTTCACCCTTCTTCTATCCTTCACAAAATCTAATTTGCTCTTGTTCTTAGTTGGATCGACATTTGAGGCAAAGTAAGAATCAGGATTCCTTGGCTCAATATTGTGTTTGCGACAAAAGGGAACCCATAAATCAGCAAAACTTGCAGCCTCAGCCATGGCCTCGAATGTCAAGAGAGCACCTCCATCATCTGAAACATAACAAGCGAGCTTCTCCACAGGATAATCAACTGCTAATATGGAAAGAATGGTATTGGCAGTAACAAGAGGCGGCTCCTTATCAGGATCAGCAGTCGAAACGAAGAGGTCAACACCAGGCAGATCAGATCTTCCTGTGGGGTTTTTTGGGGTCACACTATGGAATTTCTCATGAAGGACGGCTAGGTCAGTGCTACGATTAACTGGAGAAAGCTTAGGAATTTGGTCAAGTATCCATGAAAAGCCGAACCATATCTCACAAGTAATTGACATGAGCCACAACCATATTGCATCTTTATTTGGATGTGTCACTCTCCAATGTAAAAAGAAGCACATCACTACTAAGCGAACAGCAATAAGCAACCTGCAAATTAATGAAATATATTCACAATCAGATGCAATTATAATTGACTCGCTAAGATATATATTTAATCCTATAGTAATTATATTTAGTTATATACAACATTTACATATTACATATATAATAACCAACCTATATGGACTTATGATGCCAGATGGAACTGATCTTTTTCGGCACAAAGGCTTCCAAGGCTTCTCAGAAGCATCAAATACACCTTGTTGTAGACCATCACCTCCATTTTCATCTTCTGGAGGCCAATAAGCATTTCCAACTCCATAGGTACCTTTGGTCTCAAACAACCATTTATTGTGATCAAATTCTCCATTTTGATTTCTCTTCATAACTGACATATTGTTTTTGGAACCAGGTGGAGCCGGTAATGGTAGTGCTGCATTGTCATAATCATTGTTATCATCTTCGTATTCTCCTACTTTGTAAGGCTCCTTACAACCGGGGCACATGCCGGTATCATTTTGGGCATCTATAAAACAGTCTCTACAAATCTTGTACCTGATAAATTGGTATTATTATATATTCTAGTTAGTTTGATTGTCACAACAATATACACTATTAGAAAAATTTGCAAGAATTTTTTTTGAGACAAATTAAAATTGACATCAAATTTGACGTCTCTAACACTTAACGATAAAATTAGAGACGAGTTTGACAACTTTTTGTCTCCAAATTTTTGCAGCTATTTCAACTTTTTCTAATAATGATGTTTGGAAGAAATGAATGAAAATTATCAGTTTCTACATGCTCTCTCTCTCTCGCGCGCACACACATATATTGCAAAACTTGAACGTATATACATGCATACCTACACTCACATGGAGTGACATCATTTCCCCTCTCATCCTTCATAACATTTCCAGCACAAATTGAACAAGAAGATCCTTTAGCCCCTGCCATTTGAGGATGAGTCACCTCAGAATCAATTACTCTATCCATTAGATGAGCTCTTGTTACACTATTGAATCCTCCAGTAAACAAAGAATTGGAAACATATTGTTCTTCAGCTTTCATTGCAACAGAATTACTATCCATTGGTTGGTTATCAGGAGTGGGAGGAATATGAACAGTATAATTCATATAATCTCCTGCTACATCTGAAGACATTTCAATGTCTTCTTTTGACAAATTAACATATCTTCCACTTGATGTTCTTCTTGCAAATTTTATACTTGGCTTCCCGCCAGAGTTATGGCCTCCTTGTTGGCCCGCTTCTCCCGATCCTCCAGAATTACGCAAAGATTTCTTTGATGGTTGGTTCGTTGATGAAGCCATAAATTTCAATTTATATTGCTAAATCTACACCCTTAAATGGATATTCGTACCTCGAAGAATTAGTTTCTAGCTTCAAGCTGGGGATACATACCTTTGGCTATCAAAAAAGAAAATCTACAAGCATGAATCATATGTTATGCATGTAGGAGAAATATGATTTATATAGATTTCTTAAATTACCATTGTTGAATCAGTTAGACCCTATCCAAATCCAATTTGAAAACCCATCATTTTCTTACATTCCATGCTACAAGGAAGAATAAGAACAATGGCTCAAATTGTTCCTGGTAGGAGAACAAAAACTGTTAGATTAAAGAACTTTGATTGACAATGAAACAAAGTTTGTTAGATTTATGGTCATAAACAAAGTCCTTCCTGTAATGTTGCTTTCATGGTTCTCATTTCCTGATTTTTAGGAGTGTGTTATATATATGACAAACAAACAAAATAATATTTCATCCCCTAAAAAAAAAATCATAATAATATTTGGTGTACATTTTTTTTGAAGGGAATACTTCTTATACATATACAAGCATGTATGAAAAATATTTTTTTTACAGGAAAAATAGATTTTTAAATTCAATTATTTCATATCATGATTTCTTTTGTTCAGTTTTTTTTTTTCACTTTGTTTTGTTCAGTTAAATAATGTTTCTGATGCTTTTTATTTTATGTTCATGAATTTTATCTTTCAATTTATTTAAGAAAGACTTTTTCTCTTGACAAAAAAAAAAGAAAGACTTTTTCTTATACATATCACTTCTGTGTTTTAATAGTGAAATAATATCAATTTGTGTTTTTGCAAAAATTATAGTTAAAAAAAAAAATTGGTTTAAATCTCCTCTAAAAAATGATTTAAATCATATACTATTATTACCAGCAAGATTGGTCAATTATTCTTCACTTCTGCAGCTTGGTTGGTCTTTTTTAACCTCAGACGAACAATGGGCTCAAATGTGTCGAGCCCGATATTTAAAGCATGGAAAGCCTATTCATTATCATGTCTCTTCTTCTGTTTGGACAGGGATAAAAGTTCATCTCAGGCTGATTGTTGATCACTCTTTGTGGTCAATAAGTAATGGGGAAACTGTCCGATTCTGGACGGACCGATGGCTCGAAAGGCCTATTGTGGACATTCTGAACATTCCTGCGCATCTGCACTCTGAATTATCTATGCTGGTCTCTACTTACATTCTGCAAGGCAAGTGGAACATCCCTCGGTATCTGATCACCAAGAATGCTGTTTTAGCCAAGGCTATTCTTACGGTCACTCTCCCTCTCGAAGACTCAAAGGATAGGCTGGTTTGGAGTGCCTCTGTGGACGGTGAGCTGTCCAGCAAGCTTGCATACAATACGTTACGCGTCTCTGGCCCCTCTTTGCAGTGGTGTAAGCTTGTTTGGAATAATTTTGTTCCTCCTTCTCGGTCATTTATTTTCTGGAGACTAGCTCACAACAGGTTGCCTACGGATGAAAATCTCCGTAAACGGGGCTGCCAGATTGTGTCAATCTGTATGTTCTGTCATCATCAAGCAGAAACCTCAAATCACATTTTCTTTAGGTGCCTAGAAACGCAGAAGATTTGGAAGTGGCTGTGTACGAGGATTGACCAATGTCTGGTTTATACGCATCTGCCCTAATTACGGAGCTTTCAGCCGCTATGTATGCCATTGAAAGAGCAGTGTACCTGCACTATTATAGAGTCTGGATAGAAAGTGATTCTTTGCAACTGGTTAGAGCTTTCAACCATATTGTTCCGGTTCCGTGGCAAGTTAGTACTAGATGGAACAATTGCAAGCATTTAGTTAAAGATTTTTCTTTTGTTTGTACTCATGTACCTAGGGAGGGAAATCAAGTGGCCGATGCCTTAGCCAAAAATGGCCATGGTCTGCCCAGCTTTACCTCCCAATGGTGGGATGAACCCCCTTCATTTTTAGGAGCTTTGCTCTATAGAGATAGTACTAGGGCACCTTACAATAGGTCCTTAAATATGTAATCTGTTTGTAATTGGTTCAGGCTGCTCCTGTCTTTTTTAAAGTCCGGGGACTATGAAACGGTGTGTTGAATGTCTTCTTGGTAAAATTTTCTCAAACAACTTATGTGTCGAACTGCAGGGTCAGATTATCTGAATACAATTTATATGGGCCATTGATAGAGTTTCTTCTTAATGCCACACTCAAATATTGCATGATTTCCTTTGAGAGGTTGTAGATGAATGTCTACGCAAGGTTGTCAAAATTGGGATTTTGCTTCAGGTCGAAAGGGAAGAGTAAAATCGAAAATCGTAAAATCGCAATCAAAATCGAAAGGATTTTACTCAACTACTTTTGTAGAATTGATATAAAAAATCGTAAAATTGCAATTAAAATCGATGGATTTTATCAAAACAAAAATAATGTTAAATATATGTTATAAATTGTATATAGTCATAAATGACTTAATTTAAAGTCCACAAATTACTTATACATAAATGACTGAAAAAATGGACAAAATCCTTCAAAACTCTTTAAAATCCTGCGATTTTATATGGATTTCACGATTTTGTACGATTTTACTAGATTTTGCCTATTTTGGGATTTTGCTATGGATTTGAGTCGTTGAAGGTGAATAAAGTCGCAAAATCCTGAATTTTATGATTTAAGTCGGGATTTTGACAACAATGTTTCTAGGTGTCCCTTTGCCTGTGGGCAACGAAGAATAATTGGATGCCTCCAACTCAAGGTCGTGGAAGGATGATTTGGAGGTCTTTGAACTTGGGGTCGTGAAAGAATACTTCGGGGCCTTTGAGCTTGAGTCCATGAAGAATGCTTTGTAAGCCATTGAACTTGTGGTCATGGAAAATTGATAAAGGCCTTGATCTTGGAAGCTCTACAAGAATGATCAGAGGACTTGAGCCTGGTACCGTGGAAGTATAATTGGAGGTTGTTGAGCTCGGGGTCATGGAAGAATGATTGGTTACATTGTAGATTTATTTTTATAAGGCTTTATATTGATTTCACACCATTTGATGCATTTCAGAGTCATTAGAAGATAGAGTTGGCTTGTAATCATAGTTGTTTCACATGTTAACCTACAAGGTTAGTTAGGACTAGAAATATTGCTTTGTAAATGGGAATTGAGAAGTAGTGAAAATTTTAATGTGATGTTACTTTTTATTGCTTTGATATTTGTTTGTCTGTCTGGTGTTGTTGACAACTTATTGTCTATGAGAACAAGACATCAGCCAAGATGTGTATGTTCCCTCTTGTCTCTGCCCACAAGGGAATCATGAGATGGAGGTGGATGTGATGTCATTGCCTATCAACAACTTAGTGGCTAGCTGAGAAGTGGGGCATACTAGATGAGAGCTTGAAGAAGGAATTTTGAGATAAAGAGGACTGTATGGAAATTTATTATTGTTTGACAAGATTGGTCTCTAGCTCCTTCGTATCTTTCGATGCGATTGAAAATTCAAAGCTACACTAATTTTGGATAAAAAAAATTATTTGTTGGTTTATTTTAAAGAAATGATTTTTATTTTCTTAAGTTATAATAAAAAGATGATGAAGATTTGTTAAACGAAAAAAATATTAGTGCAAAAGTTTTTCTTTCTGAAAGGATATTAGTGCAAAAGTTGATTATGATGAGTTTTATCTATGATTTATTATTTTAAAAAGGAGTTTGTCTGATTGCTTATTGATTTATCATAAATGTGAGTTTTGGAACTATCAAGATATATAACTTGTGTTCCAACAATTTAACAACCAAGAAGATGTCACATCTAATTAACACTTTAATGTGTTTTAATGATTAAGTATGCGTGTTTGCGGGTCGATTTGATTCGGTTTTGAGTGAATTTTCCTAAACCAATCAAAGTATACAAATTGGTTTGTGTTGGATGTACATCTTTTTGGGATAAATACCAAACAGAACCAATAAACAACGGGTTGGTTTGAGTCGAATTGATCAGGTACACTAAAAAAATGTATAAAAATATTTGAAAACTTTGTCAAATATAAAAAAAATCTAAAATTAGAACACTTTAATAGGTGAAGTTTCACATCAAAATTAAAAAAATAATAAATAAATAAATAAATAAGTGTGCAACCAAGTCTCACACACCAATTGTACCAAAAAACAATGTAAATTAAATATTAAAACTTCCAAAATAAAACATGTAAAAGTGTGTTGTCATTTCTCTATCTCTTTGGTTGTGACTTTGAGAACGAAAAAACTCTACCTTAACATGTTTCTAATTTGACTTGACTTTTTGAGGGTGGCTTGACTTAATATATGTAGGTATTTAATAGACAAAATATTATTAAAAAATAGGACATGTATGACAGGGTTATGTATGCGGGTGATTGGGTAAAAAACTTAAAATTCGTTGTCCTGAACATAAGATGATCGGATTTGAACGGTTTAATTCATGTTTGTGCTTGATCAAGAAAATTGCTCAACCTTAACACTTTGGATTGATTCGCCTTGCAGTTTTGCTCTAAAAATGAGCTTTGTAATTAACAAGTTGTACAACTTATGTTTGACAATTCAATAATTAATAAGATGACACATCAAATTGATTACATATAAAAATTGATCTGAATTGTTGAAAGTGTATAAGAAAACATGTTGGTATGAAAAACAATAATTAGAGATAGTTAGTTGCATAATATTAAGATTGTACTTGCAGAGAATACAATAGTAGATATCCCATTAGCAATGATGCTAAGTAGAGCACTAGTTTTTGGCAATGTGTGAAGGTGATTTGAATGGGGGATTTAGATATGAGCTTGACAGGGTTTCTCTGGTCCTACATATCTCTAAGGATCTTAGGGAATCAGAGCTACTATGTAATTATGTGTTGTTTGGGACTTAGTCTGCTTGCTTGAGTGAAGGGTGTATTTATAGATGGGGCATACAACCTCTTTTCCTATTGTTAAGGGAGCCTCTTTTTTGGATATGTCGTTTGTTTGTTATATGAGTTGGTGCAGTCGTTCTGATCCAATAGATGGTGGTGAGATGACCATTCTTATCTGATAGTTGATATTTTTTTTATCAAAGCACTAAAATATAAAAGGCAGGAGAGGCCAGAACCAATACAAAGTGTAAAACCTATGAAAAGAAAAACTGGATCTATCCCAAGAAAGAAAAGGTCCTAAGGAAAGAGGTGTCATAGACCACCATTGTACAGAAAAACTAGTCATATTATGACCATTCTTGGCCAAACAACTGCTACAAGACTACCCTCTCTATGAAAATTTGAACAAAAGTATTGATATTCTCAGTTATTCTTTTGCAATTGAGCCAACTATTATGTATCTGCCAAGGCAACTTTAGAGGTACCCTTTTGGGCACGTGTCCTCATTCCGGCTGAGTTAAAGCTAGTAGACTTCACTTTGTTCACCTTCTTCTTCTTCTTTCTCTCTGCCTTAGTGCTCTCAGATAGACTTGGATAATGCTTCTCAAAGTCTGATATGGTGGCTTCAACACAGTTTTCCACCTCAAGTCTCTTGTCATGGCTGAGAGTGTCCTCTATCACCTCATCTACTTCATCCCCCCAAAATTTGGAAAGAATATGCACACTCTTAAGGGTTGTAGCTGAATGGAGTGAGGATTTGGAAGAAGGAACCAAGGTTTGGCTTGAAGGGAGCTTGTCAGTTGTCAAACTAGCATAGCTGGTAGTTATAGGTTGCGGCATAAGAGTAAGCACTAGAGTATCTACCCAAGCCTTCAACCTGTTTGGATCCACAACTCTAACTGAGGTAGCAGGCAAGCTACTGGGGAATGAAAGCTGTTGGTATAAGCCCTAGAGGCCAATAGTTTATGTCAAACTTTTATATGTATCATGACTTTTATTATTGAATAAAATATGGCGTTCTTTATTACACTTGTTATAAGATAAATAAAGTCCCTAGAATAGTTAGTTCATGTGATGAAATATTAAGTGTGACTTAATCATGAGATTACATCAACAGAAAGAACACTATTCTTATTATTGTATCCGTAGTCAAGCTTTAATATGAATTGGGATAATATTAAAGCATGGAGACTATTATGTATGCAGACTGATGACCACATCTCATGGGTCATGAATATGAGATATGAAGTCTATACATAGGTATAAGTATTAGGAGTAATATTTATACTGGATTGACCCATCGTGAGAATACTACATAGTATGTTATGAAATCGTCATAAGTTATTCTCACAATGATAATAGTGTATATCACTCTTAGACCTGAAAGCACTATGATCCCTAGATGTGGACTCAAGTGTTTTATTGCCATTCAAACGTTGTCTGTAACAAGATGACTATAACGTTGGTTAATGGGCACTTGACGAATCATGCTGAGGGACATGAGTGTCCTAGATGGGATTTGTCCCTCCTCATAACAGGAGATATATCTTTAGGCCTCTTGATGGAATATGACTGGAAAAATGCATGGCCATGCCGAATTAAGTCAATATGAGATATTGGACTTATTCGTTGTTCAGTATATTTCGGGATCAAGAAATATAGATATTGAACTAAACAAGGGTGACGTAATCTATGCCTTGTGTTCAATAAAGATATTAGGACAAAGGAGTAATCGTACACATAGATATTATCATGGAAAAGGTTTCGTCAGATCACTTGACATTCTTGTCACTTGGGTAGCAGTGATGTGTTGCTAGATACCGCTCACTGTTTATAATATTAATGGGATTTAATATTATTGCCAACGTTACAAGAACCTATAGGGTCACACACAATAGAACGGTAAAAAGGAGAAATATAAGTAAGACTTATATGATGGGGTACGTTGAGCAATACGCGCTAATTAGTTAGCGGAAGCTGATGGGCTAATGGGCTTTTGAAGCTCAAGCTGATTTTGTGCAGCAACGAGTTCTATAAATAGAAGCTCTAGTGCTGAAATCAGCTAATGCTTTTCGTGTAACCCTAAAGCAGAAACGAATCCCCACTTCTCTCCCTAACCTCTGATCGCTTGGCTAGCACCGGGAATCAAAGGAAGCCGTTCGTGTGGACGAGTAGAGGCTTTGCTTATTTGCTCAGCTGTGATCAACGAAAGTGTTTCAGCATTACTAAAAGGTAACAATTCTATCACTGATTCATGTGATATTCGTAATGATCCAAGGAAAGGAAATCAAATTTTTTTAAACTTCCGCTGCACTTTATATGTCGATTTCCCTTCAGTGGTATCAGAGCCAATTACGAATCCTTGAATCGGATTGTTTTGTTTACTGTTTTATGTTTTAATTGGATTAAACATAATCGAATACAATTAAATAATAAAGACGAATTAAAATTGGCAAGGCATCACGTTTCCGTGCATGGCTTTTCGGTTTGTTTGAAGCTTCGGAACCGTATCAGGTGAAGCATCAATATATCGATTATCCATATCGACGGAGATGTGTTGCTCGATCACATACGCACATAATTGAATCGTATCACTTTTCTGTGCATGGCTTTTCGAATTGTTTGAAGCTTCGGAACCGTTTTCTGGTGAAGCATCAATATTTTCGATTATACATATCGACAGAAATATGATTGATAAATTCTGTGTAACAGAAGTATATGTGATATACTCGTGATGATCGTTCACTAAATCAAGTCAGATGATATTTGTTCATATTGGATGATTGTAAACTGGAGCTTCGGAACCGTATCAGGTGAAGCATTCTAAGTTCGATCACCATATTGGATAAACAATCAGAGTACTTTGATTGGTGTGATCATACTGTTACAACGGGGTTCATAACGCCGCAAGTGTTGTGCCGTCATGATTAGGGTTACGAAAAGGGCTGAAACCTGGTTCAGAATCGTGACACGATTGTAGAATCGTGACACGATTTTGTGCCCAGCAAATCGTTTGCTTCTGCCTATAAAATCGTGACACGATTCCAGAATCGTGACACGATTTTGTGCCCAGCAAATCGTTTGCTTCTGCCTATAAAATCGTGACACGATTCCAGAATCGTGACACGATTTTGTGTCCAGCAAATTGTTTGCTTCTGCCTATAAAATCGTGACACGATGCCAGAATCGTGACACGATTTTTCCAGCACCAGAATTCAAAGTGAATCGGGCAGCGGAACCCCCGACTAATCTGCGTAGTGTGATCAATCGCCGAGTTTTAATTTAATTTATTTAATTATGAGGTGCTAATAATAATAAAAGGTGTTTTATTGTTGTTGTGTGAGTGATTATGGCCTTAGTCTTATTATTTCTTTTATTTTGGATTTTGAAATACGGCCTGCGTGTCGTGCCTCTCTCTTGAATTCTATATGTACATTCTCCTCTCATCCAATCCCTCGTATGTAAAACGAGTTTCTTTATATGTAATGTAATTAGAATACAAGGAGGTAATAGGACCCTTGACGTTGGATTAGCCCTAGAAGTCCAGCTTGGAGAAGCAAGGTCGTTTCTAGGATTAGTTTAGATTCTTTCATTGGCTTGAGAGAATCATAGCGTTAGGAGGCCATAATCATGTCACTTTTATTTTGTATAATTGTTATGCATGCTTGAATGATTGGAGTGCGAATATATATGATATATAAGCCGTGGTGAGGTGAGATCAAACTAAATAAAATCCTTCAAAGTGATATATTAAGTTTAATGCTTTCCAAAAGAATAACACCCTTCAAGACTAATATCGAATGTGTGGGTTCTGCCCTAGCGAAGCACATGTTCTATGTTTGTAAGTCGCGGTGCGGTAATTTCATTTACCCGATTGTTATTCTATTGGGTTTAACTTAACTAAATTAATTTTAATATGATTAGAATAAATTTAGAAGCAAGAATTGGGAAATATCTATATGATAGATCAGAGTAAGAGTTACTCGCCCAATTGATTTGAAAGTTGTATGAGATACAACTGGAAATGTTCCTACCTAAATAGCTGAGTTTTGGGTGATCAGCCCTAGCTGACTCAAAACAAGGTGAAATAAGGATTTCAACCCGCTAGAAAATCTTCCAACGGGATTTTCCGAATTAAATGTTTGAAGGTCATTTGATTTGAGTAAAATAGTGGGAGCGTATTTAATTGAAGGCCAAATTAAATATGTTATTTTCATGATACTTATTTTGTATATTTTAAATTGTAGATGGCAAATAACACTTCAAACAACATTTTGCGATCAATCCTTGAGAAGGATAAGCTGAATGAAACAAATTTTTTAGACTGGCACCGAAACTTGAGGATTGTCCTCACACATGAGAAAAAGCTGTATGTGCTTGATGAACCTGTTCCTGAAGAGGCACCAGCTGCAAATGCTCCCAGGGCTGAAAGAGATGCTTATAGTAGGCATGTCAATGATGCCGTGGAAGTCGCTTGCATCATGCTTGCAACCATGACCTCTGAGCTTCAGAAGCAACACGAGAACATGGCTGCGTTCGATATGATCGAACACCTTAAGACTCTTTATGAAGAGCAAGCTAGGCATGAAAGGTATGATGTCTCCAAGGCCCTTTTTGGAACTAAGCTGTCAGAAGGAAGTCCTGTAGGACCTCATGTACTCAAGATGATTGGGTACGTTGAGAACCTCGCGCGATTGGGTTTACCCCTTGAGCAGGAACTTGCTATTGATCTTATCTTGCAATCGTTGCCGGAAAGCTTTAGCCACTTTGTCATGAATTTCCTAATGAATGACATGGACAAAACTCTTCCACAGCTTGCAGCAATGTTAAGAACTGCTGAAAAGAATATGAAGGGAAAGGGTAAGACCATCTTGATGGTTAACAATGGAAAGGTCAAAAAGCATAATAAGAAGCCTAAAAGGTCTAAGGGAAATGGCAAAGGCAAAGCAGTTGCTAAGCCATCAACCAAAGCCTTGAAGCCTACTGGAGGTGTGGCTAAGGAGGGCAAGTGCTTCTACTGCGGTAAGACCGGGCACTGGAAGCGCAACTGCCCAAAATATCTGGAAGATAAAAAGAATGGAACGGTTGCTTCCACTTCTTCAGGTATTTTTGTTATAGAAATTAACATGTCTACTTCTACATCATGGGTATTAGATACTGGATGTGGTTCTCATATTTGTACTGATGTGCAGGGGTTGAGAACGAGTAGAACATTGGCAAAAGGGGAGGTCGATCTACGAGTAGGCAATGGCGCAAAGGTTGCTGCTTTAGCTGTTGGAACTTATGAATTGACTTTACCTAGTGGTCTCTTAATACAGTTAGAGAACTGTTATTTTGTACCTGCAATTAGCAGGAATATTATTTCCGTTTCTTGTTTGGACAAGTCCGGTTTTTGTTTTACAATAAAAGACAAGTGTTGTTCTATTTATTTGAATAATATTCACTATGCTAATGCCATTATGAGTAATGGACTTTATATTCTTGATCTTGATATGCCAATCTATAACATAAATACGAAAAGGATGAAACCTAATGAGTTGAATCCAACTTATCTTTGGCATTGTCGTTTAGGCCATATAAACGAAAATCGCATTTCCAAACTCCATAAAGATGGAATTTTGGACTCTTTTGATTTAGAATCATATGAGACATGTCGATCTTGCTTATTGGGAAAGATGACAAAGACCCCATTCACCGGAACAGGTGAAAGGTCTAGTGATCTTTTGGGACTTATACATACTGATGTATGTGGACCACTAAACACACCTGCTAGAGGAGGGTTTTATTACTTCATTACATTCACTGATGATTTTAGTAGATTTGGATATGTGTATCTAATGAAACATAAATCTGAATCATTTACTTTCTTCAAAGAATTTCAAAATGAAGTAGAAAACCAACTTGGCAAGAAAATCAAAATGCTTCGATCTGATCGAGGTGGCGAATATTTGAGCCAAGAGTTTGACGATCATCTAAAGGAGTGTGGGATCTTATCCCAGCTCACACCTCCTGGAACACCACAATGGAATGGTGTTTCCGAAAGGAGAAATCGAACCTTGTTAGACATGGTCCGATCTATGATGAGTCATGCTGATCTTCCAAATTCCTTTTGGGGACACGCCTTATTAACTGCAGCTTACACACTTAACCAAGTTCCATCCAAAGCGATAGAAAAGACACCATATGAGATATGGAGTGGTCGAAAACCCAATGTGAAACATTTAAAGATTTGGGGTTGTGAAGTTTATGTGAAACGACTAATGTCCACTAAACTTGAACAAAGATCTGACAAATGTTTCTTTGTGGGATATCCTAAAGAGACTAAAGGATACTACTTTTACAAACTATCTGAGGGCAAAGTGTTTGTCGCTAGAGATGGAGTATTCCTTGAGAAGGAATTTGTTTCCAAAGAAATTACTGGGAAAAAGGTAGATCTTGAAGAAGTTCAAGACCCACAAAGTAGTACGCCAATGGAGGAACAAGAGCAGGATACACAAGCTGTTGTGACAGAAAATCCTACTCCAATAACACAAGAACCACGTAGGTCAAATAGGATACGTCAAGAACCTGAGAGATATGGGTATCTCATATCAGAAGAATGTGACGTATTGCTCATGGATCAAGATGAGCCTATGACTTATCAAGAGGCCATTACTGGTCCTGAATCTGAGAAGTGGCTTGAAGCCATGAAATCTGAAATGGATTCCATGTACACAAATCAAGTTTGGAACTTGGTTGAAGCACCTAAAGGAATTAATCCTATAGGATGCAAGTGGGTTTTCAAAAAGAAAACTGACATGGACGGAAAGGTTAACACCTACAAAGCGCGATTGGTTGCTAAAGGCTTCAAACAAATTCATGGTGTAGACTATGATGAAACCTTTTCACCAGTCGCAATGATTAAATCCATTCGGATCTTACTTGCTATCGCTGCATACCATGATTATGAAATCTGGCAGATGGATGTCAAGACTGCTTTCCTTAATGGAAATCTCCTTGAGGATGTGTACATGACACAACCTGAAGGATTTGGCATTCCTAATGACATCCAAAAGGTATGCAAATTGCAGCGATCAATCTATGGATTGAAGCAAGCTTCCAGAAGTTGGAATCTTCGTTTTGATGAAACTGTACAACAGTGTGGATTCATTAAAAATGAAGATGAACCTTGTGTTTACAAGAAGGTTAGTGGGAGCATAGTCTCATTTCTGGTATTATATGTGGATGACATATTGCTTATCGGAAATGACATCCCTACACTACAAGAAATTAAATCTTGGTTAGGGAAATGCTTTTCTATGAAAGACTTAGGTGAAGCTTCCTACATATTAGGAATCAGGATCTATAGAGATAGATCACAAAGATTGCTTGGCTTAAGTCAGGGTACATACATTGACAAAGTCTTGAGACGTTTCAATATGTATGAGTCCAAGAAAGGACTTGTACCTATGTCATCAGGTATAAGTTTGTCAAAAGCACAATCCCCTTCAACTGTTGAAGAAAGGGATCGAATGATCAATGTTCCATATGCATCCGCAATTGGATCTATCATGTATGCTATGTTATGTACTCGACCAGATGTCTCGTATGCTTTAAGTGCTACGAGCAGATACCAGTCTAATCCAGGTAACAGTCATTGGGTTGCTGTTAAGAACATCCTTAAGTACTTGAGAAGAACTAAGGATACTTTCTTGATCTATGGAGGTCAAGAAGAGCTCTCTGTAATTGGTTACACAGATGCTAGTTTTCAGACAGATCATGATGATTTCAAATCGCAATCTGGATACGTGTTTTGCTTAAATGGCGGTGCTGTTAGCTGGAAAAGTTCAAAGCAGGAAACAGTCGCTGATTCTACAACTGAGGCCGAGTATATTGCTGCATCTAATGCCGCAAAAGAGGCTGTTTGGATCAAGAAATTCATCTCTGATCTTGGTATAGTTCCAAGAATTGTGGATCCCATTGAATTGTTATGTGATAACAATGGAGCAATCGCACAAGCTAAAGAACCTAGATCTCACCAAAGATCCAAACACATACTTAGGCGCTATCATCTCATTCGAGAAATCATCGATAGAGGAGATGTGAAAATATGCAGAGTACCAACATCAGACAATGTTGCTGATCCACTGACTAAAGCTCTAACTCAGCAGAAGCATGATGGTCATACTAGATCTATGGGTATTAGGTCTATGCCTGATTGGCTCTAGTGCTAGTGGGAGATTGTTGGTATAAGCCCTAGAGGCCAATAGTTTATGTCAAACTTTTATATGTATCATGACTTTTATTATTGAATAAAATATGGCGTTCTTTATTACACTTGTTATAAGATAAATAAAGTCCCTAGAATAGTTAGTTCATGTGATGAAATATTAAGTGTGACTTAATCATGAGATTACATCAACAGAAAGAACACTATTCTTATTATTGTATCCGTAGTCAAGCTTTAATATGAATTGGGATAATATTAAAGCATGGAGACTATTATGTATGCAGACTGATGACCACATCTCATGGGTCATGAATATGAGATATGAAGTCTATACATAGGTATAAGTATTAGGAGTAATATTTATACTGGATTGACCCATCGTGAGAATACTACATAGTATGTTATGAAATCGTCATAAGTTATTCTCACAATGATAATAGTGTATATCACTCTTAGACCTGAAAGCACTATGATCCCTAGATGTGGACTCAAGTGTTTTATTGCCATTCAAACGTTGTCTGTAACAAGATGACTATAACGTTGGTTAATGGGCACTTGACGAATCATGCTGAGGGACATGAGTGTCCTAGATGGGATTTGTCCCTCCTCATAACAGGAGATATATCTTTAGACCTCTTGATGGAATATGACTGGAAAAATGCATGGCCATGCCGAATTAAGTCAATATGAGATATTGGACTTATTCGTTGTTCAGTATATTTCGGGATCAAGAAATATAGATATTGAACTAAACAAGGGTGACGTAATCTATGCCTTGTGTTCAATAAAGATATTAGGACAAAGGAGTAATCGTACACATAGATATTATCATGGAAAAGGTTTCGTCAGATCACTTGACATTCTTGTCACTTGGGTAGCAGTGATGTGTTGCTAGATACCGCTCACTGTTTATAATATTAATGGGATTTAATATTATTGCCAACGTTACAAGAACCTATAGGGTCACACACAATAGAACGGTAAAAAGGAGAAATATAAGTAAGACTTATATGATGGGGTACGTTGAGCAATACGCGCTAATTAGTTAGCGGAAGCTGATGGGCTAATGGGCTTTTGAAGCTCAAGCTGATTTTGTGCAGCAACGAGTTCTATAAATAGAAGCTCTAGTGCTGAAATCAGCTAATGCTTTTCGTGTAACCCTAAAGCAGAAACGAATCCCCACTTCTCTCCCTAACCTCTGATCGCTTGGCTAGCACCGGGAATCAAAGGAAGCCGTTCGTGTGGACGAGTAGAGGCTTTGCTTATTTGCTCAGCTGTGATCAACGAAAGTGTTTCAGCATTACTAAAAGGTAACAATTCTATCACTGATTCATGTGATATTCGTAATGATCCAAGGAAAGGAAATCAAATTTTTTTAAACTTCCGCTGCACTTTATATGTCGATTTCCCTTCAGTGGTATCAGAGCCAATTACGAATCCTTGAATCGGATTGTTTTGTTTACTGTTTTATGTTTTAATTGGATTAAACATAATCGAATACAATTAAATAATAAAGACGAATTAAAATTGGCAAGGCATCACGTTTCCGTGCATGGCTTTTCGGTTTGTTTGAAGCTTCGGAACCGTATCAGGTGAAGCATCAATATATCGATTATCCATATCGACGGAGATGTGTTGCTCGATCACATACGCACATAATTGAATCGTATCACTTTTCTGTGCATGGCTTTTCGAATTGTTTGAAGCTTCGGAACCGTTTTCTGGTGAAGCATCAATATTTTCGATTATACATATCGACAGAAATATGATTGATAAATTCTGTGTAACAGAAGTATATGTGATATACTCGTGATGATCGTTCACTAAATCAAGTCAGATGATATTTGTTCATATTGGATGATTGTAAACTGGAGCTTCGGAACCGTATCAGGTGAAGCATTCTAAGTTCGATCACCATATTGGATAAACAATCAGAGTACTTTGATTGGTGTGATCATACTGTTACAACGGGGTTCATAACGCCGCAAGTGTTGTGCCGTCATGATTAGGGTTACGAAAAGGGCTGAAACCTGGTTCAGAATCGTGACACGATTGTAGAATCGTGACACGATTTTGTGCCCAGCAAATCGTTTGCTTCTGCCTATAAAATCGTGACACGATTCCAGAATCGTGACACGATTTTGTGCCCAGCAAATCGTTTGCTTCTGCCTATAAAATCGTGACACGATTCCAGAATCGTGACACGATTTTGTGTCCAGCAAATTGTTTGCTTCTGCCTATAAAATCGTGACACGATGCCAGAATCGTGACACGATTTTTCCAGCACCAGAATTCAAAGTGAATCGGGCAGCGGAACCCCCGACTAATCTGCGTAGTGTGATCAATCGCCGAGTTTTAATTTAATTTATTTAATTATGAGGTGCTAATAATAATAAAAGGTGTTTTATTGTTGTTGTGTGAGTGATTATGGCCTTAGTCTTATTATTTCTTTTATTTTGGATTTTGAAATACGGCCTGCGTGTCGTGCCTCTCTCTTGAATTCTATATGTACATTCTCCTCTCATCCAATCCCTCGTATGTAAAACGAGTTTCTTTATATGTAATGTAATTAGAATACAAGGAGGTAATAGGACCCTTGACGTTGGATTAGCCCTAGAAGTCCAGCTTGGAGAAGCAAGGTCGTTTCTAGGATTAGTTTAGATTCTTTCATTGGCTTGAGAGAATCATAGCGTTAGGAGGCCATAATCATGTCACTTTTATTTTGTATAATTGTTATGCATGCTTGAATGATTGGAGTGCGAATATATATGATATATAAGCCGTGGTGAGGTGAGATCAAACTAAATAAAATCCTTCAAAGTGATATATTAAGTTTAATGCTTTCCAAAAGAATAACACCCTTCAAGACTAATATCGAATGTGTGGGTTCTGCCCTAGCGAAGCACATGTTCTATGTTTGTAAGTCGCGGTGCGGTAATTTCATTTACCCGATTGTTATTCTATTGGGTTTAACTTAACTAAATTAATTTTAATATGATTAGAATAAATTTAGAAGCAAGAATTGGGAAATATCTATATGATAGATCAGAGTAAGAGTTACTCGCCCAATTGATTTGAAAGTTGTATGAGATACAATTGGAAATGTTCCTACCTAAATAGCTGAGTTTTGGGTGATCAGCCCTAGCTGACTCAAAACAAGGTGAAATAAGGATTTCAACCCGCTAGAAAATCTTCCAACGGGATTTTCCGAATTAAATGTTTGAAGGTCATTTGATTTGAGTAAAATAGTGGGAGCGTATTTAATTGAAGGCCAAATTAAATATGTTATTTTCATGATACTTATTTTGTATATTTTAAATTGTAGATGGCAAATAACACTTCAAACAACATTTTGCGATCAATCCTTGAGAAGGATAAGCTGAATGAAACAAATTTTTTAGACTGGCACCGAAACTTGAGGATTGTCCTCACACATGAGAAAAAGCTGTATGTGCTTGATGAACCTGTTCCTGAAGAGGCACCAGCTGCAAATGCTCCCAGGGCTGAAAGAGATGCTTATAGTAGGCATGTCAATGATGCCGTGGAAGTCGCTTGCATCATGCTTGCAACCATGACCTCTGAGCTTCAGAAGCAACACGAGAACATGGCTGCGTTCGATATGATCGAACACCTTAAGACTCTTTATGAAGAGCAAGCTAGGCATGAAAGGTATGATGTCTCCAAGGCCCTTTTTGGAACTAAGCTGTCAGAAGGAAGTCCTGTAGGACCTCATGTACTCAAGATGATTGGGTACGTTGAGAACCTCGCGCGATTGGGTTTACCCCTTGAGCAGGAACTTGCTATTGATCTTATCTTGCAATCGTTGCCGGAAAGCTTTAGCCACTTTGTCATGAATTTCCTAATGAATGACATGGACAAAACTCTTCCACAGCTTGCAGCAATGTTAAGAACTGCTGAAAAGAATATGAAGGGAAAGGGTAAGACCATCTTGATGGTTAACAATGGAAAGGTCAAAAAGCATAATAAGAAGCCTAAAAGGTCTAAGGGAAATGGCAAAGGCAAAGCAGTTGCTAAGCCATCAACCAAAGCCTTGAAGCCTTGAAGCCATCAACCAAAGCAGTTGCTAAGCCATCAGGTGTGTGACCATGCTTGGCAAGCAGATTTTCAGTAGTGTGGGTTGGACCCTCAGATTGACTCACCCTATTTTTACCTTGTGCAAATGGTTCATTGACCTTTCTAACACCTAGCATCTTGCATTGCTGAATGTTATGACCCAATGTGTTGCAATGTGAACAAAAGAGGGGTTGCATCTCATATTGAATTTGAACAGTGTTGGATATTTGGTTGTTGGCTTCATGTTTGCTAAAATCAAATATGCAAGCAATATGTGCGTCTTCAGAAGTTGATCCTCATTTGTGAACAGTTTTTCAGAAGCTGGGTATTTCAGAAGCTGAACAGTACTTCAGAAGCTGGGACTTCAGAAGCTGAACAGTACTTCAGAAGCTGGGCTTCAGAAGCTGAACAGTACTTCAGACGCTGAACCTTCAGAAGCTGATGTTCAGACGCTGAATAGTACTTCAGAAGCAACCTTCAGAAGCTGAAATGTTCAGACGCAGAACTTCAGACGCAGACTTCAGAAGTACCTTCAGAAGCTGGTTTTCTGCGTTCTGTTTATTTTCTCATGTGATCTATTGAAGATTTAATTGAAGAATTCTCCTTGTTGGATTTATTTCTAGAAGGAAGATTATTTCACGTGAAAATATTTGTTGAAGATTGGATTCAATTATTTGTGAATATATTTTCAAAGAAATCTTTGAAAAATATATTTCTGGAAAATAAATTGCTTCTATTTGCTTCTAAAGAATTCTGGGAATATATCTTTGAAGGATTTGGTTCAAGAATTATGTTGCTGCTGAAGCTATAAATAGAGGACGCTGTCATTGAAGAAAATAAACTAAACTGAAGTCAGTTTTAATAAAGTGTTCTTAGGTGTTGAGTTTGTGAGTTGTGTGCTCTGTTTTTGTATACCACTCAATTGTTTAGAGTTGGTTTGTTTTATTGAGTTGTAATCACTTAAAGCTTTTAAGCAAAAGTGACGTTTTATGTTTTTGGAGTGTGTCTCCTATTTCGTTGTTTGTTAGAGTCTGATAATCACTGGGGCAGTGATTGACTGAGGGAAGTGAGATGGGATCTCAGGTCTAGGAGTTCCTAGGTTGAAGTCAATACGGGTAGTGTCTAGGTGATAAGTTGTAAACTGAGAGTTTGCTGAGAACTTAGAACTAGGACTATCATAGTGGATTTCCTTCCTGGCTTGGAGCCTCTAGATGTCGGTGACGTTGCACCGAACTGGGTTAACAAATCACCTGTGCATTTTATTTCTGTCTGTTTTATTTCTGCTTCTGAACCACTGTTACTATGTTACACTCTGTTTTTCTGCACTAGAAGCTGTGCTCTGTTTTACGAAACAGAAACAGGTCCTGCCAGGAATTTCAATTGGCATCAGAGCAGGCACCCTGCCTGTTTTAGGGTGAGCTCCAGGGAAGGTATTTTCTGGCATAATGGACTCAGAAGGAGAATTAACTTTTGAAGAACCAGCTGCCTCTTATGAAGAACTATTCATCAGAAGTGAAGAAGTGTGCAAGCAGCTGGAAGAACAGAAAAGAACTATCACTCAACTTCAGGCTGAAAGAAGTGAACACTTAGGACAGATTTCTGAGCTCAAAGATGAGGTAACCCAACTGAACTCTCAACTTGAACATGTGAACAAACAAGTCAGAATGTTGAACACTGGTTCTGATATGTTAGAAAAAAATATTGGAGAGTCAGAACCAAGGGAAACCAAATGGTATATGATTTGATGATAGGACCTTGAACAACAAACAGCAACATCCAGCTAAAAGGTTCATTGCAGCTGTTAAAACATGTGATCCAATCATAAGCAAAACTAAGTTGGAACACCAGAACCAACCTCAGGGATCTAAGAGCAAGAGGGCATCTCATCCTTGGGTATGTCATCACTGTGGTAAAAAGGGGCACATAAAGCCATTATGTTACAAGCTATATGGATACCCCAAGCACTTTCAACAAGGAAAAGTGGAACCCATTATAAACAAAATCAATGTGAAGAAGGAATGGAGACCCAAACTCAAGATTGTTGAAAGCAGCACAGGTCCAAATATTAGAATCCAAAAGGATCATCCTAAGGACCTGATCATAGGGAATCTGAATGAAGAAACTACCAACAGATCCAGAGATGTGAGTTCCAATTCTTATTGTGAGTCTAAATTCAAACCAAAGAACATTAAAGAAGCCTTGACTAATGAGTTCTTGATAAACTCTATGCAAGAGGAACTTGGTCAGTTCAAGAAGTATGAAGGTTTGAAATTGGTTTCTAGACCTAAAGGGGTGAATGCCATTGGTACTAAAAGGATCCATAAGAGTAAGTCTGTTAAAGGTGGTAATGTAACTAGGAACAAGGCCCTCTCAGTATTTCATGGGAACAACAAAGGTGAAAGTGTTGACAAGAGTAGAATGAAGAATTTTGCTATTATGAATGCAAGACACAAGAGAACATCTGATGCAACGCATGTGAAGATAATCAAAGATGATAATGTTAATGTTGAAATGGATGTTGATGATGCAATTGTGTCCCCGTCTAACGTTGTTGTTGATAACCCTGAATCTACCCCATCCAAGTCTGATGTGGGTTCTGATGTGGAGTCTGATTATGAATCCATTGGAAATAGGCTTGAACAAAGTGTAGCAAAGAGAGGAAAGGCTGTTGTTGCTGCCAGCAGGTCTACTCCTGTTGCTAAGAAGAGTGTTGTTGTTGGACCATCTAAAGGAAAGAGCCAACTGGGCCTGTCTTTTTTGAGGAGTTAAAGCAGAATCTGAGGACAAAGCAGCTTCTGATGCTTTGTCAGTTTTTTGTTTCATGTGTGAAGACTTTGCTGTGTAATTGTGTTCTTCTATGAAGACTTTATGTTGTGGGTACTATATCTGTGGATATAAAGCCTGATGTTATTGTCTCTGTTCTATTGTGGGTTCTGAGTATATGGTGCTGTTTTTGATTTCTGGGTGTGCATATGGTCTGTAACCTCTGCTGTTTCTCTGCTCCTGATGATTTCATGGGTGTTTTGTCAAAATTGTTTGGCTAAAAAGGGGGAGAAGTGTTTGTTCAGAAGTTTCAGAAGTTTGTTTCAGAAGTGTTCATAATACAGGGGGAGTCTCTGTTTCAAGGGGAGTATATGTTGTAACACCCATATAGAGATTGCCTAGGATCTCTTACGAGTATTAAAATTTCGTACCGGATACATTAAATACAATACAGAAAGTTTACATTTGTTTATACATAATAAGAGTCATCCTACAATACATTAACCGGTACACTTCTTCTTAACAATATATATATACAACATACTACAACATCTGAAACAAATATACATAACAAGTAGTCAACACGATCAATCCAAAGCATTCTCTTTACCTTTACGTCGTGCTAACTGCGAACCTGCACCAGAAGGAAAGGGATGAGACATAACGTCTCAGTGAGCTCCGGCCCTACCTACTGTTGGCAACCACGGGGGTAACCTAGGGTCGCCGTGCCTACTCTCGGCAATCTTGGGGATACCTACGATCGCCGTCAATCTTTACTTATTTCGCGATCAAGGGGAAACCTAAGATCGCTACTTGTCTCAATCAATTCTCATCATAAGCTAACTTTAACTTGACTTGCACTTAGTGATCGAGGGGGGGCAACCTATGATCACCTCTTGTTCACTAGGAACTAATTGGCATATATCTCAATATATATATATATATATATACATATTCATCTTTTCATATCTTTAAGTTAGAAGTTAGCGTTGATCAAACAATAATTATTTGAGTTCATTTTACGGAGTGCATCCGGGTGGAGTAACCCCGAAGTACATCTCCCTTCTACCGGTGAAAATTCCTATCATATCAGGCTAACACCGGACTCCTCTTGTCGTCGTGCGGTCATCCTTGCGGAATAACACGTCCCACTAGCGTGAACCTCCTGTGTCCCACTAGCGTTAACAACAGAAGACACGACTTAATTAATAATCTTAACTTACGCGTATACCTCCCATGTCCCACTAGCGTGAACGACGAGAAACGCGAATTAATATTCTTTTAACTTATGCATGAACCTTTCGTGTCCCATTAGCGTGAACGACGAAAGTCACGACTTAATATTCTTCCATAATAGTCTTTACTTTTGCGTGGACCATTCGTGTCCCACTAGCGTGAACGACGAAGGCCACGGCTTAATATCTTAATAATTCTTCAGGAAAGAATTTCTAATGCATATTGATAGATTACGACATGTATGATCAAAGAATCACAAGCAAAATGGAATTAGGGCACTAAAATTGTAAACTTGCTCATAATACTAAAAATACTCAAACTTACTCAAGCGGGTTCTAAAACCCTGTGGAGCTCACCTTAAACCTCGATTGGTGCTTGCTAACTTCTGAATTCCAAAACCCTAGCTTCAAACTACCACTCTTCTTAATTCTTCCTTGTTTCTCCTTTTTACTTTCTCTTGTTCTAATCTTTCCAAACAAGCTTGCTAGCATAAAATTTCCACAAGTTTGAGGATGAAGGTTTGATGGGTGGTGGCAAGGTTGAGGAGGCGTGTGATTAGAGGGAAGGAAGGAGAGGAAACCGATTTTGGAGAGGGAAGGGAAGAAGGAAAATGGACAAGAAAATATCTTGTTCCCTTCTTAAAACAATTCTTCTCATTTCAAATATTTACATAATTGCCATTGCCACATAATTACATAATTGCCATGCTTGCTTAATAAGTTTCTACGCTGTTAACCGTTACATCTAAGCGGGATGTTACATATGTGCTCAGAACTGGAAGCTGATCTGTTTCAGGAGCTGTGTGTCCTCAGAAGCTGCTGTTGTATGTTTTAGGGGGAGTTTTTTTGTGTGAAACGTAGTGTTTTATCCGCTGCTGACTCTGTTGCTTGCTACGTTTGTGTTTTGTTAAGTGAAGAATTTGCTTTGTGTATCTCTTTGTGCTCAAATTGATTTTAGCCAAAAATTTGCCAAAGGGGGAGATTGTTGGATATTTGGTTATTGGCTTCATGTTTGCTAAAATCAAATATGCAAGCAATATGTGCGTCTTCAGAAGCTGATCCTCATTTGTGAACAATTTTTCAGAAGCTGGGTATTTCAGAAGCTGAACAGTACTTCAGAAGTTGGGACTTCAGAAGCTGAACAGTACTTCAGAAGCTGAACATTACTTCAGACGCTGAACCTTCAGAAGCTGATGTTCAGACGCTGAACAGTACTTCAGAAGCAACCTTCAGAAGCTGAAATGTTCAGACGCAGAACTTCAGACGCAGACTTCAGAAGTACCTTCAGAAGCTGGTTTTCTGCGTTCTGTTTATTTTCTCATGTGATCTATTGAAGATTTAATTGAAGAATTCTCCTTGTTGGATTTATTTCTAGAAGGAAAATTATTTCACGTGAAGATATTTGTTGAAGATTAGATTCAATTATTTGTGAGTATATTTTCAAAGAAATCTTTGAAAAATATATTTCTGGAAAATAAATTGCTTCTATTTGCTTCTAAAGAATTCTGGGAATATATCTTTGAAGGATTTGGTTCAAGAATTATGTTGCTGCTGAAGCTATAAATAGAGGACGCTGTCATTGAAGAAAATAAACTAAACTGAAGTCAGTTTTAATAAAGTGTTCTTAGGTGTTGAGTTTGTGAGTTGTGTGCTCTGTTTTTGTATACCACTCAATTGTTTAGAGTTGGTTTGTTTTATTGAATTGTAATCACTTGAAGCTTTTAAGCAAAAGTGACGTTTTATATTTTTGGAGTGTGTCTCCTATTTCGTTGTTTGTTAGAGTCTGATAATCACTGGGGCAGTGATTGACTGAGGGAAGTGAGATGAGATCTCAGGTCTAAGAGTTCCTAGGTTGAAGTCAATACAGGTAGTGTCTAGGTGATAAGTTGTAAACTGGGAGTTTGCTGAGAACTTAGAATTAGGACTATCATAATGGATTTCCTTCCTGGCTTGGAGCCTCCAGATGTAGGTGACGTTGTACCGAACTAGGTTAACAAATCACCTGTACATTTTATTTCTGTTTCTGAACCACTATTACTGTGTTACACTCTGTTTTTTTCACCAAAAGTTATGCTCTGTTTTACGAAACAGGAACGGATCCTGCCAGGAATTTCAAATAGGAAATGCGTAACCTTCTCTCTCAACTAGCACCGAATCAAAGAGTTTTCCTGACATGTCAACATATAAATTCCAAAAAGTCGAGTCTTTGTAGCATCATCTATCAACAAATGGGTACCAACCCCTGATGCCATCTCAATAAGTGTTTTCTCCCTCTAATACTCTTGGGGCAAGTGCATCAGTCTAATCTAGATTTGCGCGTGAGTTTGCTGCTGAGATTGGGGATTGAAGTCTTGTGACCAACAAAATAGTCTCAGAATGCCAGGCTTAAGATTTATGGTACCTTGCGCTAGAACTTGCCTCATGTCTGCAATCAAATTAAACTTGAATTCGAAACAACCACAACCAAGAGGAGTCACATTCCAGTTGCTCAAATTCGTCCACACGCTCTTCAGTTTGAGTTTCAAAGCCTGCGTTGTAAGAGGAACATCATTCTTTTGCAAAGTAACTCTTCCATGTAGATGAGTGCTGCAGTCTTTAATCCCAGCTTCATACACCTCTTGGGTGATTCGAATACGAACATTATCACCGATAACAACACGCGGAGGGAGCTGAGTCACTTCAGAATCACAATCCACAGCCACAGCTTGGGCGAAGGATTTTCTGGTAACTTCCTGCACCGCCGTTTCTGTTGCTGCAAGAAACGGCCACAGACAAATCGACAAAGCCATCAAAACAAGAGATCCAGCGAGATCGGAGCTTCACTGCAGAGATGGTTAGTCACCGGAAACCACCAGCAAAACCTGAAAATCAGCGAGTCCAGAGAAGGAGTGCAATCCCACTGACGAGCTATGCTGTGAAAGAAGGAGAATCGAAGCACGATACGGAAGAATTTTTCCAAAAAAATTAGAAAATTGTAAATATTTTTTTACCAAAAAAATTTGTAAACCTTTTTTTATTGAGTAGTTTGGTGGTTAGAATTTTTCCTTTAAAGTGAATACAATGTCCTTACCAACCGAGTCAGATATGATCACGGGACAAATTTGTAAATCGTTAACTACTACGAAATATTAAAGAGACTCCAAAAGTAGATGTAAGATTATGCTTGTTATTTTTAGGAGATGTAAGATTATGTTTATACACACTCCTAGAAACAAGGAAATGAGAACCATGAAAGTAGCAATATGGGAATGACTTGGTCTCTCACCATAAATCCATCTTCTACTTTGGTAGTAATTTGTTTTCTAAAAAAAATCTCTTTCATCGTCAATCAAAGTTCTTTTTTCTCTAACCTCTTTTGTTTTCCTCCTATGAATAATTTGAACCTTGATTCTTGGTCTTCCTTGTAGATACACAATGGGGGAAAATGGTGGGTTTTCAAATTTGATTCAAATAATATAGGTGTTGATTGGAATCAAATATGACTGTGTAGGGTCTAATTGTTCCAATGATGGTAAATTGAGGAACAAATTGTATTTATTTTTCATGAATTTAGCTTCAGGTTATCAATGAATCAAACTATGGTAAATAGGATATAGCTACATGCATGAAATTATATGCATGTATCAAATTATATAGGTGTAGATTTTCTTAATTCTTAAGAAATAAATCAAATTATATAGGTGTAGCTAGCAATATAAATTGAAAGAAATGGCTTCATTGACAAACCAACCTTCAAAAAAATCGTTGCGAAATGCTAACGGCGAAAAGCCAAGTATAAAATTTGCAAGAAGAACATCAAGTGGGAGATATGTTAGTTTGTCAAAAGAAGACATTGAAATGTCTTCAGATGTATCAGGTGATTATATGAATTATACTGTTCATATTCCTCCCACTCCTGATAACCAACCAATGGATGGTACTTCTGTTGCAATGAAAGCTGAAGAACAATATGTTTCCAATTCTTTATTTACTGGAGGATTCAATAGTGTAACAAGAGCTCATCTAATGGACAAGGTAATTGATTCTGAAGTGACTCATCCTCAAATGGCAGGGGCTAAAGGCTCTTCTTGTTCAATATGTGATGGGAAGGTTATGAGGGATGAGAGAGGAAAAGATGTCACTCCATGTGAGTGTAGGTATGTATATATATGTTAAAGTTTTGCAATAAGTTCAAATAATGACGAAAATTATAGAAAAAATAAAATTAGTCATTAAATTTTAGGTGCGACAAAATCAGAAATGAATTTTTGAATTTATCTATTTCTAAATTCCAGTCGTTATTTCAACTTTTTAATAGATATGTGTGTGAGTGTGTGGAAATTGATAATTTGCATTCATATCTTGCAAATATTATTATGACTTGTGCAATAAAACTAACAAGATTACAAAATAATACCAATTTTATCAGGTACAAGATTTGTAGAGATTGTTTTATAGATGCACAGAAAGATACCGGCATGTGTCCCGGATGTAAGGAGCCATACAAAGTAGGAGAATACGAGGATGATGGCCAGGATTATTCAAATGGAGCATTGCAATTACCAGCACCAAACGGTTCCAAAAACAATATGTCAGTTATGAAGAGAAATCAAAATGGAGAATTTGATCACAATAAATGGTTGTTTGAGACCAAAGGTACCTATGGAGTTGGCAATGCTTATTGGCCTCCAGATGATGAAGACGATGATGTTGGACTACATGAAGGAGTATTTGATGGTTCCGAGAAGCCTTGGAAGCCTTTGTGTAGAAGAACACCAATTCCAAATGGCATCATAAGTCCATATAGGTTAGTAAATGTTATATATGATATTTTATGAATAAAATATGTTGCGCAATACATATGTAATTGTATATAACTACGTATAATTATTATAGGATTGTGCATATATATTATAATTGATATAACTATATATTATACTTGGACTTGATTGTGCATATATATTTTATTTACAGGTTGCTTATTGCTATTCGCTTGGTAGTGATGTGCTTCTTTTTACATTGGAGAGTGGCTAATCCAAATGAAGATGCAGTATGGTTATGGCTCATGTCAATTACTTGTGAGATATGGTTCGGCTTTTCATGGATACTTGACCAAATTCCAAAGCTTTCACCGGTTAATCGTAGCACTGACCTTGCCGTCCTTTATGAGAAATTCGACTGTCCATCCCCAGAAAATCCCACAGGAAGATCTGATCTGCCTGGTTGTGACCTCTTTGTGTCAACTGCTGATCCTGATAAAGAGCCACCTCTTGTAACTGCCAATACCATTCTTTCCATATTAGCAGTTGATTACCCTGTGGAGAAACTCGCTTGTTATGTTTCAGATGATGGAGGTGCTCTCTTGACGTTTGAAGCGATGGCTGAGGCTGCAAGTTTTGCTGATTTATGGGTTCCCTTTTGTCGCAAACACGGCATTGAACCAAGGAATCCTGAATCTTACTTTGCCTTAAAAGTCGATCCAACCAAGAACAAGAGCAAATTGGATTTTGTGAAGGACAGAAGGAGGGTGAAAAGGGAGTACGATGAGTTCAAAGTTCGCATAAATGGCCTTCCTGATTCTATTAGGAGAAGATCTGATGCATTTAATGCAAGAGAGGAAATGAAGATGATGAAGCATTTGAAGGAGACTGGGGCTGACCCTTCTGAGCCTGTTAAAGTATTAAAGGCCACTTGGATGGCTGATGGCACCCATTGGCCCGGCACTTGGGGTTCTGCTTCTAGCGAACATGCTAAAGGTGACCATGCCGGAATACTTCAGGTATTTACTTATATATTATATCTAAGAATAAGTTCAATCCTGAACTTTAACTTACGTTTCACATATCATAATTTAAATGTATGCATGTATATGAATAGGTGATGTTGAAGCCGCCCAGTCCTGATCCGTTAATGGGAAGTGAAGACGACAAGATCATAGATTTCTCTGAGGTAGATACACGTTTGCCAATGTTAGTTTATGTATCTCGAGAGAAGAGGCCAGGATATGATCACAACAAGAAAGCTGGTGCCATGAATGCACTAGTTCGAGCATCTGCAATCTTGTCAAATGGGCCATTCATTCTCAATCTTGATTGTGATCACTATATCTATAATTGTAAGGCGGTACGTGAAGGTATGTGCTTCATGCTGGACAGAGGTGGCGAAGACATATGCTATATTCAGTTCCCCCAAAGATTTGAAGGTATTGATCCCTCGGATCGCTATGCCAATCACAACACTGTATTCTTTGACGGAAACATGAGAGCCCTCGATGGTCTTCAAGGTCCATTTTATGTGGGAACCGGATGCATGTTTAGGCGGTTTGCATTGTATGGATTTGACCCTCCCTCAGGTGATTGGGACACGAAAAATACTAAACATGAATGTACTGATGAAGTCTGTGAAACTACACCGGCCTTGAATGCAAGTGAGTTTGATCAAGATCTAGATGCAAACTTGTTGCCCAAGCGATTTGGTAATTCATCCATGTTGGCTGAGAGCATACCCGTCGCTGAGTTCCAAGGTCGCCCTCTTGCAGATCATCCTAACGTCAAGTATGGACGTCCAGGGGGTGCTCTTAGGGAACCTCGTGAACCACTCGATGCTACTACAGTAGCAGAAGCTGTGTCTGTTATTTCTTGTTGGTATGTATACTTTGTCAAACACAAACATATAAGTCATAGAAAAGATTTTTGTATTTATATACAATATTATATATGAGAAGATGTATTATTAGATCATATGAAAACATTTAACTTATTTAATTTTATTACATAATTAATTAAAAATATATTATTACATGCAGGTATGAAGACAAGACAGAATGGGGAGAAAGAGTGGGATGGATTTATGGATCAGTGACAGAGGACGTGGTTACAGGGTACCGCATGCACAATCGTGGATGGCGTTCTGTATATTGTGTAACCAAGCGAGATGCATTTCGTGGATCGGCACCAATTAACCTTACTGATCGACTACACCAGGTGCTAAGATGGGCCACAGGTTCTGTTGAGATTTTCTTCTCCAAGAACAATGCATTCCTCGCCAGTAAGCGCCTAAAACTTTTACAACGTCTCGCTTACCTCAATGTTGGTATCTATCCCTTCACCTCCATCCTCCTCATTGTGTATTGCTTCCTCCCAGCACTCTCATTGTTCTCTGGATATTTTATTGTGCAAACCCTAAGTATCGCATTTTTAATCTACTTGCTCACCATGACCGTGTGCTTGGTGGGGCTTGCCATTCTTGAGGTTAAATGGTCTGGTATAGAGTTAGAGCAGTGGTGGAGGAATGAACAATTTTGGCTCATATCTGGCACTAGTGCTCATCTGGCTGCTGTGATACAAGGACTCCTTAAAGTGATTGCTGGAATTGAGATTTCTTTTACTTTGACATCTAAATCAGGAGGAGAGGATGATGATGACATTTTTGCAGATTTGTATATAGTCAAATGGAGCTCCCTAATGATTCCACCAATTGTTATTGCTATGGTAAATGTGATTGCCATTGTGGTTGCATTTTCTAGAACCATTTATAGTGCAAACCCACAATGGAGTAAGTTTATAGGAGGAGCATTCTTTAGCTTTTGGGTTCTTGCACATTTGTATCCATTTGCAAAAGGATTGATGGGAAGGAGAGGGAAGACACCCACCATTGTATTTGTGTGGTCAGGTCTCATTGCAATTACACTTTCTTTGCTTTGGGTTTCCATTAGTCCACCCCAGGGTGCTGCTGATGGACAAGGTACTGGTGGAGATTTCCAATTCCCATAAATTGCTAATGCTTGCTTATGGATTTGATGCCTTGGTAATTTCTTCATAATATATGTATTTTTGCATGTAACAATGTTAGTAATGTATCTATGTAAATCTAGCTCCAGATTCTTGATGATGTGTCTTTGGTTACATATTATAGGACTAATTAATTAAGCAAATTTCTTTTCTCTTGCTTGGTGATAATGATGTAGGCTTGATTGGAAAAAACATGGAAGTAAATGAGATTAAAATGATGATTAATTTGATACATTTTATGAACAAATAACTTTAAACATATTCACTATACGTGTATGTTGAGAAAATGAAAGCAAAGCTGAGAGAACAAATGAATGGATAAAGAAAATGTCTTGACCATTATTTTTTGCAATTATTATGCACTTAAAAGAAGTAATGATGCTTACCCCTTATGCCTCCTTGTTACAACACATAATGCAAAGAGATTTTCTGAACTGTGAAGTACAACAACATGTTATCAAACCATTAGAATTCACAGGAAAAATTATATGCATGGCAGCATGCAAGTCATGGGTTTGAAACTGATTTTAATAACAGATGATTTCAAGCAAAATCATGTGTTAATCGTAATATGAACAAAAGACACTTACATCTTTCACTTGACATTCACAGCATTTTCCTTTACTAAATTTCTCCCTGCTAAATCAATCACCCCCAAAATCAAAGACTTTCACCGACAACTAAAACGTATCTTGGAAAACAAGTCACAACATTTTTAACAATTTGGTATATAATTCAGAGTGACTCGTGATCTATGTCCTTAATTCGCAAGGTCAAATGCATTAAAACTGAGATGGATACATGGATTAATCAAAGATCAAATTGTGATGTTTATAATTTTTATGGTCCATTTGGAATTTGAAAAGGGTGGCCGATTTGTAGCTGTTTGGAAGGGTTTGAACCAAGATACAAACAAGATTGGAATGACACGTTTGCATTGAGAAATTGCCAAAAATCAAAACAAGAGTTTACATGGTAATGAAGCAGATATTTTTTGAAATTGAATATGGTAAAAGTTCTAGATATTACTTCTGATATCGCGTTCTGGTGAATACTGCAAGATGGTAAGAAAATGGCGGTTAACTGACTATCAAAATCAACTTGGATTGGTCTGGTAGTGTTGGCTTGGGATTTGAGAGTGTGCTCTGATCAAGGTCTCAAGTTCGATTTTCTCGGTGTCAATATGGGTGGGCTAATTTATCTTCTTCAGAAAAAGATCAACTAAAAAAGAACTAAAACAATTAATTCATGAATGAAGTAGTAGTAGTGATTTCTAGGCTTCAGCTCCGCAATCTTGTAAGGCTTTTAGGCTGCTGTATTGAAGGAGACGAAAGGATGTTTGTAACAGCCCGATCTTTAGTATTAGATTTATCTATTATTATTATTATTATTATTATTATTATTATTATTATTATTATTATTATTATTATTTATTTATTTATTATATTTTTGTTAATTGTTTATTTGATGTCTGATTGGTGGGTTAATGGATTTTTAAGTGATTGAGGGTATTTTAGTCATTTTAGTATGAGTGGCATTTTTGTAATTATGTTAGAACTAGAAATTTGAATTTTAGAGAATAATAGTGTATAAGTAAAATTGGGGGGTAAGTGAAGTAAAAGTGTAGAGAAAATAATTGTGAGAGTTAGATGTGACTAAGCTCATTAGTGTGAGTGACCCTAACCCATATTACATAAAGAGTAGTAGTGAGTGTTGGTGAATTAAGTTAACCACATTTCACAAAACTTTGGAAAGAGGCAAAAGGGAGAGAATAGAAGAGAAGAAGAAACTTGGAGAGAAGGAAGAGGGGAAAACACTAGAAGGTAGAGATTCAAGCTAGGGAGCAATTTTTTTGAAGAGTTGAGGTAGGGGGAAGATTATTTTCACCAATTGGGTTTTAATAAGCAAATGGGTAGTTTGGGTGTTTTAGCTTATGCTTAATTTCATGATGTTTGTTGTTAATTATGTGAAATTCGTGTTCTATTTTAATGGTTGATTTAAGTATGTTAAAACTTGGTGAATTCATGTTTTATTCATGTCAAAATTCATGGGTTGATCTAGTAAATTGATAACTTGGTGAATTTTGATGGTTTTGATGATTAGTATGATAATTGATGGTGATTATGGATGTTTAAGTTGAATTTGCTTATGGGTATATGTTTGGTTTGAGAATCCATGAAGTTATGTTGAATAAGTTGTGATTTAAGTTGTTGTTGTTGTGTTTTGGGTGAAAATGCTTAATTGGACGAAAATGATTAAGTTGTCTTTAAGATGAAATAAGTTGTTGTTATGATGGTTAGAATAAGTGATTATGGTTATGTGGAACATGATGAAATGTTGTTGTTGTTGTTGTTATACATGTTTGTTTGTTAAGTTGTTGGTGAAAATGAATTTTGAGACGATGTTTGAATTTAATTGAAAAACCATGAGAATCCATGTTAAATTGATGTTTTGTTGTGTAACAATTGTTCAATTAAAGTGTATTGATCATGTGTACTGTTTGTATAACGATTTTGGGATGAATGAGAGCACAAAATGGGATTTTTGGGGGGGTGTTTGGAGGTCTTCCCGTAAGGGAAAACCCATTTTCTAGGTGACCATATTCTTGTGATATGCAACTAATTCCAAAGGATATAGGATCTTTAATCTGAAAAATCAAACCATGGAAATAAGCATGCATATTATTTTTGATGACTTTGATGATCTTGTCACTAACAACGAAGATGATGAGGAAATATTAAAAAATCAAGATCAAACAAGTAATGAAAATCACAATCAAGCATCATCCTCACAAACCCCTCCAAAAAGTTCGAAAATTGTTGGTGATCATCCTCTTGAACAAATCATTGGAAATATATTTGATGGGATTCAAACATGACTATCATTTAAAGATAATGATAGCAACGTGACAATTATCTCACATATCGAACCAAAAAATATACATGAAGCAACATGTGAAGAATCATGGGTAAAAGCCAAGGAAGAAGAATTATCTCAGTTTGAAAGAAATAAAGTATAGACTCTTGTTTCTAAGCCTCAAAATCTATCTATCATTGGAACAAGATGGGTATTTAGAAAAAAGTTAGACGAAGAAGGAAAAATTATTAGAAATAAAGCTAGACTCGTAGCTCAAGGATATAATCAACAAGAAGGTATTGATTACGATGAAACTTTTGCTCGGGTAGCAAGGTTAGAAGCAATCAGAACTCTTCTTGCATATGCATCTCATAAAAATATCAAACTGTTTCAAATGGATGTTAAAAGTGCATTTTTAAATGGATTCTTAAATGAAGAAGTTTATGTTCATCAACCCCCTAAGTTTGAAAGCACAAATAAACCAAATCATGTATTTAAACTCACAAAAGCATTATATGGTCTAAAGCAAGCTCCTCAAGCTTGGTACGAAAGGTTAAGTACATTCTTAATCAAAAATAATTTCTCTAGAGGAAAATATTGACACAACACTTTTTAGAAAATATGATAAAAACAAATTTTCTTATTGTTCACATATATGTTGATGACATTATTTTTGGGTCAACAAATGATAAATTGTGTAAAGAATTTTCTAGTCTCATGCAAAGTGAATTTGAAATGAGTATGATGAGATAATTAAGATTTTTTTTTTTGGTTTACAAGTTAAACAAGAATCAAATGGATGGCCACGACCACCTATTCACCATAGTCAGGTCCACCATCGTCTCAAGAAATATCAACTCAATGTGTCAGTTCATCTTATCGGCGAACAACATACACCCGAAAAGATATATCAAAAAACTCCTAATACAACACAACCTCCACCTATCTGTCTCCTACAACTCCTCCCTCATCTGTGGCACCTCCAGTTGTGTAGCTACAGTAAGGTGTGCCTCATAAAGCTCCTTCAATGAGGTATAAGTGATATATGCACCAAACTCGTCCTTGCACGCCTTCACTGCAGCAGCCTCCTCAACACCTAACCACCTGACCATCAAGTTCACTCCATGCTCCTAATCAATGGGGATGTTGAGAAGATTAGCCACATCGTCCGAGGTGATGCTCATCTCTCCCACTGGTAGATGGAAACCGCTAGTCTTTGGGTGCCACCTCTGGCACAATGTTGTGATCAATGCATGAGTCACACACTTGTACCCTGTATATAGCAAATCATGTAATCCAGACGCCCTGACAGGATTCCAAAACCATAACTGATTCATTGCTTGGCGGCTAAGCTCTCCCACCTTAGGCCCATGATTTATGCAATCGACACTCAAAGAAAATCTGGAAAACAAATATATAAATTAAGAAATATATAACAATTCATTTAATCACTTAATCATTTAACACTTAACATTATAAAATTATTCACTTAAAAACTTAACACTAAACACTATAAACATTTAATCACTTAAACACTTAAACATTTAATCACTTAACACTAAAACATTTAATCACTTAATCACTTAAACACATAAACACTTAACATTTAATCACTTAATCACTTAACATTTAATTAGTTAATCACTTAATCATATAACATTATAAAATCAATTACTTAAACACCGAACACTTGACACTATAAATTAATAATATTATAATAATATTAAACACTTAAACAATAACGTAAAAACCTTTATAACACTTGAAAAATAAAAAGTTAAAAAAATAAAACACTTACATTATCAGTGTTATACCAGAGCGGCACTGCAACATGACACGTGTATCTGGACAAAAGTGATAGGTCTTGAGGACTTCTTGGAAATGGAGGCCCTACAGAGAAGGCATGTGTGGCTGCCTGATCCTCACCCTCAGCATCACCCTCAACTTGATCCTCCTCTACCTCTGGAGGCTGAAAGTATGGATCCTTTGGCCCATCAACATAATGATGCTCGGTCGGATCGTATTCCTTGTCCCGAGTCTCATACACATGCTCCGGTATAGGATCAACCACCTACGAATGGGCTGCTTGTGAGCTCTCTACTCCTTCTGGGTTCCTACACCCTCTTCCCCTCTTAGGCATATGAGGGTTTGCCGCCATCCTCTCCTGCCTAGCACTATTCGTCATGGTCTCCTTGCCGAGTCGACTTCTATGTCGGTTCCCAGACATATCTACGTAAAAACAAAAGAAAAAAAACATTGAATTATTCATTTAGACATTTTATCAAACACCTTGAGTGCAAAAGATAAAACAATCACAAATTGTGTTAATTCAACTTCAAAACAACTACATTGTACATAAACCATCTCTAAACAACATTCACATCAACAACATTCAATTATAACATCCTAATCTAACAAAAAATTGGATTTTTAAACTAACCATAAACACTAACATTTTACTAAAATTATAAAAAAAAACACTATACAAACTACATTGTAAATTAATAGGATTAATCATACTTACTTGTACTTTTGTTGAAAGAATTTGGTTGATTTTCGTGAAAATGAGATTGGAGAGAGTTTATATGGAGTTTGAGTGTGTTTTGCTTCTAACATTCAATGCAGAAACTAGGGGTGTTCGCGATGCGATTTGGTTTGGTTTTAAGCATAAAAGTCATCTTAACCGCAAGATAAAAAAACATGTGGTTCGGTTGGCTTTTAAAAAGTCACCCGAGCCAAACCAAACCAAACTGATGCGGCTTGGATTGGTTTGGTTGGTGCGATTTTTTTCGAAACAATAATTTTTTTTTCAACAATAAAATCAAGTTAGAAAAATTACAATTTCATTTTCACCCAACAACATAGACCAAATTAAAAAGGTAGACAAAACGAAATTTTATTCTGTAGGAAATGTAAAATATTAAGATTTTATCATTATATAAAAGTTCAAGTAGCACATAAATACTTATTTGAAATAAAACGCAAAAAAGAAACTTAACAAGAGAAAAAAATATGTCATTTTATAGAAGTTTCCATTGAGTTTTTTTTAGTATTTGTTTAGGTGACATAGGTTTAATTAGTGTTTTTATTCTGTTGCGGTTGGTTCGGTTGGTAAAATAAAAACTGCAAACCATGCAGTTGATTAAAAAAAAGATTTGAATACATCCAAACCAAATGCAATTTTTTGTGGTTTCAGTTTAGGTTGGTTCAGTTTGCGATTTTTCTATTGGATTGGTTCGGTTTTGAACATCCTTAGCAGAAACTGTTGTTGCTTTCTAGAATATGTCCAGATCACAATGATAGTTAACTAGAGCTGGATAGTAAGCGAACGATGGTTAACTACCGCCGGATAGATCGCAACGGTAGTTAACTACCGTTGGAGGCAAAACGGTATTTTCTATATGTTTTTAAGAAACTTCACATGTGATAAAAGCAATTTTCTAACTTTTTTAGGTATTGCTTATTGGCTAATACTTATCTTGGACACAACTTGCGACATTTTAACAATTTGACTTATATATAAATCTCAAAAAGAACAAATATTTTCAAAGCATGCAATATGATAACTGCAAAAAATAAAAAAACATAAGATATAAAGTGTCACGATCCACCTATGAGTCATGACCGGCGCACAGGCTAATACCAACTCGTCACAATTTAGCCTGGCAAGCCTAACTTAAAGTAACCTATACAAGCAACCATAATGATAGACTACTCAAAAATCATCAAAATGCTCCCTTGTTTATCTTACATCTCAAATATCAAATAAAATAAACAAAACTAGTTAACAACCTTATTTTATTTTATTTTTATCTTATTTAATTTTCACCATTCGTATAATAAGATTTACCAGTTCAAACGTACATAACCACCGCTAAATTAATGTATACCTATCTTATAACATATATAATCCAAAAGTAACTTCTATTCATATGGTTGCATCGTACATAAATCACATAAAAGTATAAATATAACATTCAACATAGCTGCATACCAACATGATAGAGTTTATGAAATTTTTTACTCTGCAACCTGTGAATTCTAACAAAAAAATGTCAAATGAATAATTGTGAGCCATGAAGGCTCAATGAGAGCATAGTAAACATAGTGGTCAAATATAAAGAAAATTATCAAAAACAAACTTTGAATGAAAGAAATAAGTCATTATTTGAAATAAACTTCCTTTAAACATTAATAGTTAATGGCTGTCATTTTGATTTTTTTTTCTTTACTCTTAAATTGATCTACATGATCATATTTAACAATTTCTATTCAATTTAAATTTTTGTACATAGGCCACATTATCTCTTAGTTGTGGCAAACAGAATTCTCATAAGTCGTAATATCTCTTCGTTACGGCAAACGGTCTCACTTAGGCTGCATTATCTCTTCGTTGCAGCAAACGGACTTCACATAAGCCGTATTATCTCTTTGTTACGGCAAACGGTTTTATTTAGTCAACGAGCACTAAACACGTAGGATGCATTATCTCTTCGTTGCATCAAACGGGAATTGTCATGAATTACCATGAGTATTTAACTCATGGGATGCATTATCTCTTCGTTGCATCAAACGGGAATCATCTAAAATTACCATGAATACTTAACTCATGGGATGCATTATCTCTTCGTTGCATCAAACGGGAATCATCTAAAATTACTATGAGCATTTAACTCATAGGCTGCATTATCTCTTCGTTGCAGCAAACAGAATCATAGTCCATGATAAAAATGAACACGTGAATTTTAGATAAATCAAACAACACCCACAAAGTTGATATCACAACATTTCACTTATTGAGTCATATTATCATAATATTTTCGGTTGATGTTGTTTTATAGTATCTTTATAACCATCAAAATCTTATAAAACCAGTCTAAAACTTTCTCGTACAACAGATTACTTATACCCAAATTCCCAATTTTCTAAATTTCCAACCCTAACATGAAAATTTTCAATGAATAGAGAGAAGAGAGTTTTAAAGAGAAGAGAGTTTCATTACCTTTAATGGCAATTTCAATGATACTTCTTCCACTGGTTCTTCTTTTCGCCTCCTCTCAATTTGTCCGCATCTTCTTCTTCTCTCCTCTTCCATGCTCGGTTTCTCCTCTCCCCTGTTCTCTCTCAAACTTTTTTTTTTCCTCCCTTAAATATCTTAGGTGATGGCTTTTTACAAGAAGCCTCTAGATCATTTTTTCTTCCTATTACATTTTTTTTTATTATTTATCTAAGTACTTGAATCTACATTTTTTTTCCTTACGTGGACTACATTTCACCACACACCATGTTATTTATTCACACATATTAATTCACTCATAAAATTGCTATTAATATTTGATTTTGATATTATGTTTAAATTCTAATAATAATTAAATGTGCAACTAATCTAAAATTAGAGATTTATAGGCTATTTAAATAAAATTATATCAAAGTTCTATGACCTTAAATTGATAAATAAGTTATTTTAATCTAGTTCCTAAGTCATTTAATCTATTTATTTATTATTATATGTTTATTATTAATTTTAAATTTTTTGAGGGTATTACATAAAGTTTGTGACATACAAAAGGAGATAAAGCTTCTAAAGAATGAGATGAAGAGGAAGGAAAATGCTGAAAAAAGAGATATACAGAAAATCTAAAGAAATAGCAAGCAAAAATAGGAAGAGTATATAAAAGTTGAACAACAAATGGAACTCATTTTTTGAGATTGTGAGTTTTGAGATGAAAATCTAACAATAGCAAGACCTATGACAGAATTGATCAGAATTACCTCAGAGGTGTGATGATGAAAATGGGTTTCTCTATGCAATGGATTAAATGGATTATGTAGTGTGTTGAAATTGGTGACTATATTGTTCTTGTTAATGAAAATGCAACAAGGCCTATCATACCAAGAAGATGGTTGAGATAATGTGATCCTCTTTCTCCTTATTTGTTCATCATGTGTGTTGAGGGACTATCTGCCCTTATCAGGAAAGCAGAAGCTAGTGGAGACATTCATGGGGTGAAAATATGCAACAACACGCCTATCATAACTCACCTCTTATTTGCAAATGGTTGCTTCCTTTTTTTTAGAGCTAACAACAATGAAGCTTTGAAAATGAAGACTATTCTTGAAACCTATGAAAGAGCTTCGGGATAGGTTGTACATCTTTAGAAGTTTGAGATTTTTTGTAGTAGGAATGTTGCTCAGGTAGACCACCATAATATTACAAATATTCTTGGTGTCAAGGCAGTATTGGGAACCGGAAAATATTAATTGGGGCTCCCTTATATGATTAGAAGAAGTAAAAGAAGCAACATTTAAGATAGAATCTGGATGAAAATAAATTCTTGGAGCAGTAAATGTCTTTTGAAGTCAAGGCGTGAGGTGCTGATAAAATCAGTCCTCGAAGCTATCCCAACCTACTTTGAGTCTTTTTTACACTTTTGACTTCTCTTTGCGATGAAATTGCGATAATGATGAATGCTTTTTGGTGGGGCCATTCAGGTATGAATGAAAAAGGCATCCGATGGTTGTCTTGGGATAAACTGTTTATGCATAAGAAGGATGAAGGCATGAGTTTTAAGAGCCTGTCTACTTTTAATCTTGTTATGTTAGGAAAACAGGGTTGGCGGATTATGACAGCCAAACTCTCTTATTGCAAGAGTTTATAAAGCAAGATATTATCCTCGATACAATTTCCTTGACTCATTCTTATGCAAATCTAAATTCATTCTTAAGGCAGAAAGTCGTTGGTGTTTAGGTGATGGTGATTATATTCCAGTTTGGCAAAATAATTAGATCTTGGATGGTAGCTCCATTATTCCACAATGATAGAGTTTTTCCTCTAGCTGACTTGCGTGTTTCAGGCTGTATGCTACCAGGTTACAAATGATGGAACATTCCTTTCTTAAATTCAATTTTCGATCAACATTCCTATGTACCCTTTTGTTTAGGAAGACAAATTGATTTGGAGGAAAGAAGAAAATGGTGAGTACTCAGCTCGTAGTGCTTATCGCTTGTGTATGCAGGAATTACTTGATACAAGCCATTTTAAAGTGAGTGGCCAGTGGGATTTGATTTGGAGACTCAAAATACCACCTAAAGTAAAGAATCTCATCTGGCACATATGTAGGAACTGCCTCCCAACCCATACGAGACTTTAGGATAAAGGTGTAAATTGTCCAACAAATTGTGTTTCGTGTGAGAAAAATGAAAAATATAGTTTGCATTTGTTTTTCAATTGTCCAAGTAGTCGCAATGTGTGGAGTATGTCCCCATCTTATAACTTGTTCAGTACAGTTATTAATCAGGGCTGTCATAGCTCGGATTTAATATTTAAGCTACTACATGTTTTATCACGTGAAGATGCAACACTTGCCTCTTGTGTTTTATGGAGTATTTGGAAGGAAAGGAATAATAAAATTTGGAATGATGTAATCAATGCACAATCTTTTGTGGTAGAAATGGTCAAATCTTTACTCTTTGATTGGAAAGTAGCGTGGAAGATAAGTCAGACTACAACCATTCTTTCATCAGATATAAGAAATGTGAAATGGATAGACACTTGCATGCAGATTCAAATGTAACATTGATGCGTCTTTCTCTAATCATAACACCAGAGTTGGATTAAGAATGTGTATAAGAGATGACACATGTGCTTTTGTGTTTGCAAAACCTGAATAGATTAGTCTCATGTGACATTCATATTGGAGAAGCATTAGGTCTCTTATCGGCTTTAGAGTGGGTGCATGAACTCAATTTAGGATCTGTTGACTTCAAGCTCGATTCTAAAAAAGTGGTAGATAGTTTTGTGTCCCGTAAGCATGATGTAACTGAATTTGGGGCTATTATTAATCATTATAGAGCTCTTTTTAGTCATTTTTATGAAAATTCCAATGTAGAGTTTGTAAGGGGACAAACAAATGAGGTTGCTCATGAACTAGCTAAGGCGACCACATTATTAGCTATTTTCCAAATCTTGATTGACATACCAAATTGTATTGAACACATTTTAATTAATGATATAAGTTAAGTCCTTTTTCCTTAAAAAAAATCGATAACACATGGGTGATTGCATCAGATGCTTTGACCCTAACCATTTAAGTTGCATGCGTAATATACTTTTGATTTACCCAAAGAAAAACATTTTGAACACATTTTTTTTTAGTAAAAATTTAGGATGAAGGGTGACGCCATGGTCTAAAACAAGAAAATCCTTCAAGTTCAAAAAAACAATACATATACATTTACATGTTCCGCCCTTAAATGCATTAGTGATGCTCAAACCCGACTAGTGAGACTTGTACACATAAGTTGCACATACATATAAAAATAAAACCGTGTTAACGAGTGCTCCCGAGACACTTTTTAACCATTCCATATTAAGAAATTATTTTTTTAAAAAAAATCAAATACTACAATTTTAATGCATTAAATACATAAATTTTCATAAAAACTTACCATTTATAGTTTTAAAGAGTATCCTGAAGCACTTGTTAGCATTTTTCATTAAAATATACATCATTTAATTATTTTAAAAGTATATACTACTTTTTTTATTTTGCAATAGTTATTTTGTTTTAATTATAATTTCTTTCTATATAATATTGTTTCAAATGTTGGTAACTAACCACTTAACTTCATCGTACTTACCATAATTATAAGTAAAAGTTGGTTCTGTACGTTTGAGGAGGTGAAGTGATAACTCATTATCAATAATATATATATCTTCTAAAAGAAAAAAGAAAAAAAAAAAATCATCAATCACATGGCAGCAACCCAAACCGAACCAAAGAAGATCATAATCGACACCGACCCTGGAATCGGTAAGTACTGTTTTAGATTTCAATTTCATATTCACTATGTTCCTTTGCTTTTTATATGTTATTATTATTATTCCTATGTTTGTTTTTTCAAATTCCATGTTTATTTGACTCTGATAATGATATTGTAATTGTTTTTTTTTTTTGTGTAGATGATGCAATTGCAATATTCCTTGCTCTAAGATCACCAGAAGTTGAAGTTATTGGACTAACAACTATCTATGGAAATGTTTATACTACTCTTGCTACCAGAAATGCATTGCATTTGGTATTTTTTTTTTGTTTTTTTGGATTGATACCTCTGTAGCACCGACACTTCTGATCGAAGCCATGTCTGATGTCTGACACGTGTCTTGCAACAGTTTTATTTGATGAAATTTAGTTTTGAGACTAATTTTGCATTTGTGTAGTTGGAGGTTGCCGGAAGAACTGATATACCAGTGGCTGAAGGATCTCATGTCACATTAACTGTAAGTTTATAAGAATAACAACTCATATATCTACTTTGATATACCCTCTGGTCACTATTATAAGCAAAAAACAACATTTTAGTTGATGTATCTTATATCAGGCCCTTAGTATATGTGATCTTTAGTGCATATAGATAAGAGGAGCACACTCTCTAACACACTATTCTCAACACAGACTTTTTAATTGGTTGTTATTCAAACGCATCTCACTAAGTCATGTAGTGGGACCCTTTATGCTTTATCTATTACATAGTCTGCACACTTGAAATTCTCAGAGAAGCACACATTTATAAAATCTCATAACATCAGCTTATGTCTTTCCCTCCCTCACATCAACTTGAGTGGTCCCTGAGTTTTGGCACTTTTTTAAGTTTGAAAAGATGATCAAACTATATAAGCTGCTTGTTGAAATCTCTGTATGCCTTCCAAATGTATACAGAGATTTTGACTTGATTAATTATGGTAATCCATGTTATGTTTACAGAAAGGAACAAAACTTCGCATTGCAGATTTTGTCCATGGTGCAGATGGACTTGGCAACCAAAATTTTCCACCACCAAATGGGAAACCCATTGAAGAATCAGCTGCTTCTTTTTTGGTTAACCAAGCAAAAGCTAACCCTGGAAAAATCACTGTCGTGGCATTGGGTCCTCTTACAAATATTGCTTTGGTATGTTACGTGCGCAATATCCAGTTTGTCATTTTTGTGTTTTCTCTTCATACTTTGTTTCATGCCAAGGTCATTTTGGGCAGGCTATACAGATGGACCCTGAATTCGCTAAGAACATTAGACAGATCGTTCTGCTTGGTGGATCTTTTGCAGTAAATGGCAATGTTAATCCAGCTGCTGAAGCAAATGTAAGTATCTCTATTTTGTATTCAACTTCTTAATATAAATTCCATAAAAAAGTAAAATGATATCAGTCGCTGCTTGATATATCTAACTCTTCAATTGGATTTGATTCCAGATATTCGGTGATCCAGATGCTGCAGATGTTGTATTCACAAGTGGGGCAGATATACTCGCAGTGGGAATAAATGTCACTCACCAAGTCGTATTGTCAGGTACCGCTTTGTCAATTCCTATGCACTCATTTTTTCTATACTTGTGTAGGCATTTTTTTAAGTGAATAATCATCTCTTGATAAATCATATGTGTTTGACGTAATTCTTCAACCGATAATTGAATTTGCTTTTCCTTTCAGGATTTATGCGACTATTTTAAAATTTTATCTTTAAAATAAAGTTTTCAGCTCAACAGATTTCATCGATGTCTCCCTAACTGAACTGGTATTTTCTGAATACCTTTGATTAATAGCTAAAATAAAAAATTAGGAAAAATGGGGAGTAGAGATGAGAATTAGAATCCGTGTTTTTTCTAAGGTAACGCGGTATGTTTACCCTGAATCTATCTGTAACATTTTTCTTTTGTAGTGTGCCTAACAAAATTAATCTGCACATCATACTGTAAAATTAGTTCTTGTTCTCATTTACCATGGCTCTCGCTTGTTTTGTTCTGTTAAATTTGTTCTGGTATACCCTGATCCGAAAAAACAAAATGACTAGGTTCTGATCGAGAAAAGTTGGCTAGTTCAAAAGGAAAGTTTGCTCAATACTTGACCCAAATCTTAGAGGTGTATTTCTCTTATCATCATGACGCATACAACACCAAAGGTTAGTCTTCATACTGCATCAAAGATTTGGGAGATACCTAATCATCTGAATTATTAATTATAGATTTTGGATACAGGAGTTTACCTTCATGACCCAACAACGTTGCTTGCTGCTGTTGATCCTTCACTTGTAACTTGTACGGAGGGTGTTGTTAGAGTCCAAACCAGTGGCATTACAAGGGGACTTACAGTACTCTACAATAAACAGAAAAGGTAAGGAGGACTCAGGCCAATATTTTTTTTTCTTCAAATTTATCTATATTCATATGAATGCTAATGCCCATTTCATAGAAGTTCTGTCTTTGCATGCAGAGTATTTTGTTAAGATGCTTTGAGAATGCAGAGTAAACTTTTTGTAAATGATTTAAGCTAATGTTTGGTAGGAGTTTAGTTTGTATTTGAATTTGAACCTATGTTTCCTTTATTCCTTGCACAATGTTGTTCTAATTCCTAATTGATTGTTGAGGCTAAGAATGATCTTACTTATTAGAGGGTCGGATGATAAAATTGCAACCATAGGGTCAAACTGTTTTGCTAGAAATTATTAGAAACATAAAGCTATATTGATTTCCAGACCTTTTGTTCATGTATTCCTTCTATTTGATTGGGAAGATCTATTTTAGTGCATGTTTCTCAAGTACACTGCCTAGCACATTTTGTTCGTCAACCAACTGTTCCTAGCACATTCTCAAGTACGCTGCAGTAGCTCCAACCTTGCAGAAATGTACCTTGCTGGACAGAACATGATGACAGGGATAACTACAAAGATACCTGGAGTATGTTAAACTGTTCCTAGCACATTCTCAAGTATGCTGAAGTAGCTCCGATGGTGAACAGTCCGATGGTGAACAGTATTTTTTCTGAACATAGAACATTACCTGGAGTATGTTAAGCTCGTTCCATTTTGTATGGGCTAAAGGAGGAAGCTTGCTGAGGGACAGTGTTCCCTTTTGATAAGAACCCTAGCAATGGGGAAACCCTACTTTAAAAGCTAGTTATCAAGGGGGAAGAACTAAGCCACACAGGTACACCACCAACCATTCTATACTACTCAATGTAGGACTTAGGCACCCTATAATACCTAAGTCCATATCATAAACATGAGAGCCGACGTCCAGGCAATTGCACTGTCCGTAGCTTTGCTCAACCTTTTTCGATTTGGTCCTTTGTAGTCAGCCCTTTCTCAGACACCCACGACCAACTATGATACCATTTGGTAAGCACTTAAACACTTGACAAACCTTTCCTTAATATCTAGCTGTCGAGGGGGACAACTGAACCTCTCGCCCTTCTGTTTGCAAGTACTTCGGACGATATTTTGTTATCAGGTTTCTGTCTTGTGATCACTTGTCCATTTTGTTATGAAATTTGGATGCAAGTACCCTAGTTGGTTGGTGGGTTAGTATGATCAAATGTCCTCTACAATTGGGTAGATGAGTTATTGACGGATTGGTCGACTTTTACCTCCCTATTGGGCTTGGTTCAGTTTTTAGCTCCAGAATTGTGTTTCATTTGTAATTTCAGTATTGCCCGCACCTCCCTTGATTAGAGGTTTGCATGAAAATGTTCCTTTGTATCTGCAGAAAAACTAGATGAGATAGGATTAGAAATGCTAACATTAAAGAGAGAATTGGGGTAGCACCTTATCTTAGAATAATTGGTTCAATCTCAATTTAGGTGGTTAGACATGTGTGGAGAAGATACGTAGATTGAATGTTGGAGAGTTGGTTAGATGAAGGTTACTCCAATTGCTAGAATCGGAAGTAGGCCTACACAAACTATAAGAGAAACTATTAAGGATAACTTCAAGGTCAATTGTTTGGCAAGAGATATGATTTGTGATAGAATAATATGGCGTCATGTATAAGGTTCGGTTGTTGTTGTTGTTGTAATATAACGAAAAATCCGCAAAGAAAACTAATGTGTTGACATGCAAAGATTGGGAGTACCATCTAGATGGTTTGCTCTTTTTCAATGGCTTTCAACGTTCAAAATATCCAATATAATGGATGATTTAGGAAAGGGAGCTGAACAAAAACCTCTTTGTAATGATATCTTGACTTAATCTAGTATTGAAAATTTTGTCAACTTTTTGTTTGCAACACATTTACTATATGACACCTGACTTTTACATCTTTTTTCTGTTTGTAATAAACCAGGTATGGCGAAACCACTGAATGGTGCAATATGCCAACAGTAAAAGTTGCTGTAACAGTTGATGCTCCGAGAGTTGTGAAATTGGTCATGGATCGTCTTTTGGTTTGAAGAAGCTAAACAGCTGTTCAATTAGCATTATTGATTCTAGTCCATGTACTTGTATCTGGTTTCAATGTTTTAAGCAGAAGACTATGCTCACTTAAAAGCGATTGAGCATTACTTTTTACTATACATTTTATTTCAATTTCAATATGATAGGAATGAATGTCTCGTTCCCTCATCTTGATTTTCTATTCCTTGCTCTACAAGTAAGGCAGCATTTTACGAATTCCCATTGCCTTTGCCGATTAAATTGACATTCCTATCCCAAGTATCATACATTGCGTAGAATTCTTGTTATAATTTATTTTCAATTCACATTATTAAAAGGTAAGGAAAATCTTGTTATATGCCCTGTTAGAATTTAAAATTAGATTTCATAATATCTTGATATTATGTTCTGCAGAAACCAATGCTATTTTGGCTACTCCTTTAATTTCCATTGGCTATGAATGACAAGTTGATTTGAAAGCAGACAAAGACAAGTGTGTACTCGGAGAGATTGTCTTATGACCTAGCAATGGCCAATTTAGTTGATAATGAAAATCTTAAAGCTAGAGGAAACTGACGATCATTTTGCGGATCGCAACTCGTTTACAGGTAAAAAAAAAATGGAGGGGATGCAACACCTACATGTGAAAAAATATCTCTGATCTTGTGCAGATCACATACATGATGCACTTACAGCAAAGTATACATTCTGGGAATCAGTCGATAGTATGTAGGTAGGTGAATCCAGGACTAAGGATATTTTCAGATCATCAAATATGACACTCAATAACACTTATTTATTAATAATTTCAAATTTATTATTATCATTACATGTCTTTCTTTATTGAAGATCACTAACATATATAGTGGTTCGATATAAAATTTTATCCAACAATGGGATAAAAAGAAGCTACCATAGCAATACCACAATTTACAAACATCATGAGGAGAAGCACCTTGTCTTTTCAATCTCATGTATCCATTCTCTCCCCAATTAGTACCGTGTGAATTTTTAATCAACCAATATGCATCTTTACCGCTCCACTCTGTCTCCAATCTATGCTAGTTGGAATTACAATTTTACTCCCAGTAACACTTTTTTAAGATGGACACAACTACGTGAAGCAATGAACTCTTCATTAGTTAAATCTGAAAAATCATTCAGACCCAACTCATAAGTCTCATTCCCATCGCGGTTGAACTTCTCTATGTATTTCAATTTCTCCGCAAAAATCTTGAACCGTTTCTCCTTCTCAGCTTCATTTGCATAAGTGCGCCCGAAATCTTTCATCCATTTCTTGTGTGTCATTTTAGCAGCAATAGATGAGTCCAACATTGTTCTTGACATGGCTGGATATGCAAACGTCAAAAATATGAAGAAAAAAAATTGCTATTGGAAGAAGCTTCTTTTCAAAAGAGAGGATAGCCATGAGAATGGGCTTTTGAAACTTGTAAGATAAATATTGTAGGAAAATTGCTCTTCCCACAAACAATATTGCTCCTTCTCAAAGAAAATTACGGAAATACCCCTGTGTGACTTAAGTCACGCTGCGTCAGCGTGACTTAACTCACGCTCGCTACAAACCAGCGTGACTTAAGTCACGCGGAGTTCTGTTTTAAGAACACAACAACCAGAACACAGAACCACTGTATTCAAAATTTCCAAATCGAATTTTCTCCCCCTTTTTGCGATTTCAACAATTCTTATGTCAATCAACATCAACTTCTACCCCAAATCAAGGAAGTGTTTATTATCTTATTGCATTGGCTTTTTATGGTTTAAATTTTGGTTTTTTTTTTTTTGGAGAAATTTCACATATTTAGGTTTTTAGGATTTGATTTGCATGTTAGTTTTTAGGATTGTTAATGACTAATTAAGTTAGGAATTGTAGTTTAGATGTTGTTTAGAGTAAGTTTCACTCCAATGTGGTAGTTTATGGTTTAGAAATTGTTATATTTTATGTTGATTGAATGTTGCACTCTAGGTGTTTGATAAAATGTCTCAAAGAAAATTTGTTTGATTTTTGCATTGTTAATGATGAAATTAGTTAGAAATTGGATTGTTAATGTTGATTATATTGAGTTTGAGTGAAATGTGGTAGTTTAGGGTTTAGTTAAAAATTAGATTGTTAATGTTGATTAATGTTGATTATAGTGAGATTGAATTGTTATTTTTGCATTGATTTTTGTTTTTAAAAATGTTGTGTAGATATGTCTCAGAGACCAGACATGATTAGAGGTGACAGGGAGAGCATGACTAGTAGTGCACGTGCCGAAAAGGCGGCTGCGCGCCTGTTTACCCTGGTTTTTGGTAAACATCCGCTGGTTATAGATTTATTGCTTGCGAGATCAACCAGTAATCTCAGGCCATTGTGTGTCAAGTTTGTTCGAGTATCTTCGCATATTTTTATGTATTTGTATATGTTTCGAATAGAAGAAGGAAACGAAATATCTCTAAATTCGGTTGCTTGAACTTATCGACAAGGAATTGCAGTGTAAAAGTAGATGGCAGAAATTAACTTAGAGTAAAGTAAATTGCATTGATTTGAAATAAAGGTTGTTCGCAAGGATCATACATGATGATTCGTGACTCTTTTCTCGCTGTAACTTGGATACTTCGAGTGTGTAGAATATTATGTAAGTGATTTTGTGACACTATTTTCCTGATGGAAAACTCTTATTTATACTAAAGGAAATAACTGTACAATCTTATCCACACTTCTAACTGCTAATAACGCCTAATAACAGAGAAAAACAACCTATTTGAAATTCAAATCTTGTTCTTTCGACAGCCATGACTTTTGGCAGTTTGTCAAAGAAACTCTCCGAAACAAAATCAACCTTCGCTTTGTCGATGTGTGCTTCGACCAACTCTAAACCCTTCAATTCTGTCGAGCGAACAAGTGCAACTTCAGAAACCCTTTAGACTAAAAGTTCCATCTTTTTCCCACGTGTTCAATCAAACCTTAGTGACTGTATTTAATATCCATTGTCGAAAAACACAGGTAACAAATTGCCCCCCAAAAATGTTAGGTTCGACGGAAGATACTGTAGAAGAGAACTGACATTTTTGAAAAACATCTACCTCTAAAAAAATCCTTACGTCTTCTTGAATGATGACGTCATTCGCCTCGAGCAGTTCCCCCAAATCAGTTATCATTACTGCACTATTTTCGGAGATTTTTGGCTCATGGGAGAAGTAACCGACGACTAGGTTCAGAAACCTTTCAGACTCCTTTCACCACGTGGCTAGACTTTTCAACTTTTCAAATCAATAGTCTTTTCGGTTTTCCCTCAGTAATAAGTATAAAAATACACTTTTTACTCCTTTCATTATCACTTCCTTTCTCAGAAAACTTCTCCAAAAAGCCATCTTCCCTTTTCTTTCTACCATGGATAGACTCCCAGAAGACCTATTAATCAAAATCACTCAAAAAATAGCAGCAACTGGTACCCAGAACTTGCTCAACTTTAGGGCAACTTCCACCACTCACCATCGACTGGCGGACAAGAAAACAGTTTTCAGGGCTTTACCAACCAGCAAACTTGCTTTGGCCTTTCGACCACCTCTTCCTCATTGGTTCTTTTGTGGTTCGAGATTAGCCTTCAAAAACCTTTTAGCTAAAAAGCCTGATAGAGTAACTCTGACTAAGCACGACATACATAGTTTTGGAGGTCATTTACACCTTGATATTCGACATGTTCGAATTACGTCAGAAATTAGAACAGGTGATAACCTTCACCTTCAGAGGTAATATATGGTTTCATTTGCCTTCAAACCTAACGATTTTATATGTTCTATTGATGTACCTCTTACCTCCAAACCCACTTCAGACGATGAACCCGACAGGGAGGAAGCCAAGAAAAAGGCAAGACCTTCTAAGTCGAAAGTTGTTGAGGTAACTTCTTACTATTTCCCAATGGCAATATATATTTTCTTTGACCATTTCTTTAATGAAAATTATTTTTCAGAAACGGAAACGCACCAGCAGTTCTTGCAACGCGACTTCTTCTAAGAAACCCAAGAAATTCACCAGCGTATCAAGCGATGACTCAGAGGTAGGTAGAAATTTCTTCTCTTTTTCCTTTGGGTTTACCTAACCATCTCCATCATTATACGCTGCTGAAGATTTGTCAACCCTGGTCGGGAAAGAGCCAACAAAGAAAACTGAGACAGATTCAAATGTCGAACCTCTCAAGAAGAAACTCTATAAAGCAAAGAAGATCCCGAGTGAAGGTTCTGGTGTCGGGAAAGTCAATACCGAGGTATATGCCGAAACCTTGAATTCTCACAAGTTGACTCATCAATTGATTTCCTCTAATTATGATGATAATTTGTCTATCACAGGTGTTGGAAACTGGTAACGTCGAGGTTTGGGGTCAGACAATGCCTACCTCACCGCATAATTGTCCCATCTCTAAGATAATTGAAGAGACGAACGAGGATAGACCAACGGATCATAACAGCGGCGGGAAAGCGTCTGTTGACTGGTTTGAAGATATGTTTGTCATTACTCCTCCCGAACCCAAACAGGCTGAAACTGAGGTTGAACACAATGCGAGTTCGCCAAAAGGAGAACCTCTCGCTCCCACTTCAGTTATCCAAATTACCTCTCCTACCAGTGGAGAAAACACCGTCACTGAGCCATTTCAGAATCCAAACCCTGTCGAGACAGCTAAAACAAATGAGGATGACAAACCTGGTGACAATGTGAGCAGCGAGGGCCTTGAGGATGAGGAGGTTGAAAGCGGAGGGGATAGCCCGCAAAGTCCTGATAGCATGGATGAGTCTCCACCAAAGAAAATGAATGCCCCTAGTACCACTCCAAGCCTAGATGACATAACAGGTCTTGAGGAAAGTGATCCCCTTGAAGCTTTTAAACTCTTGCTAAGCAGTGAAAATACTCAGAATACTTCGACTTCATCCGTCGGAGTGAGTTCAGAAGCGTCTGAGGATGATTTGACCCAAGAGCTGAGTGCAAAGGTCATAGGGGTAGACCTTTTTCAAGCCATCAGATTGAACTCGAACCTCACTTTCGAACTCAAAAGTTTGATACACAAGCTGCTCAAGTTAACTCGTAACCAACCTTTGTTAGCTTTCCTGGTTGACTTCGAGCCCCTTCTGGATCGACAAGCCCACAAAGCCTAGTTCAAAGTATTGTGCCAATTTCTTGGTTTACTACCCACATGTTTCTTTATCAAATTAATGACAACTTTATTGGTGGCTTCGACTTGACTGTTTGCTTGCGCGTAGTAAGGCGTCGAAGTTAACAATTTAAATCTGACTTCGGAGGCAAACTCTACCATTTTTCGTCCCGTGAAGACCGACCCTTAATATGTGGTGATAGTCTCTGGGATTCCAAACCTGTACAAAATGTGGTCTTGAATAAACTTGATAATTGCTTCCTGATCCACATTCGGTAAAGGGATGGCTTCTACCCATTTGGTGAAGTAATCTATCGCGACTATTATATAACGGTGGCCTTTCAACGAAGTAGGTTTTACTTCTCCGATCAAATCCAAAGCCCATCCTCTAAATGGCCATGGTTTTACTATCGCATGAAGTTCGCTTGCTGGTACATGTTGTATCCATGTATGCTTCTGACATTCTTGACAACCTTTAGCGAACTCTATACAATCTTTTAACATCGTAGGCCAATAAACCCCTTGTCGAAACAAAAGCCATTTCATTTTGTGGCCTACTTGGTGAGAACCACAAATTCCACTATGGGTGTTGGAAATTGCCAAATACGCCTCATTTTCTCCGAAGCATTTCAGTAAAACTTGCTCAGGTGTTTTCTTGAACAATTCATTCCCTATCATTACATAGCTTAAGGCTCTAAATTAATATTTTGACTGGTGTTTCCGGCAGGGTTTTTTAAGTATTCGACAATCTGTTTCCGCCAATTGTTGTCTGCGATATTGTCAATGGCAAAAACTTCAAACCGAACTTTCGCAAATTTGCCTGAAAAATTTTCGGCTGAAAGATTGTCTATTTCCTCTGCCCCCTCAGTTTTTTTTATTGACAATTCCGTTCGGGGAGAGGAAATCGGAGTAGATTTGTCTCTTATCTCTATCAACTCCTTTAACTTTGCTTTGGGGACTTTATAACCCGAAGCGATTTATGCCAGCTCATTTGCCTCCTGGTTATTCATTTGAGGCACATGTTGAATATTCACATGCTGAAAACGTTGTAACCACGTGTTGGCTAGAACAAAGTACATAATTAGATTTTCTTTAATGCATCTGTATTCTTTCGTCAACTGCTTTATGACCAGTTTGGAGTCTCCTTTTATCTCGACCTCCTTTGCCCCCAGTTCTAACAAGATTTCAAGTCCTGCTATTAAGGCTTCGTATTCGGCCTCATTGTTTGAGCACCGTTCATTAACCCTGAACTTGAAGCTCGTCGGAATGTTAGTAGGAGACACAATTAAAATACCAATCTAGTGCTCTTTTTGTGACTGGAACCGTCGAAATATAATTTCCAAGGTCGAGTCTCTACTAGACCAACTGTGGCTTCAATCGCAGAATGATCAACTATGAAATCGGCCACGATTTGCCCTTTAATGGATTTTAAGGGCTTGTAGGTCAATGAATATTTTGTTAGGGCTAGAGCCCATTTGCCAATTCTGCTATGTAAAATAGGTTTCGACAACATGTGCTTAATAATATCAAAATGAGAATAAACACAAACGTCGACTGGTTTTATATATTGGTTCAACTTTGTACAAGAGAAATATAGACAAAGGCACAACTTTTCAGTTGGATGATACCTTGTTTCAGCATCATTTAAAATCCTACTGAGGTAATATATGGCTCTTTCGACACCATTTTCATCCTCTTGGGCTAACATGCTACCTATGGATGATTCTGATGCTGCTATGTACAATTTCATTATCCTATTCTTAACAGGGGGTAACAGAACAGGTGGTTTTGTCAAATATGACTTGATTTCTTCAAAAGCCTTCTGATGCTCCGGTTCCCATCTAAACGTATCTTCTTTCTTTAGTTTAAGCAATGGCGAGAAAGCTTGGGTCTTGCCACTTAAGTTTGAAATGAACCTTCTCAGAAAGTTGATCTTGCCTAGAAGAGATTGCAGTTCTTTCTTGGTAGAAGGAGACTTCGTTTCCAAGATGGCTTTTGTCTTGTTTTGGTTTATTTCAATGCCCTTTTTGTGGACCACGAAACCCAGAAAGTCACCTGCGCGAACACCAAAGGCACACTTCAAAGGGTTCATCTTTAACCATATTTTCTCATTCTTTCGAACGATTGTCGAAGATGGTCTAAATGGCTGTCTTCTGTTGAAGATTTCACCACAATATCATCTATGTATACTTGCATACATTTTTCTATGAAATCATGGAACATAGAATTCATTGCCCTTTGGTATGTAGCGCCGGCGTTCTTCAAGCCAAATGGCATGACTATCCACTCATACACGCCTATGGCCCCAGGGCACCTAAAAGCTGTCTTTGACACATCTTCTTCGGCTATAAAAATATGATTATAACCAGAATAGCCGCTAACATGCTTAAATAATCGAAACATGCAGCCGAATCGACCAACATTTCTGCTACTGGCATAGGGTATTCATCTTTAGGTGTAGTATTGTTTAAATCTCTAAAATCTATGCAGACCCTAAGAGTTCCATTCTTCTTTACTACAGGGACTATGTTAGCCAACCACTCAACGTACCTAGCCGTTCTGATGAACTTGCTTCGTAAGAGCCTTCAATTTCTTCTTTGATTTTTGACAGGATCTGAGGTGCAAATCTCCTTGGAGTTTGCTTTACTGGCTTCTTTCCTGGTTGGATTGGTAGTTTTAACTCCACTACGTCCCGACTTAGACCTGGAATTTCATTATAGTCCCAAGCAAATCTCCTTGGAATTTGCTGAGCAAATAGCGAGAACATGCTCTTCACGTCGTCGTCGTTCGTTAACTCCGGCCGAGTGAACGACAAATTCCCCTCTGAGTCGAACGATGGACTATGGTACCAAACACATTACACCCTCCTTGTGTCTCCATGGTTGAATCGTTGGTTGATTTCATGAAGTTGATCCTTCAATTTTTTTAACGTGACATCGTCCTGAACCTTGAAAAAATGAGAGTTTCCACCGTTGAAGGATACTTGAGCATATACTTGAGCCATTGTTTCAGATCTACACCATAAGAAATTAAAAACAATCAATGAAAAACTCATTAAAACGTTTCATCAAACACTTGGAGTGCAAATTATACATAAACCCTAAAACTAAAAACTACAACATAAACATGCAAACATCTAAACATTTAAGCAACATAAGTCATAACATGTAAACATTCTATCATTTCTTGCCAAAAAAAATCAAAATTTAAACAAACCCTAAATCTTAAAAATTTCTAATTTAAGAGGAAAAATGTAACATATAAACATAAAATGACAATGGTACTTGATTCAGAAAACTTACCTGTTGTTGGAGTGGTGGGTGATTTGAAATTGAAGAAATTTGAGGTTGAATGATTTGGGAGATTTTTTAGAGATTTGAGAAGTGAAATGGAGAAGTAAAATGTAATGATGATTTGTGAAGTGTTTGATCATTCCAGCTCATTGTGTAATTCATGCATAGGTTAGTAAGTTACGGTATATGAATGGAGTAAAGATTGACTTGGCAAAATGGTCTTCATCTATGGATTACCAATCACATCGTTCTTTACTAATTGTGGTATATGAATGTAGTTGCTCGTACATATATTATATACAACCTGCATAAGTTAAGGTTCATCTAATTCATTGTTAATTAATTAGGAGTGTTATATTGGTGTACACATCATAGGCATGCATGAGTTGTTTAAGACTATTGAGAAATTAAAGTTTGAATATATCCTCATGTAGGACTATGGTGATTAAGATGTGTACTAGTCCTCCTCCCAAAAAAAAAAAGTGTACTAGTCCCCTAATACAAATTGCACTAGCAACACTCATTCTAATACTCTATTACAAACACCACTTTTATATTGGCTAAATTTCATGCCAGTTTCATCATTTTCTCACATAAGATTGTGTGTTTGACTTGAATTTCGGACATCAATAAATAAGTCTTAGAAATAGAGTGTTATAGTAAATGATTTTAACACTATTAGGTGATCGAATATTTCAAAAAGCAGAGGAATACGAGGATGCTTTTGATCTAAACCAATACAAAAGTAGAAATATTGAAATTCGTTCTAATTACACCTTATGAACTTTGGGCTACACCTTGATTTGATGAAAATTTTCTTCACCTCTTTTTACATTTTCAACCATGCAAGAAATTTTAATGGAAGCTAATTTGTACTTCAATCTTTAACCTTTCGTCAAATATGTTCACGTTCAATTGATTTTTGTGAGAGGTGAAGAGAAAGATTTAGGAATGAAAATATAGGATTTGTTTAGTTATTATGAGATTAAGGACTATTTCAGTATTTCTAAAAAAATATTAAAATATGAGTGCAAATGACCTACTCGAAATCAAATAAACAAGACAACTTTAAAGAATATATAAAAATTGGTCTCATAAATACAATTAAGTTGATAGTTACAAAAACACTTGAATTGTTTAAGCACGAGTTCGAACCTTGAAGGTTTCCACTTACCCATACTACAATAAAATGATAATTTCTCCTTCTACTCTTTAACCTTTCATAATCTCCTATCTTTATTTTCCCTCCTTCTATTCTTTAATTTTTAATCTTTTCTTTTCTTTTTTAATCTTTTATCTTTTATCCTTTCATTTCTCCTTCATCTTTAATTTACTATCATATGTATTCTCTTCATTTTTTATTCTAATCTTTCATTCATTCATTTACCCCATTTCCACTACAAGAAAACTTGTTACTACCCACAAAATTTACCCACGACCCTGTGACCGTCTGTAATGTTTTAAGCATAGTGTGTCAAGTCGTCATTAAGTCGTTGGTATGTAGTGTCATTCAGTGGCGTTGCCAGGACCCTAGAGTAGGGGGTTCAAAGTTCAAACTTTTGAACTTTAATTAATAATTATAATATGTATATAAAAATAATATACATCAAAATAATTATAAGTACTCAATATACATTTATTGATAAGCAATATTGTTTTACAAAGAGATAATTTTTTAATTTATAATCTTAATATTTAGTATAGATTGTTGAAAAATATTACATAATTAAGTGTATGATAGTAAAAAAAACTAATCAATGTAGTAGAAACTATGTATTAATGTATTATAACTATTAATTTTAATATGAATTTAAATTTATTTGATATACACTACATACCTTACAATTTTTCTCTATTATAAAATCTTTTATCAATTATAATTTGTAAATACCATATAAAAAATGATACCTCCTAACCCATTGATTGGTCGGGTGATGTTGGTTTGAGACCTTGGAGTATGTTTATCATTAAGGTCTCATGTTCGATTCTCTCTCGTGCAATTTAAGTAGACTACTTTTGGTTCTTAAAAAAAATTATACCATGTCCTTAATTATAATCACATATTAGGAAATATTAGGAAAAAAATCCCAAAATATAAAATATCTTTAAACTTCCTAGAGGAATTTATATATTTTTTCGAACATAAATCTAATTAAAACAACCTATAAGAGAATATTTTGATTTTAAAACAACCTATATATAATAATACTATTAAACTACTCATAGGTATTCTACCAAAAAAAAAACTACTCATTGGTGGTTTGACTTTATAACTAGTGTACACAACTAACTAGCGTGTGTGTTGCAAATTTAATTGGATAAAGTGAGAGAAATTTGGGCGTGTGTGGTAAGGTGAAAAGTGAAAACCAAGGCAAAGCTTTTATGAAGAGAGGAGGTGCAAGACCAAAATCTGAGGGGATTCAATATTAAAAGGATATAGAAAATTGGTGGGAATCAGACAATTTGAGGGGATTCACTTGAATTCCCTGGCTATCACGTGGCTCCGCCCCTGGCGTCATTTAAACCGGTGAAAGGTCCGTGCACGTAACATTGTGATAATTATATAAAAAATAATTAGATTGTTAATACTTTAGAATGTTTATGTTTATAAATATTAAATAAAAAATATAAGTATTAATGCAATGTTTCTATTAAATATTGTTCTCTTCTATTTACAAAAAAATTGTTTAATAGTTGAGTCACATCAGCTATGAATTTTATTTGTTTATACATGTGAAAATAAATTTTTATGTAGATATATGAGAAAGTTGATATGATAAAATTTTATAAACTCATGACTATTTTCAAAATCAAAATTAATGTAGTGCTTCTATTAAATACATTTTTATTTTATATGCAAAAGACTGTTCAATGTTTGCACCGCACCCGTTGCAGATTTTATGTACTTATATCTGCATAAACAAATTTTTATATACATATATGAGAAAGTAGATATGATAAAATTTTGAAAACTATGACTATTTTCAAAATCAAAATTAATGTAGTGTTTCTATTAAAAAAATATTTTATATGTAAAAAACTATTCAATGTTTACCTCAAAAAAAACTCATGATTATTTTTTGTTTACATAATTATTTTCACTTCATGCTTCAATTTTATTTTATTTTATTTTTTGACAAAATGTTTACCTCCAAATTTTTAGAAAAAAAAATATTTTCACAAAAAACTCAACTATTTGTGAAGGATTTTCTCGACTGACCATCTCTGCCTCCATAAAATTGCTAAAGGATTTTCTCGACTGACCATTGTTGCCCCTTTTATCGATCTCTTTTCCTCATAAATTTATTGATCTCTATTCTTTTTAGTGAAATATCATTAATTAAATAATTAATTGTTTGATTAAATTTAAGCTTGATTATTTAATTAAAACTTGGTTTTATTAATTAAACCATTAATATATATTTATACTATATATAAAGAAAATAGACCCTTTTGGGCTGGATTTTTCTCCTTCCTAAATTACTCTCAACTTTCAATACAAATAGCACATATAACAAATAGATAAGAGTCAATTCAAATATTAAAATAAAAGTGTAACAAACACGATATCAGTATATGTTCAGTTTTTTTTTTAAAAGTGTAATAAACTAAATGAGTATATCTATACTTACTTTATATAAAGAAAATATGAGATTTTGGGCTGACTTTTTCCTATAACTTTAAACAACTTTTTCCTATAGAAAAAAGCTAAAGTGCACGATAAAAATAGTCGTCAAAATTGCACGAATTAGTTGTTTGTAATGATTTGAGTTCTCCTTTAATATGGATTTTACTCCAAATAATCGATCTGGTCTAGCAGATGTTTGTTTATGAGAAATAACAAACATTTTTCTCCATATCACTGTAGCATGTAGTGAGTTGTTGATCACCGTTAAAAGAGATAACCACTTGTAGATAGGTGTCGTGCAAATTCGTGTGCTAAGAATGTCGTGTCGTATAGCATTCCTCTTTTCTATAATAATGATTGTTGTTGGTGTCATTATAAAGATAATAATTTAGATTATATATTTTTTTTGTTATATTGTTGGTGTCATTGAAATAGATAAACATGGTTAGTTTGGTTTGTTATAATTTGAAAGCAACAAGCATTTATATTTTTACTTTTAATCAAATTCAATTTTTCATAAAACTACATCGTTCTTAATTTTCAAATGTTAGCGCAATAAAAAGAGCGGAAAGATGGGCACGTAAGTGCCCGTCTTTTCGCTAGTTATATATAAAGGTGTTATCACATAATTTGATTTCCCTTATTTCGACTAACTATATGGTTGTAGAAGCCATGAAATTTTCTAAGTGCAGGAAAGGGATGCAGATTTCGACTAAAAGAAGATTCAAGTTTGCAAGTTCTTCAAGTCCAAGAGCATAAGACTTGCTTAAGTCCAAAAGGGATCCCTGTGGTGTTCGACTAACATGATTTCGACAAAGAGGAAAATATCTCTCTTTGAGTTCAGTTATTTCGACAGAAAGGAAGAAGACTTCAAACAGCTTCTCTTTGAAGAGGCAAGTTTGAAGGTTCAAGCACGTGGAAATCATATTAAAGCTGTCGAAATAATATAGTTTCTACCAGTTAGGTTTGCAGTTATTTTTCTATGTATATATACTAGTTTTTCATAGGAAAAATGGGTCACAAATCATTATCAAAAGTTCTATACACTCGAAGTACCAATGTCTAGAGAAAAGAGTAAACAGAATGTATGTAACATGATCTTGTGAACCACCTTTACATTCAATGCAATGCAATTTACATTTCTTTAAGTTTTATTTTCTTTAAAACTTTAAGCCCTTCTTTCTGTTTATTTTAACAACTTTTAAATTACCAATTGTTGGTTTTTCTCAAAATAGATAGTTATCTTCATGCAAAAACAGTTTTCTTCATCTTTGGGTAAGCAAACTCATTAAAGATGATGAACGTTCATTCTTTTCTGGAAATAATAATGCACAACATGTTCTAGGATTTCTAGTTTGATCCTGCTTGTAATAAACAAAACTAGACTTGTCGTTTACCAAAAACACAGGTAAACAAAAGGGAATACATGATTTTGGACTGATTTTCTCACTTCCAATTATACTCTTAAACAAATTTTCCTACAAGAATGTTATGTTGTTGGTATCACTCAAAAAGATAAGAATTTATATTATATTGTTATATTATTAGTGTCATTGAAAAAAATACGTATAATTTGTTACAATATGAAAGTGAAAAATATTTATACATATACTTTTAATCAAAATCAAATAATTTTATCAAAATCAAAATTTTATAAAAACTATTGTTCGTAATTTATATATATTAGGGTAATAAAAAGAGCGGACAAAAAGGTGTAATGTCTGTCTGAGCGCTAGTCACAATAGCTTAAATTAAAAATTGGTTGTTGAAAAACACACACACACACACACACACACACACACACACACATATATATATAGTCAAAATCTGTTGACACCAGGTGTAAGTGATAAGACTTACACCAAATCCCAACCACTAAACATAACATATCCAATGGCTCATAACACTCCATCTATCAAATTAAAAAAATCCCTAAGTGAGGCAACACATGTGATTACGTTCTTCCGTTTCATTTCTTTTTACCGTAAAGTGTCAAGGAAACATAATTCATCAGTGTGCCTCACTACGGTTTAAATATAGATTTGCAAACTAGTAACAAACTTTTTGATATCGATCTCTTGAATTCATAAGTATATGCAACAAGACTACCCCAAATGTGAGAAGATGGTGCAGATTCAATTGGAATTGGAATTGGAAGTTATAAATATCAATTAGGTTCCACTGGACAAAAATTATCCCAAATTCTAGAACAAATTAAAAAGCATTTCAAGGATCAAAGGCTACTGAAATTGACGAAATCAATATATATTTGTATGGTCATGAATTTATATAAATTGACACCTTGATTGTCTAATCTCATCATTGATAATTGAAGTTTCAATCAACGCACTGGGATTAAAAAAACATTTACGGGAGAAGAAAGAAATTAACGCATTGATCATTGATGTTTCGTCTTTGATTGTCTAATTGACACCTTGATTGGCTAATTCTCCATCTCTCTTTTTATAAACCACACAAATTGATAGGAATGAAGTCTATAGAAAGCTATCGAAATTTAAAGGATAGACATTACAGGAGAAGACTTAAGAAGACTCCAAGTATGGACGCACTGTTCAATCACAATGGGAGAAGAGAAAGAAGTAATCACATGTGTTGCATCCTTTAGGGATTTTTTAATTTGATAGTTGGAGTGTTAAGAGCCCTTTGATATATTATGTTAAACGGTTGAGATTTGGTGTAAGTCTTATCACTTACAGCTAGTGTTAATGGATCCTATATATATATATAATCTAAATTATAAATTAAAAAAAAAAAACACGAAGAACAAGATTTATGACTAATAAATATAAAAATAAAGACGGGACCAAGACTTTTAACCGAGAAATATAAATAATAAAACACGGGTTCTAGATTTGTCATCGATAAATATAAAAAAAAAAAACCGTACCATCATTTGTGATAAATAAATATAAAAAACAGGGCAACAAGATTAATTGTTGTAGTAGTAAATAAAAGCACAAATTATCAACTGTGCAATGTTTTAACAAGATTAATTATAATGCAAAGATACTTACGTGTCGATCTATCTTGAAATGTACCTCTAAGGTACTTGAGAGGATGCTAACTCATTTATCAGTTATAAGTCATAGTGATAACTCATAAATTACATGGCAACCCAAATGGAACCAAAGACGATCATCATTGATACTGACCCTGGAATCGGTAAATATTAATTAATAAACAACACACTTTTTTTGCTCTTTGTCTATGCTTAATTTTTCAAATTCCATGTTTCTTTGACTTTGATCATAATATTATGATTGGTTTTATTTATGTAGATGATGCTATGGCAATATTCCTTGCTCTAAGATCACCAGAAGTTGAAGTTATTGGACTTACCACTATCCATGGAAATGTTTACACTACTCTTGCTACCAGAAATGCCTTGCACTTAGTAATGTTTTGTTTTGTTATTGTTTAAGTGATGGATTTGTTTGTTTTTTTTTTGTTCTAATGTACCTTAAAGTCTATGTATTGGAGAGCTAATTTCTTGCAACATTTGTGTATCTCATGTAAAGACTCGTTGATAGTAGATTGGAGAGCTGCTCTCTCCCGCAGACGTAGGTCAATTTAGGCCAAATTGAGTAAATAATTTTGGTGTGTTTGTTTCTCTACTCTCTTTATGTTGTTGGATTGGTGATTTTTATTTGCTTTACACATATGTTCTAAATTTGTTCTAGGTTGAATCTCTATTTGCTTGGATTGTGTGGTTTTGGTTGTCATTGTTATTTGTTCTGCTTTTCTTGTTGAATTCAAAACAGTGTTTTTTTATGAAATCCACTTTTGATACTAAATTTGCATTTGTGTAGTTGGAGTTTGCTGGAAGAACTGATATACCAGTTGCTGAAGGATCTCATGTCACATTAACTGTAAGTGTGTAACAATTCGTATATCTACTTTGATAGGTTGTTAAAAGAAGGTCCTTTTGTCGCGATTCAAGGTTTTCGATGTCTCTACGACCACAACGCAACCAAGGTCATCTGCTAGCTGCATGTAGCACTGACGCTTTAGATTAAAGACATGTCCAGTGTCGGGACACATGAGGTTACACTCAATCATTTATTATTGGTGTCAATGTGTCAGTTTCTGTGTCGTGTCCATTTGACAATGATTCCCAGCAATATCAAGGGTCCCGATGATCATGATTTAAAATCTTGGCCTTGGTTATATCTTTATCATTGATCGGTTTCCCAATTTCCACAACGACTTTTATCTGACTCTCCCACTACCACCATCTGTTTCATGTATTCTATTATTGTCCATTTTATTTACTTATGTTTCTCTTCTTTTTTTCCTAACTTCTATAAATGTCATAGGACTATTTAGAACTAGTTAGCATAAGAAACCTTTAATTAAATACATATAGGTAAACACTTTATGCCATTTGTATTACATAGTCTGCACACTTGAAATTTTCAGAGGCACATATGCATATAATCTCATAACATCAGCATGTTATTTTCCCCTCACATCAACTTGAATTGTCTCAGAGTTTTTGACACTTTATTAAGGTGGAATATATTATCAAACTATATTTTCTACCACCAAGTTGAATCTGTGTATTCCTTTCAAATGCATTGTTGTTGATCACCTCACCGATGAGGTCACTTAGAAATTGCAGTATGAAATTAGTTGATCTGTAATATAACTTGATATTTGACTTGACTAATTATTGTCACTCATTTCACTTCTACAGAAAGAAACAAAACTTCACATTAGGGATTTTGTCCATGGTGCAGATGGACTTGGCAACCAAAATTTTCCACCTCCAAATGGGAAACCCATTGAAGAATCAGCTGCTTCTTTTTTGGTTAACCAAGCAAAAGCTAACCCTGGAAAAATCACCGTAGTGGCATTGGGTCCTTTTACAAATATTGCTTTGGTATGATATGTTTGCAATTTCAAATATGTTATTTTCACGTTACTCTTCGTACTTTGTCTCAAGACAAAATTCTGCTTGCCAGGCTATACAGATGGACCCGGAATTTTCTAAGAACATTAGTCAGATTGTTCTGCTTGGTGGAGCTTTTGCAGTAAATGGAAGTGTGAATCCTGCTGCTGAAACAAATGCAAGTATTTCCATTTTTTATTCATATTCTTGAAATAAACTCCATAAAACTATTATACCACTCACCGCTTGATCTATCTAAATTTTCGGTTGGATTTGATTCCAGATATTAGGTGATCCAGATGCTGCAGATGTTGTATTCACAAGTGGCGCAGATGTTCTCGCAGTGGGAATAAACATTACACGACAAGTTGTATTGACAGGTACCCCTTTGCGAAATTCCTAAGCACTCGTTTAGGCTATACTTATGTAGCCGTTTTGTATAAATGAATAATATCTCTTGTTATTTCATTCTTATGTGGTTTACAATCTAGTTCTTCAATTCAACAGTTGTGATAATTTATTTCCTTTCAGCATTTATGATTCATGATCCAGCAATATTTTATGTGACTATTTAAACTTTTATATTTAAAATAAAGTTTTCAGCTCAACAGATTTCATAGATGTCTCCCTAACTGAACTAGTATTCTCTGAAGACCTTTGATTAATGGCCAAGATGAAAATGTAGGAAAAATGGAGCGTAGATATGAGAATTAGAACACGTTTTTTTTCTAAGTTAACACTGCATGTTTGCTATGAATCTATCTGTAAGATTTTTCTTGTGATGTGCCTAACATTAAATCAATTTGCACATCATGTAGTGGACATGATGTTGTACTCATTTGTCAGGGTTAGATAGCATGTATTCATTTTTCATCGTACTGCGATGGAACTCTTTGTTGATGTTATTTTGTTTAATGCTGACACATGTCAAAGGTAGTGAAATATCCCCGTGTTTGGATTGAGCGAGAAAGAGTTCAAAAATTTCCACCAACTTAAATAATGTTTCCACATGATAATTGTCAATGACTAACTCTATTAAAAGCTTCAGCTTTTAGGTGAAGTCCATGAATGATTTTATATACAACTTGTAAGTCGTGAATATAACACTTTGAAACCGAAGCTGAAACTTTTTATTACCTTTATGTTTCGTATCTGCGCTATTTAAGCATTAAACTTGACAATCGACATCAGTCGAACGGCATACTTATGCTGCTATTATAATTTTGATTCATGTCAGTTGTCTTGTTCTATAACATTTGTTTTGGTTTACCCTTATCCAAAAAAACAAAATGACTAGGTTCTGATCGAGAAAAGTTGGCAAATTCAAAAGGAAAATTTGCTCAATACTTGAGTGCAATCTTAGAGGTGTATTTCTCTTACTATCGTGAGGCATACAACATCAAAGGTTAGTCTTCATACTTCACCAAACAAATGGAAGAGACTTAATCATCTGACTTATAAATTAAAGTTTTTTTATACAGGAATTTACCTTCATGACCCAACAGTGTTGCTCGCAGTCGTTGATCCTTCACTTGTAACCTGCACGGAGGGTGTCGTTAGAGTCCAGACCAGTGGTATTACAAGGGGACTTACAATACTCAAAAATAAACAGAAAAGGTAGAAACCTCTAGCAGTTGATACAAGGCCTTGGAGGGCTTGGGATATTTTTTTTTTTATTTATCTATATTCATTTGGATGCTAATGCTCATTTCGTAACAGTTCTTTCCAAACCGAAATTATGCAGAATAGTTTTTTAAGCTGCTATTGGGATTGCATTTTGTCCTGAAACATTCTCTAAAGAACAACAATCACCACCAAGCTTATCCCTCTTGGTTGGTTTTGCCAAAATGTACCTTGCTGGACCGAACATGATGACAGGGATAACTAAAAAGATACTCTGATGGCGAGTGGTGTTTTAGCGGAATAGAGAGAATAACCTAGAGTATGGTAAGCCTGTTCCTGCTTGCTGAGGGGCAGTGTTCCCCTTTGATAAGAACACAAAAAGGAGGAAATCTTACTTTAAAACTAGTTGTCAAGCTGTAGGAACTTAGGTGATTTGGGCATGTGTGGAAGAAACATGTAGATTGCATAGTAAACAAAGTAAACCAGATGAAGGGTAGTCCAGTTGCTAGAGACAGAGAAAGACCTAGAAAATTGTACGAAAAACTATTAAGAAAGACTTCGAGGTCAATATTTTGGCTAGAGATATTATTTATAATAGAACACTATGGCATTGTTAGATCCTCTTAGTTGACCCCACGTAGTGTGACAAATCTCTGATGTTGTAATATAGTGACAAAATCTCTAAAGAACTAATGTGTTGCCATGAAAAGCTTGGGAGAACCAATTAGATGGTTTGCTCTCTTTTTTAACTGCTTTCAACATTGAAAAAGTCCAATATAATGGATGGGGGGGTGAACAAAAGTCTCCTTGTAATGATATCTTGTCTTCATATTGTGTTGTAAATTTGTCAACTTTGTCTTTGCATTACCATTATTATATGTCACCTCACTTTTATATCTTTTTTGTGTTTGTAATAAACCAGGTTTGGTGAAGTCACTGAATGGTGCAATATGCCAACAGTAAAAGTAGCTGTGACAGTTGATGCTCCAAGAGTTGTGAAATTGGTCATGGAACGTCTTTTGGCTTGATCGTACCTACGAAGTTGTTCAATAAGAATTATTGATTCATGTCTGTTGAGAAACATGATACCAGAGGAAATGAGAGAGAAAGGTTAAAAAGTTTGTATTGAAGATAAAAGAAAAATGATACAAGTGAAAGAGTCAAGCTTCTACCTTATGTACTAGTCAACTCATAAGCTTAACTATCCATGTTTTCAACAGCTCCCCTGCAAGCTGGAAGTTAGAATGATTTCCGGAGGAATTTTCCAGACCGAAAAACTAAATTATTGTTTTCCGATGTAGCAATTGATCCTTAATACTTGCTCTTTCGCTCTCTCTTTAGCAAACCGGAAACATTTGAAATTTTTTGTGAGACAAATGACAAAAATGAAGTGTTTTATGTTTATAAACAAGGGTAAAATAGGTAATTCATGTCAAATGTTAGGGTGAGGGTTTAAATGTAAGGGTATAGTGTAAAAACAAATTGATAGAAGCTATAAATAAGCCAACAAGGCTAATCAAATTATCCATGACATAAAAACCCAATGAGCTAATAAAGTTGTCTTCATAAGGAACAACACTTCTGAAGATCCTCCAAACATTTCAAATCATAATCAAATGAACTCAGGTCTCCTAAAACAATTCAAGTCCTTGATTTACAACCAACTGCTTCCAAATTAAAGATCCCTAAATTTCAAATGGAACAGCCCTTGAGCATTAATTTTTACTTTACATTTTATTTCAATCTCAGTGTGATAGGAATGAATGTCTTTCTCCCTTCTCTTGATTTTCTATTCCTTGCTCTACAAGTAAGGAAGCATTTTCCTAATTATCATACACAGCATTCTTGTTATATTTTGTTTGGAATGAAAATTATTAAAAGGTAAAAGGAAAATCTTGTTCTATGTCCTGTTAGAATATAACATTTGTATATAACATAGATTTAATAATATCTTGATATTATGTTCTGCAGAAGATCTTATGCAGAAGCCAATGCATCTTAGCTACACCTTTAATTCCAATGGCTATGAATGCCAAGTTGATTCGGAACTAGAAGACGACAAGTGTGTATTCAGTGAGATAATCTTATCACCTACCTTTGATAGTGAACATCTCAAAGCAAGTAGAAACTGGACGGCCATTTGGCAACTCGCAAGTCATTCACCGACAAAAGAATCATCTGGAGAGTGAAGGTATGCCTCCCTACTAGACAACATTCATCCAGTATTGATAGTTGGAATCATCATACCATGTTAAAAAATATACTTGATCTTGCGCAATACACATACACCTTCAGCAAACTATGCTTTATGATGCTGCAACACCTGGAATACGAGAAGTGATTTGTGTTTGGCATGACCTTTTGGGGGGATTTGGTTCAACAAGAAACTCAAGATGTGGGGAATGCCGTTCTGCAGACTATAGGAATGTAATTCACAACTCTCCGATCTTTCTAAGTGATTCGACTAATGCAAGAGAGTCTTCATAGCCTAAACAACTTTACACACTCTATTCAATTCATGACCCTGGTTGGCTAGCTCTGCCTTCTGGTTTTGTCAAGTGCAATGTTGATGTTGGATTCTCGACAACGAATAATTGCACGACTTTTGATATAGTCTTCTGCGACGAAACATTTGCCGCTAAGCTAGAATCAAGGCTAACCCTCAAACACATCTTGTTGCTAAAGGTGAGGCCATGCGATTGATTTATGTAATTCAACGGGTTTGTGATCTTGGCCTCAAGAAGTAATTCTTGAGATGGATTGCAAATTAGTGGTGGTCCACATCAACTTTCATTCTTTTTGAACCTTGGTGCAAAGTTTGTATTAGATATGTAAATATAGAAAGATTATTATTAGTATTAACTACAATGATTATTAGAATCATAACCAATGATTATTAGAATCATAACCACATAATTGTACTGTGTATATAAAAGACTATCAGATCAATGGAAAAGGCACGGCCTAAATTATCTTACATGGTATCACACTTGGTTTGATCCCAAACCCTAAAACTAGCCGCCACCCTTCTCTCTTCCTATCTTTCATTCGCTTTTCTCTCTTCAACCACTGCAAAACAGCCATGACTACCTCTGCTGATTCTTCTAACAACAACTCTTCCTCACACTCCACCGGTCATACCGACCCTCCTCCTCCTCCCACTCCTACGCCGACTCACCCTGCTCTCACTGTCCCAAATATTTCTAATTTCATTAAGATTACTCTGAGCATTAAAAAAGGCACGTATAACACGTGGTCCGAACTTTTCAAAATTCATGCTCGAGTTTTTCAAGTGATTGACCATATCATTCCCTCTGAACCAGCCGCAGACCCCTCTCTCAAAACTACCAATCCACAGTTATGGCTTCGTCTCGACGCCGTCGTTTTGCAGTGGATATATGGAACAATCTCCGATGATCTTCTCAACACTATCATCGAACATAATTCCACCGCTGCAATCGCGTGGAATCGCTTATTCGACATCTTTTATGATAACAAGAATTCTAGGGCTCTCTACCTAGAGCAAGAATTTTCGCGAACTCATATGGAGCAATTCTCTGATGCTTCCTCCTACTGTCAGCATCTCAAGTCTCTCTCTGATCAACTAGCTAATGTTGGTGCCCCTGTATCAAATGAACGGTTAGTTCTTCAACTCATTTCGGGACTAACCGATGCATATGCTGCTGTGGGATCCCAAATTCGTCATGCTGATTCACTTCCTCAGTTCTATAAAGCTCGTTCCATGATCATTTTGGAAGAAACAGCACTGCAGAAAAAGGTGTCAAACTCAGTCGAAAATTCATCTTTCATGGCATCTCACAATGACGCACCAGTTGATTCATCGACATCCCGTCCTAACCGCGGCAACAACGGCAACCACAATCGTGGTGGCCGAACCCATGGCAGAGGACAGCGTGGACGAGGCCGAGGGAGAAACAATGGACGTGGCGGCGGTCGTGCTCCGCAACAGCAGTGGCCTTCACCATACTACCCGCATCAGCAGTGGGCTTATCCGCCGTACCCAAATCAGTATCAGCAGTGGAGCTCCCCGCCATGGCAACCATGGGCTACACCACCTTGTCCGTATCCCACAGCAAGAAATCCAAAGGAACAACCCGGCATCCTTGGGCCCAAGCCATCTCACCAAGCTCATGTCGCCAATGCAGCGCCAACCTCCTCATATGCTCCAACGGATATTCAAGCTGCCATGCATACTCTCTCACTTTCTACTCCTGATGATCAGTGGTACATGGACACCGGAGCAACCTCGCATATGACGGCTAACGGAGGTAATCTCACGTCCTACTTCAATATGAGTAATAATATTACTGTCGGTAGTGGTCAAAATATTCCTGTAATTGGTTGTGGACATGCATCATTACCAAATTCCCTTCATCCTCTAAAATGACCTAATGTTTTACATGCACCAAAACTCATAAAAAATCTTATCTCTGTTCGTAAATTTACCATAGATAATGATGTGTCAGTTGAATTTGATCCTTTTGATTTTTCTGTGAAGGATTTTCAGACAGGAATACTGTTAATGAGATGTAACAGTTCTGGTGACCTCTATCCCATTGCCACAAGACCACCTAATACAACCTTGCCACCATCCACCTTTGCCGCGTTATCCACGGAATTATGGCACAAACCGTTTAGGACATCCAGGAGCTACTATCTTAAGTTCTCTGCACCGAGACAACTTTCTCCAATGTAATAAGTCTCGGAACAATTATTTTTGTAATTCATGCCCTCTTGGAAAACAAATAAAATTGCCCTTTTATAGCTCTGTGTCTCATACTTTTATGCCTTTTGATATTGTGCATAGTGACCTCTGGACTTCACCAATTCTCAGTTCAGAGGGTCATCGTTACTATGTGTTGTTTCTTGACGATTACACAAATTTTTTATGGACTTTTCCAATTCATACAAAATCTCAGGTTCATTCCGTTTTTCTTCAATTTAGAACTCACATTGAAACACAATTTGAAAGAAAAATTAAATGTTTCCAATGTGACAACGGTAAAGAATATGATAACTCTATGTTTCATAAATTTTGTAAAAACAATGGAATGTCCTTTAGATTTTCGTGTCCTCACACCTCCTCACAAAATGGAAAAGCCGAAAGAAAAATTCGTACCATAAACAACATCATCCGTACCCTTCTTGCCCATGCCTCTTTACCTCCATCAATGTGGCATCATGCACTACACATGGCCACTTACCTACATAATATCCTTCCAAATAAAAAGCTTTCCCTCCAATCACCCACTAAAATACTCTACCAAAAAGATCCGGCCTATACTCACCTTCGTGTCTTTGGATGTCTTTGCTATCCTCTCATCCCTTCATCATCTAGGAATAAGTTACAAGCTCGGTCCACACCTTGTGTCTTCTTAGGATATCCCTCAAATCATAGAGGATACAAATGCTATGATTTATCTAGCCGTAAAATATTTATTTCCCGGCATGTCATTTTTGATGAAACTAAGCTTCCATTTTCTAATCTAAATGTCCCTACATCGGTTGGCTATAATTTTCTGGATGACGACACACCCTTCCTTCCATCCTATTCCTATAGTGCTCCACCCTCTAACCATCAAAATCGTACTCCACCCCTAACTACACCAGTTCAAACAAACATTTATCAACCATCACCATCTTCTTTTAATTCACCTCTGTCACCCTCCCACAATCACACCTCACCAACCACAGCATCAGCCCCATCCATAACATCACCTCCAAACCCATCATTACCAACTATCATCTCATCCCCATCCACCACATCACTTCCGACTCCTCCACCTTCACAACAAAAACCGCCCCTCTCCCCTCAAATGACAACCAGAGCCCAACACGGTATTGTCAAACCTCGCAAACTCTTCAATCTCCATACATCAACCTCAACCTCCATATCCCCTCTACCTACAAATCCCATTGATGCATTAAATGATCAAAATTGGAAAATGGCCATGAAAGACGAATATGATGCTCTTATTGAAAATAGGACGTGGGACTTAGTTCCTCGTCCGTCTAATGCTAATGTTATTCGGAGTTTGTGGATTTTCAGGCATAAAAAGAAATCTGACGGATCCTTTGAGAGATACAAAGCTCGCCTTGTAGGTAATGGTGCAAATCAACAAACGGGTGTTGATTGTGGTGACACATTCAGCCCGGTGGTCAAACCGGCTACCATTCGAACGGTTCTAAGTGTTGCCTTATCTAAATCATGGTGTCTTCATCAATTAGATGTTAAAAATGCTTTCTTGCATGGGAACCTTCATGAAACAGTATACATGCATCAACCTCCTGGATTTCGTAATTCTCAATTTCCTGATCATGTCTGTTTATTGAAGAAATCTCTATATGGTCTCAAACAAGCACCTCGCGCCTGGTACCAGCGCTTTACTGATTATGTAGCTACAATGGGTTTCTCTCACAGTATTTCAGACCACTCTCTTTTTATATATCATCATGGCAATGACATAGCTTATATTCTTCTGTATGTGGATGACATTATTCTTGCTGCTTCATCTGACACCCTTAGAGAATCTATTATGGCACAACTGAGTTCTGAATTCTCCATGAAGGATCTGGGGCCTCTAAGTTATTTTCTGGGTATTTCTGTCACCCGACATCCCGAAGGCCTTTTTCTTTCTCAAAAGAAATATGCAGAAGAAATTATCGAACGAGCCGGTATGTCTTCCTGCAAACCATCTTCCACACCAGTAGACACAAAGGCGAAACTTAGTGGTTCATCCGGTAACCCTTACCATGATCCAACCGAATATCGTAGCCTTGCCGGAGCATTGCAATACTTGACGTTCACTCGACCAGACATCTCATATGCAGTTCAACAGGTGTGTTTATTTATGCATGATCCAAAAACTCAACACATGTCTGCCTTGAAACGCATTATTCGATACATTAATGGTACCATAGATTTCGGCCTCCATCTGTACCCTTCATCCATCGACAAGCTCATTTCTTACACAGACGCAGATTGGGCCGGTTGTCCAGACACAAGAAGATCTACCTCCGGCTACTGTGTTTATCTCGGTGACAACTTGATCTCATGGTCCGCAAAACGCCAACATACCTTGTCTCGTTCAAGTGCTGAAGCCGAATACAGAGGTGTCGCTAATGTTGTGTCTGAATCATGTTGGTTACGCAACTTACTCTTGGAACTATGTTGTCCTGTCACAAAAGCTACTCTGGTATATTGTGACAACATCAGCGCAGTTTATCTTTCCGACAATCCTGTTCAACATCAACGCACCAAACATATTGAAATGGATATACATTTCGTGCGTGAGAAGGTTGCTTGCGGTCAAGTACGCGTTCTTCACATTCCCTCGCGTTTTCAGATTGCTGACATCTTCACAAAGGGACTTCCGTTGCAACTCTTTGATGACTTTCGTGATAGTCTCAACATTCGTTCACCTCCAGTTTCGACTACGGGGGTGTATTAGATATGTAAATATAGAAAGATTATTATTAGTATTAACTACAATGATTATTAGAATCATAACCAATGATTATTAGAATCATAACCACATAATTGTACTGTGTATATAAAAGACTATCAGATCAATGGAAAAGGCACGGCCTAAATTATCTTACAGTTTGTTAAGATACAAGCAAACAAAGATGCTCATAGTTTAGCTAAGGCATTATTGTTCATGACTAGTTTTCATGATTTTTATCAAATTCAGCACTGTATTGTTTTGATCATCAATGAAATGAAGTAGATTCTCCCTTCAAAAAGTTTTACGACTAGTGTGTAAGTAAAGGAAAAAAAAATGAATAAGTAGTCACAATAAAACCTTCCCAATTTTTCAAAAAAATAAAATAAAACCTTCCCAAAATATAAAAATGTTTTAAATAGATATTCAATATTTTACTAGTAGCCTAATAAATTAGTTGATCGCTGGTTTGTTTGTGTTTTACAGCACGGAATACAAGACATTAAGTTATTCTCCCTCCAATCACTTAAACAGACTCGTAGGAGAAAGCTGATGCCATTCAAGATAATTAGTAAGCTCTGAATTGAAACTCATTGAGAAGATTAGTAAGCTCTCCCACAAAGAAACTCATTGGATACAACCGGTTAACAACGCTGCATTTTTAGGCTGAATTCAAACCTATTATCTCTGATTAAGTTACAAGAAATCACTTATTATCTCATCTAAATGTTCTTGGATAGACACACTTTGAGTTCAATTGTCGTTTTTTTATATGATAGAATAAACTTTTTTTTTACCCAAGGTAGAGTAAGTTTGTTCAAAAGGCAAAAGAGTATTTTAACAACACACATTTCATTTTTGTTCAAAGAAAAAATAGTTTTTGTTTTAAAACTTTTTTAATCAAAAGTAAGTTACACATTTTAATATGAAATTAATTTTTATATGTTGTCAAGTAAAATGTTTTACATTGTCGATAAATCACAATCACTCGTATGAGTGACTTTTAAAGTATCCATACTTAAAGTCAAAAGTATTAATAGTGTAAAAAGAAACGCATATAAATTAATGTTTTTCAAACTCCTCTTGTTTCCTGCTCTCACATTTTTCTGTTCTCGCAAGAGTTGTGACTTGTGGTTGGCCATGTTATCACTCTCGTAGCTCACTCTTAAACTATTTATGAACCTCTGTTCACAATAGGAGATTTCAAAATACATATCCAAAGCATAAATCGAATGATAGAGATAAAACAAAGATCTTTGTCTGATATTGCCTATAAAAAAAACACTTTCAAAATATTGAGACTTGGTTCGTTCTTTGCCTGATAATAACTTTTTTGCAATGTCGGCAAATATTTTTACTGAAGAAGAATAAGTAAGGAACACCATACCACCGTAACAGACAATCATGTATTCTCATCTGCCAAATTAGTTTAATTATATGGAAATCCATTTATAACATTTACATTCCTAGAAACCTCATTCAAACAACATAGAAAAGAATGGTGCTGAAACTAATACTCACTTGTTGCAATTGAAAATGTATACTTCCGAGTTGAGATTAGTTTTTTTTTTTTGGTAACAAAAGGTGTAGGTGAAAAGTGCCACTTATAACGAACTTGCATATATCACTGTACTTTTTGTCATTTTTCATCGTGAGGACTAAAGAAATACACTTTTCAATATTGTATTGTACAAAAGATTGCGAAACTAGAATGTTAAATATTTGGTGAAAGACAAAATACTAAAACAAAAATAGGGTTCACCTAGAAACCAATGCATTTGAATCTCCACGATACATGACTAACACTGTCCAATCATAATAGAAAGCCATTTACTGCATAATTTTACAATAAATTCACTCAAACCTTCGCCAAATTATAAGAAATATGGAACACCTGTCCTAGGCCCTCTCATCTGATTGTTCTCCTCTGTTTCAGTGAAAAACTTAACTTCTCTCTCCTGTTGCAAGAAAACATCCAAGGGTCAGTAACCAAAATGCTAGTAACATATAAGCAGGATAACAACCATCAAAATCCAAGTTTACAAGATAGCATGTATTATTTCTATGCACTTCCCTGACACAAACAAATGTTTCAACACACAAATGTGCATGTTACAAAGCAGTAATTTTCATTAGAGAGTTAAGTGCATTTACCACCTTAAGATCAAATCAAATAAATAGCAGGGATACAAGATTTAATGAAAAAAAAAAACAGCATAATTGTTGCCTTAACGGCATGTACCAGCCATAGCCCAACTATTGCCAACACCAAAAATTGCAAATGAGTTCAAAACTACATGCTTTTGTAACTAAGAAAGTGTATTTGTTGACCCCCTTTTCTATTTTATTTAGTGACTTTATTTAACTATTGGATTGGACCAGACATAGAGCCCAACTCAAAAAGCAGTTGTGTGACTAGACAAGAACAGATATCCCTTGTAGTGAAGGATCTAAATAGGTTAGAGGAGGGAGTGTTAGAAAGAGTGTAGCATTTCTCATATAGGTTAAAACTGTAACTGCAAGTATGTAGAGTTCGATACCAAAAATACAAACCAAATTATGATAATGTTGAGGTCAAATACTACTTACAGAGCAATCCAAAATAAAGGGAATATTTTTCTTTTCATAGTCAAACAATTGTGTAAATAAATCAAGGGTCAGTATATGACATCACAGTTACTCAGTCTCGTAAGAAAAATCTATGTCCATGTTGCTTTCATATATCTTCCAATTTTTCACACATCGGGCATGACCTTTGGTTTAAGTTCTGCAACAAGTCTCCAACATTTTGACTACATTTGTTACCCAGTATTTTTGTTCTGTTTTTAGGTTACATTAATTCCTGTTTGATCTATCCTGCCAGCCGCCTCATACATTGTCACAACACCCCATTTTTGTCATTTCTTGAGAAGGCTGCGCCCCCATTTGAACCAGAGAGTTCCCACGGATGCCTTTCCAATCGCTCTGTTGCCTAAGCTTATTGGTGTTTTACCGTTCAGTTGCCCAAAAATCCTACTAAAATAGCCATCTTTATTTCACTCATTCTAGACTATCATCTTGCCAAATAGATTCTGCTATTAGAATTAGGAAAATCTGATCACCGAACCAGAGCTCATAGTTGAAAACCTTCCCAGATCGACACTGACCAATCGTACCACTTTCCAGTCTGCGCATGTCATTTATGTCCTACTTTAGTTTCTAGTGTCCTAAACACCTTTTCTTCAACATCTTTGGTCTGTTAAGTCATAGTTTAGTATAAAAAAATTAGTATGTTTTATATGTATTACAATTTATATCGCAATTAATCAAAGCCTTGTTAGTACACTAATATTTTCATGCATTCCATCTACATCTCACTTCTTTTCTTTACATCTGATTCCTAAAATTTCAACAGCCATCTACAAGAAAATTATCAACTTCCTTTGCAGATTTATTGATTTTTTAATATGGTTTCTTTGTAAATATTTTTATGATTTTAGTTTGTTCAAAATTTAAAGCCTTAGGACACATCATGATATATTCGTATTTAAAACTGATCTTAACAAGCATCAGCAGCTTCAGGGGGAAATGCAGTAACCATACTCTCCTGTTATTTTCATCCCTAATGAGTACTGACCTTCCTTTCACCATCCAATTTCATGAGAAAATCCTCCAACATTAAAGCAATCACTTTGAACTAAGAAGAAATATTGTAAAGCATCTAAATCGCTGATACCACCGGGTATATGATATATATTGGTAACAGTCATTCAAAAGTACTTTCTCTGATACCCCATATGTGACAGGCAATCTGACATATTATGCATACATGTGTTCCAACTTTATTGGACGCGCCAACTATCCCTTAAAGAAGTCATTGTTTTGCAGAATAGCACCATCCAAATTTTTAAAATATATGCCTCTTAATTCCAACAACTATAGGAGTAAAGAGAAATGTATTCTCCTGTGTCTCTTGATTTCTTTAACATGAAGGCCATACAAGAAGAAATACTATTGGATGCTATGAAGCATAAAGTAAAAAGTTCTTCCCATGAGATATGCAAAAACAAAGGCACACATACATCATAAGACCAAATGATGCAACAATCAAGACAGTCCTTAAAATATACTTAAAAGTATAAAAGCTTCGGTTGACTCACCATATTTTCATTGAAACTAAGAATAGAAGCTACATTTCCACAACGGTAACAATAATTAGGTGCAGACCATACCTGCAAATTTTAAAAAAAAAAAAAAATACCTTTTTTACCTCAATATTTTCAAATAAAACTGGAATCAATATTTTCAGAAAACTAAATACAATAGCTACCAAGCAAGTTATCCCACAATGTGGGACCATCTAAATGGATTAGTCAATGGGAAAAAGCCCTTCTCAAGTGATTTTTTTTTGTAAATTGAGCTAGTGTGGGTGTATTCACCCTTAGATCTTTATGGGATAAGATTGAGGGATAGCCCCCACGACAGCTACTCCAAAATACTCAGCAACGGAGAAGCTGTAGTAGCCTGATTTTGCCCCACAATGCTCCCCCACCTAACAATAACTGAGTCCCCTCAAACAGTAAGCTCAAGCTCACTTACCTCGGGGATTCCCTTTACCCTCCTATTAATTGGACTATTTCAGACTAGAGCCTCTATAGTCTTTTAACATGACCAGACGAACCACCTCAAAAGACCAGTTGATCAAAAAAATGAATCATCAAAGTCTTCTTAAATTTTTATAAGATTCAGATACTTACAGTTACAAGACCTTTATCTTGGAACATGTACTTAAGTCCTTCTTGTACAAGTTGATGTGCTCGACAAACAAGATCAAGGTTGTTTATGTGATTGAACTGCATGAAAAGAATGAATCAGTAAAACCCACACAATAAGCTCAATTCAATAAGCAATTGACAATTCATGGCATTACCTCAGATGTAACCCGAGATCCGAAAAGCCAACCTGCTCCACGTGGACTGACTGCCCATGTTTCAATATCTTCAGGATCACTCCACATTAAATCACAAAATGGCCCCTCATGAGGAATTTCACAGTTCCGCTCAATGACTCTTATCTGTCATAAAATTTATATTACTATATTTTAAACAATATACATAGTCGTTCACCTTTTAAAAAAATAAGAAACAATATTTCAGCTATAGAATTAACAGTAAATTATCCAACAATAGCATATAAACTGATATCTTATCGTAGTGCTGAGAAATAAACTTACAGAATATATCATTTATATTTCAAGACTAACGATTATTGTTAAAAATGATTACAAAAAGTTATTGTTAAAAGTTAATAATTAACCAAACAGGTACAGAAAAATGAAACTGAAGGTTTTCTGAAGTCAAATCGACATAGAACACATTACGCCTGTTTTGGTTAGACAAAAAATAATAGTTTTCATTTCATGTTTTGACTTTTAACTACAAAAACGTCACCCTGATTATTCCTATACAGATCTTGATATCAGGAAATGAAGTGAAAAGTAAAATCAGGGTGGCATTTTTAATGCAAAATGTAAGTAAACAAGAAAACAGAAAACATGTTTTCAAACCAAAAAGGCCAATGCTGATACCTCTCTGATTTCCTAGAATAAAGTAAGGAAAAAGGAGAAATATAGCATCCAATTATGTGCAGTTTTATTAAAATCATATTTAAATAAAAGACACACAGTATAAAAATGGAAGTCAAAATTCAAGAGGTGCCAAAAATGCAAGCATGTCATATACACATATCAGCCCTATTAATATGTTGTGGCAAAAGAGTGGACAAGTTTACATACACAATGTCAATAAAAAATCCTGCAAAAAAATATTTGACACAAGATGTAAGACATCTAGCCATTATACATTCCAAGTTGGCATGGCACACATTTGGTTTTGCTTAATTTTAAAACAAGGACAGCTTTTGAGAGAAAATTATGTGACATTCTTATTATGTTCTTCTAAATACAATACAAGTTATTCCAAATGAACTTGGGGCCTATTTGGATTAGCTTATTTGAGCTTATCTACTGACATAAACATTTGCAAGATTGTTTAGGAGAGCTTATAGAAAGAGCTTATGACACATCAATAAGCTATCTTCAACTTATTTCCATAAATTCTCCAAGATAGCTGATGAAACGGTTTATAGCTTATATGAGAACAGTTTAACTTTATTTTATCTTTTGTTATAGGAAAAAACTTTATACATAAATACTTATACAATAAGTGCTTATGTTATAGGCGCTTAATTAATTTATTTATCCAAACAGGGCCATAGTATAATACATAGATACATAGAGAATGTTAATTTCGACCAGCAACTGAGAAGGGAGCTAGAGAACCTGGTCAATTGTTCTGATGTCTGGAGAAAGGCCACCGTGAACACAAAGCACCTGGATCGACCATAGCATATAAGAGAGTTAGGTTTTCTTAAAGCATAAATAAAAATAAATAAAAAACGAATTCACTGCTTAAATGTGAATAGGGAATAGAGAGAGGAAGGAGGGAAGGAAAGAGTGAAAGAGAATTACAGTTCCATCTATAATTGCAGAAAGTGTAAGATAGTCGAAAACATCGGTACAATATCGCCAAGCATTAGCATTTCCATACTTTCTCTGGCATTCATCATAAAATCCATAGACCTAGCAAAATATTAAATTACACAATTAACATCAATTGGCAACTTTTCTCATCTCTAATTTCAAATGGCATTTCAAAAATTATCATCTAAGTTGTAAGATCTCGTAATAGAAATCCATAAATTTAGACATTTCTTAATACAGCAAGAGCAAGAGTAAAAATGCAAAACAAGAATGATAGTTCACAAGTCTTTACATCACTGAATCAATTATATAATCAACAGACTCCTAATTTATTTTAACAAATCAAGACCTATTAGTTTTATCACAGTTAACAATTCAGCCCTTCCACAGAACCTAATCACAAAAGGCCTATACATGTCCCCCAAAAAACAAAACATCATTAGCTTGCTATAACTGGGAATTTGAACAAACCGCTACTTTTTGCAATGCACAATTGACAACATTGGCTTGCTAGAATGACACAAACCAGAAACCTATAATAATTTACCATCTTCTGCCTAAACTGTTAGCTTAAGCCTACAGTAATTTATATCATGTATGATAGCCAAGTACACTAAACACATACCTGTGTAAGTTGTCTACTTTCATGATTTCCACGTAGAAGGGTTATATTAGCAGGGTATCTACAAAATCAAACAAAAGGTAAAAAGATGATTAAAAAAAAGGAAAAGTATTTAGAAAGTCCCAATAACTCTTAACATTCAAGATCTAAACACCTATGTAGCATTGTCACTTCACAGTGAAGGTGTGTTGTGTCCAGTATCTTACACACCGATACTTGTGGTTATGTTTAGTAAGTTCCACAACAACAACAACAAAGCCTTTTCCCACTAAGTGGGGTCAGCTACATGGATCAAATTACGCCATAACATTCTATCATAAAGCATATTTCGGTCCAACTCATTAATTTCTAAATCTTTCCTAAAACTATTATCTGTGTGGTCATGTTAGTGCCAGTGTTGTATATGTGTCTGTGTCAGTGCTTCAAAGCCAAACACGACCAATAAATTAGAAAGTCACAAAACTACAAAGTGGCCGCAATATTACTGAAAGTCACATGAAAACAAGCTAAGTTAAGACAGATGTAAGAAACATACCTAGCTTTTAGAAGCAAAAGGATAGTGAATACTTCGAGACTATTATAACCGCGATCAACAAAGTCACCCTAAAACACATTCAGCAACACAAAAACATTCACTAAATATACAAAACAAAAACCTCATCCAGATCCAACAATACATAACAAAACATAGTAAAATAAATTACCATAAAAATGTAATTAGTCTCCGGAACGTGCCCACCGGTCTGGAAAAGTTTCATTAGATCATGAAACTGACCATGAATGTCACCACAAACAGTTACTGGACTATTCACAGGTTGCACATTCGACTCCTCAATTAAGATCTCTTTAACCTGAAACATTCATAATAATAATAATAATCACTTCAATTTCAAACTTAAACTAAACAATAATTAAAATTAAATAATTAAAACAGCATCATAAAATTAAAATTAAAACAATAATAACAGAAAATCTTGAACGAAACCAAACAAAGCCCTAAAATTTCTCTCCAATGCGTAACGATAAAAATGATAATACAAAATTGAAGTCGAAAATGAAACACGTTAAGAATGAATTGAGAAAGAATGGATTGAAAGTGAAACCCTAAAAAGTGAAAGAGAGGGAGAGAGAAGAATACGTATTCGCAGAGAAGTTGAAGTTCGTCTTCGAGAAGATGTTGGCCATCTTTAACCTTCGAGATCCATTGGTCCAAATCCATATCTCACTCTTTTTTTTTTTCTCTCTCTCTCTTCCCTTCCCTCGGCGCTGTCGAACAAAAATACCCAAAACAAGAGGAGAAGGAGGAAATTACCCTCTCTCTCTCTCTCTCTCTCTTCTTTCTACTGCTAACAACTACTTTCCCTCCAGTCAACAAAAATAATTCACACCTAGTTTAGTTAGCTAATTTAACATAACCCTTTTTCTATTTTTTTTTGTTTGATGCAACCCTTTTCTATTTTTTTTTTTACTCTCCCTTTTATATTTTGTTTTTGTTTTTTGAATGTCAACCCTTTTCTATTATTTTTGTGTTAATCCTATGATTTTCACGGGAAATGTTTGATAATTTGATATTTAATCGGAAATATGTAAAATATGGTCTTGTTCGATCACAGATTTTTCTGAATAATTCGTTCTTGTTAAAACCCATTAACACATTTTGGTTAGTTAATTTTTGGTTAAAATATGAAACAGGTCCCTGCAAATATGCTTCATTTGACTTTTGGTCCTTGTAAAAAAAAATTTTGATTTTTGTCCCTGCAAAATATTTTGTTTTTAAAAATAGTCCCTGGGCCCATTAAAGCTGCTAGGTAGCAATCTGATGCTGACGTGGCGCATGCTGACTGGGCTGAAGTGACCACGTGGCAGCTTATGTGGCATTTGGAAATAAAAAAACTCATTTTTAATTTTATAAAATGATTTTCAGTTATTAAAAATTAAATTTTAATTAATTTAAAAAATTACAGAAAATTGAAAGGGGGAAAATTGAAACTAGGGTTTCACATTTTCCCCCCTTCTGGTGGTCAATTTTCCCCTCTTTCAATTTTCTGTAATTTTTTAAATTAATTAAAATTTAATTTTTAATTTTTAATAACTGAAAATCATTTTATAAAATTAAAAATGAGTTTTTTTATTTCCAAATGCCACATAAGCTGCAACGTGGTCACTTCAGCCCAGTCAGCATGCGCCACATCAGCATTAGATTGCCACCTAACAGCTTCAATGGGCCCAGAGACTATTTTAAAAAATAAAATATTTTGCAGGGACGAAAATCAAAATTTTCTTTTTACAAGTACCCAAAGCCAAAAGTAGGCATATTTGTAGGGACCTGTTTCATATTTTAACCTTAATTTTTAGATAATTTTATGGTGATAATGTAGTAAAGAAGAATAGTAATTTGTAATGCTTAGCTCAATTGAATATTATTTGAAATCAATTTTGTCTCTTCAAAAGTTTGTTGGTTTTCTTTTCTTGAAAAAAAAAATGAACAAGCCCAACAAAACAAAAGAATAAAGAAAAATAAGTTAAAGTCTCTAGAAAAAGGCTTATAACTTTAAGATCAGCTAACAAAACTAGAGAAATATAATTATGAACATACCCCTAAAAAAAACTATGAACAAAATAAAAATTGTAACTTCAGAAGGAAGATTGATACAAAATTTGCAAAACCTGAGCCATCTGGTTGACCTCATGATGCACATAGATTATGGAGTAGGCATTCAATTGTTCAAAAATAACCTTGATATGATCGGCCAGAGTTGCAATGGATGACAATATTGTAACCAATAGATATAAGGGACACACACAATCGTTTAGAGAATCAGATTTAATCTCAACATTCATGAAGCCATAGTCTTTAACCAATTGCACCCCTCTGAAAATTGGACAAAGCTCAGCTAAATTAATAATAAACACCCCTAAGGGTCCGTCTGGTTCGAGAGTTTTGAAGGGAATGGGATGGGAGGGAATATTTTTAATTTGATGTATTTGGTCAATTTTTAAGAAGGGAATGGGAGGGGGAGGGGTCTCTTTAAAATTTTATTACATTGCCAAATTAATCCTTAGATTAATTTAAAATCTCAATATTATGCTTGTAATCAACTTTTATTATTATTAGGTTATAATATCTTGTAACAACTTTTATTATTAAGTTATATTATCCTTGTAACAACTTTTATTATTATTAGGTTATATTATCGTTGTTTTATTTTCATGTTATCTGTCACTCTTATTTGTTATATGGAAAAACAAACCTCATCGTATATTTAATTAAGTTTAAGCGTAAAACAGTAAATTAATTTTAAAATCCCTCTCCTCCCCATGTGAACCAAACACATTTTTAATTAAAATCTCTCTCGTCCCGTCCCCTCCGCTCCCCTCCGTTAAACTAAACGGACCCTAAATTAGACGTGAATCCACAAAGAAAAACTCATTCTTGTCTTGTCTTGGTTAATAATGCACCCCCTCATCATCAGACACTGACTTAGACCTATATCCACTCACAACCATCAAAATTTAGCTTCCCAAAGTCTTGTCTTGGTTTCTTCCAGTAAAACGCTCCATGTTACTCTAAGTAGAGCTAGTTCCAAGAATATCGGTAGGAATATGATAATCTAAACTCTGCTTTAGACTGACAAATTCTTGATGCACTTTAGCCACAACAAAATCACTAGTTGTGGTAACATTGAGAAACCCACCATTATTTTTAGATCTTCAAATTCCCATTAAACCACCAATCCAAAGATTCGGGACTTTAGTTGATTTAGCAAGTGTATTAAGTTGT